>UELW01000001.1:20161413-20901574 GCA_900490495.1 Danionella dracula
GGTTTAGTCAATTTTCAGATGCATATTTATCTTAAAGATGCTAGCTTTTTTGACAAACTATTTATTATAAAGTAAAGACTATTTTTGTCAACAAACAGGGCAAAGTATTACTGCTTGAAATATACATTCATGAGACAAAAAGCTTAAAGTTGACCTCAGATAATAATCAAAGCATTCCAGCTCTTTGGACAGAAACGTGGCTCATTGATGTCTGTGCCAAATTTATCTAAAATGGTAAACATCCAGCCAAGGATTTTATTTTAATCACAATAAAAGCTTTATGCCCTCTGAGAATGAGTCGTTGTGTGGAACTCACAGTAAACGAAGTCAAGTACTGTGAGGCCCTCCCATTTATTTTCATAAAGCCCACCCTTCTACATCCAGTTGTAAACACAATACACCTCCATTTTGCTTGTGAATAGCCCTGTTTAGGGGTGTAAAGAAGTACACAACTCTGCTCATTTACCATCAAAGTAGTCCTTTATACTTCTTTCAAACTGTGAACTCTCTTGCAGAATCTATTCTGCAGGAACTTGAAGACCTATTTGTAACTATTTTCCCTCTGCTGCATCACAGTTTATTTTGATTCCATCATCAGCTCTTTTCTTTCTGTAAAGGCCTTGCCAAGCCCTTCCAGTGTTATCAAAGTTCTGCTTCGTCACTTTAAATGAGTGGATAACTTAAGGACTGAGTGGATAACTTCTATTTATTGTGGAAGTGCAACGGCAGTTCTACCAAAACTTGTGTTTGTTTCCTCAACACATTTTGCTCCATACTGTTTTTGAACAAGGGTCTGTACAAAACAGGATTTCCAATGAAGTTGAGAATGAAACTTAGATCTGTACCAACAAAAGTTCCAGCTCAATAAAAAAATCATTACAAGTGCAAGCCCTTGATTGGTTGTTGTGAACATCAAGTCTGTCCGACTTAATTTTTTTCTGGGAGCATTTTGGGTTTCTGTACCTCATGACTCTTATTAATCCTCTGCAACTTTCATGTCCCTTCTGCCACATTGCCCGGTCTCTTCGACCCATGGAGGGCAAAGCCGCATCTTCACATTGACTTTACGTGTCAACTGTGTATAGACATACACTTTATGTGTAACACTGAATGTTGTAATAACCATGAATATGAACATTACAATAGCTGTGTACTTACTTTCATGTAAGTAAAGATTGTAATGTCTCAACGTTTGTTCTAGAACACATCTAACAGCTGCTCCGACTATGTGTAGTTTTGACTTTGCAGAAACTCTAAAATCTCTCAGTTCTAGAAAGCGCACCAGCACTTTGCCATGCGATAGCCAGCGCACCTCCATGTGTAGCAGGAGAGTTAGATCCGATTCATCCTCTCATCATTGCATAAATAATCTCTGGTTGGTAGGACAAGCTTTAGTGAAGTTTTACAACTTTTGCCAGTGTGTCATTAAGGGCTCTGGACAGTTTTTTACTGGCTAGTGTTTGGCGATGGATCATACATTGGGAGATTACATGAGCGAATGTGGGTATTAGGGTATTGTTGCGAGAGTTTACACTCAAAATAGATTTTTGCTTGCTCAAAATACATTCTTCACGAGACATTTCATTCACAAAACACCGCTCAAACGCATGCAAATTAACTTTTTATGCTCACAAAATTTGACTTTTTGCGCTCAGAATTATGACACTATATATTTTTCTTCCTCAACACTTTGGTGCGGACTCCAGTTTGGGAACAACTGCCTTAATGAACCAAATTAACACGTGTTCAATTGCCATCTAAGATAACATTTATGTTCATTCTTGCTAGCCATAACCTCTTTTCTACCAATTGCTTGGTTTTACACACTCATGTTACCTAATAATCACTATATTGTAGAAACTATCATTTAAAATATATATCAATATACTATTATGTTGATACTTTGCACAATTTTTTTACAAACATGAGTATCATGATGAAGCAGGTGTTGATTGAGATGTTAAGTGATAATGTGTTGATCTTTCTTAAAGCTTGAGGAGGCCAAGGCACTGGTGAGCGATTCCATTCATTCAGGCATTATGAGTGACCTCGGGTCAGGCAACAACATTGATCTGTGTGTCATCAGCAAAGATGGTGTGGATTACATCAGGCCTTACAGAGAGTCCGATTACAACTACAAGAGGTAGTCAATTCATGAACATTACATATTTGTTACATTAAGATTGATTTTTTAATGCTTTAAGGATTTTGTAACGGTGGCAAATTTTTGTAACCTTTTGTCTTATTTCCTGTTATTTTTGCCCTTTCAGACAGGCAAAGTACAAATATAAACCGGGTACCACACCAGTTTTAACTAAAACTGAGCTGAAGATGGAGCTGTTGCAAGAGAGTGTTCAACTGATGGAAACGGGCGCATCAAGCTGAGCCACAAATGGAAAAAGTTTCTTGAATGATTGAAAAACATGACAGAGGCTTGTTCAAGTTCATGTATTTGCTTTTTATTCCAACACTGCTGTTAAATCTGCTGATAACTGTAGCACAAATAAAATTGTATACCTTCCTTTAGATGCATGAGCAGAAATCAAATCAAATATACTATTAACAATAAATTTCATGGATTTACTGTTGTAAATTAACGATTGCTAATTGTATAAAAACACTTCTACATCTCAGAGAAAATGTAGATAAGTAAAATGAAAATGTCTCCATAACAAAAATATAGCAAAATATTACATTTGAAGCAGAAAGCCAAATTTGGCAAAGCTGATTTTGTTGATTAAGTTAATATATAATAAATTGATAAAACATCTGTTTTTAAGTAATCACATTTAGGAATACAGCAAAATTAAATCAAAATGACAAACTAAAAACACAATTTGTTAGCAAAAAAAAATAAAAAATTGAATTTCTATAGTTTATTTGCTTCGGCATCAAAACAGCTTTACCAAGGTCTAATGGAGATTAACTGTTTCGTAAGAATTCATATTGGATATTATATAGAGTAGAATAGTTACCAAATACTGTTAACTTTTACACATCTGGAAGTCAGTTTTTGTTCAGTCAAAGGAGAAAGGTTGATTGTATGATGAAAGTGAAGAACTTTCATCAACTTTTTTTATTTCAACTTGCTTGAGTCTGGTGTAGCCTAATGTTGTGGTAAAATAAATGATTAATTTATTCTTTTTTTATGATGAGAGGAAAACAAAACTGAGACCATCCCTACACCCTGAAGTCTGGTGCCAGTACACAGCCTATTTGACATCCAGCAACAAAGTCATCATTTATTGACAGCACGTAAAAAAACACAGAAAAAAGTTATTAGAACAACAAGTGATTTGCATTGGTTGCAGGATCTATGATAAATGATGGGGACGGGATAAATATATCCATCGAGACAATGGAAAAAAGGCCAAGTGTAAATATTTTGACAAAAGCCTTAGCATATAGTTAACCTAATGGTTAGTTTTATATGTGGTGTGTGGAGAGTAAGAGAAAGAGAAAAGCCGAGCCTCAAAAGAGAAAGCTAAACCTACACTATAGACTTATAGACGATACAACAAAACTAGAATGAACTAAACCGATATACCCATATTGCCAAAATTAATGGAGCCTGTCAGCTCACCTGTCTTGACTAACATGAACTTATCTGGCATCCAAACCTCTTCTGTGAAAGCGGTTCACAAGGTGTTGGAATGTGTTATTATTTTGACAAATCATCCAGAAGCACATTTATCATGTCACACACAAGTTTTGAAGGAGGAGATCTGGCTCTCAGTCTGCAGGTTTACCAAATCTTCACCAAATCCCGTCTTAATTCCTTCACAAAATGTTACATTTGGCAGAATACAGTCAGACATATCCTTGCAACTGACAAAATCAGATCACATGATGGAGAATCACCCCAGTGCTCTCGAGTCCAGTGATGACATGCTATAAACCTCTGCATCTGCCTCTTTGCTTTGTACATGAAGATGTATGGCTTGGATCTCTGAGCATGCTGAATGAGGTTCGGAGACCTGTTGCTATTGTCTCTGCAGAAAGATAGTAACCTCGTTGCATTATGCCTCAATATTCACTGCTTCTTTAATTTGAGTGGCATTCCACTTCCTGGCTGAGTTGCTGTTCTCTAACCTGATCCTGAATATTTGGATGGGTGATATCCAAATACTTCTAGTATAACAGCACGTGATCTTATGTTTAGTGTTTTTACAATCAAAAGAAGCTGATGCAAGGCATTATGGGTAAATGGTTATGTTTGTTGGAAAAAAAACATTTTTTGTTGTTTTCATTGTCTTTATTATACGATTTTAAGACATTGGTAATTTTGTAGTCTTTTTTGTTTTACTGATAGTTTTTAATCATATTTTACATGGATATTTTACTTGGTTACATGGTTTATCTGTGCCTAAAACAGACTCTGGGTTCAGAACAATTAAAGCAAAGGACACAGCTGTTTCCTACAACCTGACAAAATTACCAGAAGTAAACGGATTTCATCCCACTTTTTTCTGGACTCTTCCCTTTCGAGTGTTAAACTGACATTTATAACTTACATTGTTTAAAGTATTTCTAGACTTGTATATGTGCAATGTTACAACAAAAATAAAGCCAAATCTCTATTATAGGATGTTTGCGCACCTGGTCCAAGGCGTTAACCTTCATGGGTTAAATCTTCAAAGATACTAATGACGCAGTGGGGAGACTTGCAATCTTATTGGTCAGCCATCATTGCAGGAGTATTTTCTCTAAAAAGTGCAACTAATTAACTTCCTTACAAACTATTTCTCTATGTGATAAAATATAAATGAGGCTACGTTACACACAACGAGGAGCTGTGTGTTCATTAGTATTGTATTTTCTCAAAGCGACCAAAATAAGGATTCGTTCAAATATTTGGGTGTAAATAAATCTTTCGCTTTCGAATTCGGTTTTTCAAGTCTTCCGTGTGAGGATCTCGTTTCGTTCAGCTGGCTCGGGTCTTTTCAATTGTACTCTTTTATTTACGTTACAGTAACTCGAGGAACATGGCTCTCTTTGACGTTACAGCTTATAAATGTGACTCCGCGTCACCGTTTGGAATCTACCGAAAGCATCTTGTCGAGCGCACGAGTCACTACAGGTTTGGAAGCGAATGCCAGGAGTTCGCGGTACCTGTTGGAGTTGATGTAAGTCGCTTTATTTTAAATATAAGAATAATCATTTAGAGTAAACCTGCCAGTTTGTATGGCAGCATCCCAACAAAGAAAAAAAAAACTGTAGAGCTGTGCATACGTGAAAAAAATGTATCCACGTTTTCTAACCTCTTGGGTAAATGTGGTTTATTAAAAAAAGTGGTTTATAAAAAAATAGTTTAAATGCGATACTGTTTAGTTAATAGTCAGAATAAATAGTAAAGTGTAAACGTCTGCTTTGTGTGTCCCATCAGCCCTCTCACTTCCTGAAGTCATGCAGCACAGAGGATGGTGTCTCCATAGACATGAATCATGGCACCACCACCCTGGCATTCAAGTTCCGGTATGGGGTCATAGTGGCGGTGGACTCCAGAGCATCAGCTGGGAAATACATTGGTATGATCAAGGCACCAAAATGTAGTCCAAAGTCAAACTATGGAGCGAATTTAATGCATAAATGTTGTACAAATGTAAATTAAGTTTTGTGAATTGTAAAAAAAAAATTGTACCTGCAAATAAGGGGTTTATGCACACAATCTGAAAATGAATTTAACACAAAGTTACATTATTAAGTAAAAAAAAAAGATTGTTTCAAGTAGAAAATTTATTTTACACATGTGAATTCAGAATTCAATCATGTGGATTTGTGGATCTGGTTCTGCAGATGCACCTCCCCAAGCACACATATGCTTCATTTTTGCACTGTTGTCAAAAAAAAAAAATATATATATACTTACAAAAAAGAATTGTCAAATACTAAGTGCCTTTTCATACACCCACAAACAGTGTCCTGTGAATGAATATCCCACAGTTTGTGTTTGTCAGTCTCATTTTATAGACACAGCAGCTGTTTCCGCATGGATAAATCTGAAAAAAAGTATTAAACAGTTTCACCACTGATAATAACACTGATATATCTGAAAGACCTATTACATTGCAAAATATAATTAAAAACATGAAGCGTACAATAAATGTAAAAGATGTTTTCTAAAAGATTCCTAAAAGTAATCTAATACCTCCTCGGGTGTATTAATCTTCAGGACGCTGTTTGTGCATGTGTGTGCATGTGCGTGCGTGCGTGTGTGTGTGTGTGTGTGTGTGAAAGGCCACTTTCTATTTGATAAATATTATTTGCAGTCACATTGTCACAACGGAGACTCATGAAAGGAAAGCAAGCCTCTACCAACACTGTTTATAGCAGTGAAGGGGAGCTGCTGACGTCGACTGAGGATGTTGTCAGCATTAGAAAGAAAGGTGTATCTCTGTAGCAAATCCCAAGCTGTGGATGAGATTCGTCCTGATTTTCTGAAGTCTCTGGATATTGCGGAGCTGTCTTGGTTGTCCCGCCTCTGCAGTGTTGCATGGGACTTGGGGACTATGTCTCCAGATTGGCCTGGGAACGCCTCGATATCCCCTGGTAGAGCTGGAGGAAGTGTCCTCGGTGAGGGAGGTCTGGACATCTTTGCTTAGAATGTTGCCCCCATGACCCAGCCCCAGATTTACAGACGAAGTTGGATGGATGGATGGAGAGCAAAAACGATTTTGTAGAACCAGATTTCACATGATAGAATCCACAAATGCATAAACTAAAACTTCTTCTTTAAACAATAGTTTTGTACTTTAAAATTTTACTTAAATTCAATAATTTTTACAATTAATTCAGATTTTATGCACAAACCAATTTTTTTGCAGGTACTTTTTAAAAAATTCACAAAAGCTTATTTACGATTGTAAAATATTTGTGCTTTTAATTCGCTCCATATCAAACACAGCAAATGTTAATTAATAATATAGCAAACCATCATGCCTAGGATAAAACTGGCTTGACAATGAATATTTTAATCCTTCTCTCATTGATTTGCAGATACAAAGGAGGCTAATAAAGTGATAGAGATCAACCCTTACCTGCTGGGCACCATGTCAGGCAGCGCTGCAGACTGCCAGTACTGGGAGAGACTGCTGGCGAAGGAGTGCAGGTCTGTCTCAGCATGATTTGAGGGATGAAATTACCAGACTGGGTTGAAATTAAATCATGTCAGGGAAAAAACAAGCTGGAGACCTAATGCTTTTCAATCCAGTTCTTATATTACACATATTGAGGATTGATACAATTACTAAAAAATAACACATTTTCTAGTATTTGGGTTATGAACTATTTATTCCAACAGTGCATTTTGTTTTATAGTATTAGATTTTTAAAAATGAAATCATAAATTGTTTTCTTTCATTAACTCTATACTCAAGTCTTATATCTCAATCTCTACAAAGGAAACTGATTTTTAAAGAAAATTGTAAAATATATAAGATACATTTTGGACCATTGTGTCTGGAAAAAAAACTGACAGAAAATGTATAGGACTTTTTAAATGTACAAAAATGTATTATACAATATAGATGAAACTGAAATTTTACCTATATTTTAAAATAGACATTTTTGTAAGTTTAAAAATAATTTTACAGAATAATGCACCTGCATTTCCAAGTTCTCCCCTTAGACATTGATAAGTCATTTTAGCGGTTTCATAAATTGTAGTCTGGTCTGAATTTATTCTTGACATAATGACAATGTATCAGTTTCACATCTCAACTCATCACAGACGCTTAATGAAGTTTTTTAGCCAAGAAGTGCTAACTTTTCCATCTCCAATGGCACACTGAATCAGAAGGTGGTGTTTTTGATATATTGCCACCTGTTTAATCAGCAGAGTTTGCAGGGTATCCCAGAATGCAGCTATTTAATGTAAATTATGAAAATGTATATTTTCTAAAAAAAAAATCTTATGTTTCTCCAGTATTTCTATGAAGTTTTTTTTTCCATTACAATGGTCAATTGAAAATAAATGTTTGTAATTTTGGATCAGAAAAACTAATTCCAGTGTAAGTTACAAACAGCAAGGAACTAGCTTATGAAGACTTTAGACTCAAGTGGTGGAAAATATCTTTGGACATCCCAAAATTTGCGAACATGAGCACAAAATCTCCAAAATGTTCAAGTTAAAATGGGAATGAGAGCACATGAATTGCTAACATTCAACTACAAGATGGTGCGGACATCAGTGATTGCAGTAATATAGACGTTGGAATTTGTCCATTCGTGTTAATTCTAAAAGAAAAAAATTACTATCAATGTGCTGAGCTCAAGATTTTGAAGGAACCCAAGAAAAATTAGGCAGTTTTAAGCAAAGTTAAAGAACAAAGTGGAGAACTACTTATCAAAGACAAAGCATGGCTACAATAGGAATGTCTTTCTCTTGTCTGTCTACAATTGAAACTTCAAGAGGATTTCCCTAAAGTCTGAAGCAGGTAGCAGGCCTATATGGAGACTGTGACTACAGATTTATGAATCAAAACCTGCAGATTGTTGAGCTTAGACTCAGCCATAAATTAGCCAGAAAATAATCATAACTCATTTTGTGTAGATCGTATGTATATGGCAAGTGAAAGTGAGCAGTTGGCCAGATATGGAATGAGCCACACCCGGAATTTGTGCTCTGCATGTAACCCATCCCAGTGTACACAGCAGTGAAAAAACACTACAGTGAACAAACACACCAGGAGCAGTGGGCAGCCATGGCTGCGGAGCCGGGGGAACTAGTGCCTTGCTCAAGGACACCACAGCTGTAGTTGTTGAAGATGGGAAAGAAAGTGTTTCATCATTCACACCACCTTCAACTCGGTGGATCTGGGGATTGAACCGGCAACCTTCCGATCACAAGTTGATCTCCTTATCCACCAGACCACAACTGCCCACTTCTCTATTAAGTCCACTAAAAGGGTTGTAATTTGTTGCTGAATTAAATACCATAATAATGTAATAACAATATTAATATCAGTAAGCTTGTGTGATAGCTGTAAATTATGTCATCAGTTATACAGTAAAAGAGTGTTTAGTAGTTTTTCCCACTTCACCATTGCCTGTAAAAAGAGTCAAAAATCCAAAATGTGAGTACAAAAATGAAAGAATTGCCATTTTCAAAATACACTGCAGAATATTGCTAATGTTACTTTAATGAACTTTAAATATTTGCAATTCAGTTATATTTACTTTTTTTGCTAATAATTTGTCAATGTGCTTATTTCCCAATTGTGTCCAAGGTGCTTTTTTACTCCAAATTTTAAATCTCCCGTTTTTGAGCAATTTATTCTTAAACAACAATTTGTCATGAAGAATTTTCCAATCAGGCAAAAAAATCTGAAATAATTTATATGAACATCAAAAGATATTGTAAAAATGTTTTGGGCAATATTTAATATTTCATTGTTGAAAAAAGTTTGTTCTTTTTTGACTAACTGCTGACAAGAGAAGTGGTCTGTTGTAAAAAACTTCATACAAATTTGTTCTGTTACCTCAGTATTAGGCTTTCTACAAAGATTACAGCTTGCTGTGTTTTTAGTCTACTATGTATAATAACTCCAAAATCTGTCATGTTAATATCATGACATATAGCTAATATTTCTATATGTTTAAATTGCAGACTTTACAAACTACGCAACAACCAAAGGATCTCGGTGTCTGCGGCCTCCAAACTCCTCTCCAACATGATGGTTGGATACAGAGGCATGGGGCTATCCATGGGCAGCATGATCTGTGGCTGGGACAAGCAGGTGACATCTCTTATTCGTACATTTTGGCTATTAGTATTGGACCAGCATTTTAATTGCATGGTGCAGCATTATTTTTTAATCAATTAAGTGAACTAGGCATTTTATTTGTTTGTGCAAATCAACAGTAGTAAAAAGATCAAAATGAGGAATAATGCTGCATATCCTCAAATGCAAAACTGACTATATTTCAATACAAAGAAATTGTAATAATAGTTTATCAACACAGTAGCAACATTTTCTTTTGAAAATTATTATTTTCTATGTCATTCCAAACCTGTAAAGGCTTTTTTCTTTCTCTGAACACATTTTGGGATATTTTGGTTATAACACAGAAGGGCTGTGATTATTGACCTTACCAACGTATTTTCAAGGCTTATAAAACACTTAAAACTTAATAAAATATCCCTATCTGCCATGGGAAATCTTTCTAATGCAAAGAAACCGAATAATTGCTGTAATATAGGATATAAGTGAGTCGATTTAGCTGTTTCTGATTAAGAGTTATGACGTGAGCCTGAATTGTGAGTTCCGTGGAGAACCATATTGTGGCAATTTTCAACACCTTTCATATGACGCAGTAGGTGCCTACTCCATCTTCTGGCAGCCATCAATTCTTTATTTTCCAGTTACCATCTACACATAACATTGACCACTGTGAGTCTCTTGTTATTGATTCAAGATCTTGGTAAATCATTACTGCATCTTTGGATGGAAGTGCAAAAGCTTCACAAAGCCATGCCACCACCATTAATGTCATCATTAAAGTTATAGATTGTTGAATGTATTTGGACAAGGAGTGTATTTAGAATATTTATCCATTCGTATTTATTGCTGTTATTTTTTATTTTGTTTTTGTGTTACAGGCACCTTTTCACCAAACAGTAAAATAGACCACATTTGGTTAAAAAAGTTTTGATACTAAGTGTTGATTAGGTAAGACATTAGGTAGTTTACCTCATTACCTGAATGCATACTCACTCAACCAATGCACCACTTACAAACAACATCATACATACCAGTATTTCTTGAAAATACCCCTTCCAGTCTTTAAGAGTGTAACTGCTTACCTGTATGAATGAGTTCCTTACACCAAATTGCTAATACCAGAGCGCGGAAGCTCACCTGGATAAATCCTGATCCCAGACTGCTAACCTACACAGTTGACTTTGATTGTGGCTGCTAAACTGCATATATGAGTTCTGATCCCAGACTACGTACCTGCACAGAGGTTCTCCGGAGTGTGGCAAATTAACTGTATGAATTGGTCTCCTATTGAAAATCCTGAAGCAAGAACTGTAGCTACTTTAAAGCTAAGCACTGTCAGTCCCTCTTGAGGGACAGTTGTGTGTGACTCTGATTTGTTGATAAACTTGGTTATTGTCTAATATATGTAGGTTTACCTCAATTTTCTTAAAAATTTTGCAGTTGTAACCATAAACATTTAAAAATATAACTTAAACAAACTTTTTGTGAACTAGTAATTCACTCTCCCTTCTTAACAGGGTCCAGGTCTATATTATGTGGATGACAATGGTACCCGTCTGTCCGGTCGAATGTTTTCCACTGGCTGTGGCAACAGCTATGCGTATGGGGTCGTGGACAGTGGTTATCAGGAGGACATGACTGTGGAGGAGGCTTATGAGCTGGGTCGTCGTGGGATAGCTCATGCAACACACAGAGATGCTTATTCGGGAGGTGTAGTCAACCGTAAGTACCAAAAAAATACTTCCATTTTTTTAAACACTAATTAACTTCAGTATTACATACATACATTAGCAAACTGAGATTAATAGTCATGTTTTCCAAAAACAAATTGTGGATATGTTTGACATGATGCTGAGACTCTAAAGACCATACACTAAAGATTGTTTCAATCTTTATTTTCTACTTGTAGTTTACCACATGAAAGAGGATGGCTGGATCAAAGTTTGCAAGGAAGATGTGTCTGAGCTGATCCATCGCTATAAGAAAGGAATGTTCTGATCATGGTGTGTTTAAAACAAAGAATAAACTGAAAAAAAGAAAATGTGAGCACATGCAGCAGAAATAGCCAATGCGAAAAAGGTTAACATCTTATTTTGAAACAACTATTCATTTTATCCCTGCTTATTAATACAATTCAAGATAATGTGGACTTCAGGAAATATTAGGTCAATGACAGAGATTTACTAAGCCACCAGACAAAAGGTTTTATTTTTTAAAACGATCAACCAAATAATTTAATAAACTTCAACAAGGAACAGTACTTTTGCTACACTACTGTGACTGACATTAGTACTGAACTTTAAGCGTAGGCAGGAATGTGTTGAATTTACACCGGTTAATTATGTGTTTTGCGTAATTAAGTTTGTATTTCTTTTAGTTTGATATCTGAATTGTTTCATATTTATTATGTATGTATCTCTGTGCTCTTATTTGTGGGCTTTTTGATTGGACTGGAATGTGAATGTGCTTTATGACAGGTGGTAAAAAAAACCTTCTCTGACCTCAAGCAGAGCGTGAACAGTCTGAATAAAGAGGCTGCTTTATTGAGTCTTTAAAAATTTTAAAAGAAGTTTATTTTATTGTCCCATTGTCTTTAAAAAGGTTGTTTTGAAAAAAAAAAACATTTTATTTGAGGCACCTTTCTGGGGCATATATGATAGGACTGGTACCATAAAAATATAGAGAAATATTTGGACTAGTAATACACAGAGATAAAATATATAAAAAGATGAAAAAGCACAGTCTAAATGAACACCATCACTGTTAGAAGGCCTGCCTAAAGAGGAATGCTGTTCCGCACAGAGTCAGGGTGCTTGTTTCAGAGCAAAGGGGCAGCAACAGAGAAGGCTCTCCTACCCATCATGGTCAAGGGGGATCTAGCCAAACAGCGGAGGAGGATCGAAGAGTTTGTGTAGATATGGAGGTGCCATGTTTTTGAGTGCTTTGTACGTTAGAAGGAGAATCTTGAAGCTTATTTGCTGCTTTATTGGAAGCCAGTGTAGTTCTTGAAATATGGGTGTGATATGAGTTCTTTTCAGGAAGTCAACTAAAGAGCGCATTACAATAGTCCAGTTTTCTGGTGACCAGGGCATGAACAAGGGTTGATGCAGCAGTGGGAGATCTGCATGCTTATAGATCATGCAGTTTATATATTTTTGATTAAAAAAAATGCAGACCCGATGACTGAGCTAATGTGAGATTCCAGAGAAGAGTCTGGTCTAATACCGCTCCAAGTCTCTTAATCTGCTTAGTAACAGGAAGCACTTTAGGGTCAAAAGTCAGCGTGGTAAAGTTACAACTGCAGATGGCATTTTTAGAGCCAACCAGGGTGACCTTTTTTTTTTTGCTGTTAAGCTGCAAAGAAATAGATGCAAACCATGCATGTTCTAATCTCAGCAAGACAAGAGACCAGAACAGGTGGGGTAAAGGAAGCAGAGGACGCAGATGTAACATAAAGCTGAGTATTATCTGTGTAACAATTAAAGGATACATTGTACTTTCTAAATATGCTACAGAATATAAACAAGAAAAAGTAGAAGGCCAGGCACAGACCCTTGGGGGACACCAGATGTGACAGTGAGGGATTTTGACGTAAAACGTGAACACTGCAAAAAACGCAATCTAAGCAGAGCTGAAGATGCTTAATGTTAGATTGAAAATCTTAATTTTCTTATTTTAGGAAGAATTTTCTCGTTTAAACTTTTCGGGTATAGATTATTTAGCTTATTTTGAGAAAATATCACTTACATTTTCTAAAGGAGAAAAAAATCCATATTCTGGTCATTCATTTTCTTGAATTAAGAAACTTTGTAAAATAAGCTTTTAAATAGATTTTGACACTGATCTTAAAACAAGAATCTTAAAAAAAGAAATTTTGACTCAACATATTCTAATTTAATGACATTTTATTTTAAGAAATCAATATTAAATACTGATAAAAATGCTGATCTTGGAACAAGAGAAAAAAAATATTTTATGTAGTTCTAGTCTTCTAAGATCAAGTAAAATATCTGTCAATGGAGTAAGAATGTACATTCTTGAAATAAGATTTAAATGCTTGTAAACAAAAACAAGAAAAAAAATCTACACCAACAATAAATCACCAATCCTCCAAACCTTAATAGAACAACTTACACACAACAATACATACCACCACAAAAGGAACATTTAGACTAGATAATCATTGTCGCAGTGTAGACTGAGAGAGCCTTGAGGCGTTGGGGAGTCAGCAATGAAGAGAAGAAAAAAATGTGCAAATTGCTCCTTTTTTATGGAATAAAAAAATACAAGCAAAAGTTTAAAAAAAATATCGAACAAAGAAGAAAAACTATACAAAACCTTCAATCAAGAGCTCTGACAACTTTGCTTTAACAGCACTTTCAACAATCACAGCTCTGCCATGATTCCTCTTCACTCTCCTGCGGTTTTGGCCACACTAACTTAAATAGATCTATTTCCCTCCAAAACTAATTTGGCAAAACCGCTAAAATCACCAAAGGGATGATATTAATAAAAAAATTGCTGAAAAGGCAAATATGCATAACTTGAAATAAGTCAACACTATCTACGTTAAACAATTTAACAAACATACTTGATGATGAGTTCAAATCATGAATATAAATAATGAAATTAAACATTTATAAAGAAAATTAAACTACAACCAAAACTAAACCTAACATGGTTTGATCCAACATCCTTCGTGATACAAGCGACGTCATCATTTCCTGTCCTCTTTTGACACGCCCAGAAAAAGCGCCGATCAACTCTCACACGGAAGAAGAATATGCGACAGAAACAATACAAGCTCTTTGGATCATTTTAAATAAAAGGTAAACGAAATGATTTTGTCATGTCTTTAATTCTTGTCATTGTAAAGGTTGCTCTCGCTGTAAGAAGTTACAATATTCACAAATATGTGTACCTGTCTGTGGCTTCACACCATCATCATCAAGGTGATCGCTCTCCTTACAAACGCATACACACACACACGCACCTCTTGTTTTAAATGTAATAGTTGCTTGGTGACGATTATACTTTCGTCATCGTCACACTCATTAATATTAGATAGTGATCCAGTTGTGGATTAACTTTGATGGATGAGATCTGCACTTAAAAACCCCTCAAATATAGATCAACTCTTCCTAGATCAAGCAAAATAATGTGACAATGGGGCGAGAGAATTTGACTTGGCAGGAATTCTTAAAATGATCAAAAATGTCTAGCTTATAACAAACGCTGTTACATCTTAGAAATAGACAAAACTCTCAAATCAAGTCTTTCCAAGCTGTGAAACTACATTGAAACTAGAATATTTCAACTTGTATTTAGTCACCAGTGGTTCGTAAAACTAGACAATTTGTCTTAAAACTAAGATGTTTTGTCTTTTAGTTTTACATTGCTTATCAGAAACAAATAAAATTGCGTAGCTGTCAGTGCACTGGTATGTGGTGCGGATGCATCTGGTGAGGAGGGTTCAAATTCAGCTCTGGTCCTTTGCCGATCTTCTCCCTTGATCTCTACCAAGTGTTCTTCCACTCATCTCTTTGAACAGTCCTATCTAAAAAGGCATCAATAGGCAAAATAAAAAATCTGAAAAAAGAAGAAATAATAAAAGTTTTTAAGCTAGAATTGGGATTTTAAAGTGCTGTATGGTACATTTGAAAGTTTCATTATTTGGTTTTGGGAGTCAGCTTACTAGCCTATGAATCATGGAGATCCTGTCTTCCGACAAAACAAACGTATGCTCAAATTCCAAACAATGTCCACGCAAGACAGGTTTACCACAATAGCCCATCTATTATTTCCATCATTTTCCATCATTAAGACAGAAAGAACAGAAAGAGTGTGCTCAATTTTGCTGTGAGCATGCAGCATTTCAAGAACCCTGCAAGATACCTGTGCCACATCTCAATCAGAATACTTTTACTACACCCTTAAAGTAGAATCTCATTTCTAGAAGTAATGTAAGTACTTTTAGTGAGTAAGACGTGATAATTAATTATGGTAAATTTTCAGACATAACGGCCATCCTACAGGCCGCCTCCACAATCCTACGCTCCCAACATAACAAAAACAACAACACAGACGATTTGTTCTGATTCTGTGTTGCCTCCTCAACAACTTCCCATTAAAACTTTTTTTGGAGCCCAAACTCGATCATTTTTACCCATTCCCTCATGGCAGTCCGTAATTTTGAGGACTCTCGACCAAAGGCCATCTCGTTAATGCCCCACCATTAGGCCAATCAAGTTATAACTGCTACTCTCAGAAAAGCAGAGCCTCTAGGTCAGGACTATCCCTTTCCACAGCTTCACATCCTCTTCATGGAAACTCCTGTCGCGCAGCTTCCTCCCGGCAGGGATTTATGCAAGCAGTATCCCCCAGAACACAGCTCATAGTCTCTCCTTCCCAGAGAGAAAAAAACTGATTAAATCTATTAAAGAGTATCTTTGTGTCATCCAGTTTGTCATCAACAGACTGTTTTTGGTTCCTGCAATAACAGACTAGTTCTCGTCACTTCATAGTTCACTTCACTTCAGTTTCCCTCCGGGTAAGAGAACAGTAACAAACAAGTTAAAATTATTATTACATTTATTTTACATACAGTAGCAAACAGTTAGAAGCTCTACAGTTTCTAACAACATTCAGAGACTATAGTATATTAGATGGTGCATTTTTGAGATTGCTCAAACTTTACGTCCCTAACTTTTAATATAAATTGGTCTTGTGAGACTTAAACAAAAAATTATCATATGTATCTAGTATATTATTTATTAGTGTATGTTTCAACCATCATTGTACATGTTTTATTGCTGTAAAAAAAAATCAAGCTTTTCCATAAACACAAGTTTGAGTTTTGTCATGCCATGTTTGTCCAAAACAATTAAAAAAGATTTTACAAGATGACTAAAATATTTGATTGTTAAGTTATAAATTATAGCAAGTTTTGACTCAATTCAATGTCTATTCATACATCTAAAATATTGGGAAATCAAGTTCCTTATATTACATTGATGTATCACAGACATATAGTGACACATTTCAAGAGAAAATCTGTATAAGTTTCCTGAATCTTAACATTATAGGGTAGTCAATCATTGGAATGCGTCTGTGAGTGACCAAAATAAGACTACGATGACATTCTCCACATCCTGACGATGGACTTAAAGATCATCTAACTTAGCAAAGCCTGCTTTTTGTTCCTTTATGTAACTTACTAGATGCGCACAGGTGAATATATTCTGTTATATTATAGAAACATGTTTGAAGTAATACAATTAAAAGGCATGTCCACCTCACAATTTCAACGTATTTGGATTAGATAAAATATCTAGATTTTTTACTTACTGTATTAATGTATTTTGAAGACGTATTTAATAATAAAATATTTATTTGTTGAACTTTTATTATCTGTGAAAAAAATCCTCTCTGAAGTTTATTTCTGTCTGATGAAATGAAAGTTTTTTTGAAAGACACACACAATCCCTCAAGAGTTTTATTTTTTTCAATCAAGAAAATACATATTAGTTTTAGAAATAATTTCATATTTAGAGTTTACTTTGTTGAATAAAAATGTAAGGACATTTACAAATCTCCATGTAAATGCTGATTCAATCAAGGACCCAGTTAACTAAAAACCAAGAATATGCTAAACTTCCTCCAATCATTCAAACTTAACATTTTAAGAAAATTATAGTTGTAAAATTAGTGAAAAGGGAAATATACAAACAAGACTACCCACAACATAACAGCGATTAACTATGATGAAAAGGCATTACTATGATATTAAGACATTCAAATAAACCTAATGTTTGGAAGTTATACTTGCTTTCTGATGTAGATAAAGTTTAATAAAGACCAAACATTTCCTATTATTTCTGATAGAAAGAAATCATCTGATAGTCTTTCAAAATTCCCAAATCACCATTCTAAATAAATTCTTACATTTCTAACTGATTTAACAGACAATAAAGTGACTATGAATCAGAAATGAAAGCCTATCAAGAACAACTTTAATTAAACAGTTTCTAACAGTTATAGAATCAGTTAAACTAGAACTGTTTAAGCCCCAGAAAGCTGCCCCACACTAGTATGTTTGTATGTAGGCACGTGTTTGGATTTTTGTGTCCAATTTCATCCAAGCGGGGCTTCATGATTTGAGTTGTTTGAACTGCCATCCTCAGAGCCTAAAGCGCAGAAAAAAAACATTAAACCATAAACATATAATTAATTAAACATTACGTCAGTGATCCCATTCAGTGTCTCATACATATCTGTGAACCATATTTTATTAACCAGGTTTACATTTGAGACAACATTTTTAAACAATTTTTATTATATTACTATTACTACTTTTTATTATATTACTATTACTAGCCATCAGGATACACTTTTAGACATGTTGAACTCACCGCTGACAGGTTTGAAGCCTGAAAAACAAGCAGAACGTTCAACTGTTAGTCATTCAGTTTAGTTTCGCAACAATCAGTAACGTTAATGTGCATTCATGTATTTCAAAAAAATTGACAAAAAATGTATTATTTCTCACCTGATTTCTTCTTCCACACAATTAATCCAATAACAGCAATGACAATGCAGAGAAGAACAAGAGCGCCAACAGCTCCCGCAATCATGCCGATGGGAACAGGGGCTGAAAAATACGATCACATGAACACACTGGATTACAAACCAATGCAGATGTTTGTGTTAAAGCATGTACACAACGTTTCCTCATAAACAGCCTAAAATATTCTTTCTTCACTCGGAGTGAAGGCACTTGTATCGCTTCAGGATATTTCTGAGGACATCTGCCTGTTGCACCAAACATTAGTAGCTTTTCACTTCATAGCAAGCGCTTGATAAGGAAGGAACTGTTAAAAACATATTTTGATATAGTATTACTGTCCAAATTCTAAATCCAAAGACGACCTGATTCTAAGAAAACATTTATTACATTGGAATTCCAAGGTTTTATCTGTGTTCAGATAGGATTATGAATTGACTTGCATTTCTTGTAGCAAATGATGATGGAATCTTTTTGTTTAATAAAAAATAAAAACAAGTTAATTACTTTAAGAATATGTAAAATAATGTAACTAAGATGTAAAAGAATCAAAATATTAAAAACAAAACATAAATTTAGCCAAAATGTCACACAGAATGTTTTCTTTTAACGATCTTTTAAGGATTAGCATATCATTTAGGCCATCCAGGTGCATAATTGTATCCTCTGATGAGCTGTGTGTGAATTTGTTAAGTGTGAGTTACAAACTAATGGACTGCACTACAGAGTAGACCATGAATTGATATTTTCTGTTCTTAAATATTTGAACTCAAGTCAAGGATCTGTGAACATTGACTGCTCAAAGCAAACCAGGTGAAAAGTAAAAGTGCTAAGTGTACTTAAATTTAACAATTTTGTGTACTTAAAGCTACACTGATCATCTTTATATTTCAAGTGTATTCATTAATTGTTAAAGTGAAGCATGCTATTTTGGAACAATTAATGTTGTGCTAAATATATTTAAATTGTTATGAATTTGTTGAAAAGCTGAATTTTAAGTGTTTTAGTATACTTGCATATGCTAAAGTGGAACAACTTAAACATGCTTAAATATACTATTTAACATACTTAAACTACAGTATATGCCTTTCAATGAGCATGAATAACTTCTTCATAATTCGACTTGAAACGCACTCAAATTGAATATTGATTCTAAAATTTGTACATTTAAATCAATCAATATGTTTTATATAGCACTTTTTTAGCAGTTGCTTACAAGCAGCTTCAAGTCCTAGTGTGAAAATATATTTATATAAAGTGTAATGTAGTACAATTATTTTGAAGCCTATTAAAAGTGTTAGCATGAAAGAGTGATACGAGTATACTATAAATATACTTACAAAAAGTACAATTTGTGTAGTTACTATCTGAAACACAAATGTACTTGAAGGACTGTCAAGCTTTATGTTTTTTTTTTTTTTTGGCTAGGGAAGGGGTTTTGAAGAAGATTATTAGATCACAAATTAAAGACTACTTTATTTCCATATGTTTGACTTGCTTGGACATGCTCCCGCAGACCAATAAAAGCAGCTTAATGGTTCTCTGCTTCAGAATTGTTTGCCTTTGATAAGTTCACTTACGACAATAAAAATGGAGCTTCCTCCACATAAATACTGGAAACACTATCAACTACTAGTGGCTATAAGGGTCTTAATAAAGTACTGGAGTAGATTCCTCTGGAACTATAGAATGCTCTCCTTAGTGACCTCAGATAAATATCTAAAATTGGCCAGGGTAGTTTGGCTTTCAATTAATATCTTTTTTAATATGTCACTGAATTAAAGTTTTTCACAATTGCTATGGCAGTTTTTTCAATACATTTAACAAGTTCCCAAAACTCTTAACATGATTAGCACACACATTTTTGTTGTTTTGATACAAAACACATACACCAAAACTTTATATTATAAATTTACAACTGCTTTCACAATGTACGTCAGAACAGATAGCAACATGTCCTAAACAGAACTTATATAAGCTAAAGTCTAACTGTTCATATTGTGATTGGAAACACAAATATATTCCCTGTATTTCATTCATCTAGAACCCAGTGTTGAGGTTTCTCCAATCACTTAATCATATTTTCTAAAAGAGGATCTTGGGCTGATCTTGTGTGGGAAAGGAACAATATAGAGCGAACGAAAGAAAAAAAGAAAGAAAGCACGTCTACATGAGGGAGAGGAGGACGAGTACCAATGCAGAATTTACTTTTTTTTATCATGAATCCAGTGTTTTTTCTTCTTTCTTTTTTAGCAGAGGAAGTCTGTACTGCAGCAATTCTGTGTCTGTATTTTTTTACAGAAACTGTACATTTTATAAAGCTACTCTGAGATGGGCTTTCATGTTTTGTATTCAATATCTTCAGCAAAATAAAAAAAATATGCATTCATTAACCTTAACAAAAATGTTTGAAAAGCTTCAAATATAAGAGCAGACAGACTCATAAAAAATGCTTTTCTGTCATTTCAGCCGATGAAAGTGGTTTGTTTTCTCAATGTGTCATGAGTGACTAAATTGTGTTGTAATTTCTGTGTTTTGAAATTGAGTTTTGAAGATTTGTTTACAATGGGGGTTTTGAGAATGAAATTAACCATTTTGCCACTTGTGTCTTAAGCAAACTTACTAAATGTCTTAGCAATTGTGAAACACTGTAAAATAGCATTCAACTAAGTTAAATCTAATAAAAGTTCATCAAATTTTCAAACATACTTAAAACTTTATTTCATTGTCTTTTTACTTAAAAGAATAGCATCAATTTTGAACACAAAACACAGTTGTGCTTACCCTCAGCTGCTCTGGATGTGGTTTCTCCTTGATGCTCCACCTCACAGCTGAACTTGTTGTTCTTAAGCTCCTCAGGGGAGACTTTGAGGGTGCTGGTCTTCTGGAAGGTTCCGTCAGCATTGGGGAGAAGTTCTCCAAGATCCACATCTTCATAATGCTCTTCTTCATTTTTCTTCCAGGTGATGGCAACAGCACGAGGGTAAAAACCTGTAGCATGGCACGAGACTGAAGAAGACTTCGGCACCACAGTCACCTGAGGAGGAACTGAGAGAGAGAGGGGGAGAGGGGGGGGGTGGAGTGAGAGACAGAGAGTAATCATAAGAGAGAGAGAGAGCGCGAGCATAAGATAGAGAGAGAGTGAGGGGGGAATGAGAGACAGAGCATAAGCATGAGAGAGAGAGTAGAGAGAGACCAAGAAAGAGAGGGGGGAGTGAGATAGAGAGCATAAGATAGAGAGAGAGAGTAGAGAGAGAGGGGCAGAGAGAGAGAGTGAGGAAAGAAGAGAGAGGAGAGAGAGAGGAGAGAGAGAGAGCATAAGATAGAGAGAGAGAGAGAGAGAGAGAGAGAGGGGCAGAGAGAGAGAGAAGAGGGGGGAGCATAAGATAGAGAGAGAGGAGAGTAGAGAGAGAGAGAGCAAGATAGCAAAGAGAGAGAAAAGAGAAGAGAGAGAGAGTAAGAGAGAGGAGAGAAAGAGAGAGAGAGAGAATAAGCAGAGTAGAGAGAGAGTGAGCGAGAGAGGAGAGAGAAGAGAGAGGGGGAGCATAAGATAGAGAGAGGAGAGTAGAGAGAGAGCAAGAGAGAGAGAATAAGCAGAGTAGAGAGAGAGAGAGAACATAAGATAGAAAGAGAGAGAGAGAGAGAGAGTAAGCATAAGAGAGAGAGGGGGAGAGAGAGAGCATAAGATAGAGAGAAAGGAGAGTAGAGAGAGAGAGAGAGAGAGAGAGAGAATAAGCATAAGATAGAGAGGAGAGAGAGAGCAAGAGAGAGAGTAAGCATAAGAGGGAGAGAGAGAGAGAGAGAGAGATACTTAATGGACATAAGTAATTAGTTTTTAAGAATAAAAAACATACAATCGACTATAAAAGTTAAACTGATTCATGAAGTTACATCAACATAAAAATCATGTTATTTTTCTTTATTTACCACCATTTGCTCAGCGTCAAATCATTTGCACAATCGAAATCAGGGCTAAACGATTAATTGCATTTGCAATTAAATTGCGATTTGAAAAAAATGCGATTACCAAATCACAGAGACCGCGTCACGTGATCACGCTCAGAGTGATTGGAAGCTTCACAAACAGAGAAGAAAGTTGTGCGACGCGTGTTAATCCACATCTTTGCTCGTTAAAGCCTTTCGTAACCTACAGAACGTTAGGAGAAATTATTTTGATTGGGGGAGCAGTACATACTTGTATGGAATTTTTTCGGCATTAATATTGAAGATGCTGCGCAGCGTTAGTTGCTAAATTGAACTCACACAGTGTAATAAAACAAACCTGATCCAGTATATAAAAAACACCACAATGTGCTAAAAAAACCTGTATGACTTTAAAAATATATTTAATTATTTATTTAGTCAGTCCGAAATAATAAACCATGATTTTAACAAATGCAATACACGTCGGTCATCTTTATGCTGTTCTTTTTTATCTAATTTTAAGTTTGTGTTCCTTCTAACTGAATTTATTGTTTATTGCTAGTTTATGTTTGTTTATTTTTGTTGTACAATTCATTCTTGCTTTACATGTACGAGTAATCTAAATATAGTTGTTTTTCCATACTTTAATGATTCATTATTCATCACTGTTGAAAAATACAAAGGAATAAAATATTTGTTAAAAATCACATTGTAAATCACAATCACAATATTTGTTGAAAAAAATTGCAATTTGATTATTTTTTTAATCGTTCAGCCCTAATCGAAAAAGAGCAGAGAAATCAGGACCTGCACTCATGGTGCTCCTGTGCCCTGTCTTTTCTTTGCATCCCATCAAAAACAACCAAGAAAACACTTCCAAAAGACTTAAAACAAATTACTTTTGCTTTTAATAAATTAATAATTTGTTAGATTATAAAAAATGGCCTTTGTTTGATTAAAAATAAATGAGAATTCACATCATATGTTGTAATCTGACATCAAATCTAAATATAAATCCATTAAAAATATTTTAGGATTTCTTAAGATGTATTTTTAAAGTCTATAACATTATATCAAGTAAAACATATCATGTATAGTTTTGGGTTTGTACCTGTTTTCTGCAGACTGCTCTTTCCATACTCCAGATACTTCTTCAGCCACTCGATGCACACAGAGCTGAAGTAATTTTTATCATACTCAAGTAAGCCTCTGTCATTGTTCAACTTCTGTACAGTGGGGATTCCTTGCTGCACCGGAGAAATCCATCTCAGCTCCTTTAAATCCAGAGACACAAAATCCTCTCCATCATAACCAAACTGGCGGAATCCATCTGTTGCTCCAGTCTCATCGTCCCACTCACAGCCGTACAAACTCTGCAATGTGTGCACACCTGAGAAAGAGAGATTATTGAAATGCTTCAATATTAACAATCTATTCGTGCTGTCAAATATATTCAGAATTTAGACGGAAAACGCTAATATTAATAATAGCTGAATGAATTTGATGACAGAAATGTAACAAATCTGAAAAAATATTAGTGTTTTATGGTTTATTTTTAATGTTTAAATTGTCAGCGTAGAGACAATGTTTACAATGAAGACAGATAAACAGAGGGAAGAATTCATCAAATATAACAAACTTTAAATTGTGATCTTAAAACGAAACAAATATTGTTAACGCATAAATATTCTATATTATAGAAACTTGCATAAAATACATCACAAATATTTTTTTTGGATTACACTCAATATATTTTCTTTTTTATTATAATATAGGATCCACATATCACTGGAGAATAATCATGACCCTGATCTCTGATGTGACCTCAAGTTTATAATTATAACAATAAATAATAAATACATTAGAACAACCGGTGCTTGCATTTTGAACTTCTTTCAGAATGAGTCTCGGAAAAATAAAACCTGCGTTTTAATCGAATTAAAGTCTCTAAGAAAAGCGCTCAATATAAAGTGAACTAGATCTCAACTGATGAACTCTCATTCATCCTAAAACTCTTCTCTTTAAAGAGTCTTGAAAAAAAGTATGTTTATCGCTTTCCTCGCACACTTTTGACATTCAGGTTTTTTTATGTCTGTTAAAGTAATTGCTCTAGATCTGTCATTTTTAGGCTCGGCATATTTATTTGATTTGTGTTTTTTTCCCTAATCTTTCAATGTTCTTAATTTTTTTGTCTTTTTTAAACTTCTTAGTCTTATATTTTGTGGTTGAGTTGGTATAACGATGAGCGTTCCACTGTTCATCATCAGACTTTAAACACAATGTTTTTGTCAGGCCTCCCATCTGCAAGAACTTTTGTGTCACACTAGCGAGAACACTTCAAACACTTCAAATGTAAAACAAGTGCACATTATTGACAAATACACTCAAATTCTGCTATGATGAAAAGAGAATGGATTACAAGGAAATGTAATAACAGTAGTGGGTTTAAGTTTTTTTTTTAAATGTTGGAACAATGCAGTGTAGTGTCCAACTAAGCAAACGTCATTTAAAGAAGGAAAGGCTTTAGTTTGCTAATCGAGTAGATTTTTAAAAAAATGTTACGATTCCTGCGGATCGTAGCGTCTTGACGTTGTGTGTTTCTGTGTGTGCGTGTGCGTGCTTTCGTGCTGATTGTGTTTATGTTTATCGCGTGTAACCGGCTAGCTGAGAGATGTGGATTGGTCACGCTACTCTTCTACGTCAGCGCGCTCAGTTGCTTTCGGCCAATCCGGGCAGACCAACGCCCTATAAACTCTCAGCGATTCCCTTCGACAGCGCTGAGCAGAGAGCGGGCTCAGCGAGGGAGGAGGTCCGTGGACGAGGAAGTGTTGTGTGTGTATCTCGTGTCGGACGAAGCTGTTCTGGGCTGCTTAGAGTTAGTGTGTCGCACATACAGAGTGACTTTTTCTTGTTCTAAACATTAGTGAGGAAGCTGGGGCTCAGTCCGGTATTTGTGTTTGAGCCAGCGTAAGCAAGGCAGGGCGTCGTACGCTGAAGATCTCGGTTTTTTATTTTCGTCTTTTGTTTGTGATTAGGGAAGTTTAGGGAGGGGAAATTTAGTAAGACTCTTTTTGGTTCTATTTGTTCATTTGACGCTGCCTGGTCTTTTTCCTTTCTTATCTTTTTCCCTATTTAATAGTAAGCGACCTTTTTGTTAAGAATGGGACATTTAGATGCTTGTTTATTTGCGTTATGGTTTGTAATTGTTTTACTTTGTTATGAAATAAATTATTTTCTATAAACTAGTTCAGTTGTGTGCGTTTTCCTCTTCACTATTCATGCTTTACCCGATTTGTTGCTAATTATTTCTCTTGATGTTTACGGCCTTAGCCAACGAGTTAAAGCTATCTTAAGGTCGTAACAAAAAAAATATTTTATCCTAAAAACAAATAACCTAATGCAATTACATCAAACAATATTTGTTGAGTTTTGGGGGTTTTTAATATAAGAGAATTTACGTATGAACAAAGTTTTGTTTTATAGAGATTCCACAATCGTTCAATAATTAATTAAATGAATTAATATCTGAGAAAAGAAATGAGCCTGATGCCAATGTGGAATTTTCCTTTAAGCTTTTCACATGGCACTTACATTACAATACTTTTTTGAAAAAAAAAAATGCTACTCAGATCTCAAAAATTGTAATATACACATCTTCCTGAACTTAGATACATCCGAGTCGTTTTATTGATTTAAAAATGTGTTTTATAGAGTAAATGCTTCATCTGAGTGTAGATTACTCTGCTGTCAACACAGTGTCACACAGACAACAACCTTGTACAAGCTCCTTAAAACAGTCTCCTGAGTCAGCCTCTGATCAGAGATCTCCTGAAACTCAGAAATCTGAAGCTCTGGAGAACAAGAAGTGGTTTTTGGAGCTGATAATGTTTGATCTGAGAGACTGTGATCAGAGATAAACTCCTCTGAGAGTGAGAAGATATCCTCCTGACTTCATCTCCACTGACTGAGACCTTCAGGAGCAGAGGAACTCTCAGATCTGAGGAGAACAAGCTGAGAACAAGACCTGAGAGACCAGAGGCGCAGCACTCCGGAGATGATGAAGATGAAGATGATGATGCGCAAACATTTTTACTCTTTAGTTTTTAACTCGACCTGAGCTTGTGTGGTTCTCTCTGTGTTTTATTCATGTGTGTCGTTTAGTTTTTTATTTGATTGTGTTCTATGTGTTTTAGTCTTTAAAAAAAATCTTTTTAATGTTTTATGACTTTTCAGTTGATTTCTTTTAAACACTGTTTGTGCAGCACTTTGCAAACTTTACTAATTATAAAAAGTGCTATATAAATAAAGTGGTTTGGATTGGAGGATGATAATAAGGGGAATTTGTTATTGTTCCTCAGATTCAGAGGATGTTTTATATGAAGATTTTGTGGATTTAGTAAAGATACAGAGTTTCTCTGATCAGAGTGTTCTGTCAGACAACTTTAGCGCAAAAAGAAATGTATTAGTCTTACACAAACGGATACACTGCATTTACTTCAGTTTCTTTGTGTTTTCTGATTAAAAAAACTATAATTAAAGCAGTGAAAAAGCTTATCACTAATATTTGACTCTATATGAGGGCTAGTGTCATTGGTGCTGAATTAATGAACATGATTTGATTTGAGCTTTTTAGCTTGATACACGCAGTTAAAAACGAATCTTACAAACGGTTTCTCTGTTAAAGGATTGATTGAAAAGTGTTTCCGAGCAGTTGTTTATTTTTCATGTTTTTCTTTATTTAATGAAAGACTATCATTCTACAATATTTATTTTTATATTAGGGTATTATTTGATTCAAGAAAGAGATATTAGGCTTTTCTTTCATTTACTTCTGTTTTTCTACTTCTGTCCCTCTCTAAATGTTTTACAGTAAAAGAGCTTTTCTGATCACTCGAGAGCTGGTGCCTCTAAAGCGTTGGAGAATAATTGTTTCTATAAGCGACATAAACAAGAGTTTTAACTACAAATAAAAGTGAAGAGATTGACCCCAAAAAAATTAGACTCACAAATAATTAGATCGAGACTTGAGATTTATTACAGCCCTATAAAGCAAAAAGAATGTAACGGCAGAACTGAGAAAAATTACTTAAAAATGATCATGCGGTCCATCCTAAGTAGTTGCAAATAGATAAATAAGTTATTATATATTTTATAATGTATAAATATATATTTAAATTCTAGTCAAATTATATATTCGTTCATGTTTTTTGAAAGTACATATTTAATTTATTTTATCAAACAAATGCGTCAAACACATCAACTGTTTGTGTTTCTATAGCGGTTCAATTCAAACTCTTGGATGCTTCGAAGACCTCTGGATCACAAATTCCCGAGAGTAGACGTGTTGAACAACTTTATTGTCTATAATGAATTAATTGTGGGGGAACCAGGCATTATTTGATCTTTTATAAACTGTTTCTGACTTCTCTGTATGTAACGTGTGACGCAAGACTTTACTTGGTCTTTCTGAAGCTCCAATAAGAGTCAAGGGAAACAGGAGAAAATAATGTTTAAAAGTATTTATTTGAGAAACGAATATACATGAGAGTTCTCACTGCATTAGACGAAATAACAAATATTTACACGACACGAATGTCAGGACCCGCCCAGTGTGTCCCTCTGCATTCTGTAGAGTTTTATTGAAATTGAAACCCTTGTTTAGTGTTCAGTGTAGTACGTTTTCAGTCATCTTGAGATTTTTCTTGGGGTTTTTAATTATTCGTTATGTAATTTCATATTCTTAGTAATTAGCTCCTTTTATTCCTTGTTGTTTCAGTCTTCACTTACTGCTTATTGTTTTAATAGACTTCACTCGATGGTTTCTTGTGTTTTAAGTCAATTTTCAGTAAATGTTTCGACATCTGAAAGTGTGTTCACCTCTTGTAGTCTCAAACATTTGTTTGTTTGTCTAGTTTTCAGTTTCTTTGTTGTTTTATGTGCTCTATGTTTGTTTCATTTTTCTTCATACTTGTTTTAAAATCAATTATATGTGATAAAGCTGCTCTCCCTGGATTCCTGTTTGAGAATCTCATCTGTATTTCGCTCAACTAACTAATCATTTCACAGATCGAATAAAGCAGTGGTCTATTAATCTCCAAATACATGATGCTTTTTCAGATTGTGGAAAAACGAGCTTCTGCATCTTTTGAGTTTTGACTCCTTGCTTTGTTGTAGTATAGATTGCTAATATTTAGTCCCAGAGATGTGGTTCCTTTTTATTTTCAGTGTACTTTATTATTTCTCTTCAAAAGGAAGCTTTATTGTTAGAGTTAAAACCCACGTTGAAAAAAGAGATGTGTTAAAAATTACACATATTGTCCCTGATCACACTCGTCAAATGTGTTAGATTCCTGCACAATACAATTTGAATTGAATTTGCTCTGAATATCTACTTTCTGTCGTGTGATTTTTTGGAGGGAAAATCTGCTAAATTCTACTCATTCTGTTGAGCAAACCTAACACACGTGACGAGTGTGATCAGGGACAATATGTGTCATTTTTAACACATCTCTTTTTACAGTGCACCTAAGAGTTTTTTTTTTTTTCATTTAACATTTTTTTTATTCTGGTCAAAAAAAGAATATTATAAAAATCAATTACATAAAATCAATATTATTATTATTTTAAATGATTACTATTTTTTGTACTGCATTATTTGTTTATTGAGCAGAATAAATATACATTTAAAAAATAGAGGTTTTCATGTGATGTTCATCACTAATAGTGTTTTGAAATACTCCATTGCTACGAAAAGTAATCATGATGATCATAAAACCGAGATGATTTCTCTGACTATATTCGTACAAAGGAAATTTACCTCTAGATTCATGTCTAGTTTCTTAAGTGTGCAGAGATCCACGTTCTTTTCTGCTCTTGTTGAGATTGTAGTGAGTTGTAAACATTTTGTACAAATCAGAGAAAACCGTGTGATCCATGTGTCCTTCGTTCCAGATGATTTGATTAAATGTGACAAATGGTTGAAAATTCATTTTAAATTAGGGTGTTATTGAGGAACGAAGATGTTAACACCTATGCACCTTTCTATCAGCTGTGATGGCTTCTGCCAGGACGAGCAGCTGCTGAGAGCACACAGAGAATATTTCATAGAGACAAACACACACACTGATGCACTCACACAGGAGCAACACACAGCAGGTGACGCGAACGAAACCGGACGAGTGATGAATGAAGGGAATTATTAGAGTAGGAGTAACGAGAAAACACAGGTGCACAGAGTTCAGTTACCAGCAGTGGAGTGGAGACAGGTGTGTTGGATGATAATGGAGGAATAACCTTGACACAGCTGTATGCAACGGTGTTTCAAAAGTGTTTTAATTTCTTCATAAGAAATATCATTCACATCGAGGATACGATCTTTTTGTTTAGGGTCACGTGATTTAAACGATTAAAGCTTGTGGGAAAACAAACTGAGGATTGCTCTTTCTCGATAAACTGACACAAAAGCAAAAGTAATGGAATGTATTCATGTAGCATTATTGTTAAGCATCGGTGCTTGTTAAAGTATCTGCTGGAATTTGAGAGCTTTTCTTTGAGAGGAGGTGGAAGTGGATTTTGTAACGATGGAGGGTCTGCAGAAAGAAAACCGCTAGTTTGGTGTTCGGTTCAGCGTATTTGTAAACGAACAATCTCAGAAAGGATTTTGAGCAGAATCACACATCAGAGAAAACACTGTGGTAAATTTTGTATATATTTTTTTAAATTTAGAATTAATCAAGAATTAACTCCAGTGCTGTGGATTGTGCTGTGTTCAAACACAAAAAATGATTGATTTCTGCTTTTTCAGCTCCTTATTTCAGTCGAGAGAGCTCCTTAAAACTGCTCAGAGAATAAACAAATCGGGTTAAAGATTTACAATAACAATACATTTGTACATTTTTGTTATGATTTATATTTAGACTAGGTTTTGGGTAAATGAATAATACTTAAGTGATGCATGGTGGATAGAGTAAACACTGCTTTTATTAATTTAAAGATACAGAACATGTTTTTGTGGCCAAAACCTAGTACTGCAAAAACATTAAAATCTATGGAGTGTGTAGTCACCTTCGTCCCTTCCAGACTAGAAGTTTAGCACTCTAGGCTTTTTAAACCATGTGTACAAACGAAAAAAGTTTGATTGAAAAGTGAGAGGTTAAAAAACTTTATTTCAGGGCTGGAATTCAGCTTTTCAAACGTCAAGATTCTGTCTGGACGAATACTTTGAGCGACATCAGTGATTTAAATAAACACTATTCCTGATGTGTCTCAACACATCAGAGACATTTCATTAGTGCGTAAACATTCTTACATACTTCAACTTTAAGTCAATGCTGATAAATAAATCTACTCAGGTGATTAATTTCTGTGCTAATTACTTCTGAACTTAGGCATAAAAAACTAAAAGTATCATAAAACGTTAAAGAAAATAAATTAACTCCTTTAGCACTTCTCTTTTTGAGTATGTACGATTATGCTTTCTACAGACATTTTTGCTTTATACTACTAAGATAATAATTAACCAGTAACTGTTTTTACTGTGCAATGTTATTGTGTCATTTTTTTTTGTATGAACCCTGGAAATTAATCCTGTACCACAACAAATTCCATGTGTGTATGCACATGCACACTTGGCAATAAAAATATTTCTGATTCGGATGTACTTTCTTCCATTGGATTCTTTCACGTTAGTAAATAAAAGCAGAGTTAATGTAGTCAGAGCAACTCAATACTCATACTCTATACAGCTCTGGTTGTATGTTTTGTTTGTATGCTCTTCTTTAAATCAAATTAAAAGGTTAAAATACAGATCAAGTGGGGTAAACCCATTGTCTGAAGCAAATTCAGATGAAAAGCTAAGAACACAGTTTGTGTTTGTGTCCGGGTCTGGTTACTCGTTAATAAAGGTAAGCTCAGTAATTAAGAGCCAATTATTGTACACACTTGATTACTTTTCAAACGCTGGCTGCAAATCTATGAGCTATTAACAACTCTGAACCTGAACACACAAGATCAGCTTCAAGAGCTTCTTATAAGGAGCTGATGTGCAGCAATATTACCTTAAAAGAAAGCTTTTCATGGAAACAATAATAATTACATCTAAAGTTGCTGCTTACAGATCGAATCATTGAGACAAACATCATTTAGATTAAATTAATGTTCCATTTTTATTCAGAACAGTGGGTCACTGAGATTAAGAACGGCAAGTTGGTCTTGGAAGAGATGACTTATACAAGGCGCTTCATTTAGAGAGGTATTTTTTTTGCCTGAACAATCACAAGTTTTGTTAAACTGTTTTGTTTCTATATGTGTTGTGCAATAGAAATGTTTTCTCAATGGACTGTTTTAATTACTGTCCAACAAAGAATCTATATATGAAGGATGAGACAGAACAAGATATCTGCTACGAGTTCAGAAAAGGTATTGTAGCTGTTGTTTTTTATTTTGTTTAATTTTATTTTGTTAAACAATAATCGATAGGAAAAATGTCACGTATTCAAGGCAACAACTAATCTTACTATGTTTTGAGTTGTTTACATATAATGTTAATTATTAATTTTCTGCCGTTTTTATTTCACTTAGAAATGTATCCAATCGTGCTGCAGCGTGAATAAACTAGAAGTCTAATCTGAAGACTCTCCAGCAGGTGTCCTCGTTACTCTCTTCTTATAAGAACTCTGAGCTGAAGCTGCTCTCCAAAGCTCTCATAGTTCTACAGAGATTGTTACGTGCTGCTTACATTGAGATGCTTTTTAGGAACAAACTAAATATAAAGATTACTCGTGCAGTTGCTTTACGTTTTACGTCCAGTGCTTTTAGAAACACAGTTCTGGTGTTAAATTCAGAGACCCTCAGATCTCAATAAAGTGTAATGTGCGGAACATTCCTGAGCTTATAGACATAACTGAGAAAAGTTTTTTTATTTAAAAATGGTTTGTGTTGGGATTGATTCTCTCTAATAAACATCTTGTTGCTCTACTCTCAAAGCTCCTTTAAACAAAAAAAATATTACTTTAAATGTGTTTTAAATATAGAGCACTATTAAGGGGTATAAGGGCTATACTGTTTGCTAGTGTAGTATTTGTACAATCTACACCTAATCAAAACAACTTCCAAAGACAAATCAGGGAAAAAAAAACAATGATGTTTCTAAAAGTTGTATCATAACTTTTTGAAGTGGCCAAATATATTCACTTCCACTGCCACAGTCCACCGTAGTAACTGATCTGGGAACAGGTGCTCACTGTCAAATGCTAGTCAGTGTATGCAGCTATTGTCCCTTCATTCAGACTGTTAGTGTTATCACTGTTATTATGTGTGTTTGCTCTTCGAAAATTTGATCTTGTAAATACGAGCCGGGGACATCTTTCACAGCATCTTGAGAGCTCCAAACATCACTCAGATGTGACTTTTCCATGTTTTTTAAGCTTGATTGATTTCATGCTTGAATTAACTTCTACATTTTTCTCTGGGAATCTTGAACTCCTCTTTGATGCTTTAGTGAGCCTTCAAACTATCACATCTGTCTTTAAATGGGTTTGAAAACAGACGTCATACATTCAAGATCAGCCAGGATTCATCATTACTCTACAATTATTTTCTATCATCAGTGAAGTGTTTTTATATTATTTAACTGTGCTAGTTAAAGGATTTTGTGTTTTTGTGAGTTTAATGTTTATTCTCTTTCAGGCTTCACGTACAAGAGGAATGTTTTCTCAAGAAGAGACACGGGTTCACCAGAATTCACAGTCATCCCCAAATGTGGTGGCTGTGGTGCATGATGGGAGAAGCTGAATCACAAGTATATCATGTGTTTAGAATGCATAAAAGTCTAGGACGAAGGAGAGACTTCCTCTTCGGTATAGTTCATGAGGATATAAAGGCAAAGATGAGGGCATGAAGACCCAAATTTCTGTTTGTTTTGTGAATGAATTCTTAAGTAAAGAAATAATTGTCTCAGACGTCCTCTTCTGTCTTCTCTATGAACAGTCAACAATTTGAATGAAACCAAGAGAAAAGCGCATTTACCTTTTCAACACTGTAAAGAACTACAATAAAAACTGTGTGTGTAGATTAACCTCTTTTTATAACTAACAAGACTAACTAATGACCAAAAACTATCTTCAAGTTTCCCTAGCTTAGACTCTTACAGCACATCTAGAAATGTATCAAAGAGCAACATTTATAGTGTGACATATATATAGTCAGATAAAAGATCCAATCCTGCTCACTTCCCATTCAACCATGAGCTACTGGCTGTTTACACTGGTTTAAAATTTTATTTAAGAGGTGAATACAAGGCGTGTATATTTACTAACTCAAAACTAAAACTATTTACAAACATTTAACCATGTATTTTAGTAAATAAACTCAAGCTTGACCAACTGAAAAAAGATGGATATAGTAGTAGGGAATAAGAAAACTGAGATTGTGATGTTACGTTTGAAAATACAGATAAAAACCTGTAAATCATGAAAACTATTCTCTAAAGTTATTTGGATATTTTTTTGTTGTTGTTTTTTTACGCAAACATGCAAATGATCTTTGAAGAATTTTTTTTAACTGAGTACTTTTGTTGAATCATAATCTAAAATCCAACTGTCAAGACTTCTTAAAGTTTAAATTTTAAATTGACATTTAAAAATGGAGATTGATTTGAGGTTAAATTGAGGGTTCAAACTGGTACTATCAAGGTGTACCTAATAAAGTGGCCAGTGAGTATATATCTGCAAATAACTACTTCATTGTTTGTTAAATTTAAGAAATTGTAGTATTAAAATCAGGAGCATTGAATAAAGAAGAATACTGTTGGACCCAAAAATAACTGATCACGCTGAAATATGCCAGTCTGAGGCTCTGATCATTAAATAATATTCATTCAATAAGGAAACATCTATTAACTCATTTTATCTACAAAGTTCACAAATGGAAAGAATATCTAAACTTAAGAAGAAAAACTAAACTTCAGAAGAACAAACTAAACTAAAAGAAAAAACAAAACATATTCAAACAGATTATGTTTATCAGCACAATAAATAATCTAAAATCAAGCTAGATGATACTGATAAATAAATGCTTTTTAATTATATTGCTAATAATAATAATAATAATAATAAACTGTAAAATAATTTAATGTAAATGCATTCAAACTATTATTTTACATTTTAATAACACAATATGTTCTATCTTTGTTTTAACATATAAAGAAATGTAATAAAGCAAAAAGTGAGAAAGAAGAAGAATTGAGGAAAAACAATACCTTGTGTTTGATTGAAGCGCTCCATTGTTACTCTAATATTGTTCTGGAATACTGCTGCTTCACCTTGTAGAGTAGCAGTCTGTCGCTCATCATATTCTTTCCCAAGATTGTCTTCCATCCATTGAAACTGGCTTTTAAAGCGACTGGTCCTGCTGTCGAAGTAGCCCATTAACTGATCGTCCACGAGACCTAGAGCCACAAACTCTGGAAACTCACTCAGCCCTGACATCCCGCTGAGGTAAGCTTTCCAGCTGTGGATTGCTGCAATGATAATGGAGAGGATTACAATGCTAATTTTACCTTTTTAATAACTTCAATTAAATTGCTATTATTATTTTGACTTTTTGCGTTGACTGTATTAATCAGAATACACAAAATATATTATTGACACTTGTTTGATAACAGTTTGATTTACAATGACACATCTAAATGGTAATTTTGATGAGTTTCATCCAAAGTTCAATGTCATTTAAGATTGTTTAAACATGCTTCCGGGGGAAAACAAAACAAAACGCAATCTGTGTTTTGTTATCTCGTAAAATCATAATTTTCCATTTTAATAATCAGTAAAACGTTGATTATTAACAATATAATATAACATTTCAAATGAGATTTAAAAGTCATACATATGATGACAAAAAAATCGTTTCGTATAATACGTTATGGTGTTTTATTGCAACTATGCCATCGAGAATGAAATACGTTACTTAAATTTAAGCGATAATTTACTACAACAACAAATTGCCACTTACCACCACTAGCACATTGCAAACCCAGGACCAACAGTAGACAAAACAAGTACGGCATTTTTCTGGATTTTTGTTGTTGTTGTTGTTGTTGTTCAGATTCAGTGCGAGCACTACTTCGGCTACTTAAACTCTACGAGCAGTGACCACTTGAGAGAGAAGAAACAGAAATATTAACCTGTGACTCCGCCTTCGATCTAATACGCACACAGAGACTGGCCAGTAATAAAACTAGAGTTGACGTTGCATAAGAAGTCTCTGGGGCAAAAACTTCAACTAAGGATGAATTGAAAAGTGAAAGGAAAATACTTTGATAACCTGTCTCATTGTCTATGTTCTTCGAAATTGTAAATCTCAATCCTGCTCATATTTCTTTCTTAGTAGTAGTAGTAGTATTTTGTTTATGTTGCGTTTGTCTGATTATTGTCTAAATTTTTAAACATACTCTTTGTAGAAGATTTATTAAATAAAAATGAGACCACATGCATTCCAATGGAAAAATATCACAATCTTTTAAGTCAACAGTCTTTTAAAGGCTGTCAATTTGTCAACAAAAACAGCTCGTACAGGCTAAACTTGAGATTAATGTTGCCCATTAGAAAACGTTGGTATTGTATCCATATTGCAATGATTATTGCGACATTAAAATATAACATTATTAATACAAATGTGTTTTTTTTAGAATGTTCAACAACTGAATAAAGAATTTGTTAATGAAAATTAAAGTGAGCAGTTTTGGGCTACTTTTAATGCCAGATGATCTACTTTGTAAGCAAAAACACACACGTTGTACTTATACTTATGTAAACTAAATAATAAACTAAATAAATGTTATTGTATTAAAAATATCTAATAAGGCAATTTTTTCATTTATTGAAATAAGAGAGAATACACAGCAAATTTATTAGCGTGAGTGTGTGCGCGTGTTTTATCGGCATTTTCTCAAAATCTATTCTACTGATTGTAAAAAAGCCATCAAGAAAATGGCTAGGGCTCCATGTCGCTGCTAGTAGTATTCAAAATGCAAACAAAAGATAACAATGATTTTCGCAAATAACAGACTGACATTTTAAAAGGAAAGGTAAAAAAGAAGAAAGAAAGAAAGAGCAGTAAAGGAGTTACGTCATGGTAGTTCTGCTACGAAGAGTGCTTAAAGTTTCGGTATTTGTTTGCTTAGAGCGCCTCCCAGTGGAAATTAAAAGGCAAATTAAAAAATTCTGCAATGTGGACAAAAAGCTTTCAATACATTTTAAGGGTATTGTTACATTGATGGTAACTGAAAAATGTCGCGTGTAAAAATATCCTTCGATAATTACTCCATTTGGAAAGACCAGAGGGTAGACATACGAGGCAGGAATTGTGCGCATGCGTCACAAAGAGGAAGTAAAATGAAAGTGAAACCTTTTCCAACAACGGGAAACTTTCTGCGTTCTTCTCTAAGGCAGCTTTGTTTGCTATTACTTTTCACCTGAAGTTTTTTCAAATGTCGACCACTATCCAATTATTCATTATTGTACATACGTTATTCTTTGATGGTAATTTTGCAAGATTTTGCCTCTGCAGAACGGAGGGGTGCGATCAATAACAAGTGTTTTTCTTCTGCAGTTTCCTCTTGTGGATGTCCGGTTCTGGAGTGCTGGTTTGTGCAGGAGAAGCCGGGTCATGGAGGGGGGTTGTCGGTACCCATGAGTCAGGAGAAGTCTCTGATGTTCATCAGCTCAGAGGGCTTCACTGAAGAAACCAAGAGTCAACTCCATTCTGCAGCAGACATCAGCTCATCCAGACTGTACTACGTGACGGGTTAGTTACAGTTTTGAAGAGATGTGTGTTTCTTTATGTATGAAAACATATGATAAACAATTTTTCTGCTATGTGAAGTGAAGATTTTCATCGGCACTTAATGTGGGTGTTTAGATATTTTATTGAAATGTTTATTTTTTAATGATAGCATTACTTGCCAGTTTTGTGAAATGTAACTATTAGAAGTATATTCTTATAGATCAACAAACGACCTGATTACGAAATGTTACTTCACTGCGATATGCATCACTGGCACTGTACTCGACTGGCTTGAGTCCTAACTCACTGGTACTTTCAGTGGAGGGGTGAGGTCTTCAACCTTCATAAACTACTATCTTCTCCATCTACACCACCTCCATAGGCCCTATCATTCACAGACACTGATTCACATACCACTGCTACACTGATGACACGCAACTCTATCTGTCGGCTGCATAACTGACTGCCTGAACAACATCTCTACTTGGATGAAGAACCATCACCTACAGCTTAACATGGCCGAGACAGAACTTCTGGTAATCTCGACCAATCTCTCTGTGAATCACCACCTCACCATCTAGTTGGAATCCTCTGCAATCACCTCTTGTCCTTCAGTCAGGAATCTCTGAATTATTTTGGATGAACAGCTGTCATTCAAAGACCACATAACCAAGACAACTTGAGCGTGTAGGTTTCCACTGCACAACATCCAAAAGATCAAGCCCTTCTTAACTGATCATGCAACTCAACTCCTGGTTCAGGGTCTGGTCCTCTCACGTCTGGACTTCTGCAATGCTCTCCTAGCAGGACTTCCAGCAAACATGCTCAAACCTCTGCAGATGATCCAGAACTCTGCAGCTTATCTTATCTTCAAAGAACTGAAGCGAGCTCGTGTTACTCCCCTCTTCATCACTCTTCACTGGCTCTCCATTGCAGCTTGTGTTAAATTCGAATCACTGATGCTGGTGTATCTCTGATAAGCCCCTGTTTACCTCCACAAGCTCATACACCCCTAAATGCCTCTTCAGAATCTTAGCTCAGAGAAGGAACAGCCTCTTGTGATTCTGCCCCAGAAAGGCAGAAAATCTCTTAGCAGAATCTTCTCTCTCACTGTCCCTGGCTGGTGGAAAAAACTCCCTGCCAAATGCATTAATGTAAATGTAATGTAAATTTAAATTAATGTAAATGTAACAACTAAAATATTTCACTCTCCAGATCCAGCTGAGACCTTCTGTGTTGCCCCTCTGGACCCTCCCGAAGGCTCAGTGGAGAAACCCAAGTGTGAGATAAACCCCTTCATACCTAACTCTGCGGCAGTCAGATGGGCTTCAGCTCTCACTGACTCTGCTCAGAGTCCAGTCTACCTGCAAGCTGATTGGTTCTCAGTGGCAGCTCAGGGCTTCGAGGAGCAGCTGACTCTGTCCAATATCATGAGAGCACCCTCAACTTCCAAAGAGCCCAGAGGTAAGAGCCCATTAACTCTGCCTCAGCAGGAAAAATACAACATGCTTATATTTCTTTGCTCATAATTTTAGTTATGTTTTTTCAGTTACATTCAGTCACACATCAAATATTTTTTCTTATCTTTTGTTCTATATTATTGTACTATATAGTTGTTGAAAAGGAAAATAAAATTTAAGCTTGATAGTTATATTATTTTTCTCACTGTTTCTTGAAGTGATCCTCAGCGTCTCCAGTAAAACCCCGCTGATGCGCTCTAGACTGGGAGAGCAGGTTCTGCTGGACTGTAGGTTCTGGGTGGACTCGTTGTCCCCGTTCCACGGCTCTGGGTTCTCGGTGGAGTGGAGGTATCAGTTCAGGGGTGAGGGACGGCTGATGCTCGCATACGATGGGAAGAACGATCGCTTCATGGAGACCTCCGAGAGCGGAGCGGATATCGACATCTCAGGACTCTACGAAACCGGGAACGCTTCTCTGATTCTGGAGGAAGCTCAGGTCAGACACTCGGGGACATACATCTGCACCGTTTACCTGCCGCACCTGCTGGCTCAGGTCGCTGTGGAGCTGGAGATTGTCGGTGAGAGGATCGACTTCTGTTAGTGTTAGGCTCATGATGATGTTATACATCAACTGTTATCCATTAGTGTTCAACTAATGAGTTTAGGTAAAATGTTAATATATATTTTCAATTACAGGATAATATATTTTGTAGATTTAAAAAATCTGATTTAGAGGTAATGGTAATAAAATAATGAAATCTATATATAAAATGAAATGTATATATTGTTTTTTTTCTACTCAATCAAAGCACTTTACTGTACATTTTTAAAAGTATACTAGATGACTATGGTGATTTAGAAGATGAGTAGATGGTTTACAAAAAATGGCTAATGATCCAAAAATCTATTAAATAGATTTTTAGAATAATTCTTATTAGGGGTAAAACCTTTTACTGGATTTTTAATATGGATTTTATGGGTTTAAACTCTAAATATGATGTTATGCTTTCTAGGCTTTTATTACATTACTGTCTCCGTTTGTCTGAAGAGTTAGTGACGATTATTACCCTTAATCAAAATAATACTGCTCACCATTCATTAAATGGGTTTTGGACTATCGGGCTAATGCGTATAAAACTGATTACAAGGAAAACTAATAGATATAATGTTTGTCCGCATGATTCTGACATTTTTAATTTGTTTTATAGGAACAAAATCAGCCACAGCTTGCTTAAGAGCAGATCAGGAGGAATAACCTTTCACAGCTTCAATGTCAGGTTTTATATAAAGTTGCTAGTTCACATAAACAGCCTTTAATACAGAGTATCTGATGAATTCTTTTAAACAGTCATTAAACACTGATGATAAAGTATTTTACTTTTGCTGGGTTTCAGTTAATGATCTGACCAGCCTGTGTGGAAGTTCAGTGCAAGTAACTCTTTCAGACCTTTATCATTTTCAAAGTTTCAGTAAAATTTGAAAAAAAGGCTTATGTTAGGTTTGCATAGATATAATCAATAACAATGTAAATATTGACATTTTGAGAAAAAATGAAGAAAAATACTTTTTCCCTCCACATTTCTTACACGTGAAATCATTAAAGGCTTCAATTAGACAAAAAAAAAAAACAGAAATAACCAAAACACAAGTTAAAGTGCAGTGTCTGCTGTGTTTGATGCAGGGTATAAAAAGGTTAAATTGCCTGTTGTTTCATTGGATCAATAATGTTTTTTTTTATTTGTTTACTAAAGTAAAGAGTCAGATTTCAAATGCAGATAAGTAATTTATTTAAGTTAAAATCAACTCAAGTAAAAGTACAAATTTTAAAACCTACTCAAAAAAAAAGAAGTAGATGAAAAATCTAATCCAAGATAATGGTACTTCTTGTCTAATAAATAATCTATGATAAGTTATGCTAACAGTGCATGAAAAACGATGAGCCTATTTAAAAAAAGAGTTTTTCTTTCAGCTAAAGCTCTTTCTCTTAACACTTTCAGAGTTAGAGGGTCACTGACAGCTCCTAGTTGCCTATTGCCTCCAGTTTTTTTATTTACTCTACAGAGTTATAAACAAATTTGATCGATAACTCTAGCTTGTGTTGTTGCTCCTCTGCAGAGCCTCCGGTGCTCTCCATCTTCCCCTCTCCTCTTCCTCTGCTGGCTCCGTCTCAGCAGCTCTCCGCTCACTGTGAGGCATCTGGTTTCGCTCCTCACTCTCTGGATCTGGTTTGGGAGTTCACCGGGGCAGACGGAGTGACTCGTTCTCTGGGTTCGGGCCGGGTGACGGGTCACAGACAGGCGTCTGACGGAACCTTCAGTCAGAGTAGCCACCTGGAGCTGGACGCAGACAAAATTAGACTCGGGCGAGGAGGAGACCTCAGCTGTGTGGCTAAACACGGAGGAGGAACCCGGAGAGTGACCTCAGCTCTCAGTGTGATTGGTAGGTTAGGATCTCAGAGGAACAATCTTTCACTTTGATCTTTTACAAGATAACTAAATATCTGCTCACATAATAATTCTCTTAGCAGTTTAGCTTCAGCCAAAAATAACCTGCTGTTTTAATGCTGAACTATTCATTAACTGCATCAAATAATTACTAACAAATAAGTACTACTCGCAACTTTTATTTTAACCTCCTCATTTATAGAAATGCACAGACAGCAAAGCTCTTCCTAATCAGTTATATTTAAAGATTGAAAATGTCTTCATGAGAAAATCCATCGGTATACAGTGTTGTAAAAAAAAAAAGAGTGGCACAAATCAAGTGTTGTGTATAATTTTGACTAAATTTGTGAAACAGATGAAATTAAAATAATTCAATAATTCTCTAATGATCTAAGACAGCATAATGAAAAACCTGCAAAAGGTACTTTGTGTCTATGTAATTCTGAATGTTAATGGAATTTAGGGACACTTTCACATGTTTAAATGTCTTTGAAATGTTTTTGAAGATGAATTCATTCTTAGTATTGGAATACTAAGAGGTAATTTTTATTGCTACAAATTGTCAAAACCCAAACCTATTCAGCATTTCACAATATACTACAGTTTACCCCAGTAACTGATAATATTTGTTACATTTACTTTTTTTCAAGGTGTAAAACTGTTTATGATGCAGTGAGTTTAGCATAACAAGGAAATGTCATCATCAGTCTCTGGGTAGAAAAACACTTCTCGGGTCAGAAGTAATCACACAATAATTTATTAGTGAACTTTAATTTTGTGAAAAGTTCGCAATCATCTATGTATTACATCTAATATTAACCAAATAATTTATTTTGCAGGTGACAAAAAGGGATATAAATTGATGATTTAAAGACTAAAAAATAATAAAAGATGAAGAATAAAAAAAGTCCTTTTTTACTTGAAAGAATTTCTGAATTAACAAAGATATCAATTATTCTTATTTTAAAGGCAATGGTTTGTTAAGTATTCTATAAATCTAAATTTTTGCTTTTATGAGAGATAAAACAAACCAAAGGTTTATGATTTGTTTGTTTTCTGAATCTTAGAAAATGATCCTTCAGTCACAACTCATTTGGAGTGTTGTACCAAACAACACCTCTAGATGGCAGCCACCAAGTTCCTCACATCAGATTTTTTGCAATCCTGAGGAATATCAATAAAAATATTTGATTTAAAATTAAAACATATAAATTTATTTTTATATATTTGTACAATATATTTAAATTGGGCTTTTAAATTATTAAATAGTTTATTTGATTTTTAATCTCCACATGGTAATACAAAAGCTAGAACATAATTTGTCAAGACTGCTTTAAGATTAGATTCAGATAATATTGTTTAATGGATAACAGGAAATTCTCTCATGTTAAACTTTGTTGTTTTCAGGAGTCAGTGCTCCTTCTATTGAGGACTCGATGGCGATGGTCGCTGTGGCTCTTGTTCTTTACGGTTTGATTAAGTTTGTCTACTGGACTTTCAGCTCTTGCGGTGAGTCTGAGAGTAACCAAGGTGAGAAGTTTTTGTGTAAACTATTTTCACTAGAAAGCATTCATGCATTAATTTTATTTTTCTTGCAGACTCAGCTGAACTGAAGGAGAAGGTAAACACTATTTCGAGCTCTAAACAACACTTGCTTTCGTTAATGTGCACTTATAGTTTCAGTTGTTGATCACTTGCTTCTGTTTGTTCTGTAGAAGGAGAACTGATTCTGGACCTGGAGCTTATCTTATCTCACAAAGAAGTTTTTTTTAATCAATTCCAAAAAAAACATCTTTTTAAAAATCAAGTAAAAAACTATGTTTGTGCTTTTTTTAATGGATTTCAGAGCTCTGGGTTTTATTTACATTAAAACAATTACTACTGTATTTGAGTGTTGGTTATTTTGAAATAAACTTTGTTTTAAGATTGAAACAATTTTTGCTTTTATTCATTATGATTTTAAGAACACATTTGATCCTTCCACATCATACTCCTCTCAAGAGGTGTGATAATGAGGAGTCATAAACATATCAGCGGCGGGATGTGAGATGAGGAAATCTCACCCAAAACTTCCAAAAGTCAAACATAAAAAAACATTAATGAAATCCACGTATTTTGCCAACTGTTTTGCAACCACATAACATTTTCATACCAGCAGCACAATGGAATATTCTATAATTTTTAGAATTTTGCTAATTCAAATCAGTCAAAATTGTATTTGTGCTTTGAACAAATCTGAAAATTAAGGTTTGGAAAAAATAGCATTTACAAATTTTTTTTGTGGTCATTAGAGTAACCAGTTCACTTTTAATTAATGTTGTATATGTTTTAATGTATTCTCCTATAACTACAATATTTATTAAGATACTATTTTTATGTTTCCAGTTCAATATTATAAACAATTCGGCGATATCATGGTGTGCAAGAAAAAGACTTACTTACATAAAGTGAATTAATAGAATTGAAATTTGATTGATTTAATAGACATTTTAAAAAAAGTTTGATAATTCTAGTACACTTGTAAGAAAATGCTACTAGAGACAGCTCTATTAAAAGCACACAGTCACACTTTATAAAACCTACAAATAAACATGTTTGGATGCTTCCTCTCCATTTAGAACATTAAATGGTTTATAAACAGTAACATAAAAATGATGACAATCAAGAAATCAAGAAAACATGAATGAGTGTCTTATGAGTAAAAACATTGTCAAAATTTAAAGTATAAAAAAAGGACAAAGGAATACAGAGAAACAAGTGAACCAAACACAGATCATTCCTTTTAAAGCTTTTAGTCTCCAAATATATCCTACACTTATTATTTATTTCATTAATTACAGACCACAGTAAACAATATAAGCTTTGAACACTTTACGCAAGCAGCTTTTATTGAACTTATTCAGTCAACAAACTCCTAAAGGAATTTAAAGGTAAATATCAATGAAAATGGGATGCAACTCATTTGCAGCCTGTAGGGATGTGATTATAAAAATATTCTTCTTATTATTATTTATTTATTTAGCAAAAATCTCCCTTGATGAATAGCTGGAAGACCATAACTTTCATCAGAAATAAAAATAAAGCATTGCGTTTTTGTACGCTAAACGTATTCTCTATAAAAAGGGCAGGACTGATTCTGGAATCTGATCTTAGCAATCAATGATATTGCAAGAGCAACAATATCCACTTATTATTGTCTTAGAAACACAGCGAGGTTTAGGTGCTTCGTTTTGTAGTCTCTAGATTTGGTTCTAGAGGAACCAGGCCATTCTTTCATCACCAGCAGGCTAGACCACAGTAATGATCTCCTAATGATCTTACAAAAAAGACAATGTAATAGCTGCAGCTCATTCAGAATTGAATTCTAGAATAGAATTTAAAAAATCAGAGCACATCACACCAGTACTGTCTCAACAAAGCCCACCAGCGAATATCAGGATACACTATAAGAAATGTCTTCTGACAGATGTTCCACTGATGAAACAAATTTGTTAACCTTTCACATTTTGTTGTTTTGTTTTGTTCATCATAAAAAAAATCACCATGTTAGTGAATTTGGCCAAGTCCAAGTCATATGTTACAAACACCTTGTCAAAACACAGAAATATAAAGTTCAGAGTATTTTAAATAAAAGAAAAATTAGGAACAAATACCATTTTATCCACTGGTTCATTTAAGTTGTATTATACAGTTTAAGACCTTTTCTTGCTTAAGATATATTGATAATAAACAAGCTTCACATAATTAGTGAACAGAAATGCCAGAGAGCGCATTATTTCACTGACTGATTCCCAAAAAAGCAATTTATTACATTTTTTTGGTTTATTATCAAGTGGCATTATATGCTGAGAAGGGTTTCTTTATTGGGCAGGTATATTTTGAAAAAAAGAAAGAAAGAAAAGAAACAAGTTCATTTGTGAAGTGTATATATTTCATAGTGTATGTACGTGACAAAATCCCAAAAAGTTAATGTTAATGTTCTACACACAATGTGAAATATTTTATATTTTTGTCTCTTTTAATTGTAATGTAATTGAAACTAAAGAAAAAAAACAATCCACCATTTCACAATGTTTAAATATGAAATTTGTCAAATACAAAAGATTATGAAATTCATCTTCATCTTTACAATAGTCCAAAGACTTTACGTTTATTTACGTATATGTTTAAAAAATGTCAACATTTAAAATGAGAGAGAGAGAGAGAGAGAGAGAGAGAGAGAATCAGAAACTTCTGTGAGCAGAGAAGGGAGGGGTAATTTTCTTGATCTCCCTCCTCTGAGCTCTTGGTTGGGGACAGATTCTCACAGGAAGCTTTCTATGCAGTATATGAGAGAATCAAACAAGATCAAAGCAAATTCAAAAAACTTTAAAAAAAAAGGTATTAAACATTTTAAACTTTTCACGATTGATAAATACAGAGCAATCCAAAAATTGCAAATAACACATTATCCAACACGGATAATGCACTGCTACTTAAACACAGAAAGCATCCTTTTTTTGTTGTCACGTTGACAGGGGAGCAATAAGTACATAAATGCTGTAAAAGTATCACTACCATTAGTGAAAATGTAATAAAAGTACAATTAAAAGTAGCGTCACGGTGGCGCAGTGGGTAGCACGGTCGTCTCACAGCAAGAAGGTCGCTGGTTCTAGGCTCGGCTGGGGCAGGTGGCATTTCTGTGTGGAGTTTGCATGTTCTCCCCGTGATCGCGTGGGTTTTCTCCGGGTGCTCCGGTTTCCCCACAAGTCCAAAGACATGCGGAATAAGTGAATTGAATAAGAACAATTGCCCATAGTGTTAAAGTGTGAATGTGTGTGTGAATGTTTCCCAGCGATGGGTTGCGGCAGGGAAGGGCATCCGCTGCGTAAAACATATGCCAGAGAGTTGGCGGTTCATTCCGCTGTGGCGACCCCGAAAGGGAATAAAGCCGACATGAAGATGGATGGATGGAGATGGTACAATTAAAAGTAATTTGTGAAAATTTTATTGAGCAGTTCGTACTGTAGTGGAGTTTTCTTTACCTAGCAGCTCTGAACCATCTCTACTGTATCAGTAATGCGTATTAAACATAATAATACATTTTCGACAGACATGCTGAGTATGCGTAAAACCGAGACACAAACACAAGCTTTACAATTCTCTAATTTTAATCCACTCTTGCTAAACCCCACCCCTTCATTTAGTTTGGAAAAACCAAGCCTCTACTCCTCTAATCAAAATAACAAGTCTACATATAAGTTTATTAAAAAGAATGAGATGCATGTTTTGGTCAAGAATTAGTTCCGACCTAGCATGGGCTACCAGCAACATGAAACCACAAAACAACAAATGAAGTGGAATGAAAATGAGCTCAATGAAATCTTCAAGCTATAGAAGGTCATTTAGAGGTGCGTAATTGTCAAAAATGCAACATCCTCTACAAAAAAAAAAAATCAATTGGGGTTTAAGTCATTATCAGTTAGGTAAAAGTCATAGTCATTATTAGATTAGGAAAAATCAGTACAGTTATTGAATGGATATTTTGTGGACAGGAATTAAATCTTGCTGTGAAATAAAGTTAGGCGGAGCTGGAAGCATGAAATTCTCTGAAATCTCCTTGTGACCACCTAGATTTACTGTGGACTTGATAAAAGACAATGGACCTACACCAGCAGATGATGTGGTTCCTCAAACCCTGAAAATTTCCTGCTAGACTTTAAGCAGCTTGTGCCTCTCTGTTCCTTCTCCAGATACTGGGACCTTCCTTTTCAAACAACATTCAAAAGTTTCCTTCATCTGAAAAGAAGACTTAGGACCACCAGATTTGTGCTTTCTTGCTTAGCCTAGCACAGACTCTTTAGATATGTAAATTTGTTTTAGGATTGTTGACTTTTTGTCACGCTGATTAATAGCAATATGGTGTCTAGTTTGTAACTCGCGAAAGCTGTCCACCAAAACTACCAGCCATGAACCTCATTCTTTGAAAATAGAATGAGTGATTGGGAAGCCTGGATATCATAGCATCTCTTTGCAGTCACAACATTTTCGAAATCAAATTGAGTCAAGGTTTTTTTTTACTCAAAAAGATTTTTATTTCTGACAGTTCAGTTCTACTTTGATCAAATCACCATCTTTTTTGCTATCTTGGTTTGTCAGTTCAAGATCCTTAAGCTTTTTATTTTCCACTTTCTATTATCTAGGAAATTCCCATATTTGAACTGTTTTGGATAAATAACTTACATGCAAAAACATATTCTGCTATATTCACGTTATGCTATGACTTGTTGGTCCATGCTACATAATGCAACCCTGAAAGTCTGCATTTGTTGTGATCTCCGGTTCCCTAAGTGGCGCTAGTGAGAACCACGAGCTACAGTATTTTTGCTGGAAACGAACAATGGAAAATACGAAGCGCTCATCCAATGAGCGATCAGATTACTGAATGAGAGCTAATCAGCGCGACTCATGATGAGATGTCCTCAGACATAGCGCCGACTTTCAGGATCTGAGCGGGTAAGTTCTTTTTGTCGATTTATATTTTTGTTTTTATTACTATAATTTAAATATAATAGAATGGAGTCTTATTGGACCCAAAGGAACAACACCTCATGCTTTTATTTACAAGTTATTCTATAACATCGTGTTATTAGGGTAACGTTAACGTTAATTGATAAAAATAATCGGAGCACAATTGCACTTGTCACGAGTCATTTCCAGATAAGATGATAATAAACACAAATGTCATATTTGTAACTAAATTAGACAGATTTTTTGGAGCGACTCAACGATCCAGTAATATGCTTTAGTCGCAATAGACTTAAACAACAATTATACTTCATTAGTGAATCATTACTGAAATTTAGCTAACGTTACTCACACGTCCTTTTATAATTATGTTTATTAAATACACTTTGCGTCTTCATAAAAATTTGGATAGTACGTTTTTTGTATACCTTTGTATTTTAGTGACAAATATGTTTTTATATTGATAATATTTTTACGGAAAACATGTCTATAACCTTATCGTTTTGAGTTACTGAATATTAATTTTCTTGTATTTTGGTACTATATTACCCAAATGCCAGCACAAGTATTTTAATATAATGGCAATTTGCAAAGTTTACAGCTATAACGTCAGTCGTTGCAGTGGTTTTGGCAACAAACAAAAAAAACTAAACAAGAAAACATGGAAAAATGTCACAATACACATGACTCAATAACTTCGAAAGCATCTGCAATAAAATCTAAATATGTTTATTGAATATAATTTTTATAGTATAAACTTGAATACTAGGTTCTAATTTATCTTGACATGCGCTCTTACACCTTCTATTAATTTTAAGTATTTTAAATACTGTTTAGACATTTATGTAGCTATGATAAATTAGACTTTACCTCAAAACAATACAATAATTGAATCTATTAAATATAAAACAATATTGAATACATTTCTGACTATTTTTGCACTTAACCCTATAAATAACTGTCGTAAGGTTGTTAATGCTGTGTTTTTGTACATATAGGTCTTGGCTTTTCTCTTTGGATTTCTACAGCTTTTTGACAGCTCTGGAAGCTTAATGCTCAGTACGCAAGTATGTACAGAAAAATTAAACACTTATTTGTTCAGTTGGTGCATTAATAATTGTTTTAAAGTTTTGTAACTGCTAGGGGTGCAACAGTACAGAGAGTTCATTGTTGGGACATAACTCCACGTAGGTTTAATTACAGTTTCCATTATGCTACACAAATTCTTTTACTTCACTCTTTGTATATATTGCATGAACAGAGAAAAAAAAAATGTTATTTCATAAAATAAAAATTTTGGCCCTTAAGCAAAAATCTATAGTTACACACTGTAAGTATGCTAAATATGTTTAGAAAATAGTCACATTCAAAAGTGGACCCTTGAAATAAACATAAAATTTAATTAGCTATATATAAGCAAACATACGTAGTGTTGTAGTTCAATATTTTGCATGCAGAGCAACATCTTTTTTGTCTGCTATTGTTTTTTTTGTAGGTGCTGCAGAGTTACCAAACTCAAAGTCAAATAACTTCCTGTTGTTTGCCAATGCTGACTTTTTAGTGTACATTGTATTTTCTTCTGTGTAGTATTCAGAAGCAAATACGAATTGTCCCCAAACAGATTTGAAGGATTACTGTGTATCTTCATCCAGCCTTCTCCCCAACCAGTTGAAATATGAGTCTTAAGGTTCTAGAGTAGTCTGGTACCTCAAACTATAGCACTCACTGATTTCATGTTCATAAAAGAGAGTTGTTCCTTGATTGGGTATTTGCTCACAGAGAGGCTTTTCACTGGCATGCACATCATCACATTCATAAACAATCCGTTTACCTGTTTTAATAAAGAGGTAATGTGGATGACATTTGTTCAGATGTAGAACCTGGAAAGCGTGAATCAAGCTATGAACAATTGATACCAAACTGTTTACCATAAAACAGAGTAATTTGGTATTCCCAGCAACTCCTTGCATGTATTCTTTTAAGCTTTAGTTAAACTGCAGACCTGACTCCTCCGCATTCATCACTCCCCAGCATCTCCATCCTCCTGCCTTCTGCATGGCCGGAGCAGTAATGGACAGTATTGTGATCCTTGATGACGACGATGAAGAAGCGTCCACTTCTGCTTCCTGTTCTCAAGCCTCACCAAAATCTCCTCTGAAGAAGCAGCAGCAGCCGCCGCCGCCAACACACATCACCAGGTCTCCCTTTGCCACTGCCAAGAAGGATGAGCACGTCCTGCAAGCGGAGAATGAAAAACTGTTTGGAGAGGTGAGATAAGCAAGAGAAAATCTATTTCACACACAGTTTTATTCAACGTCTTATCTGATTTTTAATATTAATGAAAAAAAAACTCATTGTTGCAATTAAAGTAGTCAAAGAGGCTGGGAAAAAAAGAAACAAAGACAATGAATGAAAACATACCTCTGGCAGAAGTGAGAGATTTTTTATAAGGAAAATATTTTTTATCAGGCAATATTTCTGGTGTATGCTGAGTTCAGTCTGCATGATTTTCAATGTAATCAAATCACAGAACTTTTCACGTTTGGGATAGCTTTCAGCTGCTGCTGTGTTCATACTTCATGATAGATCGTCGTTAGGAGGTTACTGACATCATGAGTGTGAGTCGCTAAAAGACCCAGGTATATAAGCAATCCAAATATCCCGCGTTCACACACCATTAATGTCACTCATACACAAGAACTGAGTTGCCTGGGATTTCAGCCATTTGTCTCTCATTTCTTAAATATGGTTTGTGAGTCAAAATCAGGTCTAAAATCATGCAGACTGAACTCGACATGAGTCTCCGTTTTTATTTTACCTTATTGGTCTTGTTGGGGTATTAAAAATATATTTTTAATGAAGCATTCATTACTAATGTTTACACTTAGGAATAGTTGACACCTGACAGGATGAAATGAAAATTAAGTTTACGATATTAGGATTATTATGATATGTTTGCATCAGATTAACCTGAATAAAATGAAAGCATTTTTATTGTTCAAGAGCTCTACAGTGTTTAACCTATGTTGAAGGTTGGTGACTGTCTGACATGTAATCATGTATACAAGCCAGTGGTTGGACCATTACTTGCCAAAAAAGGAAGGAAAGTAGAGTAAAAGTCTCTATCTGATCTAATTAGTACTCAGAGTATGAGTGAAAAAGTAGCCCTTCTTAAAGTACTCATGAGTAGTGAGTATTGCACTGCAAAAATATTTAACATTATATGCTACAAATTAAAAATGAACAGTACATGAGACTGTATTTCTAAGTATAACGAAAGACACTTTCTTTTTCCCACAAAAGTTTTTTTGCCAATAGAAGGCACTGAATAAAGAACTTATAATAAGTTAACAATTGTACAGAAATCCTCTTACAATGTAACAAAACAAACACATCAACTTTAAACCGTTAGCATAAAAAACAAGCCTAAATTTTGAAAGTTTGGTTCATTTTAACATGAAGCTGCATCTCGAAGTTTGTACTATTCAGCCTTGCACGTTTTGGGGTGAACAGGTTCCCAACACCTAAAAAGATGCTCGCATGCTGCAGAAGCAGGCAAGAGTGTGTTCAGTTTTTCATCACTGAAAATAAGTGAAGCAATTCTATAACTTTAAGCACAAGCCAAGTACCACCACCCATTGCTTTGTTGTTCATCCATCCATCCATTATCATGTCGGCTTTTTCCCTTTCGGGGTCGCCACAACAGAATGAACAGCCAACTATTCCGGCATATGTTTTACGCAGCAGATGCCCTTCCAGCCGCAACCTATTGCTGGGAAAGCTTTGTTGTTCAGCACTTAGATATTTCAGCACTTAGAATTCAGAGGAACTAATAATTTTGTCTCAACTGTACATAATATGTGAATTACATATATTTTATATTAACCAAAAAATAAGGTGATCTAGTAGATTAATACCCTGTCCAAAATCTGTGTACCCAATGGGATAAAAATCTAGCTGTTGTGATTGGTATAAAAAAACTGTTAAACTGGCTCCGCAAACCAAAAACTCATGCAGCAGTAACGTTAATACAGTATGCACTAAAAAAAATATGTGCAGTGCGAATATATTTTAAAATGTCTATACATTCTTAAGTGTAATAACAACAGTTATTGTTTCCAATTTCAGTCAAACAGAGGTCCTAGTACATAACTGTATTTAGGATGTAATTGCATGTAGTGACTTTGACAAGATTAACATTACACATAACGAGTTTATAAAGCATTTTTTCAAATTAAACAAATACAAAAATAGTGATGGTAGGTTGAAGAAAAATGGTGCAGTAAAAGTACCGTACTGCCTTAAAAATGTGCTCAAGTAAAAGTAAAGTAGACATTTTACTACTCACTGAATTACAATTTCTGAGAAAAAAAACTTGATTACAGTAATGTGAGTTTTTGTATTTTGTTACTTTACACCCCTGATACATGCTGCTGCTGTGTAAATATTAGTAGTTCTACAGAGCGAGGGACCCTTTTGAGAATCTGCACTTACTGGCTGTGGTTCATTATTTAGATATCACAATGGCAGGAATGTTTATTTTAAGGTTTGCTTGTTGGAAGAGATTTTTGCATTGATTGATAGTCACAGCTCTAGATCTGTTGCCATTTTTTATAATAGGTTTCATAAAAATAGGTGTTTTTGAAAACCCTTTGATAACTTTATTCATTTACATTTCAACATTAATGTGATTAGTGTTGAAACAACAAATACTAGACTATAACATTAGTGTAAAGATTAGCATCGAAAATATGTATTGTTTTCAAAGTTGAAAGCTGCAGCTTCAGATGCATTTAGGAGGTTTATTCTTGTAATAATCATAACAAGTTCAAGAGATTGAATTAGGCCTGAAAGAGAGAGTAGCACAAGGTTCTGTTCTTTTACTGAATGCAGGATTCTGGTGTTGATAAAGAACGATCAGAGTTTGCAGAAATTATTTCTATTATTATAGTACTTGTTTTTAAGCAATTTATTTTGCTTTGTATTTAATTGTATAGCTATATACAATATATATATTGCTATATTGCAATATATATTATATGCTTACTTGAGTGGCTGCAGAACAACACACTATACATGGAACCGCACCAGATACAACAACTCCTCAAAGAGTTTGTGATTATCTTCTAGTGACAGCAGGAAAAGGCTCTGACTCTACAGTAGTCTGCTCATTTACAAACTTAATAAAATGAGTTTTGATATCACTTAGGATGTGTTAAAGGTTTATTCTCTGGCAATGAAGTATGGTCTTCAAGAAGGCGTCGAGCAGAACTGTTGTTTTGGTGAAATAGATGGTGGAGCTTGGCTTTTGTAGTATCCGTGTGTTCCAGAGAAGGATTAAGCTTTTGTGAGCCAATGACGTATAAGCAAAAAAAATCACAATTCATTTTGTGGAGAAGAAAAATGTATGTAAAACCCTTTATAAGAGAATAATACTACTATTTGTATAAGATCATCTATGAAATGTTGATAAAATATTCTGAGCATTCGCTGTGCGGATTCAGTGTTCATTTTGTTTTCAATAAACTTTTTGATTATAACCAAAGTTTAGATTATGTGTTTTTATGATTACTATTTATGATGGCAAGACCTTTTATTCATTATTTTTTGTGGCTAAGCATGTTACCTTAGTTTAAAGCTTTTCATATTTGCTTCTATGTTTGAGCCATATCGTATTGTTCATGATATTACTGATACTGATTAATGATGAAGTATAACATTTGCGTTGTTCTGCCGTGTTTTTGTAATGATGTCATGTGTTCCATCTACGCTTTTGAAGCTTGCAACACGCTTTTCAAATGAGAATGTGAATTGGCAATGAAAAGCAAGCATAACTATAGGAAGTCAAACCCCAAGAATGAAGGGATTTCAGTGATGTGAGTGGTTTGGGTACAAAACAATAGATTCCTTTATTAACCTTTTTTTGTTTTAACATGTCATTTTGAATTAACGTCATCTAAATTGTAAATTTAATGTTTGTTGCAAGACCTCAAAATTTGAAATGAATGTGTTTGGATGAAACATTCAACAATGAAAAAGATTGACGTCAATACAAGGTATTACATTAGAATGCGCTCATTAAAAATGTCCTCTTATCTGACAATGATTCTGTTCTTGTTTCTGCAGTTTGTGGAACACTGCTCCAAACACTCGCAGGATCATCCGGAGGTGATGACGTACCTGCAGACCAGATATTCAAAAGCGCTGCGAACCTTCCTCTCTTCTGTGGAGTTTCGGAACACGGTGGGCCGGTGCCTGACCCGAGCCCAGGCCAACACCGGCAAAACCTTTGTTTACATTAATGAACTCTGTACAGTTCTGAAACAGCACACTGCTCGCAAGAGGAGCTCCTTACAGACACTGCCTTCTAAAGCGAAAGCTGAGGAGAAGAGCAACGGGACGAATGTGAAAGAGGAGGTGCAGGGACCAGAAGTAGAGGTGAAGGAAGAGGAGAACGAGGAGTCACAGAAAACTAACAGGGCTTCGAGGAGACAGGTAAAGCTTGTTTTGGGTTCAAGAAGTGCTTGGGAAAATTTGCTTTTGTTTGAGAATGAATGCTGATTTATGACTGTTTCTTATTTAAATGGTTCTAAATTAGAGCTAAATTTATTCTACTTAATGCTGCAATCATTGATTCTGCTTAATTCTGTCAGGATTTATTTTTAAACACATTTTATTGCTAAACTCATTTGTATGGTTGGCGTTACTTTTTCCCCACATGAGTGGTTTTCAGACAGATTTTTGGAATTTTTGATCATTTATTATCAGTAGTTTGTTTAATTTTTACAAGACAGAAAATAGAATAGGAATAATAGCATTCAATTTCATATGCTCTTGTTCTGCATAGAAAATAAATTACAACTCACAGCCTAAATGTTTTTTTTTTTTGAGAATGTATATATTTTGGATGAGTGAGTACATTTCTGCAGAATTTTTTAGATGAAAGAAAATGAATGTTGTACATCTGATTAATTGATTTGTCACTGATGTTTCAGCAGGGTTTTGGTTACTGACCAAGACTTCAGTTTAATTACTCGAGGTTGCTCTAAGTACACAACAAGCAGCAATAGCTGATGGAGCGCCTGCGTCATTGTTGTGTTGTATTCCTCAGGCATTATCAAAACTAATTTGGAATTATTTAGAAAAACCCAAAAACCATACTACGTTTTATGAAGCTAGCACACAGTCCTGGTCTACTTGTTGTGTGTTACTTTCCTGATGTTTACTATTGAATGAAAAAGTTTTTTTGTCTGCTATGTTATGAGGCCAAGATGCACACAGATGTTTCTTCGATACCCTTTGTTTCTTCAGTCAACAAAATATAACATGACTCCAGTTTCCTCTGGATCTGGGTGGCATGCATTAAAAAACTGTTCAACTTGCCCTGTTCACTTTTCATACAACTACATATCCCATCATTCCTCATGGCATTTTATTAAAGTGGCAGTTGAATAAAAAAAAAACATGCGTACATTAAAATTTAGTTCTTTTTTGTAGTCTGGTTTGTGCATTAACCATACAAATATTAAAGTACAAATGCTAACATGACAGATGTTCAGAAGATGCTTTGATAAACTAATAATAAGTCAAGTAAAACCTTAAAGCTCAAAAAACCCTACAGTGTTGCTTTCTTTTTTGAACTTTTGAATTGATATTAGTGTTTTAAATCTTGTGTACTGATCACCATGTGAAGGCTGTAAGACAAAAAGTGCAGAATGTTTTTCTACATCCTATGAGAATCGCAAATGATCCAAACAGCTCAATTCCAGAATGCACTGCAGTAAACGTTGTTTTTTAAGATGGAGGAACCGTTAATCATGTGACATTTATTTAAAAAATGTTGTGCTTCTTTTATCCATGGTATTTTCTTGATCAAATAAATACCTACATACAAAGAATGCGGATTGGAGTGAACCCATAGCTGGAACTCAACAGTAGATCTCCGGATCTTGACAAAATCTACACGTTTAGGATTAAAGTTTCATTTAATATAAGCTTTCAGGAATAACAAATTTATTTGCTCTTCATAACATCCCAAGGTGGAAATTACACAATTTAACATATTATAAAGTTAAATCTTTATACCTGACCTGAAAAAAACATTTAAAAACTCTTTTTTTTTAAGGCATTCGTAGCACCACTCAGTTTTCTCAACAGAGGTAACATTTTCCACGCAGTTTTTTTGCAGCACCAATAAACGTACTTATTGTGAGTTATGCATTACATTAACCACAAAAAATGGCAGATGTGTAAAATGCGAAGTACAGTTCCTGTTTTCTATAAACCAAGTATTAAAATAGTTTTTGACTGCTACTAAATGAACTTGTTTATTGGAATGAATTTAAGGTATTGAGTGAGAGAGTATATTCACATTTAATGTAGGAGCTCAATTGGGAATCTCATGCTCTGTTTCAGATTGCATATCTGGAAAACCTGCTGAAGGTGTACAACGAGGAGATCCGGCGGCTCCAGGAGAGGGACTTGAGTTTGGATGATTTGGAGAAGGAAGACTCCAGTTATATTCAAGAGCACAAGCTCAAACGCAAGGTCTGTTTTTAAGTTTTGTTTATCTCTAGTTTTTTCCTTTTCTGGGCTCTTGTTTTTAATTGGACCATGCATAGCAAACAAAGTTAGTTTAGGATGTGTCAAGCTGTATCGGCTAATAAAATTATTAATTTATAGCTTTATTTGCTGTTTCCGCTGACAGCTGGCAAGGTTTTTAAAAAAGGAAAAGAAAAATAATTATTACATTCTTTCAAAAAGTTATAAAATGTGTTTTCTATTTTACATGATGAGCGCTTGTTTATTTTATGATCATGTTTTGAAGAGAAAGAACAAAATTGATCAAAGAAAGGTATTTGACTTCTGAAAGAAACGTCACCGCACCGATATACAGTTGTTTACTTCCTGTGTCTCACTATTATGGGCCTCAGAAAACTTTTTTTTACTGTTGATACTTGAATTTCATGTTATTTTCTTTTTTCTTTTAATATGCAATTTTTTTTTAAGATAATGCCATGAAGTGTTTTGTTGTATAGCTGCAATTCAACACATACATGATGTACATGGTTAATTACCAGATTTTGTTGCTCCTAATAGTTTCGTGAACAGTTGTCAGCTAAATAACTGCAACCAGAAGAGATCGACTATCTCGATCGATTCTCCCTGATGTTGCTGAAACTTTTAATCATGGTCATACTTTCTCTGCTTTTTGAACAATTTTGACCTCTACGAAAAATTAATCACAATTATCTTGATAATATTTTAAAATGCAATTATTTTAAACAATAAATCGCTGATCTAACTTGATCTAATGTCCATTTGCTTAATGAAGTGCGATTTAACACATAGATTAAATAAAAAAGACACAACAGGAAAATTGTTTTTATTAATACCCTTTTTCCATATGGAAGACCTATATTGACCAATATTTTTATTTTGGAGATTATTTATTATTTTCACTTCAGCTTACCATCTTTAGCCCTCACTCGGTCAGAAGATACTAACATTAGCAGTTAGCGCTAACAGAGTTACTTACATTCACTCTTTCTGAGCAGCACAACTTGTTCTTTTTGGGGAGAAAAGTTTATCTGAGCTTGAAGGATTTGTGTGAACCACCTCAAGGAAACATTGGGCGTGAGCTGCTACAGAATTAGGGAGACTGTAAATAGAGAGAACTTTACCTCGCATAAGGTTTGTTTGTTTTCTTTATGGAGTAGTCATCTCCGCTATTTATTGTACATAATTGTGTTTGCTAACCTGTAACTGAACAACAGTAATATTAGATACCTATCTGCTGGCACAGATGTAACAATTAAAATTGGTTATCTTAGAATCAATGCTGTCACATGAGTTGATGTCCGCCTAAGAATTTTCTTTGGAGTTGAGTTAGGATACATATGCACAAAGTAAATAATAAATAAGCATTTTTTCATTGTTAGGCCCTAAATCAATATCGTTGTCAAAATTGGATTTATTGCACAATTTTAGTCACTATATCTATTAATGTTAACTTTTCATCAAGCTTATGATAAGGATCTGGAAATTTAGGGACATAAAACAATATAAAGCATAAAAGCAGATGCAAAATTTACCAAAGGCTTCTTTTTCACCCAAGTGGCCATGAAGGAAGCAACTTAGGAAATAGAGTACACGCTTAATTTTCTCTTTGAATTTGTGCAATCAGATGATGAAGATCTACGATAAGCTGTGTGAGCTGAAGGACTGCAACTCGCTGACGGGTCGAGTGATCGAGCAGAAGATTGCTTACAGTGGCACCCGATACCCAGAGATCAACAAAAAGGTACAAATGTTAAAAACCATAAGAATATGATGTTTTTTTCTTTTTAGAAAAATAATTTATGTACCACTAGTTTGAATAAATTGTTTCTGTAACGCAAAAAATTATTTTAAGTAAATATGGAGACTTCTTATAATTTAATAAAGTGATTTGGATTTGCAACAGAATTCAGTTAAATAAATAAAGATATTGAGTTTCAACAAATAACTTGTGTTTAAATAAATTAGGGCTGCAACTAACGATTATTTTGATAATCAATCGATTAGTCTGCCGATTACTTTTTTCGAATAATCAGAAAATTATGATCAAATTAAATGCATGTTTTTATTTGATGTTTTACTTATATCTATATAAAACCGCAAAGCAGGGTATTATTTATGTACAGAAGTAAACTTTAAAAAAAAATATAAATACCACAAATAGATTTGAATGATATTTAATAATGAAATTTTAAACCTTAAATGAAAAACAAAGTTTGTTCTTGAACTGTAAAACTTCTCAGATTATAAATGAATGAATAAATAAATAAAGAGCAATACACTTGTTAAACAATTACTTTTGAAAATGAATTTGATAGTTAACAAGTTAACTTTGTTGTGGACTATAAATAAAAACTCTAGAAATGAAAAGTATTAAAATGAAAGGAAATAATAATTTTCATTGGTGTACAAATGAACTGTTACTTGCTTTCACTGAAAACCACAACAATTACTAAATGTAATTTTCTACTGTTATTCGCACCGTTTAATTTAAGCTAATTTAAAGTAGCACCATTTAACTAAATGACTTTAATCACCAGTTTGGGAGGAGCTTGGCTGATCATTGACTAATCAAATTGTCCCACCTACCTATTCTATCTCCAGTATATAAGACAAGACCAAAGTTATACTTCTTTGGACCCCTTCGCCAATCAACATGCATGTTGCACTTCTCACTTTGCGTAAGACGGTCTACTCCTCATTTAAAGCTTGTGGTTTGTTTTTTTTTTGGCTGTGCGGATCTGTTTCTGCTCTTGCAAATCTTAATATGGAGCACATGTGATTATCAAAAATCTTTCTTCTTTACATAAACAATGTAAATTGATCACACTGGAAATTCCTGCACAGAACGAGTGCAAAACAAAGCTGTGACCATTGCCTTTGCTATAACTGGAAGAAACTGACAGAACGCGGTAGTTGTGCAAGTAGCCCATAGATTCTAGAACGACTGTCCCGAAGTTAGCAAACAGTTTAAACAATTCAAATATTACACAATGAAGCGATAGTTTTTATGAAGCTCGGGCAGCATAGCATGCAGGTCATCGTCTTTTAAGGAGCGTTTAATGAGAAATGATTCCACACGACGACGCTTTCTCTACTGCGCCAGCGGCTGTGTATCTATGTTTGATCTGTGCGTCTTGGTGTCACGTACCTTGGTGTCATGTCAAGTGATCAGGCCAGCTAATCGATAATGGCAATTTCAATGGCAATGAATTTCATTATCAATTGTTATCAATTTTATCGTTTAGTTGTTGAAGCCCTAAAATAAATTATTATATATTTTTTTAGCAAGATGTGTCCAGATCATATATAGTTTATTACTCACAGTATTCTTTCTGTGTCAATCATTTATTTAAACAGTCGGTTTTAACTGTGCATCATCTTTTTTTCTTGTCTAGATCGAGCGCTTCATCAACGGTCCGGAAGCTCTTCACAATCCTCCGGACTACTCTGATATCCATAAGGTGGTGCAGCGTGCGAATGAGCGGTATGAGCTCCAGTTGTCTCGAAAACAGCTGGCTCAGATCGCTCAAGACGCCTTCAGAGAGACAGGGAACAAGCTCCAGGAGAGACGCCACCTCGACATGGTCTATAACTTCGGCTCCCACCTCACTGACTTGTACAAACCAAGTAATTATCTATCTTTTTCCTGTCTAGCTTGTTCTGATTCTGGTTCTGGTTCTGGTGTTGTTTCACCAGGGACCATGGCACAGTATAAAGATGCAGTATGGGTTATGGAGCTATTGGCTATCATCAGGAGGCTTAAGTACCTTTATTTTTAGATTTTAAGATTAGATTTTAAATTAGATATAAATTTTTTTTATTGTAAAGATATAATACAGATAAAAGGTTCATTTTAGATATTTACTTCATTTAAATCCATTATATAATATGCACATCAATGTTTTGCATATAAAGCTTATTTCAGTTTAATTTGATTATTATTGTTATATGTATGTCACAATGGTTTTCCAACAATCATTCAAAGACCCTACCAAGTTTTGGCAAGGAGAAATAGTAATTTATGTTGCTTAAATTTAGAAAAATTTTAAGGGGTAAAAAAAATGTTAGTTGTTCCAGTGAAAATAAAATGTTTTAGGTTATATGGATTGTTTTTTAGAATGAGAGAGAGAAAACATTTAGATTGATGTATGCAAACAAGCTCGCAACATTATTTATTTAATGTATTAGTTGTAAACTAATTCAATTTAAATAACATTTTAATATAATATTTATATATATTTTTTGAGAGGGAAAAAAACACAGATTTGTTTCATATAGAAAATCTGCAGGATTTCTAGTACCTATAATGCCTATGTCACAAAGATCAACTAACAATCAGGTTTTCATCATATAACAATGGATTTATATTTGATGCCTTTAGCTTTGAATAAATGTCATATCTGAACTCTAACTAGAAGAATTTACCGAACTTCAAATGAAAACACCCTAAAATATGATTTCGCTGTGCTTATCACTCCTCAGCTTGTCAGTGCCGTCATCCTACAGAAACCAGGTCAAATCTCAATCTCCTGCTGCTTGACACCGGTGTAGAGCTAGCCCTCACCAAGTGCATTTAAAGAGTCCACCTTAAAAACAAGTGCTGACAGAAATAAAGCATCAAACAAATGAGCTTTGAGTTCACATCAAAAATAAAAGTTTCATGGTTTTTGAGGGATTTACCTGTTAAGACCGTGGCCAAATGTGGTCTTGAATCCATGTGTATGTGCTGTAGAAAAATGTGGTTTATGCCGCAGAAGTAAAAATTGTGAAATTTGGCAGATATTTGCAGTCATGCCAAACCAATCAGAAGTTTCTTAGAGTAGTCAAATCACAAAAGAAATTGTAATGGGACACCTTAATGTTGTCTCTGGGAAAAGTTAGTGAGTGACAATTTACTTGCGTTTATTTAGTGATGTGCCAAGTATTTACCCAGTCTTGGTCTGAGCAGAGCTTAAGCTGTGAATTTTAACTTTGACATGGATGAATAAATGCACATAAAGCAGTCGTACTTTATTCCTAGCTGATGTCTAAAACGTCACTCCTTTATACTCAGCTGACTGAGATGGGCCTTTTGCATTGTCACAGACTGCAATTTCTTCACTTTAAAATGAACGAGAGCATTGAAATTAAGGGAGTGGTTAGCGTAAAAGTAATTCGAATTGATCATGAACGTTGAGTTGAAGTTTTTATTTTTTCTCCACAGTGATAGACCCTGCGCTCAATGACCCAACACTGCACCGTAAGCTCCGCTCCAACAGAGACCTGGCCATCAGCAGCCTGGAGGAAGTCATCAACAAATATGCAATCAAACAGGAGGATCAGGAGGTCGAGGAGATCAAGAGGAAACAAGACAGGGAACGACTGAAGAAAGAGGTAAAAACATGTAGCAGTGGGGTTTTTTAATATGATCGATATGCTTTATGAGGATGATTATGCTGAAGAAGTTTCTGCAGCCAGGTCAACTTTATTTATAGAGCACTATAAATCAACAAAAATTTCTCAAGTAAAACGGAAATAAATAGATACAATATAAAATAACTTAATGAGCTATAGCAGGGGTGTCAAACTCATTTTCACAGAGGGCCACATTAGCATAATGGATGTCCTCAAAGGGCCAGATGTAACTTATAAATGTAAAACAATGTAATTGAATGTAATGTAACTACTCCTTAATGTTAAATTACTCATTATTTATAACTTATTCAAGTGACAATTCAGTTGCATAGAAACAATTGTATGCTTGTTGTTCTAATATACATCTTTTTGTTTTTTGTCCGTTTATGAAAACTTGGGATCATTACTTGTGGCGCGAGATCGGTACCGGCAAGTTTGTGGCTGAGGCACCATCTCGCAGTACAGCAGCAAGCCAGCAGATGGCATTTATCTGAGCTCATTGGTGTAATTTGTTTAGCAAAAAAAAAAAAAACCCCTCACAGACTGAAGATATCAATCATCATCTTTTATCATCAGGCTTAATAAACAGATCACAGATAAACTATTAGCTTTGCCCATTTCAAACCTTTAAATGTATTTTAGCATGAGAGATCACTCAAATGCGTGACTCTTGCGTTCAATGTGTGAGAGTTGGCAGCTCTGCAGTTTCACTCGTGAGTATGGATGTGGAAACACCGTTGCGGCTACTGTAGCCCAAAAGCATTGTAGGAAATTGAGTTTTTTATTTATTTATTTTATTTATTTATTTTTTTTTTTAGACACTCAAAACTTTTAATCTCTCGCGGGCTTCGATGTAATGCATTCGATTACATGGCGGGCCATGAGTTTGACACATGTGAGCTATAGAATTAGGGCTGAAACTGTCTCTGAAGTTACTTGAATAACTCGATTATAAGAATTAGTCGAGGCAAAATCCTCCTCCTCCTCGAAGCCGCTATTAATTCATTTTATCTCGTAGTTTAGCTGAATACTGGATTCTGATTGGCTGTTAGTCCAGGTCAGTTTGTACCTTTGTGCAGCGTTAGTCACAAACATAAATATTAGCCGTTCTTCATGGAACAAGTGAGCGCTGGATCATAGTTTAGTAATTGTTCATGGATCTGCTCAACTTGGACTCTTTTAGTAACCTTATTATATGAGCTGTACAGTTATTTTTTTTACACAAAATAATGTTTCTGAAGCTCTGCTGGACTGGAACTGACAGATATTCAATCCTGAAGCAAGATGATGGGGCTCCGTCATTCAGATAATGCAGAGCAAGGAGTGCTCGTTACAGTCTCCTTTTCATCTATATTTTCACATCAAAAGGAACTTAAAGGAATAAAAGTCTTTGTTAGCATTCTTTAGTTTTTTATTTTAGATGACTAAAATATTCGATAGCTACAGCCCTATATAGAAATACATGTTTACACTGCTCCAGTGAGAAGAAGAGAAGCGACTCAAAGGCAGGTTTTGAGAGAGGAGCAGAAATCCAGACTGGTACAAAAAAATGGGATATTTTTCTCAAAATGAGGTTTTAATAAAAAAAATATTTTTTTCTCTTATCTGATTTGCCCATCCGAGATAAAGTCACTGTTCGATTGTAAACCCAGATTTGTTACCAAATTTTATGAGATGATGAGCTGTCCAAAAAGTTTTCACTGAATTTAAAGGTCCTCTAAATTCTAAAAGGAGTTTTCATATATTTTTTTTTTATTTTACTTTAAACATGGGATATACAATTTAATGGTAGATGTAAGTGTCTGGACTAGTACTGTCTTCTTTTAAACTTTTGAAGATGGAAAAAAAAACAGAATTTGTCTAATCTTAAACTGTGCCGCGCCCACAGTCGTATTTGTTACCATAGCAGCTCTCCTGTAGGTTTTTCTTCCTCTTTAACTAGTGCTACTCAAATGAAAAAACTCTGTGTTAAATCATTGTTGGTGGGCTGAACTGTATCGAACCAGGTATTTTTAATTACATTTTGAACTGTTACTTACAACCTTCCTTATTATATTTATTGTTTTTGGTGACAAAAATTAACAATTGGGTTTATGACCGTAAACAGTAAAGCCTTCAAATGCAACTACATTTTTAAATACAAACCTCACACTAAGTTTTTTGTGCACTGTCTGAGGAACGCCTCAACAATATGAAACTGGTTTAAACTAAATCATGTTTACAGACCGTTAATGGGCAGCAGAGAGACGATAAAGAAAAAGAGGAAGATGAGGAAGACGAGGAAGATGATGAAGAGGATAATTCTTCAGATCCAGATATTGAAGAAGAGATCAAGGCCAGTCGAGAGCAAGCTGGTCCAGGTAAGATGGGTAGAAGTCACTGATGTCCTCGCTTTAAAACTAACAAGAGGTTATTTTAGGTCATAAACTTTTCAGCAGAACAGATGAGTTTACATTTAGTTTATACATTGCAATGTTACAATGTGTTAATTTTTTAAAATAATTTCCCTTTAATAGTACAAACCCAATACCTTGATTTTGTTATAGATAGTACATGCTCATGGCCATATGTGCTAATAGTGCATATAATTAGAATAATTTCTTTTAGTGTTGTTTTTCAGCCCTGATTTCCTCTTTTTTCATTTTTGGTAAGAATTTTCAATTCAGTACAGCCCTATTTTTTCGTCATGCAAAGCGAACACCCAAGTGTAGTTGAGACCAGGGGTGGAACGAGTACAGAAATAATTATACTCAAGCAAAATACTGCTACTTTACATAATTTTGAGTACATTTTCACTAATGTTAACTGCGTAAAAGTCATAAAGTCCTAGCCATAACTGACTAGAAATCCAAACTAGCAGAGGTGTTTGCTGATTGGCCCAGTAAAAATCTAACCAGAGAGAAAACGAAGCCTAAATGCCCAGTTCCAGGCCCTCTCTAATAAATAACATGTAGTGGGAGGGGCTGTTTTTAACCAGGCTACAAAAAATTATAAATACATAAATAAACACAATCACAGTACAGTGACTGCTCAGGATACAAAATAATTCGTTCTGAGTGGCCTTCGTACATTTACATTACATTTATGCATTTGGCAGACACTTTTGTCCAAAGGGACTTACAGTAGAGGTGAGAAAATATGCAATTTGTTACACAGTCAAAGTCTATCTCAGCTTGCTCATAATAGAAGATTCAACTGATCAATAATCGTATGCAAAATTTTTCATATGTCTATGCAAGTTTTACATGTAACATCCCTAATCCGTTCCAAGCCACACAGAAACAACACTAAAAATAGAAAATAACATGGAATCCAGAGAAAACTAAAGTAGGATTCTTCAATCCTTAAAAGTACAGATTATAATTCTAATAAATAAAACTATGAAAACAGAAATAAAATAATAATCCTTACCTTTCGAGAGAAGCGATGTGGCGATGTTGGAGGAGGTGGTAAAGGAGGAGAATGAATGGTAGCAGAGGAGAGCCGTGGCCAAAAAAAATACGCTTTGCCAAAAAAGTAACACAAAAACATTATAAACCGAAAGCGTGATTGAAGAGAAAAGAAGTCATGCATATGATATGACCAATAGGAGAGCAGGATGCTAGACACAAACACACAGCATCAGGGCTGGAACTGACCAAATGGAGAGCAGGATGCTATGCATGAACACACCACATCAAGGCTAGAACTGACTAATAGGAAAGCAGAACTATTGGTGGCATGTTGAATGCATTACATCATGCCCAGTGTTGTCTTCCGCCTGAATTTTAGCCGAACATGTTTCTTGGAATTTTTTCTCTCGAGAAACAAAATATTTTCTCGAGTGGCCTTTTGTGTCTTAGATTTAGCGTTTTGTGAAACATTCTTATCTCAAGGTATCCCTGTAGTGGGAATAAATGTAACTCTCTACATTTCATCTCTGCTTGAGACAAACATACTCTGAATGAATCATGACGTGTGAGTAATTTATCTCTTAATGTATAGAGCGACTTCTTCAAAGACAGAGTTAACTTATCACCTTACAAATCTATAGTTTTGTAACACTTTTTTACAACGATTTTTTTCCATCGGGTCCTTAAGTCAGTGTCCCATAACTAATGCAAAAATGCATTTCAGATGATGATGATGATGATCAAGATGAAGAGGACGTGGAAGAGGAGCAGCAGAACAACAACAGTGACCATGACCAGCACATCAAAGAAAACTCTCCTCAGCCGACAAAATCTTCTGTGCAGGACAATGAGGACAATCAGGATAAAGATCAGAAGTCTCCAGCCAGCAACACACTCGAGACAGGATCTGTAAAACCTGAAGACAAAGCAGAGAAGCCAAGCCCTGAGCCTAAACAAGATGTTAGTTTAGCGAAGAACACAGAAACTTCAACACCTGTCAATCACACTCAAGCCGTTTCTGAAAACAGCATGTGCACCGAGACCGTATCTACCAATCAGGATTCTCCCGTCTTAATGAGATCAGCAAACTGCAGTCCGCTTCCTCCATCCAGCCCACTGCTGATCGATGAGACAGGGAAATACAAGAAGAGGAAACGCTCCTCCATGAACCATCAAACCACTGCCAATAATGGAAACTGCACTCAGGACAGGTAAAAGAGAGGGAAAGGTGCACTTAGACGTCACTCTGAGATGAGGTTTTTATTATGTTTATAGCCTTTTTAAGACCTCCCCCTGAGCACTAGCCCCAACACTGATTGGATAAGTTGTTAAAGTTAGCTAGCCTAAAGTGCATTCGAGGGATGAAAGCTAACTTGAGATGCAAAACGTTATTACACAGAACTAAAAATCAATCTCAACCTCTGGACTTCCTAAATCCTACAGCACTAAGCTAACCCTCATAGTAACTTAAAAATGTTGAACTTACTAGGAGCGATACTTTATGTACTTGAGTTAAACACTTCAAACTTTGTAGAGAATACAATCGAAACTATTCCAGTCCAAACAGAGCTCTGAGATTTATCTCTGTCGCTCAGCTCGCTGTAGATCCTGAAGGCATCAAGGAAAAAGCAAATATTCCACCATGTTTGGAATGCTTTTTCATTTAGTTTATTTACCTTCTTTTTCATGTTCTGACTCGCGAGGACAGGGTGTAACCTTGTTATTGGGCAGAGTTCAGGGAGGAGTAGAATGTAAAAATCCTTGCCCCCTATAACCCTGCCATACACACTTTTATTTAGTTTTAATCGATTTGCTCATTATTCTAGAGGCATATAGCACATATAGAGAAATAGCACAATTCACTTAATTTTACCTCCATAACACATTTAAACTGTCTGTTAAAAATGTAATTGTAAATTAAATTGAAATAAAATAAATGTACCCTGCCAAAGGCACTGTTAGGATCACTGCTGGGGTTGTCGTGCTGCACCCTGGAACAGTTACCAATCCTACACAATCACATTTAAGTCTCCTGTTACATGTTTTTGTACTTTTAAGGACACACACACTATTTTAGGATCTTCTCCTGACCACCTTAGTGAAATAACGAGAACAATTCATTGTTCTGTGTTCATCGTAACCATGCAAATAAAAGACTTTTAGTAGTTAGCAAAGCTTTGAGAAAGGATGAGCGAATAGAATAGACTAACTAGAATAAAAATTAATCCTGCACAAAAATATGAAAAGACTAAAAGTCGTACATAGAAAAAAATCTAATTTAGGCAAAAGAAAGATGGAATATTGTCTAGTTTTGTTAATTATACATATCTAAACATAACTGTTTGGCAGAGTGTTTGATTTAAAAATCATTTCAACAAGCCCTCAAAACTCAGTCTCTCTTCTGTGGTAACAAGTGAGTGTCGGATGTTTTGTATGTTAATTATTCTGATCAGCAGTAAACTTCTGGTCGATTGGCTGAAAATCTCTTGTGGAAACTCATATTTAGCACAAAAACAGATACATAAAAATAAAACACATCTGCTGACTCTGCTGCTTTTGTGTTGCTTTTTAAATCAGGTTCATTCACTGCTCTCTGTGTGGAGTTGAATGGGAAAAAGTTGGGGTGTATATAACAAAACAATGCAACTACAATCTTTACGCTGCACATATGTCTCCCATAATAACTGTTGAGGAAAATATTAGTCCACTGTTAAATAAAGAGGGGGTACTTGTTGTTCATGATCTGCCACATGAATTTTTTAAGTAAAATAAATATGAATGGGCCAAACCCTCTTTCTTATTGGTGTTAAAATATTTTCAAGGTCAGATGCAAAAATTGTTGCATGGCACATTGTTTAAATCTTTACTGGTGACACGTTGATGAAAAAAGAGGTGAAAAGGAAGTGAAAGGATCAACTATACAAACAAGAGCCTGAGATTAGAATATAATGGAAGAAAATTTAAACTCATGGGGTTGGCATCTGAACATTTATTTTTATTTTTTATTGGTAGTTATATAATTCAAATGCTTTTAAAAATGTACTTGTATTTGAAATTATTAAACAAAATATTAAAAGTAAAAAAAAAATAAAGAATTTTTTATTTGATTTAATTTTTTTTTAGAAATGGCATTTTTTTTCATAATTAGCGCAACATGAATATATTGAAAAGCAGCCAGATCAAGTCTTGTTTAGCATCCCCTGTGTGTTAAGTTAATAAAAAATTGTCAGCTAGTCTGTTTTTGGAATCAAATTATGCTGTAATGGATTTTGACCTTTACATTATTGTTGATAAGTAAAAATGAGTTTTACTAGAATACATTTTATCATGAAGCGGTGTTGGCGTCTGGCAACAGAGGAGTCTATTACTGATCCAGTGCTGATGTTGCTGTGCGTGCGCGTGTGTGTGTGTGTGTGTGTGTGTGTTTCAGTGATGTTTCTCTGGATATGGGTGTGATCTGCTGCTCAGACCCAGAAAACACAAGCTGGTCCAGGGACCCCAGCGCCACTCCACCGCCCAAGAAAAATAAGGTGTGTTACATGCTGAAAAAATACAACAGTTGATTTTACTTTACCACACTATTCCTGCAGGACAAATAGGGAATATTAGCAATACTTTAATCTTTATTGACTGAAAGTAGAAATTGAAGTTGAAGAAGGCAAATTTTTTTTGAGAGTATTAAAATATTTCATATTTTATTCTACTTATTGTATCCTCTAATTTTGATTTCCACGTGTTTATAATATACAAAAGTAATCAAACCTGTACATAAATGGAGGTAAGACCATTTTCACATGGTTTGTTTAAAGACATAACACATCTAGACGTATTTTCAGTCTTAAGTTTTGTGTGCAAATGAGCCAATAAGATGAGTATCAATGTGAGCTCACATATTTGGCCAAATGTTGGCCATGAACAAAAATAGGTTTGGCTCAGCCATGTCACCCTGGTTTTTGTGAGGTGAAATCAAGCAGTGGTCGAATGACACCTGATACGCTCAAAACACCTCGCAACAAGAAATGTCATAAATTAGAAGAACAACACGAAGAAGAGCCAAAGAAGAATTTGTAGACATTCAGAAGCTTATTTTGTTGGTGTCCGACCATTGAGTGTTGTTAGTGTTTCAAAAGGACCTGAAAACTAGCTTCATCTTCTACATACATCGACAAACTAAAAGCAGCTTTTCTTGCCTTGACCATAATTAAAAAACAAATGGTAGGCAAAAATTTAAAACTTTCTGTTCTTCCTGAAAACATGGTGGTGTTCTCTTAAAGGCCTAAAAAGGCTTTATTTGTTTTAGCTGTTTTATTGAGTAAATGATTTAAAAATGTTTGCATCATGAATAAGCAGGTGTAAATAGGGCTCCAACAGTTAATCAAATGAATTGATTATAAAAAATAATCGAATGGAATAGAAGGCTTGTTTAATAAACATACCAACTTCCGGTTTGTATAATTTCACTTCTGGTTCACCGGTCATGAGCGCCAACAAGATGAACAAGTTGTTAAAATGAGACAAAGGCAGATCAAAGTGGAAAAGCAAGCCTGTGAAGGCTCTCTCAGCTTGATTGTGCTTGACTGTACATCAGGATAGTGAAAAACTGTAAGAACTTATCCAATTAATCGACCGATTACAATGATAGATTAATTGATAAGCAATATAATGGATAGCTGCAACACTAGATGTGTTAATAGGAGTGTTGTTTCAAGGGTGAGCTATAAGAAACAAGCTATTTGAGTTATACTGTGATAATTAACAAAATGCATAACCACTAAGGGTTACATTTGTTTCCAGGTGAATGTGTCGACTCAGTGTGACCCAGAGGAAGTGATCGTACTCTCTGATTCGGATTGAACAGGGTACTGATCTGGCAACCCAGTATGCTTCTCTTCCCAATAGTGCCTGACAATGTGAAAAGAGGAAAGAAAGTGGTATCAACGGCAGGACATCTTATAGAAGGAACACAGAGCTGGCGTTGTTCAATTCCTTCATAAAGTGTTTCGTTAAACACTTCGTCATTCTTCCATTGAGGAGTAATCAGGAATTAAGTTATGCTTTTATTTTGAGGGTTTAGATGTGACCTTCATTTGTGCCAAGTCACATGGAACAAGCTTTCTTGAGTCAATAAAGTATTTAATTTTGTGATATGCTTGGTCGAAATGTTGGGAACTTTGTAGAGTATATTGTGTATTTTATACAATAGTTGAAGAATAGTTTTTCATACTAAGATTTGAGGTTAAATAAATGTAGTTTCAAATGTTATTGTTTATTTTCAGCTTGTGTGAATAAATTTTTCATCCAAAATTTAACAAAAATTGTGTTTTTTATATACATTGCATAAATAGATTGTAGTTAAATATTAAGTAACAATGTAAAACATGGGAATACAAAGCACAAGATTTAAGCATTATTTTGAGCTCGGCGATGGGATAAACTTATCAATGACAATAAAAAAATTACTTTGGAACTAAGAAGTTGTACAATTTAATATTTATTACATTAGTGTTTTTGATTTTTGTAGTATATACAGAGTGCCTGCCCCTGGTGGCACAAGGGGAAAATAAGTTGCACAGGTGCAGCTCAAGTTATTGAATTGGACCTTTAATTTGCTCTTCTTTGGACTGAATCAATGTGGCACTGAGCGTGAGAACAAACAAAACGTTATTACGTGGCTGCTCACTCAAGAACTAATTTTTGCTTGACTTTTGTGAAGTACTTTAGTATAATGACCCATCAAGTAACAGCTGTGAGTACAAGAAAAATCAATGGATTTGTTAAATCACTTAGATTGGTTAAAATAAGAAAAGTGATAGATTTTTGTATTATCATAATAACTGCATTAGGAATGTTTATAAGGAGTATTTTTTTAAGTCTGTAGTTGTGTTTTATTGGTATAATGTTTGTATTGTTTTTGTTTTTTTCTTTATGATTGTGGCTGATTGTTTGTGATTCTTTTATTATAACTCTTTGTTGATGGTTTTTTTTTTCTTCTATCTGTTTTCTGGTATACTCTTGTATCAAGACTGTTTATATTTGACAATTAAAAAAAAATTCTATGGATTGCCACTTCTGTATTTAACATAAAAAAGATCCATCATAAAACAGCTGCTATACACTACCATATAATTCCAAGTTTATTTTTAATGGGCAAAATATGACTCTGAAACAAATTAATTTTGTTGAAATAGAGTGGTCCAAATATTCATGTATGAAGTTATACAGCTAAATGTATCATTTATACTTCAACACAAGTAAACAATTCATAATTATTTTTGTACCAGGATTCACACATTTATTACCAAGCATAATTAAACTATATATATATATATATATATATATATATATATATATATATTTACTTTGCTCAAAAAATAACCAATATCATTCTACATCACTGGTGGCGACAACTTGAAGACTGGATTACATACATTGCAGAACGCAGGAAACGCTACTGTTCATCAATAAGTGTGATTTGAAGTAGTTTGGTGCTATTTCCATCATCTTGTTGGCTTTGTCCCTCTTGGGGTCACCACAGCGGAATGAACAGCCAACTCATCTGGCATGTGTTTTATGCAGAATGCCCTTCCAGCTGCAACACACCACCAGGAAACATCCACACGCATTTACACTTATCACTATGGACAATTGTGTTTAACCAATTCACCTGTAACGCATGTCTTTGGATTTGTGGGGGAAACCTGTAGAACATGCAAACTCCACACATAAATGTCAACTGATCCAGCCGAGGCTCGAACCAGCGACCTTCTTGCTGTGAGACGACCGTGCTACCCACTGTTTATATAGACGTATTTTCCTGTGAAATATGTGCCGTTGAACCTTGAAAATCTACACCGGTAACACGTTTCTAACAGATCTTCCTCAAACATCTAAAGTCTGATGCCTTGTTGTTTGCGTCATTGGCCATTCTGGCTTTAGATCACCTGTTAAAGTATCAACTAGCATCAATATTTCTTTTCAAACTGCACATCTGACAAGGTTTGTCATGCTTTTCCTTCATAGTTAGCTGTCCAGGACAGATTTATAACTAATCAGAAACAAATCCATTATAGTTTGGAAAGAGAGAAAAAAAAATCATCAGACCAATTTATTTTATTTTAAGCACAAAATACAGATGTCTAAATAAATCTCACCAGTTAGCACACAACGATGTATCCAGCTGGTTTTAAATGTATATTTCAGACGTTCTCCACGTCACTTTGATTACTTTGAGGTTCTAGCTAGTCTGAAATCCATGTTGAGTTGAAACATGACTTCAACAAAGACTTAATGATAAGTTACAGATATGTTTCTAGTACACAATCATTAGGTCCAACCTTTTGTTATTGTAACACAGTGTGCAAATGCTTGAGGTAAGTGGTTATCTGTGGTTAATATGCGCATCTATGCGTCAAGGCAACACTTAATCACTGTATTTACATATTCTAACACCAAGTGATTAAAACCCAAGACCAAATCAAGATCCATATAAACGTCTTGTGTTTCTAATGATCATTTCCAAACTTTACCCCAGCACCACAGCTTTTTTAACACATTGGAAATCAGGTTTTAACCTTCATAGAAGGCAGGCATGTTCACTACCAGCCTCCCCACAAGTACAACAGACGCTACATCAGGGATCCTGAAGTGCTTAAGTTCGACTTTCACTGAGTTCAATCCCAGAATAATAAATTAGAGTTTTAAGAGTAAAGCTGAGAAATCTTCTGGTTAAGAAAATATTGACAGAGTGAATTGAATATATATTGTTGTTACATAGCAATACACTTCACATTAAGAGCAGAACAAGTTATTTACAGTAATACATGTATCACCCTACATCATAACTGAACGGCACTTCAGAAAACTAAAACATGATAGCTACTGACTTTAAGCAGTGGACTGAAATATTTAATTTTCCTTTCACTCTCATTAAACAAATACGATTTCCTTTAATGTAAGAAGCTGTAAGTATTGCTGCGAACAAAGACAAAAGCCTTATGGCTTTGTTGCTTTTTAACTATGATACACAGATAAAAAAAACTCTCACTTGTTTTTTTTATGAGTATTCTCAATATTATTGAGCCAGGAGAATATCCATCTGTGGCTCACATTACTGAAGTAGCCAACATGATGGTGTTCAACTTTACTAGTTACCATTTTAAATGCAAAAGTCCCTTCTGTCTATGAGAATCACAGCTCTCCATTAAGAATAACGGTGACTGTGTTAATTTATCATTGGCATGTGTGTGGATGAATGAGGCGTAACTATTCTCCAATCCAAACTCCCACAAGCTTCCTGAAGTGCCCTGTAAGATGCCCGATTTAAAATATTAGGACTTCGCGTTTTCCTCAATAAAACAGAACAATTTTAAGGCATTTACAACACAGTTTAAAGGAATACTCAACCAACCCCCCCAAAATGAAAATGTACCATTATGTTTTTTTCAGACCAGGATGGCTTTGTGCCTCCTCTAAACACATTGTGAGTTATTTGTATTATACTGGTAACTTGTACTGGTACTGGTAAATTGTAGCAGTTCACACTTAAAATACACAGATTTTCATGGCTTAAAAATCATTTAAAATGTCATCAAACGTCTCCATCTTGCTTGAAGGTATTTTAAATAGCTTTTGAAGGTGTGTAAACCGTTGGTACATGAGATTTAATGGGGCTGTCACAGCCCTCCTGGGTAATTACCAAAATATGTTTTTAGAAGAGCAACAGAGCCAAATTGGGTCCTAAAAAACAACTTTAGGTAGAGTATCCCTTTAACAAAGTGTAATGTTTTTTTAATCCGGAAGATATAAAGCAACACAAAACATGCCAATTCTGCCTGTGAGGTGCAGTACTGCAACAGGCAACTGTAGTTTGGGGTGCTGTTGAGCAGATAACTGGAGACTCACCAGAGATAAGCGGGAGAAAAACAGAGATGAGGAAGTCTGTGCATTTTTGCAACAAACAGTCAAGAATTTGGAGTGGTGAAAAAACAACATAAATGAAACAAAACGAGTAAATGGAAGCTTAATAGGAAAAGCCACAATAGTTGCTAGAACAGAAAAAATTTAGAGAAATTAAAGCACTCTGATAGGATGGCTGGGATGTATGGTGGGATACAATGATCCGACATAGGTTGACACACAAATAGAGAGTAAACAGGAAGTCATGACTAAACGAAAAAGGAAACTGTGACTGAACATGAAATGAAGTAACTGGAATGGGGCACTTGGTAAGCACAGAACAGAAAGGTCTGCTCAGCGCAAAGGAATGGCATATATAAAAAGAAATACTAATCAGAAACGTCTCTCCTAAAAGAGACTGGTTGTGTAACTAGATTGGAGAAATGACTGAAATGTGAAGGGAAATCCTTGCTGCACCTCTCCTCTTGCATACGACAGAGGAAGAGAGAACACATGTTTTTGCGGTTGCGAGGCAGAAAATAAAACATTTTGACAGGTACCAAGTAGACCAAGCTAAAAAATGGTTGATGATTGGTTCTGCTTTTATCCACATCCTCAATATTCTTTTATGCCAAACTCACCGACAAGAGATACAGAATTAGAGATTTGTGCACATTCTCCAAAAAGACACCGTAAGATTCTACTTCTATGTAATACTACTTTCCCCTATGTTAGCCTCACATGCTTCTTCCTCACACCCACTACGATTGCCACCAATGCCCAGAACACCAGCACCAAAACTGTGGGACCCTAAAAGAGTTCCAGATGTGGGCATGTTGAGACAGGAGATAGCATTGCTGCTGATGGAATGCTGTGGAGGCATAACTGGAACTTCACTTCTAGAGCTAGCGTTCCCTTGAGTGCCTTCATTTTCTAGTGGTAGCTTCAAGTGATGCGGTGGTGAGATGACTGTTTCTTCAGTTCGTGCTCTTCCATCGGCCCTCCCTCGTCTCTCACAGTGTGATCGATGTCGCATGAAACTGTCGCGCCACATGAACTTTTTTCCGCAACTGTGGCAATCGTAGGGTTTCAGTCCAGTGTGAGTCTTCATGTGCTCAGTTAGGTGATGCTTCATCTTAAATTTCTTGGCACAGACAGGACAATGGAAGGGTCGCAGGTCCAAGTGCATGTTGATATGGCGGTCCCGCATACTCTTGTGTGTGAACGTTTTCCCACAGTGACACATGAAGACTTTGCCTGAACTGCCAGCCATGCTCGGATCGAATCCTTCAATCCCACTCAAGGATGCTTGGCTTGGTAAGTTGACTGCACCATGCTCAAGGCTTTTTGAGGACACTCCAGGCAAGGCTCCTGTCAGTCCCAAAGGAGATGTTGACTCCAGAGCAGGTTGATTGTACAGGAAAATTTGGTTTCCTTGCATATCCAAAGGGAACAGCTGAGCTCTTGCAGCTGTTGACGGAACAGAGCTGAGCAGACTGGACACAGCCCTGTTTGTACATTGATTGAGATTCTCAGAGGGGTGTTGAGAGGGTGTCTGATCAACCAAACCCCTTTCAAATTTGAGGTAGTCTTCCGAGGACTGGCAGTAGTCGACCTACAGGGATAGAAATATTTGAGTGAAGTATTGAGTAAACTGTGATCCCAATTAGGAAGATGGACTCACCTGTGAATCAATTTCAGCATTTTCTCTTAGTGCAGAGAGGGTCCTGACATTGGATATGTTGAATGTTCTATCTCTGCCCTTGGGCAAAGCCATCTCTTGCTCCTCTTCATCATCAACTCCGTCCTCTCCTCCTGACACCACGATCGGGTCATCTTCTCTCGAATGCTCAGTCTTCACCACCACCCATTGTTTTCTTGGCATAATGCTTGGTTTACTATATGATGGTCGCTTTTTGGAAGGAGAGGAATCTCCATCTTGATTTGAAGATACTCCAAAACTGTCACTCACTCCAACTTCTTGGTCCGAAATGGAGCCGGTACTCCTCTGCTTTTCTCCTCTTCCTCTTTTCCTTGAAAACAAGACCTCATCATCATCTTCTTCTTCGTCGTCATCTTCTTCAATCATGAATCCTTCCTCTCCTCCAGATGGCATACAGTAGGATGGGGTGGGTTGCACAGAACTCTCTCCTGTCGCTCCTGCGGTCACCGTAGCCCCTCCAAAGTTTGCATCTCTAGGACTGAAGTATATGGTGCTGCTTGGAGACTGACTCTCACTGAAGGAAGGACGACTGTGTGGTTGAGGTGTTGATGCTGAATCTCCAGCATCTGATTGGGCAACCTTGTTAGTGATGTTGCTGTGTCCTACATTCACCTTTTCGCCAGAAACCTGAGGCCCGCTAGAACCTGCCTTTCCCTCTTTTAGAAGCTCAGTGCATTTGTCCACAATGTGCCACATTTGAAGCACACTGCCAACCGTGAGGTAGTTAACAATGTCTTCACGGAGCATTCTCAGCTGGCCAGTGTACGCACAACTGAGGACACTCTCAAAGGCCAGAGGATCCATGAGGGCAGGAATGGAGACAGTCGACATGTTCTTTAGAAGAACCTTGCAAGCAAAAACAAAGCCTGTGATATAGATACTTAGATTAACAAAGAAATGTATTTTTTGCAGATTAACTCAACTGAAATTAACTCAACACATACATAGTCAATCTGTAAGCTTTCAGAACACACACGCCATGTACAGTTCATAGTCCATGAGTAGCAGATCCTTCTAACACTTCACTTAAAATTACCAATTGCTGAGTCTCTGTAATTGTGCTGACAAGCTGTGAGACCCATAAACATGTTTCAGTTGTAGAAGATAACAGACTTGTACTGACATTTGTTGGACAACATTTTAATATGCGCTGGAAACGAATGTTCAACATTTAATCATTTACATCTCAATTGTTCAGAAAGGGAAAGATTGAACATATGACAACCCCACCAAATGAAAGTAAAAAATACAGAACAGTACAAGAACACTCTACTTCTTTGGAGTCCGTTTATTTTAAAGCAACAGTAACAGGACAGCTATGACTTTTAGTATATTCCATCATTGAACAGGACAAGATTTATCTGGGAAACCGTACCTGGTCATGGAAGTAAGGTGACGAGGCAGCCAGCACACATCGATGGGCCTTGAACACCTGGCCCTGGACATGGATGGATAGATCACAGAGATGCCCTTCTTCACGCTGCTGATTCAAGCTACCCAGAACGGAGGTCTGCACACTGGGAAAGCAGACCTGGACCACCGACTGTTCACACTCACCAAAACCTTGACCCCCCGTGACTGACTGCATACCTGAAAAGGGTGCACAATACAAAACAGCCATCATAGGTTGGGTGGGATTGTGTGCACAGGTGGAAGAATAGTCATAGCAGGGTGATCATAGGTTTCAGTGCAAGCCTACCATACAATTTACTTAAACAGAGTAATCCACTTTATATCTCAGTGCTGTGAAAAAGATCATGAACGGTTTTCTTGTTTTTTGTTTAATCAGTGTAGGTGACTATTTGGTATCGCAACACATTTTGTCGTTTTAAAGAAAATGTCTGTCTTCAAATCAGGTGGTTAATGGCTCAGTTGACTGCATCCTCAAAATGAAACTTCCTCTATTCAGTAAAGTTACACAACCAGTGAAATCTGCTTGTACAGTTTTGATCAAGGGTCTAACCACAACTTTTTTTCCTGCAGATGAAAAGGTTACTAGAGCCCTATGTAATGACAAGTTATCATTATGAACCAAAAGTGAATATTAACATGTTTCAAGGTTTCTCTTGAGATCAGACAATGACAATATTGAACAAGAATACCACCCTCAAGACTCAAGATATCCTGATGACCCTTAAGGCCATTTTACAAGGGGATTTCTATATGTTGCTCGAGTTCTTTGTTAACTAAACCTTCCTTGTGGCAATGAGCATGAATGCTGAGCTGGTAATCATCACCAAGAGTGACAGGTTTAACAAATATTCTATAACTTATTATACCTGCGTATTAATGGAATTGGCCTCAAACAATAGTTTGAATCTTTAACAATTTCCACAAATGTCATCAACAGAATCTCTAGGCTTGAGAACGTTCCCTGAGATGTCCCTAACCCAAAACTTAGAGGGATACTCTAAGCTAAAAATGAAAATGTATCACTGGATTAGAGGCTCCTTGGAACACAAATTGAGTTTTGGGTTAGTTTTGATATAAGACACGAGGGCAGGGAACGCAGTTAACATAAATGTCATTCGGAATGTGAAGTCTAGGGGTGACCCATCAGTTACAACTTTTCATTTTTTGGGGTGAAGTATCCTTTTAATCCTAACCCTAGCCAGATGACGTAGCCTAACAATTAATGCTCCTAGCACCACAATCACAAACACTAAAGTACTTATGTTTAACATCGACCATCTCAAGATACTCCCAAGCTACAATAGCCAATTTGACCAGCCTAGCCATACCCATACAAGGTTAGTTAAAAAAACACACAGGAAGTTACAAACTTTACGGCTTTTTTAATGGCTGCATATCAAGGCAAAGAGAAAGACAAGTGCGATAAATAAACAAAATCAGTTTATCCTTCAATTGGGTTAGTACATATCTCAGGCGGTTCAGGGGTACTTACATTTACTCTTTCCTGATTATGTAGAGCCTCAACGTCACATTCAAATGAGTAATTATATCATTTGCTTTGAGCTAACAGCATACGGTGACAAGTTTTAACAGGAGCAGCATTTGGCTGTCAGTAGATATTGTTAGCGATTAGCATTACCCCATTCATCTCAGAGAAGCTACGCTTAGGATTCTGTGCTTACTTCTCTTTAAGCATATTACAGTTGATACAGAAAATACATGTATGTAATATTCAGGATGAAGCAATTAAAATCCAATGTAAGCTATGAAAAGTTTCAAGTAAGTGAATTCCCTTTAAAAATCAAGTGACGTAGTTACTCAAACACAATAGACCATAAAACAAGTTTTACCAAGGGTATTTATTGACCATGTAAAGAATACAGTAATGTTTTGCTCCACTATGCTTCCTTTCTCTTTGGACTCTGCAAATTGCAGTGTAGGTCCAAAGAACAAGGGACATTGACCAGGCAATGCATGAACAATTTGTTTCTTTTACTGTCTTTCTGTTCAGTGCTTACTTTCACGAGTTAAATAACATGCATTTAACTCTTTATTAGTTGTTATATATAAAACACATTTTCATTTGGGCTGCCAATTAGGTGATCCAGCAGGCCAGCATTAAGACAGAAGTCAAATAATTTGCCACGTATTATTCCAGCGGCGTCAGGAGGGCAAGAATCCGCGTTTATTTACGTTAGCCAGCTGCTGCGAAACCGAGCCGTGTGGCCTCGGAAGTCGGAAGCGGGCTGCCTCGTTTACGTTAACGTTAGTTCTGCCTCTAACGCAAGCAGGATATCTTACCTATCTGTATGTCTCCGTCAGGCAATCACAAGATGGCTCTTCATCCTGATAGATCGATGATGTTTCCCAGCCATCAGGGGGAAAGCCGACTGTAATGGTGGCCTGACATCGATGTTGAGTCTAGTTTACCCTTTAAGAGCGCCAGACAGCTGCTCGAGACTCGGCCGACCGAAATCCACCAAACACCGGATCCTTTACCGTTTCGTTGTCAAGGCAACAATAACGATTTCTTTATTCAGTAATGATTTTTAGCAACTAGTGTAATCTTCATATGTAATTTGTAACATATAATTTTTTATTTGTTATATTGTAAGATTTTTTTAATACAACATAAGAAATTAGCCCGTAGTTTATTGGTCAGGAAGAACTAAAATGATTGTTTTAAATTTAAATGTTAACTTATTAATGATGTCCTTAATAATAAAATAAATCCTAAAATCATCATAAAGTTTACAATGTATATCATTTTCACAAAATACCATACATATTTTTTATATTGTAATTATTAACATTTTTCTTTTTTCTATAGCACTTAAATACAATTTAAATCCTTCAGTAAAATATTCCAAGAAATATATATATATATATATATATATATATATATATATATCATCATTTGAGGAATTTAATGAAATTGTTTGTTTGTCTATGGTGACACACTGAGCTAAAAATTGTTATTAAATAAGTTTTACATCCTTAATCTTGAAACAAAAACAAAACATCAAATACAGTTTTAACATTACACAAGCCTGTTACTGGAAAGAAAAAACAAAATGTACAAAATTTTCCACTTCAACCATTCAAATGTTTGCATTTATCATTAAAGTTGTAACATTAAGAGCACTGATGCAAATAATCTTACCAACCCAGACAAATTAATAAAAATGCTGCACTTATCACTTTAGTGTAGTGAAATTGAAGCTTTTATAATCTCTGGTTGAGAAAACATGTTTTAAATTTGACAACGAAACTGTTATCTAAATTGAACATCTCTTTACTTTACATTGTAACAGAAATGCATTGCTTTAATGTTTCTGTACATGAAAATATATGAATATTGAAAATAAATGTGAAGATCTACGAATTTCTGACAGATATGAGATACATTTCTTATGTGCCACAAAAGATTGTTTATACAAACTTCCACACATCAGGAAAAAAATTCATTTATTGATCCAATTTAAAAACCAAGCAAAATGGTACAACAAACTGGGAGTTTTAATAAAAACGTAATGTACTGACGTAAAATGTAATGTAAAATAATATGGAGCAGAGGCCAGATTATAACAGCTGATGAAAATATCACTGTCGATTAGCAGAAGCTGTTCCGATCACACATTCGTTGACCTGCAACAGAGAAAATAAGATCATGAGGGCCATTTTCGAATAGCTAATATTGAAATAAAGCCATTGATGTCAAGTGTACCTTGCTGGCAAAACGTAATGAATTGAGAGACTCGCTGAAACTCTCTTCTTCTGGAGATATGTTTACAAACATTAATCTGCACAGACAAAAATAACAGTTAAACAATAAATCCTACAAACATACACTTAGAGGTTTAAGAACTTTACTTACGTTTTACTGTTGCCACCAAGACAGTTCTGGAGAAGGTATGTCAGCTTAGAGTTTCGGTAAGGAATAAAGCTGTCCTGTTTGAGAGAGTAAATAAGAATGTAACTCCATTCTTAAACAGCCAGGCAAATATTGTAATGATCTCCTTTTTGTCTACTTTTAACTCTATGAATTTTAACATTCTACAAGACTGAAGTTTTGGCTTATGCCAAGTGAAAACACACCTTTTTGGCCAAAGCGGTGATCACAATCCCCAAGTTGGTGAGTGAGCAGTTTATGGAGGTCATTTCTTTGAAGCGTTCCCCTTGAGACTTGCTTTTTTGAACACGCTCACTACCAGCCAAGTCCACCAGACACAGAGTGGCTAAAAAACATACAGTCAGTAACTCAAGGGTGCCTTTATTTAACGATAAAATCAAAATATCCCCATACAACTCAACAGATAGAACAGTTGATTATTTGGAGGGATTTTAAAGATATCATAAATCCACTTGTAAGCATCGTCATTTCAAGCAGAAATTGTTTCTGAACAAATTCCAAGTGTCAATCAATTTCTTTGTCACCGTCTTCATCATTGTACATGAAATAGCAATTTTTATTTTGAGTTATTAGCTGACTATGCATGCATTTTTGGTTCCCCTCCTCTGGTCTATGCTTGCTTCAAGTGGATTTACTGTTAGATAAGTTCAAGTTGGTTTGTTTGGAAAGTTTTTGGATTAAGTTTGATGTAAAGCTTGCAAAACTGGTTCTAAAGTCCCGTACACACCTACGCAGGGGCTGTACTGCATCTTCAGCTGATTGCGTGAATTCTCTTGAGGTGAGAAATCCTGAACACTAGATGGCGTTTCTGTGAACTGCAAGTCAACCCAGGCCAAACGATGAAAAACATTGAAGAGAGTTGAGCGTTCGCTTGTCTAAAAATGTCAACCCAAACTATTCGTTATCTAGCAAACAACTATTTATAGCAGCAGCGCTAGCTCCATTTTAAGTTCTTTTCTTCGATTTTGGCAAAGCATGTTTTTTTACTGAGGTGTGCATTGAAGATAAGAAAGAAGAGCCAATTTTCTCCTCAACAGAGAGTGTGCGATTGGACAGAAAATTGAATGCAAACACCAAACACACTTAGTTTTTTTTTAATTCTCACAAGAGTTTTATTCACCCCGAAATGTAACTAGTTTATCGTCTCAAAGATGAGAAAGCAGCACTTTCGTATCAGTTAATGGAACACAAAACACCCAAACATGAAAATGTGAGCTGTGTGTTGTTATTAAAAATGCTCACTTTTCAGTTTAAACAACATATTTTTTTAAGTCATAAAAAAAATAATAATAATAAATTCTTACACTTGCACTTAGTCCCCCGATCTTTGTTTTCCCCTTCTATGTCTAGCTGGAACACAGAGTGGGAACGAGAGGAGTGGTCGTTCATGGCGGTTTTGGCTGTGAAGCGATTCTGGTTTGCCAACATGATCAAACTGTGGACCTGAGATATGATCAAATAAACATTTGTTAGTGAATTTGGCTCACTTGTTTAAACACATGTTTATCTTTAAAAAATCTTAAGAAACACAAAAGTCTTTGGGAAATTGGCTCTTTCTACAATGTCCTTCACTGTTCAGTTTAGCCATTCTCCTCATCTGGTGATAAAACTTTTAGTTTAAATAAGATTTGACCAAAAACCAAAGGCTCTATCCAACAACATTGACCAGAAAAATACCAGTTCTTAGTCTTTCAGAGGTCTTCCAACATAAAGTAATTCTACAAATTTAAAAAAGAAAAATAGGGAAACACTCCTCACTTTGAAATAAAATGTTGGTGGTCCAATCTGATTCAATAATCTATGCTAAATTACACTTAAATTGCCAACACCAAAATTAGAGAGTCTGAACAACTCTATATAACACTAGACAATCTCATCTACATAAATTTAGAGCAATCCACTTTAGAGAAATAGATGTTTTATTTGTGCTAAAATCTTTACAGGTACTCCAGAATCTAGATTTTGAGGATTTTAAATAAATTAGCACAAGTACCTCATCCTCGTTGTTGACCTTCTGGTAAGTCAGATTGGTGACCGTGATCTCGTTGTTGGTGCTTTTCTTGATCTCATGCTCAGGTCTCTTACACGGTTTTCCTCTGTACAGCAGATCTTGTAAAGTCTCGTTATAGATTTCAACGAAGCTCGCCGTGAATGTGTACTGAAGGCAAACACACAATAGACTAAAATACATCCAAGAAACATTTACAATCCAATTCAGGTATAAAATTTAGTCATCTTGGATTTTATTAACCTCCACGTCAATGTTGAGACTCTGAGCAGAAGAGTGTGGAAAAATTTAATGAGAGAATAGTTTGTGTTTAGCAAAATAAATAAATATTGAAAAAAAAAAAACTCAATAGAAATGGAACAGGATGGAAAAGCAGTACCAGATTAAAGATTCAGGTTTCCTGGTTCAAGGTCAACACAACAATAACCAAATACCTCTTTTAATTGTTGTAATAATGGCAAGAAGATGTTATCCCATTTCACTCATATCAATCTCTACATTTGTAAAAAAAAAAAAAAAAAACATTACACTCTCAATTTGGGACAAAGATACCAACTCACAAGTTCGCTTACATAGAATTAGCCCAGTTAACCTGAGCATATTTGGCAAGATTAGGATGGGCGTACTGAGCAAGATGTCTGTGGTTTGCTTTTAATCGTTAAATTGGAAATGGATTGGTTACGGTTTTATATCTGGGAGCTGACAGAAGGAATGAAAACAACTGTAGATTGTTCACTAATTATCTGAAAGTTTTAAATTTGGATGAGCAGTTTTTATTTTGAGAAAATAATGGCTAGTGGAAGCAACATTTAGTTCTTTTTATGGCTTTTATTTTAGCTCTTAACCCTAGTTAAATTGTCTGTATTTTTTCTTTTTCCCTTTGCTATACAATACTTGTCTATTTTCTGTGCAGTAATCTTTAAAGTATTGAAATGTGCCTCAAATATCAATGAAATATTTAAAAGAACAAATCATTCTCATTTTGGTTTTAAAAATCAGCAATTTAACAAAAAAAAAACTCCCTTTTTGTTTTCATTTTAAAATAGAAAAACAATACACAGATTAAGCGGAGACTCTCACCTCCCACCCTTGCTGGTCAAGTCCTTTGGCAGATTTGAAAATCTGCTGCACCGCTCGTGGAATCACACCACACATGTCTCCCTGTTCTTTTCCCTCCATCGTAAAAGTCTTCCCGCTGCCAGTCTGGCCGTAAGCAAAGCAGCACACGTTGTAGCCATCGAGAGCAGACTGCACGAGCAGAGAGATCTCCTCAAACACCTCGCTCTGTGAAGAACTGGGCCCAAACACGCGATCGAAGCTGAAGTTGTAGCTTTTCTGAGTGTCAGCTGTGCGACCCGTGTGTGACTGAGGAGAAAAATAAATAGAATTGAAGTCCTGTTATATTTTCAGTCATTCTGAAGAGAAGATAAAGACGATGGGTTGTTTACCTCCTCCATTTTGGCGAGAGTGAGAGCCTTATTGTTGTGAACAGGGAGCTGAATATGCAGAATATCAGAGCTCCCAGTAAGCAGGGGACGAACTCTACAAAAGACCCGGATATTGCCCTGAAAGAAAAAAGGTGTGGATTAATTTCAGGTTTATTTTTTTACTAACAGATCAAATACAAGAACTTTTGAAGTCCATCATAAAACTTTAGCTGTAACTTGTGTGTTGTACATACCTTGTATGTAAAGGCATAACCAATTTTGTTTACCTTAAAAGACACTAGAATTTATTATATATTCAAGTTGAAAAAGTGTGGTCCACTGTCAAAATGAGCCCCATAAACATTTTTCACTTTATTTAGACTGAAAAATACAAGGAGAAGCCTGCACAAAATGGGTCATTCACTACAATGTACTGAGCTGCCGCTTTGTTTTAGTCAGTTTTAAATAACAAACCTTTGGTTGGAACTAATGTAGAAGTTAGAAATAAGTAGACAAATTTATTGATTAGGCACAAAGGCTATCCTTTGTGATTTAGAAGTGTAACTTCTAAACGTATTTTAAAACAAGACACTGAAAATATCTTTTAATTTGTTCTTTTCAGACCTAAATTAAAAGGGAACAACAAAAAAAGGCAATAAATACAGCATTTTTCCAAAGGGAAAGAACATTAATTACATTTTTTTATGTTATTCCTATCAAAATAATTGCTTATGGGAACTATATTCCCATTCAAGATGAATTGTCAAAACATTTACACTTTAAGATTTGGAGGATGAGGATTTTCCATAAGAGGGGCGTTCCTTTGTTTCATTTGTGTATGAACGATTCAAAGAAAGCAAAGTGATGTTGAACTTACTTTGAGCTCCTGAATAGTGTTGTGAAGTTTCCTCCGCTCCATTTCCCCAAGGTAGAGTTCTTCATGCTGATGAGCCACTGTTTCCTCAAGGTTACGCACCATTGCTTGGTTCTCTCTCAAACTCTCTTGACACCGGCTCAGGGCAGAGGTTTGATTTGAGAACTGAGTCTAAACAAGATCGAGGGAACCTATGAGCCGTTTGATCAAACAATATTGATACCAGTCAGATACAATCATACCTGAGCATTATGAAGCTCAGACTCCAAATCATCTCGAAGACCTTCCAAAACCTTATGCTTGTCAGTTAAGATCTTAAGGTCTTGCTGTAGCCCGTCTCGCTCTCTGGTGGCTTTCCTCAGGTCATCTTCTACTGTGGATAGTATTCCAAGTTCCCGTTCACATTTTCTAAAAAACGAAGAGTCACATCAGCTACATTTTACACACATACAATCAAGATTTGAACTGTGAGATTTTATTGAACACATACCCAAGTTTCGTTTTTAGTTCTTCGTTCTCCTCTTCTACATTAGCAATGTGTTTCTTGGTTTCAATCATTGAGACTTTCAGACACTCGTTTTCTTGATTTACAGATTTGCATTTGGTCTGGTAGTTATGGACTTTGGCTTGCATGTCGCTGACTTTACCTTTGAGGTCCCATGCTGGTCTTTTTGAAGCAGCAGTACCTGTTGCTGCTGGAGGGAAACTCAATTACTAGTGATCAACTAACTAACGTTAAAACAAGATATTTTGATATCGTCAATTATTTTTGTTTGTTGATTATTTGATCACAAATAAACACAAATTATGTGTGAAAAGGTGTAAAATGAGGTCAAATATTTGTTACTTATTGAAATGACAAAAATCTTTTTTTCCTGTCCTCTATAAACTGAAAACCCAGAACGCCAGCCTCCTTATTTCTGAGCGTAATCTAAAAACTTAAAATTTCAAACTGGAGTTTTATAGAAGCAAACTAAAGAAACCATCTTAGGATTCTAAGTATAGAGTTATAAATGTACAAATTGGACTGAATTATATAGAAAATTCATCGCTTTATTTTTCAAGACTGGCTGACCAGTATTTGTAGTATTTGGTAAAATGCAGTAAATCCTCATAATGTTCATGTTGTTTAATTAAGGCTAATTATTTTATAGCCGATAAATAGTCTATTATGAATCAACAATTTCTCATCAAGATTTTTACACATTTACATCTAAAACCAATTTTTGTTTTACCTTTGGTAACTGCGCCCACAGAACCTAGAAGCAAAGATTATAATCAAATTAAAACAATTTCTTTACTACTCAACTATAAACATCTATTTTAGCATCAATGGTTGTGTTTATGATGAGTCTATCAATGCTCTCCATACCTCTGGAAGGAGCAGCAGCCACCGATGAAGCTCCAAACGAAGATTTAGAATTAGCTAAAATAATACACAACAAAACAATTAACCATCTGAACTCAATTAATCAAACAACTTCCATTGACTAGAACTCTATATTGTTTGTTAAATCAATTCTATTTAATGACTTACCTGGAGCTTTGGCAACCACTGGACGTCTTGTGGTCACAAGACTAGCTGCAGGTCTAACATTCTGAAACGTCTCAACCTTCCGGATCTTTTTCTACATCAATAGTATGTAAATAATAATTATTAGACTGTTCAAGCAGTGGTGTCTGATGATTGTTTTGAGTGAGCGCTGAATGTAAATTAACTAAAAAATACAAACCTGGGCAGGCTGATGTAGTTCCCCATCATTGAGAGCTCTTTTCCCTGACATAACAGGGAGTCGAGATGTATTCTACAAAACAGTGGAAGCACGTTAAAAGGCAATTAATTCCAGGTTATTACAGGAAATTGCACTCACGTTATAAATATAAATAAAAAAAACATAGAGTTTGCAAAATAAGATATGGTTATGTTAACGTTACACAATTAAAAGTACTGCAACTCAATTAATTAACGTTATATAAACAAAACAATGGCACCGTATCTAATTAAATATTAAGAGATATTCAACTTAGCCCCTATCCCATTATCAATGGCAGATCTTACCTCTTTGTTCATGAACTTTCTTTGATAACGTTACTCCTTGACAACAAAAACACACCTGTAACAAATAAATATTAGAAAATTTACATTTATGAAACAACAGAACACTTTTAAACGCGACAAAACACTTGAGAAAATGTTAAATTCACGAATTAACGTTAACTTATTTTCAAATAGATATCGCGTGAAAAACGTTATTGTTTAACTGCCTTAACATTAATTCCTGAAGCCGAAAACGATACGATTTATCTTAAACCCAGTAAATAAACTTTTTCACATCATGAATTGCGTATGCGGTTTAAAATGTGGAATATACATACCTTCTTAAATCTGAAGCTAAAGCGCAACTGTTAAAACACCCCACCGCTAATGTTTCTCGTAGCCGTTTGAATTTCACGTAAAAAAGGGAGTGGTGCACAGCCCGCACTTTTTCGTAATCTTGTTGCACAGATTGGAACCAATCAAAACAAAGTGTTCAGTAACCACGCCTATAATAGGTGGACAGATAAGAGACAAGCGCCAATAGCGGCAACGTCTTGGTTTCGTCAGTGTGATGCTAGGTTTTCATTGGCTGTCTGGAAAAATAACAACAGAAGTTTGTGAGAATTCGTATGTTTAACTGTTATTATATTATATTATATTATATTATATTATATTATATTATATTATATTATATTATATTATATTATATTATATTATATTATATTATATTATATTATATTATATTATATTATATTATATTATATTATATTATATTATATTACGCTGTGTTGTATTGTATTGTATTGTATTTTAATAATAAAGTGTAAGACGTAAAAACCACAGTGGTCTCAAAATATTCAATTATGATGCGTTTGCAAAATAACAAGTAAAAGCAAGCCAGAACACATGGCATTATGGCATGCTGATTCCAAACAGAACGTCAGGCTAACGAAATTAAGATTTGGAAGCACTTTAGACTGTTTTAATTAAAGGAGTTTAAAAGCATTGTGCTGTTTAGTATTATCGTCATCTTTCAGTTAGTTTGTCAGTCTAGTAACGTCATCGGAATTCATTTCTCTATGTTGACCAGTGGGTGGCGGTAATCTACATTTAGCATTTACTCTAGTTCATGGATCCATTCCTGACCAATGCCTTGACCCCACAGGTGCCCAGACAACCAAAAAGGGCCACATCCAAAATTAACTTCCTCTCTTCTCCATAGGAAGCAAAATAGCATGCACGCCAGGAAGTGTGGTTTCCAAATGCGAAAAGCAAATTTAAACTGCCAATGGTCAAAAGCTAAAGAATAAGTGACAGGAGTCAAACCACCAGAGCAGAGGCCAAAAATCTTAACCCCGTATAAAGCAATAATCAAGTAAGTTCAATTATTTTTAGAAAGGTATTCATGTAAGGCTGCTATGAAGTAAATTGGGAATTGGGTTTCATTTTGATGTGCATTTAACGCTGTACCTCAATTCGTGACTTAACTGTAATATCTCGACTGGACGCAAGGGGGGTGGGGTCAGAAGTGGCAAGTTCTCATTCACTACAATCACTACTGTCCAACTTTGGAGCAGAAAAAACATGTTTATACCCCTGGTTATGTAATGTTTTTTATTTTTATTTAGAGTGATAGTTTTGACCTTTACGAACACTCTGAGAGGGGTGAATTATTGTTACATTTCCAATCACACATCTGCGCTACGCCTATGTCCCACCTCTCTGGACCCATATTTGGTTTCCGGATATTGATGCACTTTCACGAAGGCAATGATTGGCTACGCCCATTTTTGTTCGTTTCCATGATCATACTAAACGTTGCACATGCTACTTTGTATACAGCCAATGATCCTTGCGGGTATTATTGGTAAAGCAGTGCAAAGGTGTATCATGTGGAGAGAAGGTGTTATAGATGCTGAGGAATTACAAGCCTTTCAGGCGGTTATCACAACCCCAACTACAAAGGGGTCCCTAGAGTAGTCACAGGTGAGAAACCTGAAAATCAGAATCAAAGCTGGAGGACAGAGTTAATCGACAGGAAAAGCGGGCGAGTTGACCATTTCTTGCGACCATTAATGGAACAGTTTCCTGTTTTCAAATTCTTGGTCTGAACACAGCGAAAGTGTATCACGAATAACTATGCAGAGACACAAAAACGACATGCTGCCGTGTCCTTAACACATTAGTTGTCAAATACAAGAGCAAGCGATGGATCTTTTATATCATACAGTTCAGTATTTGAATATAGTTGGCATGGGGGTGGGGACCATTCCAACACTGTCTTGTTTAACGTGAAACAAACTCCTTAAAATCTAATTTAAAATATTCACATTCGAAGCATTTAAAATATAAAATGTAGTTTGTTTGTTATATTAAGAAACCCAGGATAAAAAAAGAGTATTATTTGTATTCATTTTTTTTTTTAGCTTTTTAAAATATATGCCCTATTATTTGACGTGGCATATTTTAATATGTCATTTAAAAAGCTATTTGAATACCATAGTTTTTATTCCTTTTCTATCCATGCAAAATTCTTAACATTAATTTTAGGTTAATATCAGTAGAAAAAGTGGAAACGTTTTTGGTGGACCTCACATAGCGGAAGTGGTTTTTCGGTAAGGTAAGCTAGCTATCGTTTTGACCTCATTCACCGGAAGTACAGTCGAGCGAAGTCGGACAACCCTTCGCGAGGGAAAAAAATAGAAAAAAATTGAGGGGAAAAAAATCGGTGAATCTAAGGGGTTCGGGCGGATTTGGACGAAGTTTCCGAACTGTCCCGGCCCGGAGGAGACCTTGGGTTGAAAGGGAATCGCCTGCACCGGTAACTAACTCAGAGTTATGAGTCAATTGTGAATAATTTCTCCACATTTGAGCAACTCACGCGGGCGCTTCTCCCCTGTCTCGCCAGCCGGAAGTCTGCATGAGGCTGCGTCTCTCTCGCATTGCCGTCGACGTTTTTTTCCTCCCTTCGTTTTTTTAAGCTACGGTTTTTTTTTATTTTCTCAGTGAGAGAAACAGAGCGAGAGAGTGATGGAGTCGTAGGGCCAATATTATTTGCAAGCGGAAGTTTTCATGTAGCGTATCTTTCGCTTTGCGCTTCTTTCTTTTTCGTGCAAAACAAAAGCTGACATTTTAATGGAGGCTCGCCGAGGAAGCCCTTTAATCATTACTGGAAGCATTGTGGCTTTCATTTTACTTTATTAAACAATGAACAATGCATATGTCGTCACAGCATAGCAATATTCGAGACATACTGCCTTTGCATCATAACAAAACATCCTTTCGAAAACAAGTTTTGTCCTTCAATCCTTTTCTTTTGAATGGATAAGAAAAAACAGCTTGACAGATCTGCTCAGAAGCTGAGCGAGGACTGTCACATTTTCTCAGGGCTTTCATGGAGCATCAGGCGCACACAGCTTTGGCGCAGGATCGTAGCTTTTGTTTTGATGCCTATTTATAGCGCGGCGGAAAGCTATTCTCCTCGTCTCGCGTGCAGTTAAACTTTAGCATGCATCTGTAATCTAGTGCATGTGTTTAGGGAAGGCAATATGCACAGAGCATGCCTTTGTTTTCCCACTTTAAATGTGAGCAATTTATTCTCTATACCTAATGATGTTTTACTTATTTCGTTGGTACTTATTGATGATGGTTGGTTCAACTACTTTATAATTCAATGAGTTTTACTATCAGTCATCGATGCAACTTAATGACATTAACAAAAGTACTATATTTACTGCATAACAATTCAAAGCCTGGACAGACTTTGCTATGCTAAGTCCACATACCCACACTAAATGAAATAAAGTGTTATTTTGAATAATTTGCACCCTTCAGCTCAATAGCTGTTGTTCAATGAAGCATTTCAAATGAAGTCTGGTTAGTATATGGATGGGAAATTCCATGGAAAACTAGTTCAGCGTAAGAAGCGGTGTTAGTAAGGCCTGGTTCTAGGGTCAGTGGGCTTCCAAAGAGACATTAAATTAAAGTTCTGAATGTTGTATCTAAAAGAGTAGGGACATAAGCCAGCATCCAAGCCAACGTTTCCCATTGGCTTTAAGCATCACAACCCCCTCCCCCCAAGACTCAGCTGGGTGCCTAAAGTCTTGAAAATCCTAAGGAAAATGAGACGAAAAGATACCAGGAAGCAGGACATGCATAAGAACAGGTGTTACTGTGCATAAATTCGGGTCAATTTTCCAGAGGTGGGTAGCGTATCCAAAAAATGTACTTGAGAAAAATACTTGTGAAAATATTTGCTCGAGTAAAAGTAAGTACGTAATGATTTGCTTGGGTAAGGGTCTCGATCTGCCACTATTGACTCAAGTAGCTGGTAAACTCTTAAGCATCAGCCTCTTCAACATCTCACGAGACTTGCTAATGTCAAAAATAGCTGGCATTTAGATTTATTTCCATGAAATGAGTAATGGGAAAATGTAACTCTGATGTAACTTAAGTAAAAGTACAGATATTTCACAAAATATTTACTTGAGTAAAAGTAAATGTTTTTAAAAGTACTGAAAAAGGTCTAGTTACTCTAAAATGTACTCAAGTAAACATAACTAAGTAAATGTAAATAGTTACTACCGACTTCTGTTAATTGCTTACAGACCTCATTCACTTTTGCAGAGAGAGGGAAAAGATCAAAATAAAAGCAACATGCAAAAACACTTATTTATGCTACGACAAGCACATACCTCTTTACAAAAAAACCATAATAAAGACACTTCCTGATCAGGTATTGATTCAGTGTCTTTATTAAAAACCAGAAGCCCGTCTGTACTCTTCATCAACCATTCTAAAATGAAATTGGATGTTTTAAAGACTTTAAGAGTGTCCCTTGAATGCTGGTGATGATGTTGTTAGAGAAGGATGAAGTAAACTACTTTTATTGTGTGAGAACAGAAATTATACTTTCATATTGCTGCATTTATAAAATGCACATTTATGAGAAATCTCTCATGGAAACAAACTAACTTCACAGGTAGACATGTTTTTATGTTTTAAGTTTTAATACATTTACCAAACCATTAAAGTCTTACTTATTAAGAGTCTGTTCATTTGAGATAATGATGAGAACGCTGCAACATATATTTGATCAACATTTTTTTTAAATAGGAAATGCAAAAAACTACTTGGAAAAACTATAAAAAATCTGTTGAAAGTCAATTAATTATTTCAGGTTACAGTCTTCAGCATTTAGTGTGTATTTGTTTATGTAATAAATAATGGGATTCAAGGCTTTTTTTTAAACAGCTACGCATCACCAGCATGTTTTGTTTTGTATTAACTGTGCCCAGGGAACAAAAACAGCGAAGTTTTGTTTTATAAAAGGTCCCTCCCAGGACGCTAGGGTAATAACACTACACCAAATAGTCATGAGACATCTTATTTAAAAAAAGCTGAAAGTAAAGGCTGTATATAACATGGGAGTAGGGAGTGTGATGTCACCCATAGTTTTTGTCAGAGAGCATGAGGCTTAAAGTTTGGGTTGCTTGGCAAAGCATCACTACCAGAGATTCAAAAATGGCAAAAAGACCAGATTTGGTGGATCAAAAATGAAACCTTGTGCTTGGAGAGTGACCCTCACGCTAATAGCTTCAGTGGTTATTTGTTTCTGATCCAAGTTCATGGGAGAGTTTAAATCACCCCTTCAAGCTGCAACTGAGCGATTCAAAATGTAATGGATGTGACATTTACTGTAAAAAGTAGATTCTCATAAAATGTAAATTTCAACACCACTATCTTTGATATGATAAAAAAGTAAAATGTCTGTACACATATTCTGTTAAGGAAATATGCGCTAGTTATGGATGTGACAAAAAGGACAAGTGTGACAATATACACTCTACAATTTAGTTTTTTTATTAAAATAAAGCCAAACCAAAATAATGAACATATTTTGAACAGATAGAGGTTGACTTCATGGAGCACAAGTTACTTGGGGAAAAAATTTGGCCTTCATGAGGAGCATGCATTGATAAAGGTGTGATGCCCCCTTTTATGGATGTGGTTGATTTAAACGAGACACTGAAAAAATTGTTCAGACTCTGATCAAAAAACTTGAATAAAGTGGCTTGAAAAAACTTGTTTGTAGATGTTTGTTAGGTATAAATATGCTTTTTACCTCACATCCTTCATCTAGAACTTTAGTCCATCAAAAACTCCTAAAACAATCACTATTTACTAAAGGCGCTATGTCACTCAGCATGTTCAAACCTGGCTGAAACAATCCCTGATGAGGTAATGTGAGTGAGATTGTGTGTGTGCTGCCATCGAATGAGTAGTTTACCAAAGATCTCGATTTGTAGGATGTGATGTTACAAAGTGTGACCTCAGCAGGGACACAAGTCATGTGCTGGGGAAGATGGTATAAACAAAAATGATGAAAATCCTGGTGCTGCTTTTGGCATTTTATCTGACATTTGTCAAAGAAACACAATTAATGTCAATCACTATAACATTTCTCACGTTCTCACCTACTGTAAAATGCCTGCATTTTTATGCTTTAGTTGTTGCATTCAATTGTACATAATTAAAGTTCACCATGTGAGGATACATTTCATGACAAGAATTACATTTTGCATTAATTAAAATGTTGTGGTATGCAGTTTGTTAGAGCCAGTGTTGATGTTTCAAATGACCTAAACTAAGACACCACTAAACGACCAGCACCTTGTTCTGATTTTGATAGGTCCTGTTTGTTAACTACAAGTTTGTTTTAGTTCTGATATCTCCCATAGTTGATGAGTGTTTTTGAAAATTTCAATTTAAAGATACAATACATAATTTCTTTCTGCTACTGCTACTTTAAAACAATAACAATGTTTGTGTTTGGTGATTTACCTGAAGCACAACCTTCATGGTGATTGAATGGTAGCATTAGCATAGATAACAACTTAGAGTATAAAAAATAAACACTCCAATAGAACGCATGCGACAGTATTTGGAATAGAAAAACTGTGATTTATGTTTAGTCACTGATGATATGCAAAAACCACAAACTCTTCCTTTTTTAAAATATTTCTTTAAGAGGAATCATACTTGATGGTGGATAAAGAGACATAATACATGTCAAGTTATTTATTTATCCAATAAGTTTACTCAAGTAAAAGTACTTGTGAAAATATTTACTCAAGTAAGAGTAAAAGTAAGTAGCAAATCATTTACTTGTGCAAGAGTATAAAAGTATCAAATTACGGAGTTAGTTTCTAGTTACCTCTGAAGTGTTTCCCAAACAACTATAGGTGGCTGTCTGACACTTTGCTTTTGATTCAGCATAGTATAATGGATCATTCAGAAAATTAACATTTCTTTTTGTGCGACTCTGTCCTGAAAATATTGATTTTGTTTTTTTATTGAGATCCATAGTTTGAATCGTAGTTTCAAGTATGAATTATGACGTCATTACTTTTTCCTCCTAATTGTTCATCTTTTGTATTTGTTGTGTTTTTCATTAAATATTGCATGAATACGCAACTTCTTCTTCTTCTTCTTTCGGCTGTTCCCAGTTTAGGGGTCGCCACAGCAAATCATCTGTTTCCACCTAACTCTGGCCTCAGTATCTTCTACTCTTGCAACAATTACCTTCATGTCCTCCTTCAGCACACCCATATAACTTGTCTTTGGCCTTCCTCTCGCCCTCTTGCCTGGCGGCTCCATCTCCAACATCCTTCTACCAATATAACTACTATCCCTTCTCTGCACATGCCCAAACCATCTCAATCTGGCTTCTCTGACTTTGTCTCCAAAACAACCAACCTGAGCTGTTCCTCTGATGTGCTCGTTCTTAATCTTGTCCATCCTTGTCACTCCTCAACTGAACCTCAACATCCTCATCTCTGCTACTTCCATCTCTGCCTCGTGTCTCTTCCTCACTGCTACAGTCTCTAACCCATACATCATAGCTGGTCTCACTACTGTTCTGTACACCTTTCCTTTGATTCTTGCTGACACTCTTCTGTCACACAACACCCCTGACACTTTTCTCCACCCACTCCAACCTGCCTGCACTCGCCTCTTCACCTCTTTTCCACACTCCCCGTCGCACTGGATAGTTGACCCCAAATACCTAAACTCCTCCACCTTCTTGACCTCAGCCCCCTGTAACCTCACTGTTCTACTTCCCTCCTTCTCGTTCAAACAAATGTATTCTGTCTTACTACGACTGACTTTCATTCCTCTTCTTTCTAGAGCAGACCTCCAACTTTCCAGGTGTCCCTCCACCTGCGCTCTACTCTCACTACAGATTACAATGTCATCTGCAAACATCATTGTCCATGGAGATTCCTGTCTGACCTCATCTGTCAACCTGTCCATCACCATAGCAAACAAGAAGGGACTCAATGCCGATCCTTGATGTAGCCCCACCTCCACCTTGAACTCCTCCGTCTGACCTGCAGCACATCTCACTGTTGTCATACTCCTCTCATACATATCCTGAACTACTCTGACGTACTTCTCTGCCACTCCTGACATCCTCATACAGGACCCTTGTTCTTAAAGACTGGCACTAGGACACTTCTCCTCCATTCCTCAGGCATCTTCTCACTCTCTAGAATCCTGTTGAGTAACCTAGATAGGAACTCCACTGCTGTCTCTCCTAGACACTTCCACACCTCCACAGGGATGTCATCTGGACCAACAGCCTTTCCACTCTTCATTCTCCTCAGAGCCTTCCTCACCTCATCCTTTCTAATCTTTTCAACTTCCTGCTCTACAATGTTCACCTCTTCCCCTCTTCTTTCCCTCTTATTCTCCTCATTCATCAACTCCTCAAAATACTCCTTCCATCTTCTCTGCACACTCTCATCACTTGTTAGAACCCTTCCATCTCTATCTTTAATCACCCTTATCTGTTGCACATCCTTCCCATCTCTGTCTCTCTGTCTCGCTAATCTGTACATTTCCTTCTCACCTTCCCTCGTGTCTAACCTGGCATACAACTCATCATATGCCTTCTTTTTGGCCTTTGCCACCTCCCTCTTCACTCTGCGCTGTGATTCCTTGTAGTCCTGTCTACTTTCTTCAGTCCTTTCGATTTCCCACTTCTTTTTAGCTAGCCTCTTCCTCTGGATGATGTCCTGTACTTCCTCATTCCACCACCATGTTTCCTTATCTTCTTTCCTTCTTCCTGCTGACACACCTAGCACCTTCCTACCTGTCTCCCTGATCACTTCAGCTGTAGTTTCCCAGTCCTCTGGAAGCTCTTCCTGACCACCCAAAGCCTGTCTCAGCTTCTGTCTGAATTCCTCAGAACCGTCTTCCTTTTTTAACTTCCACCACTTGGTCTTCTTTTCCATCTTTCCTCCCCTCTTCTTCCTGACCACCAGAAACATCCTACACATCACCATCCGATGCTGTCTGGCTACACGCTCTCCTACCACTACTTTGCAGTCAGTGATCTCTCTCAGATTGGCTCGTCTACTTAGGATGTAGTCCACCTGTGTACTCCTACCACCACTCTTGTAGGTAACTCTATGTTTCTCCCTTTTCTGGAAATAAGTGTTAACTACAGCCATTTCCATCTTCTTGGCAAAGTCCACCACCATCTGTCCTTCTGGGTTCCTTTCCTTAACACCAAACCTGCCCATCACTTCCTCAGCACCTCTGTTGCCCTCGCCAACATGACCATTGAAGTCTCCTCCCACCACTACTCTCTCCCCTCTGGGAATACTCTCCATCACCTCATCTACCTCACTCCAGAATCTCTCCTTTTCTTCCAGCTTACAGCCTACTTGTGGAGCATAACCACTCACTACATCACCCCTTCAATCTCTAACTTCAAACTGATCACCCTGTCAGACACTCTTTTCACCTCTAAAACATTTCTCACAAACTCCTCCTTCAGGATCACTCCTACCCCATTTCTCTTCCTATCCTCACCATAGTAAAACAGTTTGTATCCCCCTCCAATACTACGCGCTTTGCTACCCTTCCACCTGGTCTCCTGCACACACAGAATATCTACCTTCCTACTCTCCATCATGTCCGCCAGCTCTCTACCTTTCCCGGTCATTGTACCAATGTTGAGAGTCACTATTCTCAGACCTATACTCTTGCCTTTCCTCTTCTCTCTCTGCCTACGAATCCTTCTCCCTCCTCTCCTTCTTTGACCAACAGTAGTCCAATTTCCACCGGCACCCTGTAGGTCAACAGCACCGGTGGTGGTCGTTGTTAACCCGGGCCTCGACCGATCCGGTATGGAAATCGAATTGATGACTTGCATAATTGGTTTTGGCATATTTTACGCCGGATGCCCTTGCTGACGCAACCCTCTCTATTTATCCGGGCTTGGGACCGGCACAGAAGTCACTGGCTAGAAACCCCTGTGGCTAGATTTCATGAATACGCAACTATTTTATGTAAATAAAAATGTAATATAACAGTTATTTTTTAAATTTTCCACACTACATACATTCAATGTATAACTATATTTTAATCTGAACTATGTTTTTAGCAATTAAAATTAAATACACAACATACAACTTATGAGCTTATGAAATGTTCAAATAATTTTGTGCGTAGGGAGCATAAGTTGATTTAAACAACAGGCCATCAGTGCCTCAAACTGGCACAGAACTACTCTGTTGTTCAAACTACACAGATTTGCAACGCAATTTGCGAAAGTTTGTTTGAACGATGGTTTCAGAAAACACGAAATCCCTGAACTAGCCAAACTTACAAACTTGTTAAAATTAGCTTGCAAAATCAAAATTATATTTTATTTTCATAATATTATTCTCTGAGGAGCTCTGTCAAATGTAATCGAGTAAAATTACAGATATTTCACAAAAAGTAAAGAAATTTGTTTCATAAGAGCCCTCCAAGTAAGAAAAACAGTATAATAAAAACTTTTTGAACACTTAACTAAAGACAGAAAGACAACAGGAAGAGAGGGAGAAGACAAAGCAACACAAATTTAGTTTCTTTTGGTTATCTACCTTTACCATTTTTTCTGAACATTCAAAGGAAAAAAATTATATATATGTGTGTGTGTATATAAGCATATAACATATATTACACACATATACAGACCGACCGAGAAGATTTGACATATTTAACCCTCTAAACTTTTTGTTGAGTATTTGTTACACTACAAGGTTTACTGGTTTATGCTTATTTTGAACATGACGTTCCAACTATACTTTTTACTACAATTTTAAACATATGCAGGCAGTTTTTAAAAGTGTTCTTGTTTTGCGCACTAAGTTTGCGTATCTCTTGTTTTTAGTGTGTACAAATACATGTATACATTGTAATACATTTTTCTTAATGTCACTTTTATTTCCTTTAGTATCCAATTGCCTAAAATAGACATAAAAAATATGTGAATTGCTGAATATTTCAATGGCTGTTTTAGTCTTTTCCCTAAAGAAATGAGAGAAATAAACCATCGTCTGACACGAGGGAGAGGCATCATTTCTCAGCTGTTGTGAACGACATAGTGGGTGTTTTACAAGTGATGTTGCTTTTTAATTGCAGAAATAATGGAAGATTCCCATTTCAACTCATCATACTTTTGGTCTCCCGTCCCAACAGTGCAAGGACAGGTAGACACCTTATTATTGGACTCTCTTGTACTGTGTGCATTGTTGTCTTTAAAGGACACACCATGCTACTAGAGCACAAAAACTTTACAAGTCCAGGATGGGTAAAACCAGCCTCACCGTGTCCCATGTAAAGTTACACCCTGCACAAACACAGAGAAATGTAACTTCTCCCTCGCTGCTCTCTCCTTTTTCTCCTTCATCTGCGTTTATCTCTCAATCCATCCTCCTTTTCTCTTTCTTCCTTCTCCTGTCCCTTGTTTTTCCATTCATTCCGCTCTCCGAGTTTAGATTGAGAATGCCATGTTTCTGAACAAGATGAAAGAGCATCTGGGACCAGAGAAGGCTGCATCCTTTCCTCACTCCTCTGCGGCGCACTACCCTACGGCGGTCCTGGCGGTTCCAGGCTCGGTTACCATGGACACCGGAGTTACCGGTAGGGTGCTAAAGCAGGAAGTTGGTGGAGGAGGAGGGGGTGGAGCAGCAACAGGGTCACAAATGACCGGAGTTGGAGCGCATCTTCATCCCCCTCATACGTCCCAGAACATCACTGTGGTGCCTGTCTCATCTACTGGCATCATGACTGCAGGTATTGATACAAAATTATACCTGCAGGTAAAATCTGCATAAACCAAGAGGATAAACTTGTAATTTTCCTCTCAGCAGGGCTAGTGATCACTCCTCAGGGCACGCTGGTCAGTCCTCCTGTTACCTCACAATCTTTTGTTTCTGGACCACCAACGACTACCATGAATGTGTCTGCCCTGCACCCTACAAGCACCGGTAAACCAAAACAATGTGGTTGGGTTTATATAACTCCATGTAATTATAATACAATAATTTCAGTGCTTCCATTCAAAAACTGAAACTTTCATATTATATTAATTCCTTAAATACAGAACTCACGAAAATCCCCAAATCATTATCTCTGAAAAATCAAATATTACTTAAGACCAATACAAAGAAATTTGGGCCGGCTGAAAAGTAAAAGCATGTGCAGCATTCAATACATAGTTGGGGTTCTTTTTGCCCAGTAAGTGCAGCAATGCAGCATGAATTCGATCACTGTTTAGGCGCTATGAGTCCAGATTGCTTTGATAGTTGCCTTCAACTCTTCTGCATTGTTTTGTTTGGTGCATCAAATCTTTATTTTCATAATACCTTATAGATTTTCTGAGGTTAAGGTGAGGTGAGTTTGCTGGCCCTTTAAAGAGCCTTTTGTTAGAAGAAAGGAAGAAACAGAAGAAAAAGAATTTTACATAATGTTTGTTTGTTTGTTTTAAAATGTCTTACTGTAAGTTGTTCCCAAACTTTAGATTACGAGTTACATTAAAACACACAACTGTAGTATTTCCCTAGTGTATAGGCCCTCCTATTAAGCTACAGCTAAAAACAGTTCAGGTAAGAGGCAATTCTATTGCCATTGTCATTTTAGCAACAGTTAACACTTTACAGCCTGAACATTAAGAGTGTATTGTTTTAAATAATGGCAAAATATTAGCTTTTTTTAAATTATCGTTCTCTCTTAAATTAATCTTTAAGCTAACTTTTGTTTAACTTTAAAGCAATCATCTTCCTGCCATCATGACAGACACACACCCCCACAGAGCTGGAGATTGCGTAAGGATGTGAAAAGCTTAACTTTTCAACAACCTCACACAAATTATATGTTTCACCTCTGATTTAAAATGAAATTCGAAATGAAGCCACGGAGTACTATCAGTGGTACGCGTATCACAGTAGTTGTCTTGCTGGTATAAGTGATAACACATTGTTTGGTGCATCACTAGTACAAATAAACATAATAATAAAACAAAAACTGGCAAGACAAAGATTAAAAAATATAGCTGACAGCTACAAACAAACAGTCTTTACTGAGATATCATGCAAAAATATTCAGTTATTATGCTTTAGTTATGATGTTCATTCCAGAACAATTGTATTGACTTCATAGTGTTTGATGGTGTTCAGTTAATCCTTCAAAATTTTTTATTCCCAGGCAAGGTTAAGTAAGTCAAATCTGCTCTAAATTCTAAGCATTTAGTTAGTCCTTTGTGGTCAGTCCTCTCAAAGCTTTGTATCTCAATCTTTCAACATTTTAAATTGAAAGCTTGTATTTATTACAAAACATGATATTCATCATAAAGTAAAACAGTACAAAACCAATGTAGAATAAAGTTTGTTGTTGGTTCTAAAAGCATAAGTTTTTTTCTCCACTCAAAGTTATGGTCGATTATTATCAGCTGCTTCTCTAGCATGAGCTGCTGCATCTTCCCTCGTCTCTGCAAACTGCACATCTTCATCTTTTCTACCCCTTATGACGCAGTCGGAAGCAGGGTTCATTGGCTTCTGCTCCGAATGCTGTCCCTGTTGCAAGTGTATGCATTGGGGATGCTCATAGGTTCCTCACTAGAGCCCCCTCTGTCCACCAGGTAGTCTTCACAGATGACTTTTTGCCTAGTTCTTACCTTTCCTCTACATCTCCTTTGAATACAGTTTAAATACTTGGGATTAGTACTACAGTACCTGTAATCTCCTTAAAATTGGCAAAAATAAAGTAAAAAAAGGCTGACCGAAAAGACAGGGATTAGTGTCCTAAATGAGAAGGATTTAAAGCTTTTGGTATTGATGACTATTGATGTCTCTCCTGACACAAACAGACAAAAAAGAAGATGGCAGTATCCTTCCCGCTGTCGTCATGCCCATTCCTGCAAAGCGGGGGAGAAAGAAGAAATCCTTGATGCAAAGGACAGGACCCCTTTCTGCCCATGCACTTGCTACAGGAAGTGATGCGCTGGTTCTTGCACACTTAGCTGCAGGGGCACAGGTGAGATTTACTTACTCAAGCTATAGTTTGGTTTTTTAGATATGAGTATTTTGATCACTTGTTATTTTCTCTCCAGCTCAACACAAGTGACCCTTATGACCTCTCTAATGATGAGGACGAACAGCAAGGCAAAGACAAGTCTTACAGGTAGATATCACGGGTTAAGAAATATGTGTTCTACAGTTTATAAAACTTCAAAAATGTTAATAACTTTGTTGAGTGTTTAGGTGGCACAGTGTTATTCAAAGTGAGTCCAACAAAGATTCAATGAAAGTCAATGCCGTTAGTGATCTAATTTTTTGAGAGTTAAGGAATTGGTTGATTTGTCAAATCAATACAAGGGATGCAATGTATCATTTTGTGTGTGACCAAGTACTCGTTTTGATGAGTAAAAAACATCTTCTAAAATACTGTACATTTTACCCAAAGTATGCAGACAGTGGTACTAGCTAACAAATAGCATACTTGGTGAGGTGGAGCATAGGAACTCGGTCATTCTTCCCATGCTCTTTTGGCTGCATTGTAATTTATGATGAGAGAAGAGGAAGGGTGGATTAAATTGTAACCACAATTGTTTTTATTTTAGTATGAGCAGTAATAAAAACTATATGACTTCAAGCAGCCCATCTGAATGGACATTTTTTCACTTACCACTGCAATACTTGGTGAGGTGGAGCATAGGAACTCGGTCATTCTTCCCATGCTCTTTTGGCTGCATTGTAATTTATGATGAGAAAAGAGGAAGGGTGGATTAAATTGTAACCACAATTGTTTTTATTTTAGTATGAGCAGTAATAAAAACTATATGACTTCAAGCAGCCCATCTGAATGGACATTTTTTCACTTACCACTGCATTAACAACTCTAAAAATCAGATCCAGCTAAAGCTGTTAGCAAATTGATTGTAAAGTTTATAGTGGCAGTTTATTTTCTGTTTTGTGGTTTAAAAAAGGAAAAGATGGATACATTTTCTGGGCATAAGCTAGCCTCGTTTCCATATTCCATGTATTGTATTAGAGTTCTTTTTACATAGATTTTAGTTTGTTTGTGCAAATACATTTCAGCTACTATTCTACTCTTCTCTATGAATGACTAAAATGAAAAGCAACTGAATTTCTATCTGAAAATTTGCAACTGAGTGCTTTATTTTGACTGCAGGTGTCGAATGTGTGCGGTAACATTCTTCAGCAAATCAGACATGCAGATTCATGCGAAGTCCCACACGGAGGCGAAGCCACACAAGTGTCCTCACTGCTCCAAATCCTTCGCCAACTCTAGCTACCTGTCACAGCACATTCGTATCCACAGCGGAGCCAAGCCCTACACCTGCTCTTACTGCCAGAAAAGCTTCAGACAGCTCAGTCACTTACAGCAGCATACACGGTAGGTCTATCTCTGTGTTTCTTAGGAAAAATTCACTGCTAAACCAGGAAAAAAAAAACATGATTGTTGAGTACCTTCTTTATTTTATTTACTGTTTTCCTTTCTCAACATCACATTTTTCTGGCTATTTAAAATGTTTAGTTTAGAAGGTTTTTTTTGACGGGTGCTAGTTTCACAATCCTTCATGAAAACTCACATCCGGTCCAAGTTTTTATTTGAACAATTTAAGTGTTTTTTTTTCTTGCATGGTTGTTTTCTAAATGAGTGGTAGACAACTGAACACTTTACAAAACAACTATTTATTTTACCATTTATTATTGAAAACAAACCTATAACTTAGACTACAATGGTCATGACATTTTTATCAATGACTGAACACAAACCTATGAACCCAGGTTACAGTATATGACAATTTCACAATTGTTTTTTTTTTTGCTTCTGAGACCATGTTGCAGGCGCTGTCATTTCCACCTGTGGTCACCTTTTCCTGGATGTCTCATTCGCCAGCCGCTGTTAGAAACTGTTCGGCACATGCATCAGAATAGTGCTGTGTGACTGACTTCAGCACAGTTAACGCGAAGGACATAAGTTACCAGATACAATCAATGACGTGCGCAGTAGCGCAGTAACACCTAAATAGTTGTGATTACTTATAGACGTCCAGTGATCTCCGGTTAAGGCCACATATTTAGTTTGAGCTAAGCTGTCCCGTTTTGATATTTTTTCGGTGTCATACAGCTGATTTATTCTCGAAACTACTGTGCCTCTTGACGGTAGTCTGTAGGTTGGATCGGAGGCAGCGATTCGAAATGCATCCACAAGCCCCTTGTCTTCCACAACATTAGGCCTAGAGTCCACTGCAATCCATTTAGATATCGCATTTGTTAATAATTGCGATGTAGACTTACTTAATTTGCGGTGACTTATATCAGTCAGCGTGGTTTGGCGGAGTTTGCTGACTGTCGCAGCCGGGGGTGAGGTGACTATCGAGCTCGCTAAAACATGCTTCGAGTTCAGGTGGTATTTCAAACTAGAACTGCTTCGATGATAGGCAAATTCCTTGTCACAAAAAACTCTAATGACTTTTGCTTCATCAATGGCTCCTCTAGCATTTCTTTTGTATTTAAAATTGCCCTTTAGCCGGCCATGCAGTTCTTTGTCCTTTTCATTTGGCATCTTGTTAGTTTTATTACTCGCTTGCTGCAGCTCTACAATGTGTAGTTACAGATCTGTAGGGGGGCAGGGTTATTTTTTTTCTGTGATTAATTAATCTAATTAACGCGTTAAATTCCCAGCCCTAAAAACAACATGAATTGTTTACACAAATTACACTTGTTTGGTTAAGTACGGTACATAAAAACACATCAAATGTAGCTGCTATCAATGCTAACAATTGAAAAAAATCTTGCTTGCTTTAGATTGCTTTGGATGGATTGTGCTGCACTGGAGTGAGGAAAGGATTCACCTTTCTTTGGTCCCATTTGCTCTTTCTTTTCATTAAAATCACTTTCAGAATACAGAAAAATGCTAAACAAGCTTCATCTTATATCCATGTTTATGTATTTCCGCGTATTTAAATGTATGCAACTAAATAGTATTCAGAAGAGAAATATGACCACATATATGTGAGACGTTGTTATATATAATTGTTTTAAATATTTACATGTATTTTAATATTATAATTTTTTTATTCATTTGATAATATATCAGGAAAATAATTAAAATATTATTTTATTTAAATGTTCATTTTGCATGAAAATCTGTTACAATACTTGAAATGAGCTTTTTAGTCGTCCTCTGGCACAGGGGTACTCCAGCATTTTGGTTCTGGATACATCTCCCAATTCTCCCAGCCCAACAAAACTAAATTATTCCAATAGTAAAGAAACATTGATTTGGAAGTTACTGCTGGTACAAAATTAAAGCAGACAAATATTTGTGGCTTCACTTTAATTCTTTCAATTTGAAGACCATGGTATGTAATCAAAGTTTTTTTGTTCCAAGCATGGCAATAAGTTGTTTAAAGGGTTCATAAACTGCCACTGGGCATTACTACATGGGGATTGATCAATAGACTCGTGCAAACAAAAATAGTAGTTCAATTTATTCGATTATTCAATTATACAAGTAAACATTGACATTACCTGTCAGTCGGTCTCTTCAACATATGTTTAATGCTGATTATGGGAACATCCTTCCAATGCACCACAAATCAGACTCCCATCCTGGGTCAGGACAACTGACGCAAGGGATTCCGCCAGGCAAAGACTCATCAGGGAGCAGAATTCGGCAACCAGGTCCTAATGGACCAATAGGCCTCGCCAAGATCTGCTTTATAGGGGATATAGTCAGGATTTAGTTCTCTCACACAGGGCTTCCACTAGAACAGCGCATTGACTGTTCAGTTCAACAATGTAACCCCAAGGAGCAAAAGATGAGAGAGACAACAAATGAGGCAAGCGGACATGGCCATTGCCAACACGAGTCACTCTTGCAGTAGACAAGATTGATGACCTATCGCATGGAACACTATTCATAATACTTTATGTGCCAATGTTCCTGCATCTCTGTCCAAGAACTTGAGACTTTGTGTCAACCATACTCACTACAATGCACCTGGTGTAACCACCCAGAGGGATACTGGCTTGGAACCGAATGCCCTTGTAAACTATGTCACCGTCACTTTCAGGTTCCCTTACACCATGCTCATGCAGAAATTCGGAACTTGAGTTTCATTGGAGTGGTTAACATAGAGCCACTGAAATATTTATTTATTTATTTTATTTTTTGAAATATTTTAGAGGGAACACTGTTCTAATGCAGCCTCAGTGGACTCCTTCCAGCAGGGCTTGGGGGCGTTCTACAGAGAGACTCAGTATGTTCCTCTCCAGGGTTAGTCTGCTCCTTTCTAGGTTGACCCAAAACTCCAATCGGTCATGGTGTACTAGCACTCTGTTCCAGTGATGGATAAACTATAGAGATTGTGCTATACTAAGGCTGTTGTATAGATAACCAGGACCTTATACCCCTTTCCTGTCTTAGTGGTTCTAATGCTGCCTCAACCAACTTTAAGTTTTGAGGGAACAGAGATAACATTAATGAGAAAACACATTACTGGAAATTTCAACTATCAAAACAGAACTGTAGAAACTATGGTGAAGAAATCTTCCAACTTAAAAAATAAAATATATGCATATATTAAAAAATATGCATCTTTCAGGTATATTGTAGCGAAGTAATCCTGAAGATGGACTGAGAAGGGGAGTGCACTAGTAGCAAAGTCACCATTGTGGTTTATTGATTCCCTGTCTTGCCTGTGCTTTAGCTGCTTGCACTAAGACTTCTTCTCCTGATGACATCAGGGGGCTCCTGGACAGGTCTGGAAGTTTATATCCAGAGGTGAGCAGGCTGTGGGGACGCAACAGCCTTGAAGGACCTGCAACATCCTCTCTATTTTGACATCATTAGCTTTCACCTTGCCCTGCTTCTTGATCATGGTGACCTGTGACGTGAGGTTATCCATGGTAACCCTGAGGAGATCATTTGAAGAAACTGGTGCATTGGGAAAATGAGGATGTTCTTGGACAGCATTTTTCCCTGGGAAATTTGATTTCAGCACAAAATCAATGGCTGTTTGCAGATCTTCTGTAACTCCTGCCTTTCTTTCTGTGCTTTGGCCTGAAATATCTGAGAGGGAATAATGGCATGCAGGGAAGATGCAGCCTGACCTGCAGCAGGCAACTTGAGGAATTGATGTGTAAACCATTGATGCTGCGCTATCAAGGGGAATGAGGAAGAACTCTTCTCATAGAGCCTCTTAAAAATGAAGCCAGCTTATGGTGCACTTACAGGACAAAGGGAATTAAGGGAGTGTTGGCAGGAAGTGATCACAGCGTGAACCCATGAGCCACACACCTAGCTTGAAGATTTCAGGTCTTGGACCTGACACACGCATGAAACAGATTCTTTTTAGGCAGTGACATTCCTGGTGATGGCCTGAAGATGAAAGCCACCCTGGATTGACACTTGATGCAGTGATTGACTCAGTAGAACCAGGGCTTTTACAGCAGCTTTGACACATTTTGCTGGCAGGGAACCACACTGGATTGCCATAGATGTCTGTTCATTCAGCTTCAGGAGATTACAGCTTTACGGTGTCTTCGCTTGTCAAAAAACAAGTTCATGTTTCATTCCCCATTTAAACTTGAACTGCATGGAGTCTGATTGGCCCACTTCATCGTGTTCCCATAGTCGCCATTTAGCATATGCAACCAAATGAAAAGGGAACTAAAAATAGGGCTTTTGAACAATGCACAAGAATGAAATACAGCATTTTAACTGCGTATATTTTAATAAAATCTTGTTAGTCATTTAAATAGTTAAGTTCAACTTTTTACCTTTTTTTACACAAAATTATGACTTACCACAGCTGTGAAATGCATCAAAAGGGACTAAAATGGGCATTTTGTAAGGTGTACAAAGGTTGGGGAGTGAATTCTTGTGTGTTACACTACTTTTTTCTGCCCATTACATTTTGAAATTCTCTCATGTTAAAGATTTTGATGACCCACGAGAAGAACGTAAAATAACAACAACAAAAAAATGTATCTGCTATTTCATGTATCGTCTCTTTTTGATCACTCCTTTTGTTCACAAGTTCTCTTTCGTACTAAGTGGACTAAAACCCACCAGCCAATTTTAAATGACTTGAAGAATCTTTATGAAGCACACTATCTTTATGTCTTCAATTTAAAATGACAATCTTTTAAAATCTCTTACATTTGTCTATTTTGAACTCTCTAGTTTGATGGTTAGGGAGGGGAAAAGGAAGCTGGTGAGAGAGAGAGAGAAATAGCGAGAGAGAGAGAGAGAGCTCAAGATGAAGCGCCTTGTGTTTTTATGTGCTGTGTTTCTTGACTCAGACACCACAAAGTGCACCATCATGCTGTAAACACATCATACAACGCAGTCATGATCCGTTCCACTACGGGGTCAACTATCACTGCTTCATTGATCAATCTCTCTCTGTTTGTTTCTCTCTTCTCATCCCCTTCCCTTCATCCCTTGGTAGCAACCACACAGAGGGCAAACCACACAAGTGTCCTCACTGCTCCAAATCCTTCGCCAACTCCAGCTACCTGTCCCAGCACATCCGCATCCACAGTGGCGCCAAGCCCTACACCTGCTCCTTCTGCCAGAAAACCTTCAGGCAGCTCAGTCACTTACAGCAGCATAACAGGTAACAGACAGACAGACAGAGATAGGCGTGCCAATCCACACACAACCCCTCGGTTTCCCTCGTGGCTTTTACTTTGTCAGGTTGTAGTCAAGTCTGGCCTTGAAGCATGGTAATATTATATACCCTTCAGATGATCTGATTTTACTAATTCTGCTTTTACCAATGATTGTTTATTTATTTTTAAGGATTCATACTGGTGATCGGCCGTACAAGTGTGTTCATCCAGGCTGCGAAAAAGCTTTCACCCAACTGTCAAACCTCCAGGTAGCACTAAGATACTTTGTTGAATTTTTTTCTGACACAGTGAATGAATTCCTCCAGCTCAAGATAACTTTTAAAATGTGTACTTAACCCTCTTGTTAGCCTACAGTTTAGGTTGACCTTTTTAACCTCAAAGGTCTCCAATGTTTTTTTTTTTTATTATTATTAAATGGTTATAATTGTAAGATCCCATAGAGCAAAACGAGAAATGTTTTTGGAGGGTTCTAGAAAACCTCTATTATTTTTATGTTAAAAATCTAACATGTTAGGACATTTTTAATATTTTTATTCTCAGCATCACTCTAAACAAGTGTTTACAGTGTTTACGCTTCTTTGCTATGTTTCATGGTACTAATTGACCCCTAACATCACAGTAGTTACAAAACAAGTTGAAAGACATATATTAAATATATTTAATATATTTTTTTATATATATTTCTGAGGTAAAAAAAAGTCACATGAGGTTAAGAATTCAATTTGACCCCAAGACTAATAGGAGGGTTAAACTACTACTCATTTAAAAGGGTTTTTAAAAAATACCATTTTATTTAAAAATCTAAAATTCTGTAAATCCTTTTACTTTATTTTTCTGTATCCTGTATTTTTATGATGTATTTATTTAATCAATCAATCAATATATATCTATAGCAATTGCTTTCAAAGCAGCTTTAAGTCCCCATGAGGATCAGGTAGAGTAAATAGGAGTTCCCTCTGTGAGGGGACTCTCGCTGACTGAGGCAGGCGCTAATCACCTCCCCAGCATAAAGAACATACACACTTAATATCCATCAACGAAACGGTTCGCCGGACAGGACCTGGAAAAAAAAACAAACAAACAAAGAGAAAACAGGAACTAACAAATGGAGAAACAACAGTTAGAAAACTGTAACACAGACAACAAACATTTATTAATACAAGGATAATATTCAGAATTGGTTTGCGTGTAATGCATTGGAGATGTTCATTTTTTTTGTGTTGATGCTGCGGCATATGTAAGGAACAGTCAATAGTCAGACGTGTGTGACACATTATTGCACATGGCAGCGAAGAACCAGAATTCCTAAAATAATTGGGTAAAAATTTAATTAAAAGGGAAGTAAAAAGTGAAAGAATAAAACAAAGCCATTGGTCCAAGTTCTATTAACCATTAATACATGTTATTGTCGTCAATGTTGCACATTAATACATAAAGGAAACAAACAGAAGTGGATTACCTTTTCTAATTATAAACAAATCTATGCCTACCATCAGAGGTCAGTTTTCAGAAAGAAAATTCGTGGAATATTCAGCTGTGATGATGAGCAGAGGATTGAACACTAACACTATGTTTTATTTGCTCTGCTTTAATGTTGGAATGAGTTGAAAATCATTGAAGCAACAGACCTACAATATATGGTTCTTAACAAGGAAATTTTGGGTCACATTAATCCATGTTTGTTGGCAAGCTGAATTACAGACTTGCTGTATTTTGCTTAATTGTTCTAATATAACATTGCATTTGTGTTCAAAACATTGAAAAGACAAAAGGGGCATACTTTCTGACAAAATTACTTAATTTAATGATTTGTTCATTTTTGTTAAAACTTAATGAGCACAATACAATCTTTCATTTTATTATTATGAGCTGTATTCTATTCTCTTTGTGGAATTTGTACATTTTCATCAGCTCCTACATTATTTAGTCTACAGCTTCTGTTTCTACAATTGACTATTGATTCCCATAATGTTGACGTTTCTCTTGATGATTGGCTCATTTATGGCAGTTGTGGTCTGGTGGATAAGGAGATCGAATTGTGATCGGCTCAATCCCCAGAAAGTCTTGCTCTCCCATTTTCAACAACCACAGCTGTGGAGCCCTTGAGCAAGGCACCAGTTCCCCGACTGCTCCCTGGGCGCCACAGCCCTGGTTGCCCACTGCTCGGGGTGTTTGTTCACTGCTGTGTGTATACTGGGATGGGTTTATTGTTATATTTGACAGCTTCCAACAGAAATTACCACTGCCAGAAGGTCAGTTTAGTCGAAATATTCAGATTTGTTGGTTGTTTCTTAACAGCAAAACTTCAGGCCTTCCCTATAAATTGTCTGGAGTGTCTCTCTCAGTGCCAGTACTGATAACAAACAAACAAACTAACATGCCCCTTGAACAATAGCACCTTGTCCATGTTTTGAAAGCTTCCTGCTGATTGATTTATTGCTGGATGACTTTGCTTTTTAAAGACTGCACACCGCACCTGCACATTAACAGCTGTACTTTTTGTATGTCATTTATATGTTTTTCAGTCTCATCGAAGACAGCACAACAAGGACAAGCCATATAAATGTCACAACTGTAACCGTGGTTACACAGATGCAACAAGCCTGGAGGTTCACTTGACGACACATACGGTGAAACATGCCAAACTCTACTCATGTGGCCTCTGCAACCGCGCATACACTTCTGTAAGAGTCTTCTCAAAATCTTGCATTTTTATCTTGTGTTTTAAAAGTTTCAATACAGTTTGATTTTTGATTTGAGTCTTGTTTTTTAAACTAATGTAAATGAATTGTTGGTCAGAGCTGGTCCATAAACAACTTCTACTTTCCTATTTCCTGTAGTGAGTCAACATTAATTTGTATCAAGTGCCACCCAGCTGCTCTTTTATGTCTCAAAATTACTCTGAACATGTGGTCATTAGAGCCAGCTTTTATTGTTGACAGTGAGTTCATGGATTGCGACAAACCAGGACAAGATAGCAGAGCAGAACTTTTTTCTTTCACAACATCTGTCGGTCAGATGTGCCCATTATTTATAATTTATATATCATAAATTGGTTGCGCGCAGAGCCTTCAGCATTGGGCAGTTCGTACCCTTCACCCACAACTATAAGTCAGCCTGGGTGTGATTGGTGACTTGTCCAATTTTTGTGGAAGTAACAGTTTATAGAAACTTGTTTCACCAGAACAAGTGTTACCAAAGTTGTGGTGTGTATGACGGGTCATCTTGTGCAGACAGGACAGTAGAGATTTTCTTCACAAACAATGAATGGTCACATACAATTGTAGAAAGAGAATATTACAACATTTGTTACGCAATAGTCTACAAACTTTCATGCATCCTCTAAATAATAATGTAATGCATTCATTTAACATAAATGTTAATGGAATATTGGGGATTCCTTGTTGAAAACGATCAATTTGTGAGTATTAACTGTAAGATGTAACTTCATGTAATTGTCATTTCCGTTGTCTTGATGTTTATTTACATGTTGTGCTCTTTTTGATTCTCTAGGAAACCTACCTGATGAAACACATGCAAAAACACAATCCAGACCCTCTGACGGTAGCAGCCGCTGTGGCAGCTCAGCAGTCTCAGCAGGGTCAGAATCCGACACTTCCCGTGGGCACAGGAAGTGGAAGGGGTCGTGGGCGAGGCCGGGGTGGCGGAGCACGAACAGCTGCTCAAGCGCAGAACCCCAATTCCACCCCACCGACCAGTTACTCTGTTACAGAGAGCCTTCCCTGCCCTTTCGACCTGCACCAGTACAAGACCTTGTCGGCTGGAGAGATCCAGTACAAACAGGTCACCGTAGGCGACCTGGTGACTCACAAAGACCTTTGCCTCACCGTTTCCACCTCTGCCATCCAGGTGGAGCACATGAGCTCATAGGAGATGAGAAAGAATGAAAGATGTGAAAGGACCATGAACTTTGGGGACAGAAAATTATATCCAAAAAACGATTGGTGGAGAGGGACGGAGAGATGCAAAGAGAACTTTGCGGAACTGTTTCTTTAGCCATGCACTGCAGTGTCACTGAAAAAGCCTGAATAGGACACAAGTACGTCAATCAACATCTGCCTTTAGGGTTAAACTCCAAAAATAAGATTATTATTTGTAAACTGATTCATTACAGTTTCCAAGTCTAATTGAATTTAAACTCAACTCAGCCAAGCTTTATCAAAAGAGCGCTTTCACCCAGCCATAGCTGAACAAAGTGTTTTACAGAGACATATAAAATAATATCTAAGGTAGAAAACAAATAATTTAACATAACAATTATATTAGTGATAAAGATAAACATCAGTAAGAACAGTAAAAGGAATAAAACAGTGCTGCACAATAAAACATGGCAGACTTTGACGGACTTATAATAACTGGATTAAAAGTGGGTCTTAAGATGTTTTTTTAAAAGTTGGCAGTGAGAAGGCCTGGCTAATATATAAAGGCAAGGAAATTTTATGCATACATAACATATATGTAGTAAATTAACTATAATAATTATAGTAAACTAAGCTCTGGTCTTTATATAGCGTAATGTAAATAAATAATTATTCTGCAATTTTGAAATTGTTGTTTGGAGATATTAAAATAGATGACAACATAAAACAAAAGATGGAGCTACAAATGTGTTTTTATGGAAGCGAATACTTAAGTGAATGAAACTGCAATTCATCAACTCTCACTTCAAAACAATCACTCTTTTACTTTGTGTACACACTAAATCCTAAATTAGGTAAACCTACAGGAAGCCACCGATTCAACGCTAGAAAATATCTGTTCTTGTTCCGCCATTAAATTTCAACCAAAGTAAAAATACTACAACTTCAGTAGGTGGCAAACACAAGACCTTGTTATCCGCAATACTACAGTACACTATCCCGACCATAAAACCTACAAACTTGTTCCACTATTTTCACATGGATTCATGATTGCGTCTTTTCCATTAACTTAACATCTAAATCACTCTCAAACTGTGCATCTTCTGTAATCGGCTTTCTTGGCGGATTTAGACTCCATAGGTGGTGCCCAAATGTACAGCAAATTCAAACATATCAAATTTTTTGCTCGTATCTAGCAAAAAGCTTATTTAAGCGTTTGACAAGATTTCTAATAGTTGAGGTTTCAGTCAACAGGTTTTTTTTGTTGAAAAAAAAAGGCAGTGATAGTGATCATTTTGATGATTCAGATTTTTTCATTTCTGTCAACAACAGACATGAAAACATAATAAAAATGTATTGTTTCGTGATATCTTAATGAGTTTACTTGCAAACAATGATGCGAACCAAACCAAAACAAAGCTAAACTTACAAAATCCCATAATACAAAGATGACACGTGTGTCATGTGAATTTTCAAGGAGAGCATGGTCAAACCAACCAACCAAAAACAAACGTGTAGTAAGAGCGATCACATCATCAACAAGTCCATCCAGGTCTAGAGGTGTGTTTTTCTGGGAATTTATTTTAAAACATTGCATACAGCACCTTTAGCAGTCAATATTCATCAACTTTTACCCTTTCACAAACAATGAAGACGTCAGGGAATACTGAAAAGAGATTCTGTTTGACCCAAAACAAACTTTTAACCCATCAGCCGGAGAAATCAGAACTGCTGGTCTAGAGGCGTTTGTTTTGGTCTGAGAAATCACTTGTGAGGAGCTGTCATGTGATCCTAGATCCAATCAATTTGATATACTATGTTAAATGGCTTGTACAAAAGTACAATCAGTGTTTTCCCCTGGATAGGAAGTATATTTTGTACTTCACTGTTATCTAGGGCTTGGAACAGGGGAGCAGCTTAATCAAAGTCGCCTAGACTTCCCCTAGCTCTGAGAACACGTCCTCTAGCTCTTCTCTGGGAATACAAGAGGTGCTCCTAGACTGACTAGACTTGCCCTGAAACACTACTCTCAAGAGGCTTCCAAGAGCCATTTGCTTTACTCTCATGACTTGTTTTGTGGTGGTGATGCTGAAGAGATTTGTAGATTAAATTCATAAATTCACCATATCCTCACAGAAAATAAAGTGAATCATTAACCAGAAGTCTTAAAATATCAGTTGTTTTGACAGCTATTTTACTGTTGTTAATTGGTTGTATTATCCACTTAATGTGGCAGGAAATGTTTTACTCAACTGTTCTACTTTTTCCCATTTTGAAGGTGCTGTAGAGGGTCCTTGTGAGCCAATGTAAAAATTTCTAAATCCTTAAAAAAGACATGCTTCTAGACCACTAAAGCCTCAATGATATTTGAAACTTGCTGATTGTCGACACGTTTCTTTTGTTACCCATAAACCTTTTGAGCAATTGCTTTTTATGTATTTTACTGATGTTAAACTCGTCCCTAACGTGAGGTATCATGCTTGTGAACTCTCGCTGCCTTTGACACTGCTTTGCACAGCTTCTGATTGACATTTCAAATCTGACTGGATTGTCACCATCCGCTAAGTCCTGCTAATCAAGCGAGGCTAAGGCTGCACTAAAGAGAAGTGCAGGATGGAACAGAAGTTGGTCAGAGATGGCACTTATATGAACATTTTTTACTTGTTTTTTGTCATCATACTTCAGTCTATTGTCATATGTATTTTTATATAGTCCTTGTGTGTTTGTGAGAGCGTTGGAAAAAGCATGGAAAAACATTGAGTGATGAGAATTGGGAAAACATTGATACTGTCTGTTTTTGTTTTGTTTTCAATTATTTTGACCATCTATGTAAAGTTTATTTACACAATATTGTGCAGACAAACATTTGGTAACAGGTACTATCTAGTAGATAATTGAATCAGTTTACTAGCAATTATTATTAATTTAACTGTTCTTTTTAAGTGCAAAATATATCATTCTTGTTAACCTTAGCATTTGGGAGTTATATGTGTGTGTGCGTGTGAGTGTGTGTGTGTGCGCGAGAGAGACTGTTTAAAAGGGAAGGATTGACTTCTGGTCCAGCTTAACTATGATTTTTACAAAATGTATTAAAGGCAACTTGAGATCAGAATATTGGATGTTAACATATTGCTAAATCATCCCATCTCTGACTTTTCAGGATGCCACCTGTGTCCAGTAAGCAGCCTGCTGATTGGCTAATCCTTCATGTATTATCCCTGTTGTATTCTTAAATCTTTGAGAGGTGTCACAGTTCTCAATATTATTATTAGTGTTACTTCTGTCACTCCTAATACTTATTAACTGCAATTTAAATCACTTAACTGTATAGATTAACGTTCATTCATCTGACGTAACTGTTTCTGCTAACATACAATAAAAGATACACATTTTATCTGGAATAGTTGTAGATGATTTTTGAATCTTCAAACAATTGGATGACTATTTGGATCAAGAAATGTTACTGCACAGTGATTGACTTCAGACTCAATCTTGACAATGAAAAGGGTTATCAAAAGCATCATACTTTAATAATATTTTTGTTGTAGTTAGTAATTTAGTCACTGATTTCTAAACCAATTATAATTTATGTGAACCAGTGGCTGCTTTGATATATTTTATTTTTCTCCCTAGTCAATGATGTTGATTGCTATTATATACATATTGCTAATATTTACAGTGTGTAGTGCATGAGGTATATAAACTCATAATCAGATGCCATAACTTTGAGATGATATATAAATATCACTGAGATCTACTATATAATATGCAATAATAATAAGTTGAATACATTTACTTAAAAAAACAAAACAAAAATGTAGCAGTTCAGTAAAGATGAAACCTAACCTTACAAATCATTTGTCAACAGGAACATTAATGTCTCCAAGAATACATATTTTGTCTTTATTAAACTTAGTCACAAACTTAGTCACAGCTGTTAATCAACTTACAATGCCATGACTAGTAAAACAGACAAATGATCACTGGATTAAATATTGATTTATTAGAGAGATTAGTTTAAGGCATCCGAAGCACAAATAGAGAATAGAGAAATTTTGGTTTGTTAGTCTTTGCATGCTGAAACAGTTTTAATAGAAACATTGCAGATTGTTAGTTGCCATTATTATTTAATCACTGTATAAAATAGTTAATGACAAATATACCATTACTTTCAGTGCACAAACATGGCAAATCTAACCAACACAGCACAAAAGAGCTGTAGGTCTTTCTAACATACAAGCAAACTAAATCTACACAAACCTCAGAGGCTTAATGGAAAAAAGGAGTCTAAATGTGTGATTAGTTCAGTTTCTGGTTACACAAAACCTCACGGAACGGTAAAGTAACCAAAAGAACACATTAAAATGAGTTATAAAATACATATTATTATGTAATACAAGTGAAAACTGTGAACTTAATATTTTTCAACATTCATCACAACCATGATTAATAAACCGTGTTGAATAATAAATATATTTCAAATGTTTTTAGTTTTTTTTTACATTTTGAGTGTTGCATGAAATAAATTATTAGAATTCAGTCTTTGAGTAGATGTAACAAACACTTTTCCCTGCTGAATAAAATCCTAAATGCTACAGAACCATGATTTTCAACATGACCTATTTTTGGACATACAGTACAGGTTTATTCTTATAGATCACACCCTTCAGTCGCACATGAGAACACATCAAAGTACACAAAACTATCCTCGCAAGATACTTTTAAAATAAATGACTATAACTATGGACTTCACATGGCCTGTGAAGAGTACATTAAACGCGGGTAATGCTGATCTGACATTATTGGAAGTTTTTTTAGCATACAGAAACATTCAAATCCAAATAACGTTCTAGATGATTATGTCTACATAATATAGCTTAAAATGTTTTGAGGTAAAGAGAATGTTTTTCACCAGCTCCACACAAACACAGCATAAGTTCCCTTCATGATAGTATACTTTCCATAGATAAACTAAAAAGAAACCTCTAAGAAGTACACACACGAATGCACTCTTGAGGGGAATGCAGTAAAAATATAAAGAACAGCTTTCTTCCCTGGAGTTTTAGGTTACAGTGCACTTTGGGTTTTGGCAGCAAGGCAAAACAGGAAGTTGAGAAAAAGAAACACAAGAAAGAGAGGGAGTGTGGAACATAAAATGAGCAATGAAGAAAATGAAAGAAAACTTAATTGTTGAAAATTTGAGGGGAAGAGAAAAACATGAAGGGAAGTTCATGAAGCTTGCACAAATTGGAAGTAGCTTCAACCTGTGCGTGCCACCTAAACACAAACACAAATAAACCATAATTAGACACGTTCTCAACATTAAGAACAAAATTATGCTCAGTCTCCATTATCACATACTGAAATATGCTACTATATTTTATGTTGATTGTGCCATAAATGATTGTGTATTAATGAACTGAAACAGCTTTTCGAGGTAAATCTTCCAAAATTTTTGTTGCTCATTGCTTATATCTCATATTGGCAGACATTAATTCACTCATCTGTTTTTGTAATTTAATAGATTCCTGACTGGGGTTTATGCTAAGACACTGACATTAAAGTAAGATATCTAAAAATGTTAGAATTGCCCTCAAAAGGACCATAATGGCTTGGATGGCTTCTCTGCTGGTTGTATTCCGCAAGCTAGTGTTAAAAGTGGATGCGGTGACACTCCTTGCCATTGGTTGGCGCTCATGTTTAATGATGTGTCTTTCATGAAAAGAACGAATCTAACTCTTTAGTAATCATTCGGTTGAAGTGCGGATTACACTGTTAATAATCAGAAGACACGCATAAGCATGTTTATTTACTCAGATTAGTGTTTTTTTTTTAGTCTTTTATGTTCTTTGAAGGTTTTATTGAACAACTCTTGATGGTCGGACACCTGCAATACAAGGTTCTGGATGTTTACATTCTCCTCTTTGGAGGTTTCTCTGCTGTTCATCTCGTAGTTCTTTGGTGCTATTTTCTGTTGTGAGATTGAAGCGGGAGTGTGTATCTAGATGTGCCATTGGCGCCCATGCATTTTCGCTCGAGCCATTTTCATGCTCAGAACTTCGTACTGTATATTCGGTTAGACATGAAATGGCCTTTAAGCACCTTGGACTTCTATAATAGTCATAGTTCTATTACCTTATATTTTACTACTACCTTATGCTATTTATTTTTAATTTGGCAATCTACTTCTACTAAAACCTGGGTTTACTGTTCACTTACTTGTTACTTGTTTGATTTAATGTACCAACACATTCCGTTCAAGTCTAAGGCTACATTCAGATTGAAGCTGAAAGTGACTGATATGCTCATACCAGTCTTAACAGCTCCATTATGATTTTTTCTTAATTACAACCCAGCTTGCTTTCATATTTAGTTTTGAATCAGATTTCAGTCTGAAACGTGTGTTTCTGCAGTTTTCTAGGTTTTACATCAAGTCTAACTTAAACACGCTTTCACACAGATACGAGTCACTGAAGAAAACGGTGTTTTACTGAAATTTTTACAGGAAGACACTTTGAGACTATTTTAAAAGTTATTCAAGCATTTCTGAATTCACTAGAAAGTATATTCCATATTACTTTCTCTTTTCTTATAGACATTTACTTCATTTTTCTTAAAAACCCATTAATTTGATTCATGATACTATCATCATCATCATCATAGTCTACAACAAAATTGCACAAAACACAAACGTGAAATTATCGGTATGAAAACAGTGGTTGTGTTTAAGTTTACCTGGGAAATGGTGACACCGGTCAGTTTCTCAATGGTTTCTGGCAGTCTGGTCATGATGTCGAGCACTTCACCAGTCAGCTTGGCAGCACCAATCTCTGAGCCCCCACTAGAAACCATGGTGACCTTATTTGTGGCTGACAAAGGCTTGCTGATTTCTTCTGCCATCTTTCAAACAGAAGGAGACTAATTTAACATCAAACACAACAGCTTAACAGTGATCTTACTGATCATCTCACCATCGGCAGCTTCTCCAGCAGCATATCCACCATGGCTCCCTCCTTGTAATGCTGGAACGCTTCCGCCTTCTTTGCCATCTGCTCGGCCTCAGCACGTCCTTTGGCCTCCACAGCGTATGCTTCCGCCTCTCCCTTCACCTGATCACAGAGAGATTGCAAACAGATATTCAGATTATAATATATTTAAAAATTTAGTGAACTATTTTGTTTAATTAGAATCAGCTGATCACTCACTCTGATGGATTCAGCCTCTGCTTCTGCCTCCATGATCAGCTGGATACTGTAGAAAACCAAATTGGACAAGTCAAATTGGACACTACAAGATTTATATACTTTAAAGGCAGTTTGGGAAGTTGAAATAGATTCATTCAACTATTTTTTAATAGAAAAACCACAACAATATGTGTGTTATTGCTACTGACGCACTCACCTCACACAAACGCAAAAAGTACTAGTTTTGAACAGGAACCAATAAGCCTCAGATAAATGAGGAGGTTTTGAGAGAGAAACAGTTGCTGTTAAAGACTGGGAGAGAATTTTCGCTTATAAAAGACGTTATTCTTATCTTTGTGTGAGCTGCATTTTCCAGCCATTAAAAAAAGGGCGCTGAAGTCTGAAGAGCCTGGTTGGTTGATTTACTGGGTAGATTCAATCATTGCAGATCGATTTACCCTGTTTCGTGTGAAAATGGTTTTATTTTTTACCTCCGCTCATGTGGACAACATTTTTTTTTAAACGGGGTAAGAAAAACTTAGTTTTAAAAAATAACCAGGAACGTGTGGACAGTGCCTAAAATTGGTATTTAAAACTCTATACTATGCTTCAAAAGGAACACCTCCAACACCATCTAACTTCAAAATAAATACTTCAGCTATAAAATCCCATGCGTAAAGAAGATTTAACTGATTCACCCACAGAGCGTGCAGGACTCTCTGAAGTGCCTGTCTGTGTGGAAAAATTACATTTATAAAGTAGCATGTACATAAGTGTCTAATCACGCTCCTCCAAACATGTAAACCTTTAATAAAACAATTAAACAAAATATGCTAGGTGTGTACGTTAATGTGTTTTGACCAAATCAAACTCATGTGTACAGAATTCATTTCCTTTAACAGTTCAAACTCTGTTTTCTTGCATCTCACCGTTCGGCCGCGGCTAGTTTCTCCAGCCGGTATCGCTCAGCTTCTGCTGGTTTCTTGACTTTGGCCTCCAGCTCTTTCTCTTTGCGTGTGATTTCCTGTTCCTGCAATGTGATTTGCTGTGTTCGTTCCACCACCAGCACCTGCATCTTCTCTTCCTCAATCCGCTGCTTTGTCTTCGCAACCTAATGTGACGATGAGGTACTTTAGGTAAAATATTTCGAACAAGAAGCCCTTTTATTGTTCGTGTTCTGGAAATTACCTGGAGCTGATAGGCCATTTCCGATTCTGCTTTTTTGGTGAAGACCTCAATGTCGTAGACAGCCTTCTTCAGCTCGTAGTCTCTCTGAGCCTTGGCCATCTCAATCTCATTCATGTACTGAGCAGAAACCTTCTCTTGCATAGCATGGGCCTCCTGTTGGAAGGATTAGAGGTCATATTTTACACAAGTTGAGACACAAAACTGGTTGTATGTAGTTAGAGATAAAGAGATCTTACCCTGATCACTGCATCTCTTTTGTTTTTTGCTTCACCAATTCGGGCATCCTTCTGGACTTGTGCCGTCCTTGCTTTCCCCAAAGAATGCAGGTAATCCTGAAAGAAATGTTTTCCTTTAGGTTCTGACGACCCGATTTTAAACACATGCATAGCAAGTGGAATGCACATTGCGGGTTTTGAGGAACGAATAATGTGTTTTAATAGAGTTTAACATCTAAGGAAGTTATATAGTTTGTACTCAGAAATAGATATTTGCAGTGGAAAAAGCAAGTGAATAGTTTTTTTCTAGCATTCACATAGACGTTTTTACATCTACCTGATTTTTGAAAAAATAATTCAGAGAAAGAAAATGTATAAAGACTCTTTTTATGTTTTAGATTCGAGTCTGTGCGTGAGGTTTATTACTAGAGTTGTCAGACATTTAACAGGAACTTCTGCTGAAATGTTGTTAAAATTTTGATTGCCAAAAATTTAATTAGTCCCCATTTATTCCGTAATATTTACATGTTTGCTAGATTAATGAATAGATTATAATAGTAGTTACATAAAATATTTTAGTTATATAATAGTAGTTAACATACAAATGTTATATAAAAAAAACCTTCCATCCATTCATCGGCCTTGTCACTTTAATTTTTCAGCTGTCGCCACAGCGGAATCAATCGTCAACTCATCCAGCATATTTTTTATGTGGCGTATGCCTTCCACCCGCAACCCACAGGAAACAGGAAACATCCACACACACTCATCTAAACACACATTTTCAACATACATTAAGGTGAAGTTCTTGAATGTGTCAAAGAGTGGTATTTTAAACAACCACAAATGTTAAATGGCTTACTTTCTGCACAAAAACCCCATCCTGTTTATGAATATTTAACCTTTTTTAGCTTTAAAAAAAAACTAATCAGCTTCAGAATCACCCGATTTGGGAATTAGCCATTGAAAAATGAAGATTGGTGCATCACTAGCTTTTATTGTGCACACAGAGTTTGAAAGAAAGTGTGCTACACACCTGATCATCATGAACATCTTTGAGCGTGTAAGAGACCACACTGATGCCCATGTTGACGAGGTCAGATGACGCAACTTTGAACACCTGCTCAGAGAACTTCTTGCGATCTTTGTAGATCTCCTAAAAACACAAGACACTATTGCTTAGGGGCATGTTTGATTTTTACATTTAAAATTTTAACACTCGATGCAGAAAATTATAATGATGTTATACGCAACTTCAGACATCAAATATTGACATTTACACCAAATGCACTAATACTGCTCAATACTGCTTAATTGATAGCTCCTGCTGATACAGACAAATTCACTATGCATTTCTGAAAAATGCTTCTAATATGTTTGATTATTAGCAAAACCAATACTATTCTTAATATTTAACCATCTCAAACAGCACAAACCTTGGGTGATTGCACTGAAAAAATTTTATTAGCTGAATTTCAATCAGAACATTTACTTGAGTCTGCAAATTTGAACCAGAACAATACAATGGAGTTGAAAAAATCCTACTTTAATAAATACATTCTTTATGCTCATCGAATTATAAGTAGTTTCATTAAAGCCATTATGAAGATTCTGGATCAAGAGTATTTTAAACTAAACTTTAATTTTAAATAATCTTAGCTACACTTTAAAACAGAAATTTGATCACAATTGTCACAATTTTTTATGTTTCTTCCATGTTTTTATGGAAATGCAACTTAAAAAAAACATATAATTAATGCAAATGAAAATATTTATACAACAACCAAGGGTTGTTGGAAAACATTACGAATAGACCTTAAATGCTTTAAAAGTGGATGAATTTGACCAGTGTAAAAATATCTTTTTTTTTTAAATAAAAACCTTAATAGACACTATGTTATTAAATAATTTTAAAAGATCACTACTTGCTCCAATGTTATGCCAAGACCAAATGTTCATTGTTTCCCCTTTAAGGCATCATAATATTACTTGTGACTAACAAGCATTTGAAAAAGAACAATCAGCTAACACGTGCCTGTCCAAAACAGCTAAAAATAGATTGTGTTCTTATCTACGGACAACACTAAGTGATAACCTTTTATTCTAGAGCGAAAAGTACTCTGGTTTCTAGAGACCATGCACCAGAGTGTATGTCTGAGCTATAGGAATGTGATCCAAAGAGACCCAGTTTAACAAGTTAAGAATATAGCATATATGCATAATAATACATTTAATACACTAAAATGGAAACAGTCAACATATTGTTTCTCAAGCAGGTATCTCACATGCTTTAAGTGCGAATGTGCACATGAACAAACAAGTGTTTCAGGTCCCTGTCCACAGGTGGCTGGATATTTTTTCACTTTTTCACTGTAACCGAGTTAATTAGAAAAAACTGGCCAAAGTTATTTTTTTGAAAACGCTTCCGCGCGGACAGGATAACCGTGCAAATTCTGGTTCAGGCAGAGTCTGGAGGAATAATAGGAGTTTGTCAACGATGCAGCAGCTTTTTCTCACAGAGCACCATATGATTAATGGGGACAGAGTGAAAGATTGCATGGTTTTCTGACCTAAAACATATTTTCTGAGGTGTACAAAACTACACAAGCACACATCATATTTAATCAAGCATTTATTCACAGAACATGCGCGCCAAACTGCAACAATATACTGTTAATGTTTCTGTGACATGCTCACCTGACACAGACAGTTTTGAAAAAGAACCGTTTGAGAATCAAATAAATGACGAAGCTTTGAGAATGAAAAAGTTGGTAAAGACTTTTTATTTATACAGAGAATTTTTGTTTATAAAAGATGTTTCTCTTATCTTTGTGTGCGCTGTATTTCTTGGCCATTGAGAGGACTCACAGACAGAGCTGAAAGAAGCTTCTGATTGGTCAGGGTGGAGGAGTCTGCTGCACTGTACTGGGTAGACTCACTTTTTACAGCGTTTCAGATAGTTCCCGTGCTCGTGTGGACATTATTTGTAAATGGGGTAAGAAAAACTTTGTTTTAAAAAATAAATAGGTACGTGTGGACAGAGCCTCCGTGTGTTTTAATCGTTGCAATGTGGATATGTTTCAGCGTGCTCCAGGTGTTTCACTAAATTATGATATAGTAATAAAGCCATTAATATAAGCCGTATACTGTAGTCGCTTTGTTCACTAACTTTGCTTTGTAATTTTCTTATTCTGCTATATTTGTGAGCTGTGATGCAGCAACATGGAAACTTTCTCTACCGGAGGATGAATAAAGGATTATCTTATCCGAGTGCAGTCCAACTAATCATTTGGTTTTAACATAATTGGTCTCTCTACCTCTACTTTTCACTGTAGGAGTCAATCGATTTATTGTAATGAAAACTGTTTGCAGTTGTTGCCATTTACCTCCACAGTCAGATGGGCAATGATTGCTCTCTGGTGGCCCTCCAGCGTTTCCAAGGCAATGTGGGCAATTTCATTCTCGGACTTTCCCAGAAACATCTGACACGCTGCTGCCAACATCTGCTTGTTCTGCCCTTGAATCTTCATCTGTACAAGAGACATGCTTAAAGATATAAATCCACAAAACCATGCGTACAAACAGTATTGGTAATTCCAGGAAAAAACAAACAAGCATTAATTCTTTAAAACAAATACCGTTATAGAGATTATTATTATTTATTAGAGAAATCAGAGGGCTTATGAACCTGTGCAATTCCAGTGACAGATATGGGCACTCCATGGCGTGTGTAGACCTTATCACTCTTTACATTCAGCGTCAGTGTGTTCAGAGAGATTCTGATCGTTTTGTCAAAGAAAAAAAAGGTGTTAATATGTATCCAGTGCAAAATGTATAAATGACAACACTGACGAGTACCGTTGAATCTGCTGAACACACGGGAAGACAAACACTCTTCCACCAGAGATCATAAGTGGTGGAGATCGGCAGAAACCTGGAACGCAAGCAAAAATGTTTTTATGAACCCTATAGTGTTACATCAGCTTTAAAGCATTCCTTTTTATCCTCACCTGACACCACCATCGCCTCGTTGGGACCGCAAGTGTAAAACATTGTCACTCTATTGAGAAACCAGCAATTAAAGCATAGAGAGAAAATAGGGATTGATTATTTAATCATTTCTCTATTTAGCAAATCCTAACATAATATTGGTAATCATTAATATAAAAGGGAGATTGAAACAGAATCCAGGTTTATAACAGACAAGGATCAAGAAAAGACACACATTCTAAGAGTCTAACACAATTTGTCATTGCATGGTGTTGGGAATCTACCTGTTACCTCACGTGTTACCTGTTCCCCTGTCATGTCCCTCTACACTTCCTTTTCCCACTTCTGCAAAGTTGCCCACAGATTCAAAGCTTTTCTTTTTTCCTGCTCTATAACTTGTGTTGTTTTTGGTGGCAACAAGCTGCAAAGCTGTTTTGGTCTAAATATATTCTTTCTTTTGTATTCGATGAAATGCTTTGCTCTCTATGCACAAGGGAGAGATTGCAAAGGACGTCTGCTAAATCCAAAATACTGTTTAAACAGCTTCACTCTAAAACACTGATACCAAAAGCAGTTCATTCATCTCTGTACAGTTGCTGGTTCGATTCTCTCTATTTGATCTCTGATAGCAGATGGAGTACCTGGATTATGTTTTGCATACCTTTCTGGAAGCTTGCTATGTGCAATAACATTTCCATCAATTCAAGAGTTTTATGTCTCTGTGACTAACACCAAAATATCTATTTAAAAAAGCTTCATTTCTTCATTTAATTTTGCAAAGCAGATAACGAATTACTTTCAAGTGCATTAGCATCCCCTTTGGAACGGGGAGTCATTGCATTAAGCTTGAATACTTTGTTAAATGTTGTTTCTAATTTTGGACTTTGGGGTAGAGGGAGGACGGCTGAGTCCTAGGGGAAGTCTGAATTAGTTGGAGTTAGGAGAAGTTGCTGTTGAAGACAATTCCTTGTTATGTCCTGAAAACTTGTTAAAACATTTTACAGAATAAAGTTGCAGCTAGCTCCTTTAAAAGTATCTCAAAGCAAGTAATATCCTTTGTGTTTTCAATATCAACAGGAAGTCTGTTAATTTTTCATTTTCTATAAAAATATTCACATATCCACTTAAATCTACCAAAATACCAGGCATCTATTGAAGCCAGATTATAAACAAATAAACAATGGCTGGTGTAGATACGTGTCAGGTGATGGGGTAAAGTGAAAAAAAAAGAAGAAAATCACCTTTTAATCTTTGTGGGGTATTCCCATTTTAAAAGCAATTAAAAATCTAAATTTTACTCCATAACACATTAACATATATGACTTATCTCAAATGCAAACAATATAGAGAACATATCTTGAATTATTGCAACCAGTCCTTACTAGAAAAGAATAGACACTTGTAATATTTTTATTCTTGTAAAAATTAGAAACGGGCCAATTTGACCCGAAGGTCACACAAGGGTTAGGTGAAGAGGACCTTCAGAATAATTTTGATAATTGGAAAAAAATTCTAATCACTATAGTACCATTCTGCTCTTCACATTTAACATTTATATTTCACAAGAGCTGAAAAGAATGTCCATGGCATTAGGTTATCCAACTAGTTTAATTTAAAGGATACATGAAAATAAATAATAATACTGGGTTGCAAATGCTCAAAAGACTATGTCTTAGACGAACGCAGCACACAGAAGAGCGTCGTGAATCAGGATATCGATCGAAAGAAGTGCTTGCTTCTGGGAAACGATGGGCTTGTCTGGGTAATCTAATAAACCTTAAAGGGATATTGCAGTTTAAAAAAAAAGTTGTCCAAAAACTATTTCCATTTATTCAGGATATTAAGGATGAAGGATATAAAAAAGTAAAAGCTTTCAGAATTCTGAAAAGCCAGCAACACTTCGGTATTTCTCTAATAAGTTTAATTTGAAAGGTTACATATAAACGATGTATATTCATTTCAGTTCTATTTATTATTTAATTCCTAGAAAAACATCTGCAGTGAACATCTTCTGGTGGGTTTAAGATATCATCCTCTGGTCGCGCAGAGCTGCTCTGGGAGGTGCCCTAGTAATGAAATTAAAATGATGTGCAGAGAATAAAGCGACTGAAGAGGCTTCGCTAAATCTATGTTATTCGACAAAACGAAGCATCACACACAACAGAGTTATGTCAATAGCGATGCAACAACAACAGCAGCAGCAACAACCGTTAATAATAATTCATCAGTGTTTACATTTAGCACGTCACTACAAGCAGAGTTAAAGCTCTTAAAGATAATGGAGAGAAAGATGAGAAAACGGGATCAGAAACGTTCTTACCGTTAGATGAATGATTGGTTAATAAAAGTCGGGTTAGTATCAGAAGGATATTTTATTATATTCTAGGCGAGGAGAGCTAAAAGCGCAGCAGGCTGACACAAGAAGCGGCGTAAGATGATGATGATGATGATGGCGCCCCGCCCGGTCACATCTCACTAGCGCCCTCTCGTGATCACACAATAGTACTGACACTCCTTGTTAGGGAAAAAAAACACAGTAAGAAACTTAGGTAAATAAATACCAGTATAAGTGAACGCATTACGGGCTGTTAGAGGACAAGGCAGTGCCCTTTCTGTATATATTTGTGAGTTTAAATTGTATTTATTATTTGATCCAGTGTCATTTTGACATAAAACATACACATTTTTGAATGTACAAACACTTGAGTGTACAAGTTTTGTCATTTAACTGTACCCAAACGTTTTAAAATGGTATTTTATTACAAACGACTAACTATATAAAATAACTCAGCGTTTGGGTAATTCATTTATTAATCGAATCGAATTTATCGAAAGCGTCACGGTGGCGCAGTGATCGCACGATCGTCTCACAGCAGGAAGATCGCTGGTTCGAGCCTCGGCTGGGACAGGTGGCATTTCTGTGTGGAATTTGCATGTTCTCCCCGTGATCACGTGGCTGCTAATCCGAGCCCATGACCTCCTGACCACCACCAAACACACCCACCAGTCACACACATTCATACAGGGCATTGTGGGTAAAGTGGCTTACCCAGTAATGGGCACGTGTCATAAAGCCTTGCATCATCAAATTCATTCACCAGTTGCACCAAGAAAGAATATGTAGTTGAAAATAATTTGTACGCTATGATTGTTTCTGTTGACCAAGTGGAGCTCATATCCAGTGTATTAAAGTCTCTATATACAACTATCTGAGTCGAGATTCGCAAAAACGTTGCAATGGCTTCTCAGCAGGGAGCTTTATTGTTAGCTTCACACCTCTACAGTTTAATGTTGATGCAATGGTGCTCCTTGCCCCTGGATGGCTCATAGGGTTAGGAACGTGTAATTTGTTAAAATAACAAATCTGACTGGTGAGTAACAACTCTTTTTGGGCAGTGAATAATTTTCTTTGCTTTGAGTGGATTACGCTGCTATTAATAAAAAACACAGATCATTTACAGATATTTTACCGAGATTCTTGTATTTTGCTTTTTTGGATTTTGGGTATAAGTGAATATAGAGTGAATGTGTGTGTGAATGATTCCCAGTGTTGCGGCTGGAAGGGCATCCGCTGCGTAAAAACATATGCCAGAGAGTTGGTGGTTCATTCCGCTGTGGCGACCCCATAAGGGAAGAAAGCCGACATGAAGATGAATGAATGTTCCAGAACAACTTTATGCTGAACATTTTAAAAGAGTAATTGGTGTTATTTTTATTCTGATTAAGTGGAATAATAAGAAGCTAAATTAATCTAATCTTTTTCCTCTGGTTTCAGATTTAGAGACAACGGACAGGTTTACAACTGTACTTTTACACATGTATTGCCTCCATGCACACTTTGATTTCATATTACTCCACCATCATCTTTAAATTAGTGTGGAGTCCTTTTTGTGCTTTTACATTTTTTGGGTTTGGAAATGGGATAAACGAATATCGAAAGCCATAAATATCTGACAAAAAAGGGAAAAGCCTGCATAGAGATCAATTCCAGTTTTAAAATGACTTTCTCACCCTTATCAGTCTGCAAAAACAACCGTTTTAACTCTTACTTTAAATTATAAATATCAGACGCTTCATTTGCTCCGTTGCTAAGATACCTGTAACATATAGTCGACGTAAGGTAAACGGTGTCCACCATTTTACCAGGGGCAAAACCGCGCCGTCTGTCGGCCATTTTGTTATTTGAGTTCCAGCCTTTTCTATGGTTCGAAGATGTGTATTTATTTGCATTTCTAAGCTGTGAAGTATTTAAATAAAGATTTTGGAACTTTAAAAAAAACTCTAGAAAAAAACAACAATATGGTGAACTCTGACCTCGATTTTATAATTAATTAGATATTATTTTTATTTTATATTGTAATTTATGTGCAACTTGTATTAGTTTTTAAAATTGTTTGCTTTATATAAATATTAAAACAAATAAATTAACAAGGCAAACATTACAAGAATATAGAAAATCATTTGTAACACATTGATTGGTTGATGGATCATGACATTAAAATGTTACATTTTGTACAACATGATAATTTAGCATGTAAAGTAAAATTTCAAGCAACAATTTAAGCTATACAAAACCTAACTAATTGGGTGTAAATAGTCAGATAATGTAATCATAAATACTAAAGCTTGCCTAATCAGGCTATTTAAACCTAAGTGAACTAAAATAGTACTATCACAACAACGGTTCATGGTTTAAAAATAAATAAATAGAAAGCCTGCATGATTGCATGATTGTACATTTACTGAAGAAATGTTATCAACCTTTGTCATAACATTTTATAGGGTAATGCCTTTAAGTATGGCAATACACTAAAGTTTAAACAGAGTAAAAATGTATTAGCAAATTTATTTATTATTCAAGTAATCATTACAAACAAAAATGTCAAATGCTCATACTGACTGATAACTTTTGGACATGTACGCGTGGTAATTTGTAGTTTAAAAAAGTATAAATATATTTACATATTTTTTATCTATTAACTGAATAATCATTGCAAAAAAATGAAAGTTATCAAATAAAAAAACGGTTTGTCTATTTTTTGGTACGTTTATTGAAGTAAAAACTACTTACTTTATTGTAATTTTATAAGTGCACACTAACTGTGTTGTGTAAATGCCATTTTGGCAAAATTATTACAAATCTGTTCATGTGCTTGTGCATTAAAACGCCATTGACTTTTGGCTGTTTCTCTGAGAAGTCACAACGGTTGCCTTGGAAACGCAGCATCAAGATTAATCAGTGCTGATGAGGGAGTCCAGGTGTTGTCAGCAGGCAGTCGTTCCCAAGAGATTTAATCAGCAAGCAAGAGATGGAAGTTACCATGGCAACACTACATTAATTTCCACTCAGACACTACATCTGCACCTTCACCCATCTGGCCACATGAATACTCCTGCTACTGAACTGTACATTGTGACAAGCACATGGCTTCTCAATCAGCGTTGCCATGGAAACACCACTTTAGTTGCCAGCTCATCAATCACCAGCTAAAAACGCACCTGCAAATCATAAGAGGAGTAATGATAAAAGCCACCTGAGTGAGAAAGACTAAATTTTCATAGCCCCACAAGAAAACTAATAATTCACTTTTGTTTGCCTGTTCATTTGCACCAATGACGACTTAAACTCATCCTTTTAAAGATATTTTCCACTAACTAAAACTGTTCAAATTCCGGGTTTTGCTCAGGTCTATTCCTTTAACCAAGGTTATTGACCGTTAAAAGACGGCACATCATTTTCTTTAAATTTGTTGTGAATTGAATATGAATTATACAATATCTATTGGTCATTTGGTGTTAGCTTATTTCAGGCAGTTCATCCCACACCATGAAATGTTTTGCCTTGATAGAAATGTATCTGATAATGTAATATTAAAATATACTTCACCGGCTCAACCACATTATAAAAAAATTGTGAGTATTTGGTAGGCTGGATTTATTATCATTATTTAAAAATGTTTACTTGTGAGAGTCAAACCTAAGTCCAAATTTAGTTGCACCTGGTTCATTTATTCAAACTTTGATTTAAAAAAAGAAAATCATGATGTGTGAGAAAGCCATGGCATACAAATCAGGGACAAAACTTGCATATTCCTTGGCTTCAGGTGAAGACAAAATAAAATAGAAATACAAAATAAAAAAGAAATCACCCAATCAAGTTTATTCTTATCTATTTCAAATCAATGCTAAAGTCCCAAAAAACTTTAACTTGTTTTAAATTTGGACATCAATATACTCAAGCTCTGGATCTGGTGATTCTAGTTATGTGATTTGATGTAATTTTGCAGGTCAAAATTCAATCCAGCTTGACTTTTCATCTGACCAGAATCTGGAAATGCATGCATTCCCCTAAGCTCCCTGTTTCACATTGTTGAATCAAGTCACTTGATTTTTTAAATAACACCTGTATTCACTAATACTCACACGGACCAGTGTAAAAAGTCAAACAAAGCAGGATCTAGACATGAAAAGAAGGATTAAATAAGCTTTATCGAAAAGAATGCTTTGATGGTTAACATTACTATTATGTTTTAGAACAGAAATGATGTTCAATACATCTAAATAGTCTCTAAATCGTTTATTGTACTGTCGTTCAAATGGCTGCCCCATTTACCTGGATTTCAAACTGTACACAATTTTTAGTCAACATATTTCGACAAAGCAACTGGACACGTACAACCTCTAATGAGACTAGAAATGTTTACAGACCACAAGTACACAAGACAACAAATTCATTCCCTAGTACAGTTCTCTTGTTTATCTAACAAAATTCAAATGCCAAGCTTTTATTTACTTTGTGTTGAAAGTCTTTTTCAAGAAGCGAGCAGTGGTAGATGACACAATACATGTACGCCAGTTCTTTATTTAACGGCATCCTCTGCTCTTGACAAGAACTCCCCTTTCATGTTACTTGAAAAATCTATTCAAATCTTTGTTTCTTTTATATCATTTCCACATGAAGAGAAAAAGATTAACATCTCTCTAATGTGAATTCCCATGCAACATTGAGATATTGTCAATATCAAAGTTAAACTCTTGACACGTGTAAAGTTTCTAATCAGTCTGACAAACCGAGTAATTCTCAAGAGTTTATTGCTCCTCATTATCATTGTGACTTTTTATGTGCCTCTCAAGACCTTGTTTTAGCCTGAAACACCTTGCACACGTTTGGCATCTGTAAGGTTTCTCTCCAGTGTGAATCATCATGTGGTTCTCGAGAGTTTTCTGTTCATAGAAACTCTTTTCACACTCAGAGCAAGTGAACGTCTTCTCTCTGGTATGAGCTCTCCATATATGTGTTTTAAGACTGTGTTTGGCTGTGAAACTGTTTCCACAATGAGAGCAAGAGAAAGCATTTTCTCCAGTGTGAAGGGTCATGTGGGCTTTAAGGTTTCGCTTCTCTCTGAAAGTCTTTCCACACTCAGCACAAATATAATTCCTTTCTCCAGTGTGAATGGTCATGTGCTTTTCAAGGCTTCGTTTCACTCTAAAACTCTTCCCACACTGACCGCAGACAAAAGGTCTCTCTCCAGTGTGGATGCTTTTATGAAAGTCAAAGTTGGATTTCAAAGCAAAACTCTTTCCACAGTCTTTACAGACGAAGGGTTTCTCTCCCGTGTGAACTCTGATGTGACCAACAAGTCCTCGTTTCTCTCTGAAACATTTTCCACAATAGGAACAGATGAAAGGCTTCTCTCCTGTGTGAATTCTTGCATGATTCCTAAAGTGTCTTAGATCTTTAAAACCTTTACTGCAGTAGGGGCAGGTGAAGGCCTTCTCTCCAGTATGAATTGTCATGTGATATTGAAGGGTCTGCTTCTCTCTGAAACTCTTTCCACACTGAAAGCAGCTGAACGGTCTCTCACCTGTGTGAACGAGCATGTGCCGTTCAAGAGTTCGTTTTAGTGTAAAACTTTTTCCACATTGTAGACACGTGGAAAGGTCCTCTCCGGTGTGAACTCTCATGTGATGTTTCAAGTAGCCCTTTTGAAAACTCTTTCCACATTGTGGACAAATGATGTGTTTCTCTATTGTGTGAAACCTTGTGGGAGACATTTCAGTTAAAGGAGTCTCAAACTGATGGTGAGTAACGTATTCTTCCTTTGGTTCCAGCAAATCTATTGAAACAATCAGAAGACAAGAGAAGAACAACAATGGTTAAATGATTTCTTATGGTTACCTACTTTCACAACCCAAGTTGTTGAGACGTATGTTGAATGTGTTTTAGGAAAGTGCTTGAAGGAAATCTAGTAGAACTCTATTTACCTGAAAAGGACTAATAGAAATGTTTTTACAGTATACAGGATTTCCATACACTCCTTATATAAGACTAAGTGTATCTCCATTCTCTTTCTGTGATGCTTTGGAGCTGGAGACACAAATTTTGTTGGATCCAGAGATCTAAAGGTTTTGGTACATCTCTGTTCCTCACTACAAGTCCCCATAGACATTTGCCTTCAGTCAGTCACTTCAAAGAACGTTTATGTTACACAAACTTACATAAAAGAATGTATAATGTAATTTCAGGCAACTTACCGTCTCTCTCCTCTGGCTCCGGGGATGACTGACAGGTTTCCACCTTCACTTCTACTGCCTCCATGCTGCCAGTTTCTTCTTGCTCCTTCTGTGTTCAGTCCAGAAATGTATTGCGTAAATATGTGCGTCAACGTAACGTTAAGCTTATTTAAGCATTCTCATCTAAGATTTCAGCTGCAATACACGAAGCCCTATTAGAGGTCTGATAGAATGATCACAGCTTCCTGGATAAATGCTCTGCAACTCGGAGAAATGTCTCGGTTTGCGCCGAGATTGCTTGAGTCGCTGCGTGATGTCGGCTCGGCGTTCTTTTCTTTGTCTCTCTGTCGCTGCAGCGCGGGACTCGAGCACGTCTCGCCGCTGGAGATGAAGCACATCTGAGCAGGCGTGTCGCGGCTCGGACTCCCTTTCTCTTCATCGGTTCGTAAAATGTCCCCCGCGGCTATGCGCTGTATACAAAAAATATGTTCTTTTCTATAGTAAAAGTATGTTTTTAGCCAAATATATTAAGAACCCTTATAAAAAAATAGTGTATTAGTAATTCATAATAAAATGAACACTAACTCCATTGCAATTATATTATATGCAAACATATTATTATAATAAAACGTTTCACATTTGTAAGCTATAATTAAAAAAAATCATTCCTCTTACTTCTGCATCCCCCTTTTCTCAGCCTCACAGACCTGTTTAAGCTGTATATTTTTTGTTATTTCGTTGCAAGAGCATTTAGTTCTATTATGCACTTTCCCCTAAAAAAATAACATTTTTGTCATTAGAAATATCTGGCGCATTACGGTCATCAGGATTGGTTGATAGAGCAATAAATACATACATTTTAAAAACTGCTATAACCAATGGGTTAAAAATATAACAAATCTCAAAAAATTGGATAGACACTTTTAAATGATTTCAAAAGTTTTCACAAGTTCCTTTTCACACCATTGTGCTTTCATCAGTCCTCATCCCCAACACTACCAATGAAAAGTCTAACAATTCGTTTACCCCCCTCTGTACTTACATTGTATATTTTCATTGTATATATTCTTATGTATTTTCAAACTATTTTATAGCAGTTTGGATGTCCCTTTGCAAACCATTTACAGCCTAAAACAGTTTCTGCTCCTGACACCTGTAAGGTTTCTCTGAAGGGTGAAGTCATGTGGCTGTCCAGACATAGTTTTGTTCTCTCATTCCACACGAAGAGCAAATGAACATCTTCTCTCATGGTATGAGCTCTCCATATATGTGCTTTAAGACACTGAGAGCTCAAAGTGAAAGCATTTTCTCCAGTGTGAAGTGACACGTGAGATTTAAGGTTTTGCTTCCCTCTAAAACTGTGTACACACTTAGAGCAAGTGTATTCTTTTTCTCCAGTGTGAATCACCACGTGACCTACAAGTACTCGTTTCTCTCTGAAACTCTTTCCACACTGAGAGCAACTGAAAGGTGACACAAGAGTGGCTTTAAACAAGCCAAAAAGAGCTTAAATTGGAAGCATTGCAGTTGCATGAAAGTTGAAGCTAAGTTGGGCTGGGCTCCACTCCTGCTTACACACATTTGCCATAAAGCAGATTATGCAGAACTTCCCTTACCAAGTTCTGCATAATCTCTCCAAGTTTTGCTTTCCCTTTGTAAATCACAGAACTTAATTACTTTATTGATTAACTCTATTTTAAGCATATAAAAACAAAAAAAAATTACTGCCATGTCTTTAGTTATTGTGCATTCAGCAATTTCCTAATTCACTTGTTTCATCACATTCACACGTTTGCATTTACATATTATGTGCCTAGCATTGTAAGGTGTGATTAGCGAGCAGTGAGAATCGATAATGTCTGGAGAAAGGCTTCGGGTCTGAGAACCAAGCTTTGCCCAGAGATCAAGAGTTGTGAGGGTGGGCAGCCTTATTCATCATAAAATTGGTAGAGTTCAAAGGTGAATACAATTTGAATAATAAGGATTATGCTGTGAGCATATGTTAATTATATGAGCGTTCCTCTGAAACGATTTTCATGAGCTTCATTTATCTTTAAGCCAAGACATTTTATTTGTTTAATAAACATTTTTAACAGTTTAATTTGTTAAAAAAAACATTACAGACAATTTAAGACGTAAGAAAGTAAAAGCATTGCACATTGATTAAAAGAGAACAGAGATTTTAATAAGTGCTGCACTGTTCTGGCTGCAGTGCTCACTCATGAATTTTTAAGCTTAAATGTGACGTTTTAACTCTCTCATCTCTAGCTAATTATAGCTCTCTCTAAGATTTTCCCTGTTTGGGAAAACCCTTGGCAGTTATATCTGTTGAACCCAATGATTTGAAGGTTCTATTTGGATGGTATACGGTCATCAAATCTTTTTTTTTTCAAGCTGCTTGTTTTGTAGCTCTTCAGTACAAAGAATCAATGACCAAATTAAATAAGTTATTTCTAGTGAAAACAAACAGCCCCTAATCCCAATCCCCCCTGCGCACACTAACCATTTTCCAAAATAGCTACGATTTTTAAGGCAGAATGTTCTACTCTACCAGAAAATATTTTTGCCCTCAAAACCCAGAATACAAGTACATCTCTGACTAGATTCCTCTCAGAGTTAAAACATCACAAAACACGATAAATTAACAAAACTTTCAATCAAGATATAAGTTCTTGCAGGTTGAAATCAACCTGTTAATTTTAAATGAATTCCATCAGACGTTAGCACAGTTTTTCCAATCCGAACAAATGTACATAACTAACAAATGGCTCTTTAAGATAAAACCACAAATGAAATAAAAAATAAACTCAACTCAGTTTACTTAATATACATTTACAGTTAGATTTATTTATTTCTTTTCCCCTGGTTCTGTTCATAGCAGTGAACCCGTTGGGGTCAACATAAACCATTGCATTTTCAAAGAAAAAGACCAACTTTTTTATACTATACAATTTTTATATAATACATCTTTTTAAAAATGTTTTACATAATTTATCAAAATGTTAATCTGTTTCAACGGCCTAATAGTTCAGTTGCTACTTACAAATAATGTCTATAAGCACGTTACATGAGTAGCACATAAGTTAGTAAACTTGTTAGTAAAATGTTTTTTTGTCAAATTTAGCATGTTTAGTACAAATATTGGTTTGAAATTAAAAGATTGAAAAGTTGCATTCTCACCTAAATGTATTTTGAAGTTCACCTCTACTTGCTGGATTTCGGTCTCATTACAAGACTTTTGTAAATAATTGTATCGAAATAATTATTGTTATGTTTAACTGCATAATTGACACATGGGAAATCAACATTTTAGGAAAGTGATGGTAATAATAAGATGGCCAACTGTCTGCAGTGCATAAAGTCAGGTTGTAGTTAAGTTTGAGCACTGAACCATTTTATTTTGATTATGTGTACACTAAACCAGTTCAGAGTCTGTCCCCGTCGATTGGCTAGTGTGAGAGAGTAGCACCCTTTCACCCTCACGACACTAATCTAGGTTCGAGGTGGGTTCTAGAAGAAATCTCAACTTAATGTGAAAAGGTATCACTGAATCACTTTGCACATGTAGAGTTGATATTTCCTTCGTTTCAAAGTAATTCAAGTTTCATCTTCAGTCTTCAATGTCTTTATATCTATCTGTAAGTTTGCTTCCTTGTTGATTTTTATGTGAGTTTTAATGTGCCTATCTAGAACTTGTTTTTCAGTGAAACATTTTCCACACTGTGCACATGAAAATGGTCTTTCCCTGTTATGAGCACGCAAAATATGTCTTTGAAGACTATTTTTTGCTTTGAAACTGTCTCCACACTGAGAGCAGCTGTAGGGTTTCTCTCCTGTGTGACTACTCATGTGACGCTCAAGACTTCCTTTCACCGTGAACTGTTTTCCGCAGAGAGAGCAGGTGAAGGGTTTCTCTCCCGTGTGAATGCTCATGTGCCGCTCAAGACTTCCTTTCATCGTGAATAGTTTTCCACACTGCTGGCAAGTAAAAAGATCCTCTCCGGTGTGAATCCTCATGTGGTGTTCTAGGTTGCGTTGTTTTGATAATCTTTTTCCGCACAACTCACAGGAGAACAATTTTTTATCGGAGTGAGTTCTCATGTGACGTTTGAGGGAATGCTGTCGAATACTTTTTCCACACTCAGGACAGGTTACTTTAGTCGCTTCGTTGTGAATGGTCATGTGCCTTTCAAGGCATCGTTTCACCCTGAAACTCTGTCCACACTGACCGCAGATAAACGGCTTCTCTCCAGAGTGGATGCTTTGGTGGAATTCAAAGTTGGATTTCAAAGCAAAACTCTTTCCACAGTCTTTACAGACAAACGGCTTCTCTCCAGTGTGAACTCTCATGTGACCATCCAAAACCCGTTTCTCTCTGAAACTTTTTCCACACTGAGAGCAACTGAAAGGTTTCTCTCCAGTGTGAATACTTAAATGATGGTTTAAGCGTCCTAAATCACCGAAACCTCTTCTGCAGTAGGGGCAGGTGAATGGTTTCTCTCCCGTGTGAATTTTCATGTGATTTTGAAAGTTGTGCTTCACTCTGAAACTCTTCCCGCACTGATTGCAAGAGAAGGGTTTCTCTCCGGTGTGAATGCTCATGTGGTGCTCAAGACTTCCTTTCACTGTGAATTGTTTTCCACATTGGTGGCATGTATAAAGGTTTTGTCCTGTGTGAAGTCTCATGTGGTGTTCTAGGTTGCATTGTTGTGATAATCGTTTTCCACAAAGTTCACAGACGTATGTCTTATCCTTTTTATTTGTTCCGTTGTGAATACTTAAGTGGCGGTCAAGACTTCCTTTAACTTTGAATTGTTTCCCACACTGAGCGCATGGGAAGGGTTTCTCTCCACTGTGAACCCTCATGTGACGTTCAAGGCTTCCTTTCATTGTGAACAGTTTTCCACACTGCTGGCAAGTAAAAAGACCCTCACCGGTGTGAATTCTCATGTGATGTTCTAGGTTGTATTGTTTAGATAATTTTTTTCCACACAGTTCGCATGAAAATGTTTTTTTCTCATAGTGAGCACTCAGGTGACGTTTAAGGTACCGCTGACGAACACTTTTTCCACACTGAGGACAGATCACTTGTGTCTCTTCAATCGGATTCGCAGGCTCCTGAAGGCTTGAAACTGCAGTGGAAAGAGTGTCAAACTGATGAGAGGTGGCAGAGTCTGAGAAACACAAAAATCATAAAAGACAGCACAATGAAGACGATATAGCCAGAGTGAGATATATATGTGAGATATGATGATTACATTTATTGAATAGGTTACAAAAAAAACAGTAAAGCTTTTACATGTCAAATCAAACCAGGTTTTATTTAAAAGCCAAAATCAGCCAGCCAGTTCTGTCTGTGCTTCTCTCTCACCCAGTGGAATCCCTCCCTGGCCTTAAAATCAGATCCTGTTGTTAGGCAACTTATACAAATATGTCCAGATGAATTCCATCAGATTCTTCCAGGTGTGCCTATAATAGTTTTAGGGCTGCAACAGTTAATACTAGTCATCGACTACAAAAAATGATCAACTACATTTTTTGTGAATCAAAGATTTGTTTAACAAAAATACCAATGTCTGGTGGGAATGACCTACTTCTGGTTCATATGCGTCAACAAGGTAAGCGAGTGATTAAAACACAGCAGAGGCAGAGTGAAGATAAAAAGCAAGCCTGTGAGGGCTTTCAGAAAAAGTGTCAGACGTTTTCAAGGCCAAGATCTTTTCAAGCTTTATCATGTTTCAATGCATACACTGATGAAAATCTCGCATTTGATTGTCAGAGTGTCGAGCACAGAAAACTGAGGTTGGAAAGCCTTCATTTTCTTTTTCTTCTGTAAATATGTAGCTTAATGCTAAACTATTTTAACTTTAAGGTTAGATGTCCTTTAGCATTTAGATGCAGTCACAAGCTGTTTTTTATTGTTAACTCATTGATTGTCCTCTACTCCCTCACTGCTTTGGTTTGTTGATCAGTTGATAAAATTTCTATTATGAGAAGCTGAGATAGACTTTGACGGTATAACAGATTTCATATTGTCTCTCCCCTAATGTAAGTCGCTTTGGACAAAAGCGTCTGCCAAATGCTTAAATGTAAATGATTGTGCAGTGCTGTACAACAGGATCATGCTAAAAATAAAATCTCTTAAAAAACACAACTAATGTGCTTTTGAACATGGCTATTTTTCACAAAATATAGGAATTGGAGGCTCCCTTAGAAGAGAAAATACATATATAATTATAGAGTTGAGGACAGAAAGCGAGTCACTTTATTCAATGCTTTAATCTTCATACTATTTATATTTTTGTCATAAAAACCGTTAGTGAAAACGACATCATTATTTCTTAGAGATGTGCATTGCATAATTTTGTAAAATATCTACTATGTGTATAATAAGCATTTTTATTCATTTTTATTCTAATTTCTGGCAAATACAAAACTTTTGTGCAGGAGCAGCTTGTCTCTCACCCCTCTCCTCCTCTGGCTCAGGTGATGAATCACAGCTTTCAACCTTCACTTCTATTGTCTCCGTTCTTCTCTCAGTTTCATGTTGGTCCATCTTTTCCTAACGTTTAACTCCGGTTACTTAGGTTTAATTTTTACAACTATGTACTAATAACACAGACGTAAATGTTCTGGACGGCGAAAATCCGATAGAGCAGCCATAAGAGCTATTTGTAGCCGAAAACCAATCACTTCCGGAGTGAACTGGGAAAAAACGTGGAGTTCTTTGTTTACCGCGCAAACGCGGTTGAATGGTTGAATACCGGAAACGTCTATTTTAGCAAGCCAGACACGTTTGAAGGAAAAATGAAGAAGAACATAGTCTTCATTGCTCCTATAAAGAAACAATGACACATATGTCGGTGTTTTGGGTTCAAGACTCTTTCTCTTCTTCTTTTGTTTTACGGCGGTTGGCAGACCAATGTGGTTTGTCGCGCCACAATCTGTCCCGCCGACATTTTGCCTGGGTACTTTACCGCCACCCCCTGGAGCTGTAAGTTTGGAGCTTTAAAGGCTGTGGAATTTAGATTTTTTTATATTTATTATATATATATATTATATCCACAATTGTTTTTTGTGCAACGCAAATAAATGATTTGAAGAATATAGATTTTATCAGTTTTAGCTCAATCAAGGAAGTTTATTACATTATTTTCATGTGTATGAATAAATTTCTACCTTTGAATGTATTGGTTTTCTGCCAATGTGAACATTTAAGTGATAATTGATTTTAGCGATAAGTTGATTTTAAAGCAATCATCTCCACAATGGTTCTCTCTATTGTCACCCATGTCTACACTGTTTTTATGGTCATAAAAAGTCCATAAAAACACATTACAAATGAATACAGACCTCTTGGTTTACAGTGAAGTATATTTAAAACTCTGTAGTTCAAGTGCCACCTGCTACGTAAAAAACATGTACATGTAACCATCTAAATTACACAACTAATACAATGTTTTGGTCACTTTTAAAGTGAAATATATATTTATTTAACACTGAAAGATTTTACGATGTTTCCTAGAGGGTTTTTTATCTGAAATCTTTATTATCTGAACACTTAATTCAGAATGATAGCATATTACAAACTTTAATTTCATACAATTCTTCAATCAATCCTTTGATTTTCCACTCTCAGTCCACAGATGTTCAGTATATTTATTTCCTTACACATAATACCAGCACTCAGTATATCCAGTATAAATATTGCACTCACTTTTTTTTTGTTGTGGTGCGAACTATAAAGTATGTTCTTATATTTTTCCCTTTGAGACTAGTCATCAATCAAAGCATGTCCAGGAGAAAAATAAAAGGAACGTTTCAGACTATTTACCTAAATACTCTCACATTGTTCAAAACGACTAGCATAAAATTAATTTGATTGGAAAAGTTTGTCGATGTATTTGCATTTATGTTTGTTAAATGTGTCCAGAGCCCAGAGGACAAAAGACACAGAGTGAGAGAGAGAGAGAGAGAGAGAGAGATGGCTGGTATGAGCTCCCCAAACACCAGGGGGAGGACAATACTAGACTGTGAAAGGTTTCTCTCTGGTGTAAATCCTCATATCACTTTTAGATTTCCTTACACTCCTGCAACACTGTCACAGCTGTAAGGTTTCTCTCCACTGTGCATCGACTCAAGACTTCTATGTTCTCCGAAATTCGGAGAGGACATGAGTGTCTGCTCTCTGGTGTGAACCCTTTTCAAGTGTGTTTGAAGACTATGTTTGTGCACAAAGGTTTTTCCACACTGAGAGCAAGAGAAAGGCTTTTCCCCGGTGTGAATCGCCATGTGACTCTTGAGGTTTCCTTTCAATCGGAAACTCCTTCCGCACTGAGAGCACACGTAATTCTTCTCTCCAGTGTGAATCATCATGTGCTTTTCAAGCCCTCGCTTAATTCGGAAACTCTGTCCACACTGACTGCACACAAAGGGTCTCTCTCCAGAGTGGATGCTTTGGTGGAATTCAAAGTTTGATTTCAAAGCAAAACATTTTCCACACTGTGTGCAGACGAAAGGTTTCTCTCCGGTGTGAACCCTCATGTGACCAGCAAGTATTCTTTTCTCTCGAAAACTCTTTCCACACTGAGAGCATGTGAAAGGTTTCTCCCCGGTGTGAACTGTTAAATGATGGTTTAACTGTTTTAAGTGAGCGAAACCTCTTCTGCAGTAGGGGCAGATGAATGGTTTCTCTCCTGTGTGAATTTTCATGTGATTTATAAAGATGCGTTTCACCCTGAAACTCTTCCCACACTGATGGCAGGTGTATGGTTTCTCCCCGGTGTGAATGCTCATGTGGTGTTTGAGACTTGCTTTAACTGTGAATTGCTTTCCGCACTGCTGGCACGTAAAAAGATCCTCTCCGGTGTGAATTCTCATGTGATGGTTTAGATTGCATTGTTTTGCTAATCTCTTTCCGCACAATTCACAGATGAATATGTTTTTCTTTTTTTTCTTTATATTCATAGCAGTATGAATCCTCATGTGACGTTTAAGACTTCCTTTTATTGTGAATTGTTTTCCACACTCGTTGCATGTAAAAAGGCCTTCTAAAGTGTGAAGTCTCATGTGGTGTTCTAGGTTGTATTTTTGGGACAATCTCTTTCCACACACCTCACAGGTGAATGCGTTTTCATTTTCATCAGTGTGAATTCCTATGTGATGTTTAAGATTCTCCTTTACTTTGAACTGTTTTCCACACTGAGTACAAGCAAAAGGTTTTTCTCCAGTGTGAATCCTCAGGTGGCGTTTAAGATTTCCTTTAACTTTGAATTGTTTCCCACACTGAGCGCATGGGAAGGGTTTTTCTCCAGTGTGAACCCTCATGTGACGTTCAAGACGTCCTTTCATTGAGAACAGTTTTCCAGACTGCTGGCAAGTAAAAAGACCCTCGCCGGTGTGAATTCTCATGTGATGTTCTAGGTTGCATTGTTTAGATAATTTCTTTCCACACACTTCACATGAAAATGTTTTTTTATCATCGTGAGTGCTTAGGTGACATTTAAGGTACCGCTGACAAACACTTTTTCCATACATCACTTCTTCATTGCCATTCTTAATGGTCCCCTGAAGGCTTGTGTTTTCTGTGGCAAGCATGTCACACTGATGAGATGTGGCGGAATCTTCTTTCAGGTCCATCTGATCTAAAGAAACAACCATTACAAACAATAATTTAATACTAGTAATAAATCCAAACATGTAAAAACTCAATGTTGTCTGCCTAATGTTACTACTAGCCAGTTCTTAATTGCAATTCAAGGCAAGTTTGTTCGTTTTATAGAAGATTATGCAAGAAGATAAAAAAAAATTAATAAATTATAAGCTCTACTTTAAAAAATATTAAATTGTAAGTTTAAGAATCATATATATATAGTATATGATTATATTAGTCACGTCTCTATTTCTTTATAGAATGTGATGAACACAGCATCTTTTCACTCTCATTGTTTCACAGCCAGTGTGGAATGAAACTTTAATTACACTATAGTAGAAACCACTTAGTTCGCTTCAGATTTCACACTCCCACTCGAATCAACAACATGAACATTGACGTCATTACACTTTTGGGTCACATTTTTTTCTAAACAAACAAAACAACAAATCCGTTTTCCTTTTTTTTGTTTTTGTTATACAATAAAAAAAAATTCTAAATAGAAAGCAAAATGGAAGAATGATACATTTCTGAACTGAATTCTTCAATGTAATTATAAGTAAAAAAGTACTTACATCTTAGTATTATGTGTTCCCATTACTTTGAAAACATGTTTTAATGCTCCCCCTGCAATAAAGGCAGCATCATGAATTGCTGTTGGGTTCTAGTATTAAAACTAGACCCGGTGCAAAAAAACAAAAAAAAGCCTGATCCAAGTCATCTAAGCCTAAAGCCTTGTTCACATCAAAAGCAATTAGATCCCTACTCATCGCCTGTGAATGACGGAGCCGTCGCTAGTGGGCGTTGCACTATAATGTTGCTTAGTAATGATTGGGTGACTAGTAATGTGACATATGTTATAAGCAAGAAATCTGCTGTCTTCCCTCTACGACTGAAAATCCTTCTCTCCTATTGGTTGTTGCTCACGACAGTTGCTTCTCATATGGATAAAGCTGAATCTGAACTTTTGCCTATTGTCGTTAAAAACAATGGAATCGTGTCACCCAGTCACTTTTATGTGCACGAGGCTTCCGGCATGTTAAGCTGTGATGGTGCAGCTATAAGACCTTCCAAGAGGAAAATCAACACAGGCTCAACAGATCAGCTGTTTGGGTCTACATGGTAAAGATGAAACCACCTTACAATCTGACTCCACATCCTGGCATAACAAGCCCTGGAATAGGGAGATGATCTCGGACTGCATTCTCTGGGAAGCCAACAGGCCTATCTGCACCACCTCAAAGTCTGTATGGTTGACTACAAGGTGATCAAGGCACACCTCTTTTCATGCAAATGGAAAGTGGAGAAATGGCAAGTGAGTATTCCTCATCGATTGATTTGCCATTCCAGCATATGATGTACTCGCAAAATATTTGAAGACCGCATACATGGACTACACTGTCCATAACTCTTGGTGAATTTGATTAATCTCTTCTCTTCCAGGAGCACTTACAATCCTTAACAAACTTAAATGAAAAATCTTCTTTTCCTTTCTCCTATGTTCACTTGGTCAGCTGAGACAGCCTCTTAAAGTAAACTTTGCTTATCGTCTCTCGTCTAGTGCAAGTCGCTTTGAAAAAATAATATGAAAAAAGAATATGCTAATTGCATAAAAAGTGCACATGCCAGCATGCTGTATTCTGTCTAAAAACTGGAGACACCAGTGCACAACACCCCATTTGGCCATGAAAGTCCCCTACTATAAACAAAGATGAAAATGTTGCTTCAACGCCTAAGTTAGCCAAGAGGCAAGGGGGGTGGGGTCAGAAGTGAGTAAGTTCTCAGACGCTGAAATGTTAAAACTGCCCACCTTTGGAGCTGAAAATTGTTTTACATTTTTTATTTAGATCGCTAGTTTTTGATCTTCATGAACAAATGGTTCATGAAGTGGATGAATTATTTTAAAAGTTGTTTTTAAGATATATAAAATGTAAAAATTCAGCCAATCAGACATCTGTGTAACGCCTATGTCTCACCTCTCTGGACCCATATTTGGCTACCGGGAAGTGATGCACTTCCACTAAGACGATGATTAGACATGCCCATTTTTAGCTTGTTTCACTGATCATACTAAATTTTTCGTCCAAAATGCTACGTCCATGTTATATCTAGTCTATGAAGCAAGCTCACCAACAGATGCAATGTTGCCTGCTTTAATTGTTCAAATTCTCAAACTCTTACGTTACTTGAAAGTATTTTTTTTGCTCTTGCAAATGTTTAAACTTCTTTTGTATTAAATTAATGGTTCACCCAATCCGAACACCAACAATGCACCCTTAAAGTTACTCTGTTTCAGAAGAAAATGTACATACGTTTTAGTGTGTGGGACCGGTGTGCACGATCTGGGATGCACTGACATAGCGCGTGACAGAAGTAATTGTGCCATGTCATCACACACAATGTGTGTTAGAACTGAACTCCTTCTTTTCCATTTCTTCATTAAAAATATTTGAATATTAAATATAACACTATATATATATATATATATATATATATATATATATATATATATATATATATATATATACATATATATTGCAAACCATATTTCTTTCAATGAACCGCTTTTTACATTTTTTTTTCTTGAAAGTCCATCATCAGTTGTCTTCTCATCGCCGTCTTCTCTCCACTCACTGCATTTCTTCATCTCTTATACCCCTTATGACGCATTCTAAAGTCAACAGCTCACTGGTTCCTCATCCATGTTCACTCTTAATCACCGCTGCATGCACAGCTCATGTTATGTACATGATACTGTTCACTACCTCTTCTATCCACCAGGCAGCCACGTCCTCATTTAGTGCTATAATACATATAATGTCTTTAAATTGTGCATGATAAATAAGTCATAAAAGGAAGAAGAATTGCAAATTCTGGAAGTTATACAACAGTATTCTATAGGTTGGGACACCCTAATTCTCATTTGCACCCTCAAAATTGTGAATAGTGAGTGCATTAGGAAGCAGCATGAGTGCCCCACCAAATCTGTCAGGTTGTTAGATAGCTCTGCCTAATCATCCAAAGTTTAGGATCCATCAGAAGTTATGTGATGATCCTGTTTGTGGACTTCAGGTCAGCGTTCAACACCATCATGCCATCACTCCTCCGGAATAAACTCCACCAACTCTCAGTTCCTGATTCTATCTGTGAGTGGATCACCAGCTTCCTGATTGGTAGACAACAACTAGTGAGGATGGGGAAATTTACTTCTGACACCTGCACCATCAGCACTGGCACCACCCCAGGGGTGTGTTCTGTCCCCGCTACCCTTCTCCCTCTACACCACAGGTGACGAACTCAATTCTAGTCAGCGGTCATTGAGTCTGTTCCCAGTTCCTCCATCACTGTTTGGCTTAGCTCAGCCTCCAAAACAAACATCCGGACACTCCAGAGGACAGTTCAGACTGCTAAAAAAGATCACAGGAGCTCCACTACTCTCCCTCCAAGAAATGTACACCTCCAGAATGAGAAAGACGGCTCACAAAATCACTCTGGATGCTGCTCACCCAGACAACTACCTCTTACCCTCCAGCCAGCGCTTTAGAGCCCCAAACACCAAGACAGCTCGGCACAAACACAGCTTATTCCCTCAGGCCATTCAGCTCCTGAACACATAATTTCCAGTCGCTCCACATTCTGTTGTTCTGTTGCTGCACTTTACTTTTACTTTACACTTTGGTCTGCACATTACGTCCAAAGCACATCTCTTATGCACCTTGGACTTCTATAGTTATAGTTCTTTTACTTTATATTTTACTACCTCTATTTCTAGAATATTACTATATTCTATTTACTTTTAACTTGAGCAATTTACTTAATAAATCTGTGTCACTGTGTTACTGTGTAATGGGTGTTACGATACCCATGTTACTGTGCAATGCTATTGTGTTGTTTTTTTGGGATCAACACTGGAGAGATCTTTTGAATTCTGAGTAAGCTGTTTGTGGCAAGTGAGTAAGTGGAAACATCTTGATTGCGAAGTATTCTACTGCCAACTATACTCAGCCAATCAGTGTTAGTCACCAGAATGAGGTTGGTCCTGTTGACCAACTGTAGCATCTTGGATAGTCCTGGTGTTATTTTATAGTATACATTGTGACAGGTCACATACAGTTTGTCACTTCCAGGTGATGAAGTAACTGAAATTTCATATTGTTATAAAAGGGTGACCAACTGAATCGTCTCCTGGATAATCTTGGTGTTGTATTATGTTACATGTCACCTAACAATTGTCACCTACACTCGTATTATAATACATAAAGTGATATGCCATCTACAGTTTGTCACTTCCAGGTGACTAACTGTAAGTGACACATGTTAGGTGACAATGATATGTCACAATATCTAATATAACACAACACCAAGATGATCCAGGAGACGATTCAGTTGGTCACCCTTTTACAACAATTTGAAATTTCAGTTTCTTCATCACCTGGAAGGGACAATGTCGCTTTATGTTAAAACTGCCTCTTCTTCACAGGTTCCTTCTGTAAAAGATTTGAGAAAAATAGCTTTCAATAGGCAGAATTACAGAGGCAGAAATCATCACCTGACACAAGAAACTGGAAGAGACTCATAACTCAAACTCATTATGCGTCACTCGTGTAAACAGAAAATGTTACTCATGATTCCATCTTGACACATCTTCAAATATAGTTCTGAAAAAAGAAAAGAATCTTCAACTGATGCATAAACTTCTCACCTTCTCTCTCATCCCTCTCCTCTGGCTCAAGAGAAGACTCGCAGGATTCAATCTTAACAGTAATCGTCTCCATGCTACTGTCAGTTTCATCCATCTTCTTTTCCAGAATACTGCAGCTGAAAACTTATATTGTGAAGGAGGTTTTTAATGTGATCTCCAACCTCTCAAATACAACTTATTTAATGCATTTAAACTCATAATAATAAACGTTCTGCATGCCGAATGTCAGATGCAGAAGCGGCCATAAGAGAAAAAAAAAAAAAACAGAGACAGAGTGAGCGGGCTCCATCTCAGAGTCTTCCGTTGTTTTCCACACAGACGCGACTCAGTCAAGGAATACCGGAAACTTCATCCCTGCACGCCAGACACATTTGAAAAAGAATATCTCTTCAAGGATCTTGTAAAGAACAAAGACCGTTTGTTTCGGATACCGTCTCGTTTTTCTTCTAATCTAGTCTGGTGGTTTGTCTGATTACTTCAGGTGCTTTACCGCCATCTGCTGGTACTGTAGTTTATTTAGGCGCTATTCTTAAACGAATTAACGAAAAAAGTTCTTGGGTAATGTAAATAAGTTGTTAGATGAATGGAGCTTTCCCATCGTCGATCAGTTTATTGAATCTTACTACATTAAGTAATTTTCATTTTGATTGCATTGAATTTCCCTTATTTGGGGCAGCCGGGCATCCATCCATCTACCCGTGTGCCCTGTTTAAAGATTTTATTTTAATGTTTCCCATACCATTCATACCGTTCCTTACTTAAAAACAAACAAACCCATGTAAAACACAGTAGCTCACAACAGAGAACTGCATAAACATTTCTCTGTCGTAAAATCACTATTGTATACTCTGATTTCTTAAAAATAAGGTTATAAGTATCTTAATATAACTCTAAAACTGACAGCATTCCTAAAATTTTCTTTTATTGTTTTTTATTTTTACTGGAATAGGTTACTGTCTTGTGACTTCACAAGATTACTCTTGCCTACAATTTAGTCTGCAATGCAGTATGGTGGAAACTATAGGCAAAATCTCTTCTTTGGTAAGAAACCCAAACCCAGAGACCCCTTACACTTTTTTTAAGAAAAGAGGAGCAGGTTCAACTGATTGATTTATCTCCAGCTGTTAGGGAAAGCGAATTTGTTATTAAAATTAATTTAAAAATAAAAAAATAAAAACTGACCCAAATTTAAAATTAAGTTGTGTGTACATCCTGTAGTTTGAAATCCACAAGCTCATTTTAAGAAATAACTAGATTTATCTTAAAATTCTCCAAAAGTTTGTTTTAGGAAGAAATTTTAAAATAGTTCTTAGATGAAATTGCATCAGAGCTTTTTTTATTAGCTCCAGTTCTGATATCAAAATGATAACATAATACAAATAAGTACGTATTCTCACACACAACATGCATACTAATATAAGGACTATCATACAACTTTCACAACTTTTCATGGAGGAAGACCACTATGCTACAAACATTGCAGAATACAATTGTCATATTTGTCTGACATAACCAGTTCATTCTTTGCAGGATTATCTGTGGGCTGGCGTACTGATGTACAGTATGCTGTTCCCTTCCCGTGATGTCAGAGCTCAGTCTCTCCACAATAAATATAACACAGCACAAAGCATTTTTTTGTTGTCGTGAAAAATCAAAACCATTAGTGTATCCTTATGAATGCTCAATGTTTTACCACTGTTAACAAGAGAACATCTTCAGCTATTTTGAGCTCTCCAAACTCTCCTTGAAAAACAATGAAGCTCTGAAAGGTCTCCCTCAGGTCAGAAGACTCACATCACATCAAGGCTTCCGTTCACCCCCTGCCACATGGGCACCACTGTAAGGTTTCTCTCCAGAGTGAGCAGTCATGCTGCTCTCCGGACTCGTTCCACACTGAGGGGACATGAGCATCTGCACTGTGGTGTGGGCATTTCTTACATGGGTTTTAAGAGCATGCTTGTATACAAAGGTTTTTCCACACTGAGAGCAGGAGAAAGGCTTTTCCCCGGTGTGAATGGTCATGTGACTTTTGAGGTTTCCTTTGAGTCTGAACTTTTTTCCGCACTGGGTGCACACGTAATTCTTCTCTCCGGTGTGAATGGACATGTGTTTTTCAAGCCCTCGCTTCATTCGGAAACTCTGTCCACACTGACTGCACACAAAGGGTCTCTCTCCAGAGTGGATGCTTTGGTGGAACTCAAAGTTTGATTTCAAAGCAAAACCCTTTCCGCACTGTTTGCAGACGAAGGGTTTCTCTCCTGTGTGAACCCTCATGTGACCATCGAGTATTCGTTTCTCTCGAAAACCCTTTCCACACTGAGAGCATGTGAAGGGTTTCTCTCCAGTGTGAATTTTCAGGTGATTGCTCAAGCCTCGAGGGTCATTGAAACCTTTGTTGCAGTAGGGGCATGTGAAAGCCTTCTCTCCTGAGTGAATTTTTATGTGATTTTGAAAGGCAGGCTTGTCTCTGAAACCCTTTCCACATTCATCGCAAGAAAAGGGTTTCTCTCCGGTGTGAGTCGTCATGTGGTATTTGAGGCTTGCTTTCAGCGTGAACTGTTTTTCACACTGCGGACATGTAAAAAGATCTTCTCCGGTGTGAAGCTTCATGTGGTTTTCTAGGCTGCCTTGTTTTGATAATTTCTTTCCACACAGTTCACACACAAACATTTTGTCAGCATGAATTTTCATGTGACAGTCGAAGGACTGTTGTTGGATATTCTTTCCACACTGAGGACAGATTACCTCTGTCCCTTCATCGCAAATCTTCGTGGGCTCCTGAAGACTTGTGTGTTCAACCAAAGGCATCTCATTAGAAGAGGAAGAATCTTCTTTTGGATCCATCTCATCTGCAGAAAAACAATCAAGGAGATGTAAGCACTGTTGTATACTACACAGCAACATAGAATTAGTTTTTATGTTTGAGGACTTGTGATAACTTCTGGTCAGCAGTTGTGGTCTGGTGGATAAGGAGATCGACTTGTGATCTGAAGGTTCCGGGTTCGATCTCCAGATCCACCGAGTTGAAGTCTCCCATCATCAACATCCACAGCTGTTGTGCCCTTGAGCAAGGCACCAGTTCCCTGACTGCTCCCCGGGCGCCGCAGCCATGGCTGCCCACTGCTCCGGGTGTGTGTTCACAGTGTGTTTGTTCACTGCTGTGTGTGTACACTGGATGGGTTAAACTGGCCAACTGGCCACTTTCATTTCATTACATATATTTATGCCTTAGATTTAACAATACATTTTTTACTTAATATTTAAGACTTGTTAATACATATGCAACTTGTCAACAATATCAACCATAGTTCAGTTAGGCTTTCTTTAATGTCCTAAATGTAAATTATCTATTTTTATTACATGTAAAACATGCCCAACTGACCTTCTCTCTCATTCATCTCTTCTGGCTCAGAAGACTCACAGGCTTCGACTTTCACTACTACGGTCTCGATGCTCGTGTTAGTCTCATCCATCTTCTTTTCCAGATGTTTAATAACCTGGGAAATATGTTTATGATTATAATTTTCTAAATACGTCGGTTATTTCAAATCCAGAAAGTTACGATCCAGAACAAACTCCCTTGGAATGTAATGCGAGAGTTAATCTGTCCTACAACCTCAGCATAAACTACTACACCAAGATGAAAATCGGATAATGTTTTACGGCCAGAACATACCGAGCTCGTGCTCTGTTTGTCGTTGATTAGATGTAACGTTAACCGATGACAGACACCGCGAAGGTGTCCTTTGTGTTCCACTCAGAAGCGTTAACTTGCGGAGTACTGAAGCAGAAATCTTCTGCTACGTAAATCTTTATAAAAATACCCCATTTGAGAAGAACAAATACGTCGAAGTCCGCAAACTTCTAGCATTTAATGCAAGAACTGTTGAGTAGCTGTTCTGCCTTCTTCTGTGATTTTATTACGGCTAGTAGCCTTTGATGTCTGCTACTCGTTACTGCCACCAGTTGGTGCTTTTCTTCTTCGTGGTATTTATTGGTGGTTGTCAGCCAACGTTAAGATGCATTACCGCCACTTACTCTAGCATTTTTATTAAAGGCAGAGTATTAGTGTTTCGTAGTTTTCTTACTCATCATTAAACATTTTAAATATTTGTCTGTGAATTTCCCTCTCCAAACTACTCTGCAAAAATCTACGTACAGCTTTAAAATCTAGACAATGAATGTTTTTTTCTTTGTTAAAACACACGGTCAGAATATTGTGAAAGTAGAAAATAATCGATTTTTTAGCTTATTTGGAGAAATGCCACGTGAAATAGCTTTAAATGCTTAAAATAAGACTAATTTTAAAGGTAGTGATTGAATATTATTCCAAAAATAAAAGAATACATTTCAATTAGGTATATTGTGAGAGTATAGAGGGGAATTTATTTTAAGAAAGCATGTTAAGTATTGCCCCCCCCGAAACCATAAAAATACTTTAATGTAGTTAAACTTTTTATTTCTTTTATTTATAAATCTTCTGTATCAACAAGTATTTTTGTCTTATTTTAAGATTTCTTATTTTGTCAAATTTGCTCAACCTTTCGGCAGATCGTTTTCTTTTTTTGCTACAGGGATTTTCACTGTTAAGTATGTTATTGTTGAAAAAGCTATTTTTATTTAATTCAGAGAATGGAAATTACAAGCTCAACTGATTCTTTTGCTCGACGATATTTTCTTACCAGATTAGGGTCTTATTTGTTCCAGCTTTGAAATTAATATATCTTTCACACATCTTTAAGTATATTAAAAAGGTACCTGTCAACATTTCACTGGTCCAAATTTCATTCTATACACAATCGTTTAACATAATAAGGAAATTAATAAAAACTAATGTCCAGCACGTTCCTCCTTGTTCTCTCCCTTCTACTCCTTTGTAAGAAGGTGTCTGCATATATGTAATACATTTTTTTGTATGGCTGACTACTTTCAGACTGATTTATACTAATTAAAGACAAAAGTTGTGGTCTTGATTGTAAATACAACTTTATTTCATTTGTTTATTCGACCCACTGTAACACCTTAAATAATCATTGGGCACTACTACTCTTAACCATCTGCAGGAAACTTCCAATCAAATAATTTAAGACAAAAACAGCAAATATGGTGAGGAGACATGCCTTTTATTGTGCAAAATGTTTCTTTCCAAGTTAAATACTTTAAATATTCCTTCACATTCAATTAAATAATTATAATTGCTTCAACAAGGGAGAAAAACAAAACTATAATACCAAATCGACCTTTTCAAATAATTAACTTAACATGATAAAACATTTTTTTCCAATCTAAATAGTATTTAATTCCCAAAATGAGAGTTCTCTCCAAAATGTGAACCTTCATTTACAGTCGAGATGTTTCAAACATTATTTGGTGGCTGAGAGAGGCCAATGCAGAACAACTTAAGAGAACACTTCAACAACACGCTACTAAGACTGAGCAGATGAAAATTCTGCAAAAAAGCAGCAGATTTTATGTAGGTTTAAATATTTGCTTTAATCTGAACCATTCAAAGCTTGTTCTAAAGTGCTCTAAATATTTGCAAGATGTTTCGTGTTGAGCCGATCAAATGTTTTCTTAATAATTATATACCTGCTTAAGTTGGCCTCTCTCAGACACTGATGCTTGACAAATTCTAGTGCCATAAAGTAAAATCTTGAAGACTACTTTTATTTCTTACATCATGGTAATACTGCAATGCCTGTAGTTACTCAGAAATGCTCTTCTGAAACAGTTTGTACAGTATCTGATCAGCAGAGAAAAAGAAATCATGCAGGCCTGAGCTACTTCAGAGTAAGTAAATGATGAAAAATATCAAACTTGTTTGAAGTATCCCTTTCAGACAGAAGCATGGGAGGCTTCTTTGAAATATCAAGAAGGGTGCGGCTCTCTTTCAGGTTTTTGATCGTGTCTACATTGTTCTGAGCCAGACACCGAGCAAGACAGAGGTCAGAAAATTTCTGAATGCTCTCTCCATTTTTAAAGTTTGATCTCAAGGAGCTGTATTCCTCCGGGTTCGAGATGGCCAGCTCAGCAATAGGAGCCTGCAGGACGATGGTATTTCTGTCGACGTTCGCTCTGTTGTAAGCTTCGGCTTTAGTGCAGCCGCCATTAACCAGGTGCAACACTTTGAGGTAGCGCTTGATGGAGTCTTCAGGGGTTCTTGCTGCAGGTGAGAAAAACCTTTAAAGAGTTTGCCAAAACAAATAAAAATGTCCTTTGCAATGAATCAGTTTATTAACTACTACTGCATTTATGAAAGTCATAATTAGGTCAAACTTTTATTTTAGCCAGGTAACTAGCATCTGTCTGGTTTTGTCTCTGGTTTTAATGCTGTAAAATCTTTTTGACCATTTGTTTTTATGCTTTAATTGGTCTATTCTTCGTACAGGGAGATGGATGATAGAAATAATGTAGTGTGGTGCTAGACATGTAGGAGCCCCAATCAAGAATTTGGTGCATAAATATGAGCATAACTTTCTGAAGACTGAAATTTCAGGGTTTTTTTTTTTTGGTAGACTTATCCAATTATCCAAGTCACTGAATCATTAGAGCCATAAACGTTACATTTTCAAAACAAAAAACAGTTTGAACACTTCACTTGGTATAAAATAAAGCTTAAGACTATACGACTTTTTTCAACTTAGTGAAAAAAATATTTTACAAATATATAACAAAATTTTATAACAAATTTCCCAAAATCATATTGTTCAGGTACACCGTATATTAAAACAAGAACTTGGAGCTTTTGTGTTTTGGAACAAAGTGTTTTGTAGCATGTGCATATATATATTTTAAACATACCTCTCTTAACATCTAGCTTCTGTTTCTTATATTTCTTCTTCCTTCTTTGCTTTTTATCTTTCTTCTTCTTCTTGGCACACGGCTCAGAATCTGATGAATCCGAAGACCCTGAAGACTCTGAAGAATCGGACCCACTGGACTCTATTTCATGTCTCCCAGATTCAGTGGATGAAGATGCAGCAAGGGCCTGTCCAGGAGAGCTAATGACTTCTTGAATCAAAAGTGCTGATGAACATAAAAAAGTAGATAAAAAATATATAATTAAGTGTTTTATTACCACACTCAAAACTGTAACAGGATGAAATACAAGTCTTCTGCTTATCAACACACACTCAGCTCTTCTCATACTTCTAAAACATCAGCTTAAGATTGTTTGCGTCATAGTAGCTTCATTAAGACCTGTTACAGACATGATTTGATTAACAAGTAGGTGGTACATTTACCAAACCAAAGTTATAAAGAAAGGCAAGTCAATAGAAGAAAAAGCTATCGAGAGTGTTGTGCTTTTAAATGTGTACGTTTAAATAAATATACTGTATAATCGCATTAACACTTATAAAGAACAAGAACAATATTTATTTTTTAACTGGAGACAAACAGTCACTTTATTAAATGTTATCTAAAGTAATCCCTGCTGTACATTTATTTTTTAATAAAACAAATTGTAAAGGTGGAATGATGTTGAGATTAAAAGTCTCTCAGAGAGTGTGCTTGTTTGCTCAGAAGCATTAAAAATTAGAGGGAATATTGTAGACAAAATTGTAGGAATATTGTGGAACCAAACTCAATAAAGATTGTCCTGATGTAAAAAGTGTGTAAGTATAGTTATAACCAGTAGCACAACTATCCATAACGCAGACATGTGGCTTTGGGGGCCCTCTGGAAGCCACTGATCACAATTGTATGATCATATTTCTATTTCCACAGGAAATGCAATTATCACGTTTACTAAATATTTAACACACTTATATGTCTATAGGAAGCTCAAAAAATAAAATAAATACAAAATGTTAATATCTTATCAAATGTTAATGATTATGTTGTGCTAATAACATGTTAACTAATTATCTCTTCATGCTCTTTGGTTTTGCCCGAGTATGCCTGACCAATCAATCACACAACCTCTTATCTCCTTTAACCAATCACGTTAATCATTTACTCAGGGAGTGAGAGAGAGCGAGAGAGAGAGGGGGAGAGAAAGAGAGAGGCTATTAAACAGTAATGAACCAATAACAAATGAGCACTTATGCCTTCTCCTCCATTTTGCTCATTTACGAGAGAGGAAGGGTTGTGCTAATTCCCTTCTGAATGAATAATGAAGGGGCTACATGCTGCTTAAAACACAGAATGGTGCAAAGCTCATTTCAAACAAAGGTCTATGAGTCTCCATATAACTTCTCCAGTAGGCTTCGCAAACATTCTCTACTTAGATTAACAGGATGATCATTTTGACATTATAATGATTTAAAATGACAAAAACACCCTTGCTTATTGAATCCATTGTCAGAAACACACTGCACAATTTCACACAAGAGCAATTCTCTGTGCAGAAAACTCCACGTTCACATTTGTTAGATTTATTATGTAGCAGGTCTTGTTTAATATTTAAAAATATGTATATATCAGCAGCCCTATATTTAACACTTGGTTTCAAGGTTTAGTCAGAGTTGCACCTAACTATGCATGGCTGTCCCTCCAGTGACGAATTTGACAAACTACTCCCTTGGGGAGCATTTAGCTTCCACTCGTCTCTCTACACTAGATAGCTTGGTCCATTCTTAAGGCAATTCGTGGTGAAGGGAAAAAATTGATAAACTGATGCATTGTGATGTGGCCCTGCTCGATACGGAATTAATTATTAAATGTTAAGCATTAGTAATTGAAATGTGTAAAAAATTTCAATTTCATGGAACGAAAAGAAAGGCTTTTTATTTCTAGCTCTTTATCATAAAGAGAAAGCAGAAATAAACTAGTTTATGATGCACCGTAAATCAACCAACCCCTGTAAGAAACTGTTTACATTTTAGCTTTTGTAAAGTCTGGAGTTCAGTTGTCTTAGACAAGAAAAGAAGCATGTGCAATTTTTGCCACAAAAAATATATAATAAATTCAGTAGTTTCCAATTCATTAAAAATCAATTAAATTAGTTGATTTATGTTTTGTGTGTGAGAGATCGCGCTACCAGACCATGGATGACTTTAGCCGATTTCTCTAACTATACCTTGCGTCTCTTTTACCTCTGCCATGTCTATGTGGTGGCGACTCTGCTAGTTAATAAACACTGACAAGTCGTGCATCCATTGAAGAAGCAGCAAGTTGCATAGACAATTGATTATTTATCAATTCATGCCCCTAATAATCACGATTGAATCGGGAGGCTCCCAAATTATCTTCGACCCTAAAGTATAGTTTGAAGTTGTTACTTAACATTTACATAAAATAGCATTATGTTTGCAAGTGTAATCAGCAGATGTAGTAAAGTGTTTAGATAAACTGTCAGAGGAAAAGTGACTGGACCAGGTAGTGACCCATAATTGGTAAGACCTAATGAACAACAAATTGTGTGAGGAAGAGAAGAAGGTGATTTTTTTTTATCTGTTTAATAATTAATGAATAGTGCCTAGCAGGCTGTTTATGCCCTGAGATGTTGATGAGACATAGAGGTGCTCACCAAAAGCTGGATTCATACTTCTGCGTCAACTATATGCCCATTGTGGAGACTGCACGCCCACCTGTGCCGCATTTCTTGTTGTGCGCTCCGTCCTTCACTTTCTATTTACTGATCAATATTGCTGTAATAAGAATGCCAACTGCTAGCAAACTAAAACACAACACAGATGCTAACAAAAGACAGGACTTATTTAGCTTATCATAAATCGGATAAATATAACTCTTCTTACATACATCGACTACTGCTGTAGAAGCACTTTCTCTAATCTGATCAATATCACAGTGTGGCATGATGACCAAGCTAACTTCTAGCTAGCTAAAACTCAGTACAGATAACAAAGGAAGGTTATTTACTTCATCACCAAAGTTTTACTTCATTATCCAGCGTTTAACACGGAGAGCTAGCTCAGAAAAAGAGAGGAAGAACTTGCTCTGTTTCACTTCGCCCAATCACAAAGCCCATGTTCTGCGAGACCTTAACACGAAGTTAGAAAATTCTTGTCAGCGCCAGGTTACATCAGCTCACAGCCTTTACAGAGGGAAATTCGTAGAGTTGATGCAGAAGTATAAATAAGGCTTAAGGTCTGTAGCCTTTCCTATATGATGAACATACCTGCGAATAACAGCTTATATTTTGACTGGTAGAAGTTTTTTTGGAGCATGTTCGTGACTCACCCTCCTCCAATCTTGTCTTGAGAAAATTCTTGTCATCTGTCAGGGAATCCACTTTCTCCTGAAGATGAATAATCTTCAGCTTTTGCAACTCTATGGTATGTTTAGCTTTTTCAAGAGCAATCTGCAAAGCAAGAGCACCTAGAAGGAAAGAAAAAACGTACACTTAAACTTAAATCAGATCACAAAAATAAACCCTATATATCAGAGGTGAACAAAGGCATTCCTGGAGGGCCACAGTCTTTTGTTTCAACTCTTGATGGGCATCTTCTGTCAATAAAATCTGTAATTAAAGTAATTATAACCCTACTTAAAGATGAATGAGAAACTAAAGCTGCTAATATCTCAATATCTATTTCATGCTTTAATGATATTAGAGTCTAAACATGTAATAAAATGTGAATTTATTAAAATGACAATAAACCACTATTGTGTTAATTTTTAAATTTATGCCTCCCCGTCCACACTATCCCACTCTAGAAACCCATTCTCTCAATCACAGTATGTTTATGTTGTGACACAATTATTTTGTACAACACCTGGGATTATTTCCCGACTGGTGGCAGAATATACCATGGTGGGATCTAAAATATCTGTTGTTCTGCTGTCGGTTACCAAACACAAGCGTGAATAAGGGTGGAGTTGACAGCTCCATCCAGCACATAAACAAACCTTACACTCACTTGTAGAGCTGTGCAAAAATATGAATGGCGGAAAACACAAAAGTACCATTATAAATTGTTTATTTCATTTATGTTACTTCGGTGGCATATTAATTTTAGTTAGGTGTTTAAGAACAATATGCACTAAATACATTTCAGCGAATTCTATGTTCAATTATGTTCAAATTGGAATAGATGGAAAATAAATTAGATTTTGAATTCGTCTGACGAATTTATCAATTTATTGTATCGCAATATATCGCGATATGTATTATACCGCAAGGCAAGTACAAAACCATACTCCCTTGACATTTCTTTGATTTAAAAATAAATCCTTCTGGCTCAGATTAATACTTTTCTTCGGATAATTCACATGTTTACCCCTTTGTTACAGTTCTCTTTCACACTTCTTTCAACTTTGGCAAAGGAAAAACTGATTTTTAAAAAGATTTTGTATCCATTTCTTTCATTCGACTCTATGGTCTATGGCAGTGGTTCTCAAACTGTGGTACGTGTACTTGGACTTTCCCGAGTGGTACGCGAATGTCTGTTAGAGGTACATAGAGCTCAATTCTACTTGTGTGTGTTCCAGTCTATACTACTTAGTAAAATAGTATATTTACCCATTAAGATAGAAATACCTGTGTGAGTGCGTGTGGAGAAATATATTATTTGAATAAACATGTTAATCTTGTGCCACTGGTGTGAGTGAAGCGTTGACTGTACACACAACTGCAAAGCATGTGGAACTAGCTGAGAAGCTCCCAGAGCGATCGTACTTCCTCAACGACTGCAAGAGTCAAAGTTAGAAGAAAATAAATGAAACAAGAAGCTGTATATCACGTGAGCCTTCGCGATGACAAAGCGGGCAAGCCCCACACACTTCTGAAAAGCTAGTTTACATTTAGCAAAGAAATTATGCACATTATGTGTGCCAAAAAAGCAGCAAGAGTGAAATGTATGACGCTTTAAAACACTGCGACACAGAGTGTTAACATGGTGACTGCGATTAAAAATATGTTGATTGAGCGCATTATAAACAAGTTTGAAATAAAAGAAGGAAACAACCAATAAGATGTAAAGAGCCGCTGTTTCTCTCTGAGCGTGTGCATGTATTTCACTGTCAGTCGCAGCTGGGCGCGTGCACCTTACAATTCCACGTGCTCATTCCAGTCAGTCACTAACGAAACACGCTGTAAATAAAGAAAAATATGATTCTTTGGTAAGAAGGAGAAGGGGGTATAACTAACAAGTGAAAATGTGAACAGACTTATCAATCAGATTGTAGTCTCAGCTAATCCAGGCACTCTCTCGTTAACTACTGTTGCAGATGTAACCTGACTGAAATCCTAACTTTAGTTGCAACACAGTATTTAGAGTTATTCAGAATTCTTTTACCTTCAACCTGATAATGAAGTTGTTATCTTTATCAGTTAAAAAAAATCTATGTTACTCTCAACTATAATAATTTCAAAGAGTGTGAACATAAAATAAGAAAGAAAAACTATTATAAAATAACACCAAAAACATTGTATTAACGTCAGATTGTGAATAAACTATGAATGCAGTAGCAACTTTAATATTTTATTAGCAGCATTATTTCACCCATAATGCCTTTATCTCAACATTACTTGCTCTTTCTAACAGAAAAAAAAATCTCTCCAGAGCAGAAGCAATATGTAAAAAAAAAGAGACAGCAAGAGAAAGGAAAGTTTTAATAAAAACTTGCATAGTAAACATAGCATTTCTGTGTCTATATTTACACACATAAAAAAAAGACACCGTCTGGGTCAGGTCGATCCTTAGCCTGGATTCCAGGTCAGGGAAATGTGTACCACTTTGGACCCAGTATTCTTAATGTTCATGATGTACAGTGATTAGCATTGCTAAAATGAACAACTATATAAATATAATATTGAACTGCACTTAACTTTAGATGAACAGCAGTACTGGGGCTATACTGTACTCATGTATTTTGATGTGGCTTATTATGGTGGTACTTGGAGTGGTAATTTTTTTCCGAGGTAGTGCTTGGTGAAAATCTGTCTAATCTGTTAATAATGAAATATAAAAAAGACTAATGTAATCCAGTGGATATAAACACGCTTATTAAAATGTATTACAAAAAAGAACTAAAAGTATTTTCCCTTAAGAGATTAGTGTCTTTTTCTATAAAACAGTAGATCGTTGATTGAAAAAGTACAAATGACTCACACACACAAAATTAAAACATTTAAAACATAACCATGATTTTCATTATTAACGAAATTATCCGGATCATGTTCTCATAATGAAGCAGCTCAGCCTTTCTCATTAAGACTGATAATTAAATATGTGTCTAAACAGTAGAAAATATTAGTTTGTATCAGAATTGACCCATGTGAAGAATAACATATTTAAATTACACTTTTTACTAACATCTACAAATATTTTTTCCTGGTTTTGATCAGTTTCCTAACATGTACTAGGTCACACAATGCTGAATGCCTGAACTGGAGTCACTGAACCGTAATGTGGCTCTGGATGTTGGTTTAACCAGTCACTGAATAGCTAATGCGTTTGCTCATCATTAACTCAAAGGAAAGTAATTATTAATTCATGTAATAACTCGGGCACGGCCCAGCTCCTTTTGTCGAAGGGCGTTAAAGACAAAGAGAATGCCATTCGTTTTATTCTTATTCATTTAACGTTAAGAGAAACAAACTAACTTGACTTACTGTCTATTTCATCCCTCTCTCCGGGATAAAGCGATGAATCAGATGTTTCAATCTTCACAGTTACTGTCTCCATGCTAGAGTCGCGCTGGTCCATCTTCCTCTCCAAGAGAATGTTTAATGCAGCTGATTTATCTCCCCAGGTGCGTTTAACATTAAACCCCAAAGCTAGTTTTTATTCACACTAACGTTACACTGAATGTTTCGGTAACAATCCACTTATTCTACATTAAAGTTCAGTATTTCTAGCACAGTCCATCCCTCACGAAGACAAAATCCTCAAGACAAATATTTGATATCGTTTCCGGATCATGCTCTATCGATTAATGTTGTGCTCGTCTGATCGCGAAGCATCAATCCATCCGAGGCGCCGCGTCGCTTCCTTTGTTTACCACGCAGACGCGTCTACAAACAAAACCCTTGGAACCCAAACCCTCCGCAACGGAACACTTTTTGGAAGTACAAAACCCCCCAGAATCGCTTTCTCCAGGGCTGGGAGCAGAAACGCGAACAGTACACTTAATCCGCGTTTAAGAATCGTCTGTATTCGTCTTCATCTCTGTGTGTGAAGACGGACGTTTAAAGTAGGATGTGGAGCAACAGCGCCACCAGTGGAAATAAGCATGAATTGAAATGAAAAACCTACACAAAATGAAGTATTGACAGTATTCATTCATTCATTCATTCATTCATTTATCTTCATGTCGGCTTTCTTTCCCTTTCGGGGTCGCCACAGCGGAATGAACCGCCAACTCCTCTGGCATATGTTTTACGCAGCGGATACCCTTCCAGCCGCAACCCACCGCTGGGAAATGACAGTATTCAATTGGATTCAATTTGTATAAAATGTATGCATACATTTACATGTTGAGTATAAAAACAAACAATTAAAAAATATGTAGGATTTAGCTCGCTTAGTTTCACTTGAAAGAAACTCAATGGAGCTGCATGCTTTTTCTATCATAAATAACTTTTCACGACTGGGGTAAAGACACTTTTGTGCTCTTCAGATCAGAAACAACCTCCGCTCCAATCCATTTTTTTCTACAGCACATTTTAGAAACAGAAAAGTGCTGAAATTAAAGGGTATGAAAACGTGAACTATAATGAACTATGATATTAAAAAGGTGAAAAACAGACTAAAACAGGTCAAATAAAATCAAACAACCCCCCCAGTGTCAAAACCAATACCAAAACACTCTTCACCTTCCGACCAGATAAAAGAAACACACACAATGGAAATAATTAGACATTTCTATAGACAGTTTTAAAAGGTATGTTGAATGAGGTTTATAAAAAAACTCACAGAATCACAGAAAATAAAATTTCAAGTTAAATAAGAGTGAATGACTGAAACCACACGAAAACAAATTTCAAATCATCATAGGTATTTAAATTTAGGTTTAAAAGTTTTTTTCCAGCAGAGTTAGCATAATGACTAATTGTAGGTCACAGTATAGCCATACAATAACAAATAATAAACCCATAAAATGAGCTGTTTCCTTGCACCATATAATACACATTATTAGATATTTTTTAATCACGTTGTTTGGCAACCCACTGTCATTTTTTTCTGTTCTAAAAAAAGATGGTCATGGACTTTTTTTACATAATAACTTCGGCACACCCATTATTTCTGTCTAAACCATTGACTCAGCTAATCATTAATTCTGGTTTAAACTGATGAGTCATAGCACATTGTTAATAATTGTTACCAATTGAATAAATATATACAAAACATCTCTTAGTACCAGGCTTTGAGTGTGTTTTGTTCTGCTGTAAAGTTTAGCATTTTAGAACATGTTTGCATGTTGGAATGTAATTAACATCTGAACACAAACTTGTTTGATTATTTAAGGTGTTTTCTATTCAGTCACGTCCCTTTATGCTTTTGAAAAGTCAGAAGAAGCATAATAGAGGTTAAAAGAGGTTAAAGTGTCTAAAGTCTAAAGTGGGCCTTAGAGGGCCACAGCCCTGCATGAACACATGATCACACTAATTAAGACCCTCTTTGTTTGTCTTATGCCAGATTAGCATCAGAAAAATATACTAGTATGGGTTGGAACTAAAATCTGCAGGACTGTGACCCTCCAGGATCAACTTTGGACACCCATGGCAAAGACAATTTTTTTTGCATACATGTTTGATTGTCTATGCCGATTTATGTTCACATCTTCATCACAAGTTCATCAAGAAAATATAAAGTGGAAATCAGCTTTGATCTGTCTTTGGAAGCATTCAGAAGACATTGAAGTGTCATATATTTGATTTGAGATTTTATTCCATCTAGATGTTTTCAACCAAGTATCACATTCAGCATCTAATTGCTGATTATCCCTAACAATATCAGCAAACCTTTCTATAATTAGACTTCCTAAACAATAACAAAACTCGCCAAAATCTATCTGTGGTGAAATCAATACAAATGTAAAAATATTGCAACTTAAAACAATATATATTCCAAACATTTCTTTTTTGCAACAACTTTTTAGTCATATGTGCTCCAACAATTGTACTTTCACGGAAACAGATCTAAAGTCTAAAATAGTTCTATTAAAGATTCATTACATGATCACAATATGGTTAGGAGATATTATTGTATGTTCCATCATATGTTGGCATCAGATAAATCTATAGAGTACATATTGTACTTAGTCAAATACATTATACTTTGAAAAGTTAAACTGCATGTCATCTAAGTAAAAACGTCTTTTTGCAGTAAAAGCTGGGATTGGTATCGTTACGCCCCAGTTACCAATCAAGATTTCAGATGAACAATTAATGTGTTCATGGTGTAAGTGATGAAGAAGTTTGTCTTCAGCCTGATGAGCTGCGTCAATCTCTAGGTTTGCTTGTTCTTCACCCCTAGAATGAGTTTTGATGTGCCTTTTTAAAATTTGTTTCTCTATGAAACTTTTTCCACACTGTTGGCAAGAAAATTACCTCTCTCTGGTATGAGCTCTTCAGATGTGTCTTTCAAGACTGTGTTTGGCTGTGAAACTGCACTGAGAGCAACTGAATGGTTTCTCTCCGGTGTGAAAGGTCATATGGTTTAAAAGGTTTTGTTTCACTCTAAAAGTCCTGCCACATTGTCGGCACCATTGTGAAACATTGTGTGAATCTCAAGACCTCTTTGTTCGGTGAAACTCTTTTCACTCTGTTGGCATCTGTAAGGTTTCTCTCCAGTGTGGATCGTCATGTGGCTCTCAAGACTCTCAAGTTCTGTGAAACTCCTTCCACATAGAGAGCAAGTAAATGTGTGCTCTCTGTCGTGAGCTCTTTTTATATGTGTTTTAAGAGAATGTTTAGCTACAAAAGTATTTCCACATTGAGAGCAAGAAAAAGGCTTTTCCCTGGTGTGAACCGTCATGTGACTTTTGAGGTTTCCTTTCAGTCTGAATTTTTTTCCACACTGAGAGCACACGTAATTCTTCTCTCCAGTGTGAATGGTCATGTGCTTTTCAAGGCTTCGTTTCACTCTAAAACTCTTCCCACACTGACCGCAGACAAAAGGCTTCTCTCCAGTGTGAATACTTTTGTGAAAGTCAAAGTTAGATTTCAAAGCAAAACTCTTTCCACAGTCTTTACAGACGAAGGGCTTCTCTCCAGTGTGAACTCTCATGTGACCATCCAGAACCCGTTTCTCTCTGAAACTCTTTCCACACTGAGAGCAGCTGAAAGGTTTCTCTCCAGTGTGAATTCTCATGTGATCATTTAAGCGTACTAGATCCTTAAAGCCTTTTCTACAATATGAGCAAGTGAATGGTTTATCTCCTGTGTGAATTTTCATGTGCTTTTGAAGGGTCTGTTTCTCTCTGAAACTCCTTCCACACTGATTGCAGGTGAAGGGTTTCTCTCCCGTGTGAATGCTAATGTGTCGATCAAGACTTCTTTTCACTGTAAATTCTTTTCCACACTGCAGGCAAGCAAAAAGATCCTCTCCGGTGTGAATCCGCATGTGGTGTTCTAGGTTGCGTTGTTTTGATAATCTCTTTCCACACAACTCACATGTGAACATTTTTTTATCCGTGTGAGTTCTTATGTGATGTTTAAGCGACTGGTGTCGAATACTTTTTCCACACTGAGGACAGATCACTTCCATCTCTTCACTGAGAATCCTCATGGGCTGTTGAAGGCTTGGGTTTTCGATAAAAAGGATCGCAAACTCATTAGAATTGCCAGAATTATCTCCACGTGGCTCCAACAGATCTAATCAATGAAAGAGAATTAGTGATAATTCACAGCAGCATAGAGGGACTGTCTTTAAGGATATAATGACATGAGGATGTTATAACCTGATCGTTTCGCTTTTCACTTTTTTGATATACTGTGAAACGTAATGGTTACTTTCGGCAGTAACTTGTAATTTGGTTGTGTGAGAGAGTAGAGCGCTTCTAGCGGAGCTTCACATAGTGGATATCGAAATAAGTCGGAGTGACAGAGTGATGGGGAGCTGTTGCTTCTTTGTTATTCAAGGCGGTTCAAAAACACAGTTTTTTTACACATTATAGTTTCTTAAAAAGCTTAAAATATTGTGGTCAACTTTTAGAGTTTAAACAACAAACCTTTCTTCTTTACTGTCATCACATCATTTCTTTTGATTAAGCTGTAAAGAAGTTCTGTTAGCAGTTGACTCTATGACAGAACATGAATAAGCATTGATTACAACATTGATATAACAACATTGGTTTACAGTTTACAGCATCCCGTGATCGCGTGGGTTTACTCCAGGTGCTCCAGTTTCCCCACAAGTCCAAAGACATGCGGTATAAGTAAATTGAGAAAAAACAATTGTCCCTAGAGTGTGAATGAGTGTGTGTGAATGTTTCCCAGCGATGGGTTGTGGCTGGAAGGGCATCCGCTGCGTAAAACATATGCCAGAGGAGTTGGCGGTTCATTCCGCTGTGGCGACTCCGAAAGGGAAGAAAGCCGACATGAAAATGGATGGATGGAATGTAGTTTCGAAATGTGGAGGTCACATTAAATGCTATTTTATAATCTGATTATAGGTCTGAACTCAGATTGGACACGAAGCCAAAAAGAGTTGGATTAAATATTTTCACGTAATTTACGTTTCGTGTTCACATATTTAATCATCGGCTGATAAGAATAACTAAAATGTTAATGCCGTAACATTGATTTACTACTGTCTGTCGCATTTTAAGGTCAAATCCTTTTGTAAAATGCGATTTAAGATCAAAGTTTCACTGTTGTCTATAACATACTTTGGATTTTAAATTATAATTTTGACAAAAGCTCACTAAATTAAGATACCAGCTCCATCATGTGACTTCTTTGATATAAATGGAGATGTCTGTTTACTGAAGAATTGCTGAAGGCAATTTTGTTGCAAAAAATGGCTAAACCTTCTATAGAATACTGACTGTATCTTGAAAAATAACATTAACTTAATATATTATTTTAAAAATGATTTGAAACTGTGACCATTGTTCATTGTATGCAGTCTTGCACGCACACCTCAGACGTCTTTGCAAGTGACCAATCAGATGAGGAAAATTAAACAAAAAGTTTTTTTGAAGGGACTCGAACATAATATTGATTTTTAATCAATAAAAGGGAATCAAAACACGTAATAACAGTTAAAATAATATCAAATAAAACAGAAACAGAAACGGTGATATACATTTTTTTCTATTGGCGTTTCTTTATGTATATTCCCCCGTCCAGCAGGAGGCAGCAGTGCAGCTTGTCTGCGCTACACTTAAATCCAGAAGAAGAAAAGGAAAACGTTTCCTTTCAGTTGGAAAAGACTAAAACAAATCGAATTGCCGCCAAGAGATGAAGATTAAAGAAGAACCGTGGGGAAAAAAAGAAGAAGAAGCAGAAGAAGAACAAATAGGTCAGTGACTTCTTTTTAGTGTTTAAAGACTGACAGAAAACAACAAGCCATGAAAATAGCACTGCATTTATACACGGGATTATTATTAAGCTTATATGTCGTTCATATTAAACATAATTTCATTACATATTTTCTAAATTGCATTTTTTTCCATCTTAGACTCAACATTGAATATATGTGAGGACCTTATCCAAAGAACACAGTTTATAAAAGAAGAAATTTACCATTCTGAGAAGACATTCACAGAGAAACCCACTGTAAAAATTGAAAATGAAGAATCTTTCTCCGGCTCTGAGTGTGAAAGGAGTTTCAGTCAAAAAGATTCTCTCAACAGCCACATGACGATCGACAGTAGAGAGAAACCATTTGCTTGCTCTGAGTGTGGAAAAGGTTTCAAATCTAAAATAAGGTTTAAAAACCATCAGCATATTCACACTGGATTGAAATCATTCAAGTGTGACCAATGCGAAAACACATTTACCAAGCCACGTTATTTAAAACAACACCTTAAACTTCATTCTGGTGAGACGACAAACAACTTAAAACATCAGAGGAGTCACTCAGAAGAAAAACAGTACACATGTTCATTCTGTGACAAGACTTTCGGTAGTTTGCCTTCTATTAAAATTCACCAGAGGACTCATTCTGAAGAAAAACCCTTTACACGTAATGATTGCGAAACACGTTTTGAACTGTCAAACAACTTAAGAAAAAAACTAAATATTCACAGTCGAGAAAAACCCTATTCATGCGATGACTGTGGAAGGAGTTTTAAACAATCACACAACTTAAGGGAACATCAAAGGATTCACGCAGACCAGAAACCAAATTTGTTTGATGACTGGGGAACACGTTTTAAAACATCAAGCAGCTTAAAAAAACCTAACAAAGGTTCACAGTGTGATTCATCCAAACTTGTACTTCACGAGAAGACACAAATAGGGGGAAAACCATACAAATGCTCTCAGTGTGAGAAGAGATTCAGTTATTCGTCTTCTCTTAAAATTCACCAGAGGATTCACACTGGAGAGAAACCATACAACTGTTCACACTGTGAAATGAGATTCAGTAGTTCATCTTCCCTTAGAATTCATGAGAGGACTCATTCTGAAGAAAAACCATTTGCGTGTGATGACTGTGGGAGAGGTTTTAAACAGTCAAGCAACTTAAGGAAACATCAAAAGGTTCATGCAAAACAGAAACCATATTCTTGTGATGACTGTGGAACACGTTTTAAATGGTCAAACAACTTAAGAAAAAAACAAAATATTTACAGTCGAGAAAACCCCTATTCATGCAATGTCTGTGGAAGGAGCTTTAAACAATCACACAACTTAAGGGAACATCAAAGGATTCACTCAGAGCAAAAATCCAGTTTGTGTGATGACTGGGGAACACGTTTTAAAACATCAAGCAACTTAAAAAAACTGAGGATTCACACTGGAGAGAAACCTAACAAATGTTCACAGTGTGAGAAGAGATTTTGTGATTCATCCAAACTTGTACTTCACGAGAGGACACACATAGAGGGAAAACCATACAAATGCTCTCAGTGTGAGAAGAGATTCTGTTATTCGTCTTCTCTTAAAATTCACCAGAGGACTCACACTGGAGAGAAACCATACAACTGTTCACACTGTGAAATGAGATTCAGTAGTTCATCTTCCCTTAGAATTCATGAGAGGACTCATTCTGAAGAAAAACCCTTTAGGTGTGATGACTGTGGGAGAGGTTTTAAACAGTCAAGCAACTTGAGGAAACATCAAAAGATTCATGCAGCAGAGAAACCATATTCATGTGATAACTGTGGAGCAGATTTTAAACAAACAACTTAAGGCAACATCAACTGATTGACACTAGAGTAAAACCTCACAAATGATTTGAGAGAGGAGTGCGACTCAGTTTTCCTCTCTCATAAGAAGTGTCATGGCCAGTGATAAGTTTACAATGAAAAACATAACTTTCAAGAAATGAAAGTTAGACATGTGCCAATTTTTACTTTTATTAATCACAATAATCCAAATGTGTTTTTTTTGTCTTCAAAGTTTCTGGTTAGATTTTTGTGCCTTTGTATCATAATTCAATAAAATTAATTCTAACCCAAAGGTTTCAACTCTAAAAAGTTGTTTTCCTTTTAAAGATTCACAGGCGAAATGCAATTAAAAATGCAGAAACAGTGAACACAAATAAGTTCTTTTCTGTGAGTTAAGTGGAAAACATTGAAAAGGGCATGTGCTGGAGGAAGGGAGCATTTGGATCATTGTCTTTAGGCTTTAAAGAGAATTACTGTACCTGAAAATATGTGTAACAACCATGAGAAAATACTTGTAAGTATAAGTAGTTACAAGTATTTATTTTAGTCACACGTCTGTCTAAGAGTGAGAGGGTAAAATAAGAAAACAAAGTAGCAGAAATATTGATTTTGAAGGGCTGAGGAATGATAATCGGGAACATGCGGTGACGGAAGGTGGTCATCATCTAGAACTATCATGAAATGTATGCTAATGATGAATTTTTTTCAACTAATCTGTGCTATAAATGCAATACAAATACAATTGTAATAGTTTTTATTTTAAAAATCACTAAATTTCCTGTGTAACACAGTGTAGGCAAGGTGAGGCAGCTTCAAGTCCCAGTTCTACACATTGTAGACATTATTTTTATTATATGTCCTCACTTTCCATATAATAGTTAATGCATTTCACTTATTCCCATCATTTAATTAGGCTACATTCAGAGGTCTTAATGACCAATTACATTTTTTTTGCTGGCAAATTTTATTTGGTGGGGTCGTGCACATTACATTTAATATGCTTCTCCTATATGTTTTATGTGTAAACGAAGTGCAGCTCCAGTGTGATACACATGGACAGAAAAGGAAACTCCGTCCCCCAGAGTGCACTGCTAACAAACGTAAACAGTGAAGTGCCTGCTCTTGGGCATGCGTGAGGCTTTGTGGGTATAAATATTTGATCAGAGCCAATTTTGTTGGTATTAAACAATATTAAGATCAAAGTATTATGATATACTCCCGGAAGCAGAGTTAAAAGTCCTCGGATAAAAGCAGCAACTTCAATCTGTCTTAGGGTTTTTCTGTAACTTTTTCAGTACAAGAACGTCTTCTTCAGCGACTAGTTTCTGTGAAAAACTGTTTAAGTTGAGCTCAATGACGCAAATTCACAAAATTGTGACTTGAATGAGCTGTTCAGGCTGATGTTGCATGCTAAACATCGGATATGTATCGAATTCACATATGCAAGTGATTTTGGTTGAATTAGAAAAAAATCTGAATTGAGCTGTTCAGACTGTCATGAAAGTATCAGATACAGGTCACATATGGATGAAAGAAATTAGAATCGAGTCACTTTGGGCTGCAATCTGAATGTAGCCTAGAATTCTGGTGTAAACCACTTGGTCCCAATTTCTCAAGTCTAGAAATATTTTTAAAACTCAACTTAGAAAGTGAGATACAAGCTGGGAATTCAACAAACGGCTGAGAAAAGGCTGCTGGGGAGTAAAGCTCATAGTCTGTTATCTGACACAGCAGGCAGTTGTGATAAATGTAATTAAAACCTTGTACATACTGTCAGGTCATCAATACTATTTGGACATTTTTGGCTTTATACACCACCACAAAGGATTTCAAATGAAACGAACAAGATGTTCTTAACTGCAGACTGTCGGCTTTAATTTGAAGGTACTTATAGCCATCAGTCGAACGGTGTAGGAATTACAACAGTTTGCATATGTACCTTCCACTTGTTAAGAGACCATAAGTAATAGAACAGAATAATAATCACAAATCAAATTTTACTTTTTAATATTTGGTTGCAAATCCTGCAAAGCCTAAAGCCTGCAATGCATAGACATCACCAGACGCTGGGTTTCATCCCTGGTAATGCTCTGCCAGGCCTCTACTAGATACAGTTCATGTACCAAAACAGCAAGCGCAGTAAAATTGACAAAACATCTCAAGAGTCTTTCTGATAACGTACTAAATTCTCAAACCAGATTTTCACATCGCAAGGCAGGACTCTGAAGTGTTGCAGGTTAATATGCGTGTGAACAGCAATTTTCATTATGTGCACCTTTGATGACTTGCAACTCAACAACAATAACTAAAAATAAGTTCTTAAAAGAAACTAATAAATACACATAATTGTTATCGAACTAATTAATAACACTAAACCACACTATAAAACTCGAGAATAACAAAAGAAACAGACATATTACTGTAATAAATTTAAAATCTCATACTCTGACCATACACCAGTCTGACTATAAAGCTGTCTCAATCCAAGCCGGATAATTGGGACAATTATCTTAAAATAAATATGTAGTAATTTTTTTCCTCAATCTTTTGGCGTAATTGGTTTCTCAAATTAACCCTAAGAATTACTTAAGCTTAAGACTGTTTTCTGAGGTCCAAAATCAATGTATTCATCTACCAGGAAGTTTTAGAGCACTTTATATTTCCTGTTGATGAGCATCTTTATGGAGATACATATTTCTTATCGACACCGGCAAAAGTGCAAAAACTACCAGTAAAAGGCATCCTTATTCTTAATTGTCTAGCAATCTCCCCTCACATTAACTACAGAGAAAAATCTATTAGGATACATATACATACACAGCTTTCACTTGTCTAGCAACACTGCTAACATCCTTTTTGATTAAGGATTCTTTATTATCATTAATCTGCGATTTGAAAGTTCATGATTTTCCCCTTTTTTTAAGAAATACATTATCCGCTATACATTTGTCCAGTAGGTGGCAGCAGTGCGTCATTACTTTATTTCTGCTGCTGTTAAACCTAGAAGAAAATGAAAACGACGGAGACATCAGAGGCAGAATTTATTTTTCTTCAGCCGAAGAGCATAAAACAGGAGTTACAGCAGAAGGAGCTAATCACACACTGCAGTGATACTAGACTAAAGATGGAGATTAAAGAAGAACCCTGTGGAATAAAAATAGAAGACACCGAGGAACAACAAGGTTAGTGTTTCCTATGTTGTTTTGAGACAGATAAAGAATTTAACTAGAAAAGATGTAATTCTACACTGTAAACTGGACGGTTTAAGAATATGATTTGTAATTAATTGATAATTAACATCAGTTTACACATTTGTATTTTAATCTGAATTATAGGTATATCTGAAGTGAACCAAGACATAGAGAATCTGTTCCAAAAAACGAATTTTAAAAAGCAAGAGGAAGAAATTTACCAATCTGAAGAGAAGTTCACAGAGAATCCAGCGGTGAAAAGTCAAACTGAAGAATCTGGACGGTTTTTAGATCTGCAATCTTTGAAAATTCATCCACCTCGTCACACTGGAGAGAAAACTTACAAATGTTCTCAGTGCAATACGGGGTTCACCACTTCAACTGCTCTTAAAACTCATGAGAGGATTCACACGGGTGAGAAACCTTATGTGTGTGCTGACTGTGGAAGACGTTTTGTACAGTCAGGCAGCTTAACAGCTCACCGCAGGATTCACACAGGAGAGAAACCGTACCAATGTTCTCAGTGTGAGATGACGTTCACCAGGTCATCCAGTCTTAAATCTCATGAGAGGATTCACACTGGTGAGAAACCTTACTCATGTGATCACTGTGGAAAAAGTTTTACACAGTCTACCCACTTAAGAAAACACCAGAGGAAGCACTCTGGAGAGAAACCCTTCAAATGCTCACAGTGTGAAATGGCATTTGCTCAATCATACTCTCTTAAATATCATGAGAGACATCACACGGGAGAGAAACCTTTTGTGTGTGTTGACTGTGGAATGAGTTTTGTCAAGTTAAGCAGCTTAAAAGCACACCAGAGGATTCACACAGGAGAAAAACCGTACACATGTTCACAGTGTGAGATGACATTCAGCAGATCATCCAGTCTTAAATGTCATAAGATGATTCACACAGGTGAGAAACCTTATACGTGTGACGACTGTGGTAGGAGTTTTATACAGTCAGGCAACTTAAAAAAACACCAGAGGAAGCACTCTGGAGAGAAACCTTTCAAATGCTCACAGTGCGAAATGGCATTCGCTCAATCATACTCTCTTCAATATCATGAGAGGAGTCACACTGGAGAAAAACCTTTTGTGTGTGTTGACTGCGGAATGAGTTTTATGCAGTCGAGCGGCTTAAAAGCACACCAGAGGATTCACACAGGAGAGAGACCATACAAATGTTCTGAGTGTGAAAAGACTTTCAGTAGTTCCTCCTCTCTTAAACATCATGAGAAAATTCACACTGGGGTGAAACCGTACAAATGTTTTCAGTGTGAGATGACATTCACCATGCCATCTGCTCTTAAAAGCCATAAGAGGACTCACACGGGTGAGAAGCCGTATTCGTGTGATTCTTGTGGAAGGAGTTTTACACAAGCAGGCAACCTAAGAAAACACCAGAGGAAGCACTCTGAAGAGAAGCTGTAATAACTTTCTATGTGTGAGATGAGTTCATCCACTCTTAATTTGAAGAGAAACCATAAGTTTGTGATGATTGTAGTGGAATGAGTTTTATACTTGAACAGTCAACATACAAATGTTATTTCAGAGAGTATGATTGAGTAAATATCAATTTTGTGTTGTCAGAATAGTATTCTTAACATATTCACGCACAAGTTTTTTCTCTGGTAATGGCCCCCTTGTGAAGATGAATATAACCCTGCCTTACCGGGGCCCTCTCAAACTTGAGTTTGAATCAGTATTTGTTGCAAAATAATGTTTTTCTGAACAGTTTATTCGTCGTAAATGACACAGTTTGAAAGAGTCAGTGTGGAATTCATGTGTAAATGTCTTTAATATTACTCATATTTAGGAAAAAAGTTAGTTTCCAAAAATCAGAGCATTTAATTGAAGCAATAAAAGTGTATGTAGATGATTTTGTTTATTTATGCATTTAAATATTGTAGTTATAGATTTCTCCCTCCCCTTTAACAGAGCACCACAATATTTTTCAACTCCATTATCTAAATCACTATCCAGCAAAACGTTAACCTGAATTAACTTAAAGATGTATAACTGATTTATGTATCCATAAAAAAGCATGTTAATGATTTTGTGTCTGTACAACAAAATAAATTAAACATGGTTTTAATAAATTTAATTAAATGGTTTTGTTTCTGTAAATAGTTAAACATCAGAGCACTTGTTTGTAAAGTAATGGTTGACTCCTGCAAATCATTCTATTCTCCAAACGGCACGCACAATAAGTCTCATTCATTCGACATTGCACACTGTGTTTTGGGTACTCCACGGGAGCACACAGGTGTCTACCTCATACTGTGCTTTAATGTTGGTTACGGGAGAAACCCAAATTTATTTCCCAGAGACAAGCCTTGGTTTCTCTTCTTCCATCCTTCTGTCTTGTTTACTGTGTGTGATGGAGAGCATGATCAAACTCGATTCAAACTAAAATCAGAATCAACTTTACTGCCAGGTGTGTGTGTGTGCGCGCGCGCGCGTGCCACAGACATCAGGAATTGTCTGTGATACAATGGAGCTGTCAGTGCAAACAACATAAGTACAATGTAAAAGTAAAGTGCAATGCAAAATAACAATTAACATAAGGCAATGCGGTAGATATTGTAAAAAAAAAACATATTATATGCAAAAGATTACAAATAAAAATATATAAAGTGTAGTGTGCTTAAGTGCAAAATGGAAGGTGATGAAATATGCGTGAGTCTAGGTGCAGGTAACAGTGGGATGGTGGGAGCTATGAGTTCAGCAGACGGATAGCTTGGGGAAAGAAGCTCTGTTTGTGCTGTACAGTCCTGGTGTTGGTGGCTCTGAAGCCACTTGTCAGAGGGCAAGAGCTCAAAAAGGTGGTGGCCGGGGTGAGTTGTTAGCCCTCTTTCTCACTCTGGTGGTGTACAGGTCCTGGAGGGAGGGCAGGGAAGCACCGATGATCTCCTCAGCCGTATAAATAGTCCTCTGAAGTCTACGGACGTCTGCTTTAGAGGCGGAGCAAAACCGGACAATGATGGAGGAGCAGAGAACAGACTTGATAACTAATTAATAGAAACATTTATTTATATTATTAATTGATAGAAATTATAGTAATTAAGCTTGAACTCAAAATTATTTGTTATGGCCTGAGACTGGAAACTTGTTTTTACTTGCACCAGGAAGTGCAAATGTGTAACAAAAGAGATAAATACATGGGTTAACGTGTTGATTTTGACAGCAAAAACTGTACACAAGGGATCTTTTACTCTGGGCACCACTCAGCCTGTCTCTGCCTGGGAACATTCCCAATAGGATAGCAGAAATCCTATAAAAGGATTTCGTATAAAAGGAGTCTGCTCTACTAAATGTCAGAAGGGCAAGTAAACTTTTGTGTGCTGCCAAAAGGGCATGTATGCTCAGTGGATCCTATAGGAATGATGCCTGTAAAATTAAATAGTATACTTTACTAGAGAAGAAGTGCTATGTTTTCTTGATTTTAATCAAATGTTGAGTTTACTGAAAAAAGCTAAGTAATGGTAAAATGTTTGAATAAATATTAGATTCTGTAAGCAGCACCATCAACATGTGTTAATGAAAATGTATTTTTCCATACACGAAAATTTTTCATCCAAAGTTAAATATTATGGAAGCATAGGAGTAGCAAAATGCATTTTGAAATGTAATATGGCTATGCAATATGGCAATAATATGTAAATTGAAAATGCATTTCTTTAATTAAATTTGCATCGTCACTTTAAACATGTGCTAGGTTTCATGCAAAATTAAATAAAAAATAATAATACTATCCCTTTGCCATTTAGCTTTAGAATGTGAAATGCATAAACATTTTAATGCTTTATAAGTTTCGAAATTAAATTGAAAATGCATTGCCAAAATTGAATGACAGCTGTAACCTGTTTATGCAACAAAAGTAGCAAAATGAGCGTTCAAATGCTGTTTGTTCTGAATACATTTACATTTTCGGTTAGGAAACGCAGGATTGCATGACAATGCATTTTTGCTGACCATGCACACACTTCAGTTCTTGCTTCAGGGTGGAAAAGTTGCTTTGTTGTGTTTTAAAAAGCAGGAAAGAGAAGTTTAATCAGGATAAGGACTATGTCAACGTCTGAGAAGACCAAAGCTTCTGACATGTTACCTGCTTTTGGTCTTGGCACACTCCAAAAACAGTTTGAACAGTGCAGAACTTGTATCCTTAATATAATATAATAAAATAATATAAAATAATAACAACATGTCTTTCAAATACAATTAAAAAATATATGTTTCTTTACTTTTTATTATAGTGAGAGTTCTTGTTTGATTATTTTGTCATAAATATAGCTTAATCAGTATATATCCTCAAAAAGCATGTTTAATTATTTTAAGTTTATTTGGTAAACATAATAAAAGCTTGTGTTTACAATAAAAAAACTGCACAGAGCTGTAAAACAACCATGTACTTTTATTTTCACATATACAAAACAATGTGAATGGAAGAAACATCTGAAGTGGACAGAGATAATTAAGAGTTCATGGTTGTGTAGAGAGCATGGCCTCTAGATGTCAGTGTCGAGCAAGTTGTCAGATTTTTAAATGTATTTTATTTTTATTATTTTTATTTAACCACACATGCACATATGATACATAAAATAAAATACAGATACACAAGATATATAAACTCTATACATTCATTAAGTGCGGTGGTACAAGAGGAAAGATAAATTCTTTGCATCATTCCATCAACTTGTTATATTCTAGGATCAACTTTTGACTTTTTTTTTGCCAACGTCTATCTCGCTCATAATAGAAGTTGTATCAACTGATCAATCAACCATAGCAGGAAGAAAATAAAGAGAGAAGAGGGAAAAAGCATTTTGTTAATAGTAAGTGTTCCCTGAAAGAAGAGTTTTCAGTTGCTTTTTGACAGGGAGTTTGATCAGGGAGTTTGTTCCACCAGCCAGGGACAGTGAGAGAGAAGATTCTGCTGAGAGATCTTCTGCCTTTTACCAGTTAAAACCATTTTTTAAATTTGGTGTGGCTTACTTTTTCAGATGGACCTGTAGAACATAGAATTAACTTCTTTAATAGTAGAGTCTATAGTGAGCAAAGAGAGTGAGGGGTATACAAAATAGGATTAAACCCTCTGCTTTGGATAAGAGAACATAGGTGAGGTAAACTTTGAGTTTTTTTTATTTGATTGATAGGTTTTACCTTACCTCAGATACCTTAGGTTCTCCTTTACTGGGATACCTTTAAGACAAGATTCCTTATTATCATGGCTCCTCATTAATTCACATTTTGACATATTTAATTTTAAGCCTGATGCAACTGACAATAACTTAACTAAATTTAGAGCCAAATCAACTTGTTTTAAAATAAGGCAGTGTCATCTGCCGGTTGTGAGATTTTAATCTCCCAGTCAAATAATTACAAACTTTTCAGATTGTGATTTTGAATTATGCTTAGGGAAAGGAGATCAGTAAATAAACAGAAATGGTGAGATTGGGCAACCTTGTCTCACACTGCGGTTCACATCAAATCTTTGAGAAGTGTTTTGATTGAGTAGCACTGAACTATTAATACCATTATTGAACATTTTAATAATATTAATAAAATTATTTGTTCCAGTGTGTCGAAGGCTTTATAAAAATCAAGAAAGAGAATCAAAGCTTCAGATTGTACAAAATTAGCATAGTCCAAATAATCCAGTCTGATATCGTTACTTATGTGTCTGCCTTTAACGAAACCAGATTGAGTTTCAGCGACAAATTGGATTACTCTTCAATTTGTTTGCAAATATTAGTGCTAACATTTTGTAATCTACTGTTAGTAGTGTAACTGGGCGCCAATTATCAATTAATCTGGTATCTTTCTCTGGTTTTGGGAGAAGGCATATTAGGCCTTGTTTCATTGAGACTGACATTTCATCTTTTTCAATGCATTTTCTATACATCTGAAGCATTGGATTTTTGATTAGCTTCCAGAAATGCAGGTAAAAGTCAACCATTAGCCGATCATTTCCTGGAGACTTGCCTTTTTTCATGGAGTGAGAGCTTTCCAAATACCCACTAATGGTATGTTAGAGTTACAAAAGCTTTTAAATTCCGGATCAATGACTGGGATGTAATTTTGCACAGTTTCTACAAACAACTTCCTATAATTATTATGAAATGTGGATGTATAAATAGTTTTGTAAAAATCTGTGACAAAACTTGAGATCAGGTTAGGGAAGAAGTTACAGAACTTCACATTTCATTTCTTTTTTCTAAAGCAAGAAAATAACTCGAGTTTGTCTCTCCTACTTCCAGCCATTTTGCTCTGGATTGAACAAACGCTCCTTTGGCAATATCTATGTAATTTTCATTCATTTGCTTATGATGATCTCTGAATTGCAGCTGTTCTTCTTGAGATAAGTTACTCTGCCAAAGTTAAATTTATCTTGCCAAATTGTTTTTGAATCTTTTCCATTTTCTTTTCCATTGCGTTAATAGATTGCTTCTGCTAATAAGCTGATAGTCTAACATTGTTTTTAAAAAACTCTCAATTGTTTCGATATTCAATATCTCCTTCTTCTGAAAACAGTTGTTTTAAAGATTTTTCTACATCCTTAAAAACCTCATCTTGTAACAAGCTGTTATTAAACTCCCAGTAACCCCTTACTTTAATTGTCCCCTTAATAACCCCTTAATTTAATTTACTTTAAAGTCAATTGTTGATTTTAAGGATTTTGGATTTGAAAGTAACCCCAAGGGTCCGTAAGAGGAAGAGATGAACATAAAGTCATTACTACTGTAATGAAATCTGTCTAACAGGTTATCCATGCATTCATTAAAACCACCCCCATTATTAAGATTTTATCTGGGTATTTGTTTTGTGGAGTGAGTTCAGTGAACGAAATGGCAGAGTTAAGGCCATTTATATTGCAAACAATAACTTTGGCATTATCAAGTTAAAGATAAAATTACCCTTCTGCCCTCGTCAGAAGTTAATACCTCCAAAATTTTCACTTTAAATTTGTGCAAAAGTGTTAGAACCCCTGCAGAGTGGTTTGAGCCATGACTGTGATAAATTAAGTTTCCCCATTGACTTCTTAACAATGGGTCATTTCTCTCGATTATTCCAGGCAACATTTCTTGTAGAACTTTTATCACAGCATTACTCGGATCCTCGCCTTCTTTCTCTGGTGCACCATGAAGCTTCAGGTAGGACCTCCAGCTGTAACGCTGGCATGCTTCCATGTTTCTCTTTAACACAGAAACTTGCACTTTAATGTGTGGTGGATCTCTGTATTAGCCTTTTTGAGTGCTTCCTTGTGAATTGAGACTTCTGCAACACGTTGTTGAACTGTTGAAGCTGCGGTAGATTTTTCTTGCCGTGACACTAATTGTATTCTCTATGGAGACAACCTTTTCCATCATTCTGTCATATTTCCCGGCTAGCTGATGGTGGATAAGATTTATGTAGATACCTTAACATTGCAGTCGTCCTCTCGACTGTCATGTTTAGATTTCTTTGTAAAAGGTTTCACTTGCGTTTCTGGTAAGGACACTGCCAGGAGCTCGTTCAGATTCGGTTCCTCATTGAAACAAGCCTTAGAAGACTCGTCTGTTGTCTCCAGGACTTGTTTCTCCGAAGTGTCCGATTGAACCTCCTCCATCTCGCTATGCCACATCGTGACCGAAGCTCGTGAAGTATGGCGTAATCTTTTTCTTGCCCATTAATTCAGCTCAGGTATATTTTAACATGTAGTGTTTGTAACTATGCGCTACTTCAATCTTTTTTCAAACTTCAAAGCCCCCAAATTCAAGTTTCCTAATGATTCTTTGGAAACACTACCATCTACATCTCCGCCATCTTGGCTTCCTTTTTGAGCCAGGTGTCAGATTGTTTGGAATACTCTCACCAATATAACTCATTTATCTTCTTCGGCCCAAGTCTCTGTTTTCCCATCTCACCCAGATACACATGAATCTCTTCAAAATACATTCACGCTCTTCACAATCCACTACGTCTGCAAGTGAGTTCAATGCTTTCATTTCTCTGCAGCATCTTTTGTATGCTCTGCAGCCGCCATGTTTTGTAACCCGTTGCCCTGAAGAAAGAAATTATGCGAAGTGGGCGTGGCCAGCAAGAATGCATTGTCAGCAAAAAACAAGGTAAGCCACCCTATTAATGTGTAATGGTGGAGCACTTAAAGTTGGTTCTTTTGATCAGATGTTCAGAATGCTTCTAGGAAATCAAAGAGCAGCTAGGTGGAAATCAATCTCACACAAACCTTATGAAAGGAAGAACAACAACAATCAGACAAATTTTGCTTGTTTGCCAGATAAACAGTAATAGCAAAATATTAAAGAGAGTGTTATGAACTTAAATTGGTTCTAAAATTAAATGTACATCTTTCCTATCAAAACATGAGTGAGCATTTAATGTAATGAAATGGTTAGTTTCTTTCAACATACAATGGCTGAATAGCAACCTTTCTCATAATCATAGTTGCTCAAATAGACATTTTACTGCTAGGAGTTTCTTTGAAAGCTAGCACCTATGCACTTTGCAATAGCTTTATCTGCCCCTATCCAATGGGCTTACCAGTAAAGGCTTGACCCCTCTACAGGTAGAGCTAGATCAGGGGTCGGCAACCCGTGGCTCTGGAGCCGCATGTGGCTCTTTAGCGCTGCCCTAGTGGCTCCCTGGAGCTTTTTCAAAAATGAAAAAATAAAAGGAAAAAGGTAAATATGTTTTTTGTTTAATATGGTTTCTATAGGAGGACAAACATTCTTAACGTTTTCCAATGCTGTAAAAGAGTGTAGAATAAATATTTAATTTCAACATTTCTGTCAGCGACGATATGCGTCATCACCCGCGACACACGTTTCTATCAGCGGGGCAGGATGCCAGGTAGGTGCCTGCTGTAAACAAACCAGCGACTGTGTGGTGGGCCCTGGATCCCAAAGAGAAACATAACTGAGGAGAACTGAGGATTCAACGGTTCTTGGACCGAATCGATGGCATTCATTGCCGATGCGGAAGGATTGCCTGAATGTTTGCTCTGTATTGGGAAGTTGTCTAATAACAAGAGTAACGTGGAAAGACTTGCATGGAAGGCATGCACGTATTTAGTAACAAAGTGGCTGTGATTTTATATACTTCTTTTCAAAAGGCTGCTGTTTTTTTATAAATGTATGCTGCGTTTTTTCGCATTGTTTGTTGCCCAGTTAGGGGCACGTTGTGCACGTTCCATTTTGATGTTGTTTTTGTGAATCCTCAAAATAAAAATGACATCAAAAATTCGATTTCTTTATTGCATTTCTCTAATTTCATCAAAGCAATGAAACATGATTCGTTAATATTGTAATCGTACAACAGAGTAGTCACGTGGTGCGTCGTTCTCTACAGGATTCACTGCAGGGAAAATAAACATTTAATCATGAAGGCTCATTATGTATTCGTAGCAAACTTAGTCATTTTTATAGTAGGCTAATATAGATACATAAAGCATGTGTTGCCTTCATTATAAGGCTTATACAAGGCTCTTAATTTTTTGCGGCTCCGGACCTATTTGTTTTTTTGGTACAATATGGCTCTTTCAACATTTTGGGTTGCCGACCCCTGAGCTAGATAAAGCTCTTTACAGTGGCAAACACTCTTGTACACTTGACATACTTAATGAAATCAACAAAGTACTATGTCAGAAAATATTTGTTAATCATGACTTACTTGTGACTAGTTGTCATCAACACAGTGGGTCTCATTTTAATCTCAATTGTTCGTGTCTGGATATTCAGTGTATTCACTAGTTTTATTAATTTATTAATTTAACAATAACTGTTTGCGTATTATTTAAATGATAGTTTCTGGTATTAACCTAATATCAATAAACATGTGTGGCTGGCTAATGTTGATAAAAACATTGTGATCATAAAAGCAAACACTTTCCTTTCTAAATGTATCAGCATGTTTAGGTTTCTCCAAATTTGTTTAAACTAAATCATTTATACAGACTGTGTGAATAAATGTCTTTTCAGACATGCCCCGTTTAGACTTTTCTGAAAATAGTCACTACTTGCATCCTTATTCTTAGTTTTTGTTCTTGAATGCATATGAAGAGGCTGCAAAAATATGAATATCCCCCAAAAAGTTTAAATTTAAAAATGTAATGTTTATTTAGCTGACAAATCCACCAAAAACCTCTGCTTAGTTCTATCCAGAATCTGATGAACAATTGAACAATATTTTTGCCTGTCAATCTTCATTCAATATTTATTCTTTACAAAGTTTTAGCTTATTTTCATATTTTTTACACCATTTTTTACACCTCCTCTGTGTGAATCCTCTCATGAGATTTAAGGGAGGATGAAAAAGTAAAAGTCATTTCACATTGTGAACATTTGTATGGTTTCACTCCAGTGTGACTTCTCTCGTGAGATTTAACAGAAGATAAACAAGTGAAACTCATTTTACAATGTGAACATTTATATGGTTTCTCTCCAGTGTGAATCCTCTTATGGGAGTTAAGAGATGATGAAGTAGTGAAACACATCTCACATTGAGGACAAGTGTATGGTTTCTCTCCTGTGTGAAGTCTCTGGTGGACTTTTAAGGTACTTGACTGTGTAAAACTCCTCCCACAGTCATCACACGAATATGGTTTCTCACCCGTGTGACTCCTCTCATGATATTTAAGAGAGGGTACATTAGTGAATCTTAACGGACACCATGAACACTTGTAAGGTTTTTCTCCAGTGTGAATCCGCTCATGGGTTTTAAGATAAGATGTTCGGGTAAAAGTCTTTTCACACATTGAACAAGTGTATGGTTTTTCTCCAGTGTGAATCATCTGGTGCACTTTTAAGGTACTTGATTGTGTAAAGCTCCTTCCACAGTCATCACACGAATATGGTTTCTCTCCTGTGTGAATCCTCTCATGACGTTTAAGAGTGCATGAAACAGTAAAAGCCATTTCACACTGAGAACATTTGTATGGTTTATTTCCAGTGTGACTTCTCTCATGAGAATTAAGAGAAGATGAAGAAGAAAAACTCATTTTACAATGTGAACATTTGTATGGTTTCTCTCCGGTGTGAATCCTCTTGTGGGAGTTAAGAGATGATGAAGTAGTGAAACACATCTCACATTGAGGACAAGTGTATGGTTTCTCTCCTGTGTGAAGTCTCTGGTGGACTTTTAAGGTACTTGACTGTTTAAAACTTCTCCCACAGTCATCACACGAATATGGTTTCTCTCCCGTGTGACTCCTCTCATGATATTTAAGAGAGGGTACATTAGTGAATCTTAACGAGCACCGTGAACACTTGTAGGGTTTTTCTCCAAAGTGTATGCGCTCATGGGTTTTAAGATAAGATGTTCGGGTAAAAGTCTTTTCACACATTGAACAAGTGTATGGTTTCTCTCCAGTGTGAATCCTCTGGTGCACTTTTAAGGTACTTGATTGTGTAAAGCTCCTTCCACAGTCATCAGACGAATATGGTTTCTCTCCCGTGTGAAACGTTTGGTGTCTTCTTAAACTGTTTAACTGTATAAAGCTCATTCCACAATCAACACACAAATACGGTTTTTCTCCAGTGTGAGTCATCTGGTGGGATCTTAAGTGGCTTGACTGCTGAAAACTATTTCCACAGTCAGCACAAACAAACAGTTTCTCTCCTGTGTGGATCCTCATGTGTCTTTTAAGAGAATCTTTTTGATTGAAACTCTTTCCACATTCAGAGCAGGAAAAAGATTCTTCCTTTTCACATTTAACATCTGGTCTCTCTGTGACGTTCTCTTCAGATTGAAACGCTTCTTCTTCCTTTATAGACTGGAGCAGATTCTCACAATCTAGTTTCACTTCAACTGAGCCTGTGATCAAAATAAAAGATACATTATAAACTAATGTCTTCAACAAACAGCTAATCAGCTCATCGAGTTAATAGTTAAATGTATTGTTAGTATCATGTATATTTTTGCCAGATTCCCTCAACAGTTTAACACTAAAAAGAAACACTGACCTATGTGTTCTTCTGTTTCTTCTACTTTTATTCCAGAAGATTCTTCTTTAATCTCCATCTTCACTCTATTACGGCAGTGTGTGATTAGTCTCTCCTGCTGCAATTTCTTATATTTGTTTCTTTTTTCAGCTACAGGAAAGTATCTGCTGACCGCTCGTGAATCGTTTTTGTTTCTTCATCTGGGTTTAACAGTGGCGAAAACAAAGTCAAAATGCGCTGCTGCCTCCTGCTGGACGGGTGGGTGAACAGGAATGAAACACAAAAAAGTGAGAGCGTACAGCCGGGTTTTACACTTACAGACACAGTTATTGTTTTTTTTGTAGATCTAATCGGACAGCGTGAGAAATACAAATAGGCACCACTTTATTTAAAAAAAAAATTATTTTTTCGAAATGATGATCAGGAGTGGATTAGTCTTACTGGGTTAACACTTGTTTTCCAGGTGTTTAACAATGTATGCTATGTCTTAATATTTTATTCTAATTATTGAAGCTGTGCATAGTTTAGTTGTGCACTCACAGTTTTGTATGTCCAACTGATAAAAGCACAATATTCAGGAAAGACAATTCTATCGCACAGATATATACATTATTGCCCAAATAATTAGCATACTTTGCTTTTGTGCACCTCTGGCTCTGACGGTGTGTTTATGAGGTTTGTTCTAGGAACTAGTTTAAATAACCCTTTTTCTGTCTTGCAGGTCAAAAGTGACCCACTAACATCTTTAGTTGTATAACAAATACCTTAACCTTCTTCCAACTTGAAACTTTATGACATTTTCTAAAGAGACCCCACAATTAGAAAGAATGATACTTTGTTTGTGTTTATGTATCCATGGGCTGCAGGGTTGTCTTGCGGGTCATATGTAAACTACAAAATCATTTAAACACCAGAAAAAAGTTCAAAGAACACACACAAACCCTCTCTAATCACACACATGCACACTTTGAATCCGCCTGAAAGATGCAACTCCAGTGTGTGTCAAACTCAGCCCGCTGCTCTCCGATTCACCTGCTGTCAGCCAGGAGACGCAACGGAGAGCAGTGCGCCAGCATTTGCATGTGCCAAGCTCAGTGTGATGCACATAGCAGGAAGGAGAGCTAAAATTCAAGGGAGCGATTGACTGATGGTTTATTTACTGGTATGCACACAATATTAATAAAAAGGCACATGGGCCAAAACAAGGAGAGCAACAACTGAGGATAATAACAAGAACTCGAAGCTAATTCCACCAGGACCAAGCCAGTTGTTGGCAACAAACAGTTATTTCCCAGGATTCCTCTGCGCAGTGGAGCTGAGAGCAAGGTGAACAGCAGCTTACACATACACTAGGGCAAGACACAGCAAGGTACGGTTCTAGCAAAAGTATAGCACAAAGTAGACAGGATCAACAATAGCTGATCAATGAGCCAAGACAGAAGGATCTCCAAAAAAGGGAGACTAATGAGATGAGTAACAGCTGAGGCTTCACAGCCTGGCTCAGTGCGAGGAAAGTAGTTAAGCGACTACAACTGAATCAATGAAGAAAAGACACAATGGGGTAGAATAGCCCATAGACAACATTACCAAACAAGGAGAAACAGAAAGATTCTGACACTCGGCCCATTGCTCTCCGATCCTCCTGTTGTCAGCCTGTGAACACAGCTCCACCACAAACATGCAAACAAAGTAAACATCGAAAAAAAACCGATACAAATATAATAGTTACACATGGTTAACACCATATAGTCTAACAAACCAAAGAACTGACCATCTATATTATTATTATTATTTTTAACATTTAGTAGTAATGTGTTAAATTATATTTGACCCATATAAAATAATTGATCAAAAGTAAATTATTTCATAGTTGGTTTAACATTGTTTAGAAAGACAAAAACATTTTAACTTTTAGTTATGTTTTGTTACACCATCAGGGAAAATATTTTTAAAAATCATTAATTTTTTACATTTTCTTAGATCATGATGGTGTTAGAGGCTGATGAATTGCTTAATCAAATTTATCTGATTTCTCTCCAGAGTGCTTCCTCTGATGTTTTTTGAAGTTGCCTAACTGTGTAAAACTTCTCCCACAGTCATCACACAAATATGGTTTCTCTCCTGTGTGAATCCTCTCATGAGATTTAAGAGAGGATAAAAAAGTAAAGGCCATTTCACATTGTGAACATTTGTATGGTTTCTCTCCAGTGTGACTCCTTTCGTGAGATTTAAGAGAAGATGAACAAGAAAAACTCATTTTACAATGTGAACATTTATAAGGTTTCTCTCCAGTGTGAATCCTCTTATGGGAGTTAAGAGATGATGAAGTAGTGAAACACATCTCACACTGAGGACAAGTGTATGGTTTCTCTCCTGTGTGAAGTCTCTGGTGGACTTTTAAGGTACTTGACTGTGTAAAACTCCTCCCACAGTCATCACACGAATATGGTTTCTCACCCGTGTGACTCCTCTCATGATATTTAAGAGAGGGTACATTAGTGAATCTTAACGGACACCATGAACACTTGTAAGGTTTTTCTCCAGTGTGAATCCGCTCATGGGTTTTAAGATAAGATGTGCGGGTAAAAGTCTTTTCACACATTGAACATGTGTATGGTTTCTCTCCAGTGTGAATCCTCTGGTGCACTTTTAAGGTACTTGATTGTGTAAAGCTCCTTCCACAGTCATCACACGAATATGGTTTCTCTCCCGTGTGAAACGTCTGGTGTCTTCTTAAGTTGTTTAACTGTATAAAGCTCATTCCACAATCAACACACAAATAAGGTTTTTCTCCAGTGTGAGTCATCTGGTGGGATCTTAAGTGGCTTGACTGCTGAAAACTCTTTCCACAGTCAGCACACACAAAGGGTTTCTCTCCAGTGTGGGTGAGCTGATGACATTTCAGAGACCGCAGATATGAAAAACTCTTTCCACAATGAGAGCAGTTGTGCGGCTTCACACCAACATGAACGTTCATGTGTGATTTTAAATGCTGTGCCAGAGTAAATGTTTTTTCGCACCGATCGCAGCTGAATGAACTCAATCCAGTGTGAATGTGCTGATGATTTTTTAAATAGGTTTTAGATTTGAAACCTTTTCCACACTCAGAGCAAGCAAATGGTTTCTCTCCTGTGTGGATCCTCATGTGTCTTTTAAGAGAATCTTTTTGATTGAAACTCTTTCCACATTCAGAGCAGGAAAAAGATTCTTCCTTTTCACATTTGACAGCTGGTCTCTCTGTGACGTTCTCTTCAGATTGAAACGCTTCTTCTTCCTTTATAGACTGGAGCAGATTCTCACAATCTAGTTTCACTTCAACTGAGCCTGTGATCAAAACAAAAGATAAATTATAAACTAATGTTTATTCAACAAAAAGCTTATCAGCTCATTGAGTTAGTAGTTGTATTGTAATGTAAATGTATTGATAGTATCATGTATATTTTTGCCAGATTCCCTCAACAGTTTAACACTAAAAATAAACACTGACCTATGTGTTCTTCTGTTTCTTCTACTTTTATTCCAGAAGATTCTTCTTTGATCTCCATCTTCACTCTATTACTGCAGTGTGTGATTAGTCTCTCCTGCTGCAATTTCTTATATTTGTTTCTTTTTTCAGCTACAGGAAAGTATCTGCTGACCGCTCGTGAATCGTTTTGGTTTCTTCATCTGGGTTTAACAGTGGCGAAAACAAAGTCAAAATGCGCTGCTGCCTCCTGCTGGACGGATGGGTGAACAGGAATGAAACAAAAAAGTGAGAGCGTACAGCCGGGTTTTACACTTACAGACACAGTTAATGTGTCACAGTAAGGGTTCAGTGATGTCCTTCAGGAAAGTCAGCACCAGTCTCTCCAACGACTTTATGACCACAGATGTGAAATGGCATGATAAATCCTGTCCTGGAGGATTGCAGACTAGCACATTTCTTGCAAATCTGCTCTATACACACTCTAAAACATGGTTGTGCTAAAATAACCCAATTTGGGTTATTTTGGTAACACAGCGCTGGGTCAAATATGGACCAACCTAGTGTTGGGTTATTTTAACCCATCACTGGTTTGAGTAATTTTTGACCCAGCACTGGTTTAAAATAACCCAACACTAAGTTGGTCCATATTTGACCGAGTGCTGGATGGCTTTATCCAAGCACCTTAAGTTACATTTTTTACGCAACAATATTTTCTTAATAATAAATCTTCATCTTTTGACAATACAAGTCTAATTATTGTTAATATGATTTTGAACATGACATTAAACTATTTTTCTAAGTGATATAACAGTTCTGATATACACTAATAAATAATTCCATTACAATAAAAAACAATATAACATTTAGATACATTGAAATACAATTTCATTTTCACAACAATTATTTAATGTATTTCAGCAAAATAAACTAAATTGCGCAGAAGATCCAATTTTATGGGATACATTCAGCTTGACAAAGAATAGAAAAAATATAATTTTTTATGTGATTTAGATTTTTTTAAAAGGCATAATTATTTATATATGTATTTTCAATATTTTTCAATAAGTTTTCAATAAGTAAAATGTCAAAACATCTATTTTAATATTCTAAAATTCAAACCACAAAATTCAGGCTGTGAAATTCAGATCTAACAGAAAGTAGGTCAAGGGTCGGCCCCAGCTTGATATTTCAGAAGCTCAGAGGAAGATTGGATGAATTTCTCATTCGGGGATCTTTCAGTCACAGTATTAGAAGAGATTAGTTCCTTTCCCTTAACTGATATAAAATAGCCTAGTGATTTTCTTTTACACTTTACTCGCCCTTAATTATGTAAAGTTGCTTTAATGTGCTAAATATAAACATAGATTTTTATCTTCTTTTCACTGTCAATATTATTAATCTAATTTATCCTTTGGTTCTCTTGCGAATAATTCTATAATTATGACTTATTCTTTTCTAAACTGTATTGACAGTCAGTGGGCTTGGTTTTTTATAAACAAACTAACCCTCTCCAATTCACTACTAATGGGCCAGAAACCCCTCTAAGGCCAGAGTGTTACACAAAAAGTAAAGATTTGTCCTGTTCCTCTGTGAATCCACTAATGAAATTACGTTTTGTTGGCTTTGTGAATGTCATCTTAGATTGCAAACATTTGAGCTGTTTTCAGATACTTATTTTCAGATTGTTTTTTTAAGTGAAAAATGTCTTCCACAATCATCACACAAATATGGTTTCTCTACATTATGAATCCTCTTATGAGAATTAAGAACAGAGAATAAATGAGTAAAACTCAAATCACAATGTGAACATCTGTAGGGTTCATATTTCATAAAGTGTATGCTCTTTGAACCTAATGCATTGCATATCTACACATCAATGATAATAAATGTTTGAACTTTTTCAGTCATTCATTGTTTACTGAAAAACATTTAAGGAAACGGCAAAAAGATTCTTAATTTTTTTTATACAGCTGGTTTCTCTGCGAGTTTCTCTTCACATTGGGACATTTCTTCTTCATTTTTGAACTGTGTTTTGTGGAACAGATTCTCACAGTCTTTGTTCACTTCAGTTGAGCCTAGCAAAAGACATTACAATATTTTGTGAGCAGATAAGAATAACCTGAAAAGCTGATTTTCTGTTAGTTTTAATAATTTCTTATCAATAGTGTTTAGCTATATAACAAACAACAAAATGAACAAACCTAATGAAATCAGTTTATTGGGCCAACATAACACATTTGTCTTTGTTTTCTGAATATTTACACACAAAAAGCTGACCTATTAGTTCTTCTGTTTCCTCTTCTTTTATTCTGTGAGGTTCTTCTTTGATCTCCATCTTTACTCTAGTATTATTATTTTGGTGCATTATCGCCACCTTCTAGGTAGTAGTTGGGAGACTATATATAAAGGAAATCCTTTGTTTTTAATAAATAGACAAAACTACAATGTATTGTGGCAGGGCCTCCGAGCGCTCATTAGCGTCGCCCAGGAAACGAAAGCAAAACACCTGCACATCCTAATCACCAGTCGTTCCTTCACAGCTGCAGGCAATCAGCTGCCATCTTAAAAAGCCGCCGGGAGGCACACCAGGGAGAAGAGCTACTGGGATGTTCTCTCTTCTCTCTCAGACAGCAGCGTATGAAGGAACAGCCTAACCCTCTTTGTGTTGGGACGTCACCCTGCCACCCTCTACCTATAGAAGAGGAAGCACCGAGCACAAAGCACAGCGCCCCGGAAGCACCACCAGGGACACTCTTCACCAGTATTATTTCTCTTGATTTGTCAATAAAACCGCCCTCCGGGGATCTTTCATCACCACCCTGGTTCTGTAATTCTTCGCCCCGCCACAGAATTTACAAACACATATATTATTTACTCACATATACGTGCACATGCAAGCACGCACACATCTACCTCCTACTGGACAGAAGTATTAATGAAGTACAGAAACATTCAGTTTCACAGTAATTTTATAAGGAAAACCTAAGAAATATAAACATCACTTATACTTCAGAATGAAAAAAGTGTTGTTTTTTTGGTAGCAAAACACATGCCTTTTCACCCTATGGCTAGTTGAGTGTGCATGTGTGATTACCATAGTGCACTGAGTTATGAGGAGTTTATAATTCGTCATTCATTGTTTTATTATTTCTGATTGTTTTGGTGAAGCTACCGCTAGTTTCCTTGATTACTTCATCAAATCTGAGCTTTTTTATGGCCAAAATCAAGCATAAGGAAAGAAAATCTGATGCTTCAATTCTGTAATAACATACAAAAACAAAAAATCAAAAAGGAGAAGAAAAAATTGCACAAGACAGTATAAAAGAAGCACAGAAAGGAATGCAATGAAAATGTAGCTATGTTATTGTGAGGCTTTGTAGTGATTTTAAGCGACACGCTAAGACAAGATAATTAATTTCAGTACAAAAGACATGAGTTTACTGTATTTCCTTCAGATTCAAAACATTACGATTTTACTTTAGAAATCTAATCTTTAAGAGTGGAAGCTTTTTGTTACACCACATTCAAAAAACAATTAATGAGCTGTCATATATCACTAGTTTAATCTCGCTACCTAAGAACTGATATAAAATGTGTTAATTCCTATTAGTTTAAGTTCAGATATTGATTTAAATGTATATTAACATACAGTTACCAACTTACTATTTCCCAGTCGCATTGGTGAGCAATAAGAAGCGTGTACTGTCCGAGGAAGCACCCTGAGGAAGGACCTGAGACTCGAGATAAAACATAAAAAAACAAAAAACAAAAAAAACCCCACATACGAGAAAGAAAAAGTATAAATGTTGGATTTTAGTAAGGGTTAGTAACTAGAAAGATGGCCGCTATACGACTACAGCTAGGACCAATTGCCAATCATATGATGCTCCTCCTAAAACAAATTTCATGAAATTGCCTTCCCAAAAAATTCTATTTGGTGTGTATTCAGCTATAATATTGGCAGTAAATGTCAATAATTATTTCATGGCATTGCTAGAAATGATTGTGCAACTTAAACTAACCCCAATTAAGCTAAACCCAAGATAACTTCGATTGCCGCACGCACACACGCACACTCATATCTCATCTCATATCTCCAGTATGAAGAATGAATCCTCTCGTATCTTCTTAAGGTGGCTGAATGTTTAAAACTCATTCCATAGTCATTGCACATGCAAGGTTTCTCTCTAGCATGAGAAAGCTGGTGACATTGTAGAAAAACACCAGAAAGAACTCTAAGATTATGCTGTTTAAACTATTGTGCCAGAGTAAATGTTTTATTGTACTGATCGCAGATGAATGATTTTGATCCATTATGAATGGTTTTTGGTTTTTAAACTAGTTTTAAATTTGAAACCTGTTTTACACTCCAGCGCTGGTGAAAACGTAATTTTCACTGTTTATATCTGATTTCTCAATGAAGTCCCCAAATGGTTGGGAAATGTCTTCTTCCTTTGTGAAACATCATTGTCTTTAAAAGTAGAAGAAACCGATGAACAAATAGGTAAAGTAGGCAAATGTAATGTGAAATTGTCTATTTTATTAATAGTAATGCTGTTTACTAACTAACTAATTGTCCTGTCAATTTTAGTCACCAGTCCATGATTTATTTTTTTAGTTTCTTCTACTTTTAATCTACAGGGTTTTTATTCTGTCTCCATCTTTACTCTAGGATTACTGCAGTCTGTTTTTAGTTTCTCCAGCTGTAATTCATTCTATGTTTTTCTTCTTCATTCATTCATCATCATGACGGATTTCTTCCCTTTCGGGGTCGCCACAGCGGAATGAACCGCCAACTCTCTGGCATATGTTTTATGCAGCGGATGCCCTTCCAGCCGCAACCCATCGCTGGGAAATTTTTCTTCTTCAGCTAAAGGGATATATTTTTTTACTTCTACATCGTCTTCCTTTTCTTCTTCTGAGTTCTTTCTTCTTTTTTGGTGTTTTATGGCAGTTTGCATCCTTTCTTTTGGTGCATTACCGCCACCACCTGGGATGTAGTTTGGACAATTGTTCTAACGGAGATGAAAAAAATAAATAAAAAACCCTATCGACAGATATTCCTACCTATACTAAATTCATGTGTCTAAAATGGATACATATACATGCACCCGCTTATATTCGGTAATCATTTTAGGTTTTTAAGAAAAATCTAAATACTTTTGTAAGTTCTTGCATCTTTTAATAATGTCGAGATTGTACATGGTTCTAGTTTCATTTTTTTCTCTCCTCTACATAGGTTTTGCAATCCATAATAACGTGTTCAAAAGATTCCTGCTCTCCACAGCATTCACATTTTCTTGTTGGGTGATTTCCTATTTTAAATTGATGGTGATTTAATCTGGTGTGTCCTATTCTTAACCTTGTTATTATTGTCTCTCCTTTTCTTTTTCTTAAAATAAATTGTCTTTCTTGTACCTTTTCCTGTACTTTATGAAGATCTCGTCCAGTTTCACCTTCATTCCATTGTTCTTACCACATTTCATTTATACTTTTATTTATTATACTTTTTGTCTCATTCTTACTTAGTGGAATGTTTGATGTTACCTTCTCTGTTTTAACAGCTTGCTTGGCTGCTGCATCTGCCTCTTCATTTCCCTCTATCTCCACATGAGCAGGAATCCATAAAATTGAACTATTAAATCTTTCCTTTCCAATTCTTCTAGTTTATTTGTTATTTCATTAACTATGTCTTGTCTTCCCTCTGATTTCCTTGTTTTATACTAAGCAAAGCAGATGAACTGTCTGAACAGATGAGAGTATTTTTTACTTTGTTTTTTTTTTTACTTTGTTTTTATTGATCCAGGTGAGCAATGTTTTAATTGCTACTAATTCTGTTGTAAAAACACTGAGATTGTCCTCTGTTCTTTCTTTCATTATAATTTTATCTTTTGGAATTACCACCGCTACTCCTGTTTTCCCCATTTTGGGGTCTTTTGATCCATCCGTAAATATTTGTATTTTATTTTTATATTGTTCATCAATGTAGTTTAGTGTGTGAGAAGCTTTTTGACTTTTATGTTCAATACTCTTTAGTTGTTCAATTAAGTTTAAGTTAATTCAAATTATTTGTGTATGCCATTGTGTTTTTTTTTTATCTTTTACGTATATGACACTTTACTTATATTTATCTAGTCCCATTTTGTTTGCTATTTTGTTTCCTTGCGAACCTAAATTATAGAAATTAGTTTGATTATATTCCCAACCGTTTTTGAGTATCTTTTTTAAAGCTTGATCTTCATCTTGACGTTGTATGTTTATCCAGTAGTTCATCATTATTTTTTTTCTTCTTAACCATAAAGGTTAAGATCTTTTCTGTTTCTATTTGTATCGCTGCGATTGGGGATGACATAATGGCACCACAGCTTAATCTGAGAGCTTTTGTTTGCTCTATTTCTAGTTTCTTTAAATGGGTTTCGGCAGCCGACATATATGCTAAGCAATCATAATCTAATTGGGGTTATATTATGCTTTTATAAATTTTAATAATTCAATTTTAGCTTCCTCCCCAATCTTTTACCGCTAAGTTTCTCAATATGTTATTTATCTGTTTACATTTATTTTTGACATATTCTATATATTTTTGTCAGGTTAGTTTCTCATCAAATATTATTCCCAGGAATTTTATTTCTGTGACTTGTTTTATTGCTTCTCCATATAATTGTAAATTAATCATCTTGTGTCTTCTTGCAAAAGATACATGTTGTGTTTTACTTATTGATAATTTAAAACCCCTCTTTTCAATTTTGTTTATTGCTTGTTGCATTTTATTTTCAGTAAATTTTATATTTCTTCCTCTAATCCTAATTTTTCAGTTTTATTATTAAACCTTCTCTCCATAGCATATCGTAAGCTTTTTCCACATCAAAACAAACAGCTACCATTACTTCTTTATTAGTTTGTGCTTTCCTAATTTTGTTTTCAAAACATATAAATGAATCTCTGGTGCTTTTCCCCTTTCTAAATAAATTTTGGTAAGACTTTATTTTATTGTTTGTTTCAACATAGTATTCTATTCTTTTTGTAACCATTTTTTTCCATGACTTGAATGCTATTGACCTGCAACTATTTGGGTCTGCTTCATCTTTTCCTGATTTCTTGATGGGTATAATAATTGCCTGTTTCCATTCCATCGGAATTATTCCTGTATCCCATATTTTATTGTAAAACTTTAATATCTTTCCCAGCGATGGGTTGCGGCTGCGAAGGGCATCCGCTGCGTAAAACAAAATGCCAGAGAGTTGGCGGTTCATTCCGCTGTGGCGACCCCGAAAGGGAATAAAGCCGACACGAAGATGAATGAGTGAACTTTAATATCATGCTTAATGCATTGTCACCTAATTTAGCTATCATGAGTTTATAAATTCCATCAACCCCTGGAGTGGTATTTTCTATTATTTTCTAGTGCGGTATCTAATTCATGCCTTGTAAATGGCATGTTAATATTTATATTTTCATTATCCTTTTGTGCTTCACTTCTATTTTTTCTTCCTATTAGATTTTTTGTACTATGAATTTCTTTATATATTTCCACTAATATTTCTGCTTTTTCTAGATCTTCTTTTAGTATTTTATCTTTCCATTTTAGCACTGCCATTTTATTTGTTTTATCTATTCCTTTTGTTTTCCTGATTACCTTCCAAATTTGATCTATATTTGTTTCTCTACCAATTTTATTGCAGAACTCTCTCCAATAGCTTCTTTTTTCCCATCTTATTATTTTCCTTACTTTTGCTTGACTTCTTTTCTTGTTAATTAGTAGTTAAATTGTGTGATTCGTTTTTAAATCTTTGTTTCTTTGTTTTATAGCCTTACTACATTCTTTGTTCCACCATGGCACACTTTTTTCCCCTCCCTGTTTTTGCTTTTTGGCATTACTTCTTCTGCTACTCTAATTATTGTGTTTGTTATTTTTTAACTTAATTTCACAAATTCTTCTTCTTCTACTATTTCTTTTATGAATTCTCTTCCATAATATAACTATATAGATTTCAATTCGTTTTCTCAAATTTCCACCTAAATTTATTTTCCCTCTTTCTATTTTCTTTTATTCCTAATTTAATTATAATTGGGAAATGATCGCTACCAAAATTACCAATTCTTCTACATCCCAGCTTTGAATTTCTTCTATATTATTAGTTACTAATGTTAAATCAATAGCTGAGTTTTTATTTCTGTTACAATCATATCTAGTTCCTCTACCATCATTTAAGCATACTAATTGCTTTTCTTCTAGGAATTCTTCAATTATATCTCCATATTTATCAGTTTTCTCACTTCCCCACAATGTATTATGTATGTTATATATTTTGGCTTATTATTCTGTTTTTCTATGTATTGTTTATGTTCCAACCCATTAGCCATTAAACTTCTTGCATTCCACTGTAAGATTTGTGTTGTCATTTTTAACCTCCTCCTTCACCTAGCACTTCATTTTCTCCTCCCAGTAGTTCCCTTACTTCTTCCCAGTTTATGTCTTTGATTCCCAAGAATTTTTCACCTGCTTTCACCATAATTTAGATTTTTTCTGTTCTACTTTTGGTTTGTGCTGCACAATTGATTGATTCAACCATGAACAGGATAAAGTCTTTTTTCTTTACTTTCAGTATATATTCGCTGTCAGCTTGTTGTGATTGGTTTGGGGTTCTCTTTTCCTTTCCAGATGTTTTATCCATCTGTTGTACTGCCTCTGCATATGTGATTCCCTGACTGATTTTACTTCTTGTACTTTTTCAGCTCTTTTACTTACTTCACAGCCTCTGTAGGCTGCGCTGTGGTTTCCACCACAATTGCAACATTTGATTTCTGCATTTTCCCTGCATTTACCATACTCATGGTTTCCACTATATCTTGCACATTTGATTTTTCCATTACACATTGCAGCTGTGTGCCCAACATTTTGACATTTGTAACACCTAAGAGGTGGTGGCATGTAGGGTTTAACTTTGTAGCTAAAGTACCCCATAAAAACTTTGTCTGGTGACTCATCCTCAAACTGCAACAGAACTTACAGACTATCACACCTTTTCCCATTTCTGTTGGTTTTTAGTCGTTTTGTTTTGCTTATTTTTCCTCCTTTTATGTTGTTTTTTTATTTCATCTGTTGTTACTCTTGTTGGGGTTCCTGAAATTACATCTCTTGCATATCTCTTGTTATTGAACATGTTACTTTGTTTCCTTCAATTTTTATTTTATTTTGATTGCCTTTTCTTGTTGTTTTTTGTCTTTACAGAGTATAATCAACTGTCCGTCTCTCAATATTACAATTTCTTTGACTTCCCAAGCTAGTTTGTTGATGCACTTTGTCAATTTGATTGGGTTCCATTTTGGAAAAACGTCCTCCCTCATCTTGTAGATTTATGTAAACGGTATTTGACCTAATCTGCAGTTTTTTTATGTTTGCTTGTTTTGTTGTCTCATTGTCTGAGTTCTCAATTAATGTGGACTGTGACCATGCCCTTTTTTGCACGTGTTCTCAATTACGTTTGATTTGCATTGCCTCATCATAAAACTTTCTCTTCTACTATTTCCATACTCCATTTCCTGTCCGCTTTCATCCCAGTCGCTAACATATTGCCTTTCCCTGTATTTTCCATCGTGGCTTTTTCTCCATTTTGTCTCATCCGATGTTCGTCCATCTTCATCTCTTTACATGCCGTCACGCGCCTTCCCAACTTCTTCTTCTGGGTTTAACCAAGGCAGAAACTAAAAGGGGCATTGCTGCCTCCTGTTGGAAAGGGCGTGAAATAATCTCAGGGATACTTTGAGAGTTGGTCAGAATGTATTTAGTGATCATTTTGGTGATTAGGATTATCTGTCATCATCTAGAGTAGACCGGAGTCTGGGAATGACCTGAGACTCATTGTTCTCCGTCACCTTGGGTGCGCATCAGTCACACGTGACTTTTCTCTGTACTCAAAATCTGTACTACTAAATCAGGGGAGCTGAGATTTACTTCTGAGTCTATTCTCTATGTAATCTAGTCTGAGTCTAGTCTCTGTGTAGAGACCCTTCTCTACACAGAGATAAATGGAAAAGTTAAACCCTTTTGGTTAAATTGAGAAGAAAAAAAAACTGAGTTTTGTATAACAAACTACAATTTTTTGTAAGAAAGAAGATTATAAAAACATAAAATATATATCCGATATGATGGTTAAACTATGCATAAAAACCTCGACAGATTAAGACAAAGCCTATCCACAAGATAATTTTAAAGGTATATTTTATTTAAAAAAAAAAAAAGGTTTTGCGATTCATTCATGTCGATAGACCCCGTCCAACAGGTGGCAGCAATGCTCTAAATTTTGGTTTTCACTACTGTTAAACTCAAAGGAAGAAGAGGAACTACAACAAAGGAGAGTCCAGTCCAGATGTTCAGCGAATAAGGTTAATCTTTCCTTTTGCGTTTAAAATTAATCTGGAATTGTGCTATAATTACCTATTAACTAGAATTTATAGGTCACTATCCATTAACTGCACAATAAAAACAGTTACCCACAAGGGATTTACCGTTTACTATATATAGCAAACGTAAGAGCTTCCTGAGATTTAATTTCACATTCCTTGCATCCTGAATCAGTGGAGTTGTGAGCAAGTGAAAGTACTTACTCACAATATTTACTCAAGTGAGAGTAAAATTAGCTAACAAATGATTTACTTGAGTTGTAGGGTACAAAAGTATCTAGTTACTAACTACATTAGTCGCATTACAACTCATCTGAACGATACAAAGCAGAAATCCTGATCGACAATCTATCTAGTTATCTCTTCTCAAAGTAACTCTGTTCTGCTTTTATGAAATATGTTTAAGCAAAAAGCATTCGTTTGTTGGTCACATTACACTACATTACACTTAAACATGACTCCCAGATTCACACTGAGATTATCCATCTCCCAGAAATCTCTATTCCGAAATATGGGAGCCATGTTTGATGGGGAGCTTTAATTTGAAAACCACGAAGAGGGATTCACACTGAGATTATCCATGCCCTCGACAAAAACAGTGAACTCACATTTGTTCTGATTCATGTGTAGAACATTTTCAGCAAGCCAGCTTTTCAGTTTTGCCACAAACTCAACTAGGCCAAAGCATGTCCTATAGTGAATGTGAGCCATTTGGGGGTTTGTATATTTGTATATCATCTACATAAATATGGTAGTGTGTGTTGCATTTATTTAAAATTTCTGAAATTGGCAGCATATGTAATGCAAATAACATTGGACCAAGGGTAGAACCATGCCACTGAACAGCCGAGGAAGTGTCATACTTCTACTGAACAGAGCAAAATTTCATTGAAAATATATAAATACGTCATCAACTCAATACAGCGCCACCCAAAACTGTCAACATTGGCAATGACAATAGAGAGGTCCATCAAACGCAATACCACTGAACTCTGACACCCAATGCCTGTCAAAATAATGTCATGTACTTTTAAAAGGATAGACTCAGTGCTGTCTATTTGGACATGTGTTACTTAAATTTGCAACAGAAAGGGCAAATTCCTACTTATGAGCAGAACCATGTGTATGGCTAAAGTATTCTGAACACTTGAATACATCAGATTGTGGTAATTGTTTGGTTTTGATGCAGTATATTTCAACAAATATGATACACTTGTATTAATACAATTTGTTTGCGACTCTTCCTGATACAGATCCATCCAGCAGGTGCCAGAAGTAGACAACTTTAGTTTATTGCTGCTGACGTAAAACCCAGAAGGAAAAAATAATATAGATAAAGACACAAACAGAAGGAAATATAACAGGAGAGACTAATCACAGACGGTAAAGATGGATATTAAAGAAGAACCCTGTGTAATAAAAGAAGAAGAAACAGAAGAACAAATAGGTCAGTGTTTCTGTGTTTGTGTTAAAATACTGAGAAAATCCAATGAGCAAATAAAGATAATACATTTTGAAACTGGATAACCTGATAAGATGTTTTCTTAATTTTAGATTATTCATATATTTTACATATGTCTTTTGCATTTTATTTAAAGGCTCAAATGAAGCAAACAAAGACACAGGGAATCTGGTTATAAAATATCGTTTCAAAAAGGAAGAAGAGATGCCTCAAACCGAAGAAAAATGTACAGAGAAACCAGGTGAAAAAAGTGAAAATGAGGAATATTTCTCCTGGTCTGAATGTGGAGAGAGTTTCAGTCTAAAAGATTCTCGGAAAAGATCTACACGAATTTACTCTGGGGAGAAACTGTTTGCTTGCTCTGAGTGTGGGAAAGGGTTCAAGACTAAGACTAAATTAAAAAATCATCAGGGTTTTCACGCTCAATTGAGACCATTCAGCTGTGATCAGTGTGATAAAACATTTACTATGAAACATTATTTAAAGTCCCACCTTAAAGTTCATTCTGGTGCGAATTCTCATAGTTGCTCTTACTGTGGAAAGAGTTTTTCACATTTGCGGTATCTGACATACCATCAGCGTACTCACACTGGAGAGAAACCATATGTGTGCCCTGATTGTGGAAATAGTTTTCAAAAGTCATGCCACTTAAAATCACACCAGAGGATTCACACTGGAGAGAAACCATATGCATGTGATTGTGGAAAGTGTTTTACGGAGTTAGGCAGCTTACGACAACACCAGAGAATTCACACAGGTGAGAAACCATACACATGTTCACACTGTCAAAAAGAGTTTGGGTTTTTATCATCTCTTAAATATCATGAGGGGATTCATACGGGAGAGAAACCATATTCCTGTGATGGATGTGAGAGACGCTTTACAACAATGCGGAGCTTAAGACAGCACCAGAGAAGTCACACTGGAGAGAAACCATACAAATGTTCACAGTGCCAAATGGATTTTACTTATTCATCCTCTCTTAAATATCACGAGATGAGTCACACTGAAGAGAAACCATTTTCATGCGATGAATGTGAGAGGAGTTTTACTGCAATGCGCAGCTTAAGAGAACATAAGAGAATTCACACTGGAGAGAAACCTTACAAATGTTCAATGTGTGAGAAGACTTTCACACGTTCATTATCTCTTATACATCATGAGAGGATTCACACGGGAGAGAAACCGTATTTGTGTGATGACTGTGGGAGGAGTTTTATACAGTTAAGTAACTTAAGAAAACACCAGAGACTTCACAATGGAGAGAAACAACTAAAATGTTCATAGCGTGGCTTGAGATTAATTTTTTCATCTGCATCCAAAGTGGTCATGAACTAAGAAACTAATTTTTCAGGAAACAAAACTGTTTTGTATATATATAAAAAAACAGCTCATTGATGATGCCAGTACATGTTTTTGGTGTTCACAGGGAACAAACCATATTTGTTGAGGCTGCCTATTATGCTCTTTTTTCCATTGATTTATTTGTATATTTTTATTGGCTATATGTAACCAGTATATCTGTATTATTGACTAGGTTTTTAGTCTTTTACTGTTTTTTAATGTAGTGTTTTATGGCATTTTGGACGTTTTTGCTACCATATTATCTGGGTAAAATTATATTTGATTTCACATTCTTACATCCCTTAATCATTGCCACAACCTTTCTTCTATTCTTTTTTTTTTTTCCTTTTTACGTCACGTTGCCTTAATGTTATTTTACCATTAATTTGTATTGTCAACTGCCTGTTTGGTTAATACATCTACCTCTTCATTTCAACATCTACTATTATTTCTTCACTTTAAATTTCTTTATATTTGTCCATCAAGTCTCGCCTTGTCCTTAATGTCCCTGACATGATACTTAATAAAGCAAATGGAATGTTTGAAATACCCCCAAAAATAAATACCTGAACGTTAATTTTTCTGCTACCCCTGTTGTTTCTGTATTAAGATCTTTGGACCCGTCAGTGAAAATTTTAAGTAGAAGAAATCGATATTTTGTCATATACGCATTTCTAATAGAAAAGAAAAACATCTAGAGTTCATAAAAGATATCAAAAGTTATTGTAAAAAGACTAATCTGCTTAAAGACAATTAGAAATGAAATATTTAAACTTTGAAAGATTAATGTGTTATATTTTATGTGATGGAAATCTTGGCATTTATATGATCTAACATGTTTTATTTTATTCACGGTATGTATTGATTATTAAAATTTTCTTAACGACTTGAGAATGTTCATATCTCAAAGGTTATTGAAGATTTTTTCACATGAGCACGACAATCCCACATTTTTAATTCACACCTGTTATGTGTTGTATACAGCTGATAACAGCAGTATACATGTATTCCATCTTTTTATTATCAAAGTTGTGAGCAGAATTGGTCCAGAGCTGTATCACAATGCTGTTTCTTTACAAATGTTCATCAAAAATAAATCAGAAAGTCTGTTGACGCCTACTCATCATTTCATCTCTTTAAATACAATAGCTTCGTTTAAAGTCAGAATCTACCTCTCGATTCACCCACAAATGCATTTAACGCAACTTTATTAATTTTACGCCGTGTGGTGCGTAAAGGCTAGTATATAGTTGAATATAGGAGACTGTGTGCAGCACATTACTTAGATGCTAAAAATCTAAGCCTAAATAACTGATGAAGTTGGTCAGATTAGAGAAACTTTGGAAATCAATGAGCAGATTCTGAAGGACGAAAGTAGAGGCACAGAATCCATGCTGCTTGAGGAGCAACATAAAGTTTCCTCTGCCAATGAGGGTTTGGGGTGCCATGTAATCAGTGGGTGTTGGTCCACTGTGTTTGCTGAGGTCCTAGGTCAACACAGCTTTCACCCAGAAAGTGCATGCTTCGTGCTTCTATGGGGTTATATTAGTCTCACATTCTGATTGCAAAGTCCAATTTTGAGAGAGCAAAAGGTTAATTTACATGCGCATGAGCTGCGTTTTGTGAATGAAATGTTCTCGTGTAACAAAATAAAAACGTATTTTGAGCATGAAAAATGTTTGTGCATGTGCGCAGACAGTCTTGTTTGCTCTCGCAACAACACCCTCATACCTGCGCGTGCTCGAAACAAACCAGTTACAACCGGCCACAATTCCAGCCAATTAGAGAGGAGTCTGGTTTATAGGTCAGCCCATCAGAATATAAAGGACTCATCTCTGATTGGCTGAAATTGTGGCAGTTTGTAATAAGCTAACAAGCAGTTTGTGGTGAGCAAGTGTGTGTTTGATGGTATTATTTTACGCTCAAAATACCTTTTTGCGCACACAAACATTTCATGTACAAAGCATTTTATTCACGAAACGCAGCAAAACATAATAAAATAAAAAATAAAACTTTATGCTCAGAATTGTGACGCTAAAATAACTCCATATGCTTCCTGCTGCTCAACACATGCGTGTGATGAATGTGGGAGGACTTTTACACAGTTTAGTACCTTAAATGTGGACCAGGAACTTCACACTGGAGAGAAGCCTACTCCACATCACTCAAAATTGAACCTATATTTTGGAAATGTGTTGTATACTCAATGAAAATAAGCTATTTATTTGTACAAATAATCATAAGAAATGTTCTCTGCAATGTGCATGTGTCATCACTTGGCATAGCACATAGTGTTAATCTAGCAACATGTCACTGGGGAGAGGAAGAAGGTGACACTGTTTTCACAGTAATTTAGTTTTTTGTTACAGTACCCGGTTTGGTGGACTTTTAAATCAAACCCTGTTTTATTCTGGATGACACTGTTGTAGGCCAAGCACATGGGTCTTTTCTCTTGATGTACAAAAGGAAGTAACTGAACTGCAGTTCATCTTCTGACCACTTGAGGTTGACTCCTAAAGTGAGCAGGTTCCCATTAACAGCAATATTAAACACACTCAACCTTATGAAAAAAGAAGTTCCTGGCTCCATTAGTTGTTTTGATGCATGTTGCTTTAGTTGACCTTCATAACAACTCATAGGGAAATACATTTTTATTTGTTATTTATTTTTCTAAGATATTTTAAGACTTTAAAAATTAAGGAATTGGGAAGGGCTAGAGTTCACGAACGCTGAAGTTTGACTATTGGCTACATATAAATTGGACGTAAACTTTACCCAGGTTTTTGTGACGAGATCCATGTTCCCCCTCTCCTCAGTCAAGTCAATGCAGCTATTACATTGTTTAAGATTCGTTTCTATGTGAATCTAATGACTGCTAAATGATAATTTATCAAGATACAGTTAACTAGTTGTTGTTTTTTAGTAACGTATTGTGATTCCACATAATTCAAAAACACTCACATGTAATAATCGTGATTAAAAATAAAAGTATGCTCAAAAATCACCACGCGAATTGTTCAAATGGTGTTACGGTAACTGAAGTGGAGGGGCAGATTTCGACAGAACACCGGAAAGACCCACCAAAAGCTTCGTCAACACATGTTTAAGGAGGGATTTTCCGAGAAGTGACGACAATACCCGAACAAAGCCGATCTTTAATTGCCTTTAAAACGGAATGTGCCGAAGTCTGGCGAGAATTCCGATTTGGGAAACTGAAGTCTTTTGTGGCAGATTGAGGGCGAAGAAAAGGATTGCAAAAACAAGGAAGAGGGAATCCAGGTTTTTAAAGCACGATTGTGTAGAAAAGGCGCTGCAATCGCAGTGATTTCTGGAATTTGCTAACAAAGGTAGGAAAAATTATTAAAGATTTACTCGCATTTTCTCTCACGAAAAGCTGAATCAACTGGAAAGGGAACATGCTGTCGGGTTTATATTGATTAATGATGCGGATAACTTTCTCAGATGTTATCTTCTATGAATATATTGCTATTAACCGGACTCTGGGCGTGTAATTCAATCAAGAAACAATTGAGACATTTATGTTTTTAATGACATTAAGATTTACATATCGGTACAATATTCATAAGTAAATCCGCTTGCTTTTTAAAATTCAATGAAACTCTAAATACAGTAAATTAATTTGTATGGTTAATTCTCCAGCTTTTATTGAGGGATCGCACCGGGATGTGGTGTGAAACAGGAAACTCGAGAATAGGATATTGATTGATAATAGGCAATGATGCGGGTTTCTCGTGAATGGACATCGAACAGGCTACTCCACATGACATACAGCTCTCAAGGGATGCTGGACGTTTCAATCGAGATTCAAGACTCGATTTATGACACGAGTCGCGCAGTTTGCGCAAGATCTCCTATATTCGGGTCATTATTGTGCGCGTGTTTTGTTCTGCTCATGTCTGCAGTTGCACAGATGCATCCAGGCTGCTCGACGTGCGTCGTGAGGATGCTTTGACGGGACAGGTCCGGCAGAGAGAGCGACACACCCATTGTCGCATCTCCGGGCCTGAAAATGGTTCCCCTGAAGGGAAAGGGAGGCCAATAAGATTTGGCTTCAACACGGAAAGCAACGAATATGCGCTGTTGAGACGGACTATATTCTTACAGTGTGCTCCGAACGATTAGTTAATTGGTCGTTAAAATGGGAACGTAGCTGCTGTGTATGATTTGAGTCAGCGGTTCGGCTGCCTGACTATTAGCGTCACCTCAACCTATTGATTTCATTCAGGGTTTTTCCTGAGTGATGCTGATTTTTTTCTTAGTTGGGTGGAATAATGGGTGAGCATTCATTTGATAGCCATTATAAGTTCCTATATATTTATTACGAAGTATTGAGCTTTAAAGGATTTGATTACGTTTTGCAAATGACGTCACGATGGGTATTTAATGAAGCGGTCTTCTTGCTGCATCCAATCTGCGCACTATTCACACTTTTATGGTTGCAAAATGAGAATAAGTGTGTCCCAAACCATAGTGTACATAAGAAAGTGTCAGAGTGCTACCCGGATGTATACTTTTTCTGGTTAGAATCTTAAGTGCAGATCGATGAACGCTTAACCGGGTGATATTACCCACAATCCACGGCACTCTGTTGTAAGGAGCTTTCTTTTGGACCAAAACAAATGAGAACTCTGTAATATGACTCATTTTAAAGAAGCACAGAAATAAATAATATCAATATCAGAGTGTTATATTTATTATTAGAATGTTTTTAGTGAAGGAATGGGAAAGAAGAAATTAACTTCTTGCATGTCATTTGTAGTGACTTGGCACAACTACTTCTGACATGTGACATATTACTGGATCCCAGATCGTGCACACACTCGTCTCACACACTAAAAAGTATGAACACTTTCTTCAGAAAAAGAGTATCTACTTTAAAGGTACAGTGTAAGTGTTCAGATTGGGAGGCAACACAGGTTTTAAGGCAAATGTGAACAGCTGTAATGTGCTTTTGCGATATGCTGTAAGTCAGGGGTCTCAAACTTGATTCCTGCAGGGCCGCAGCCTTGCATAGTTTTGCTCCCACCTTAACTGAACCCAGAAGACATCCGATTCCACTGATACTAAGGTCCTCTGGCTTTGTTTGACGCTAATGGTTTGTTTCTTAAAACAGGGTTGGAACAAATTCCCGCATGCAGGGGCTGCGGCCCTCCAGGAATTGAGTTTTAGACCCTTGATGTAAGTGAATCAAAATCCAAATTGGATAGTCCCTGAATAAACATTGCTCACTTTTTCCACAATCGAAATCTATGATGTTTAGCACGTCAGCCATTGTGGTACTTTTTCTTCTGGACTGAGCATTGAGTGTGTCAACATGTCACATGAACCATGTGTGACATTTCATATGAAGGTTAATGGAGACTCAGCATAACCAGCTATTGCCATCATGGACGTATGTCATTTTCTAGGAACTAAAGGCCCTGTCATAAATGGCATAAAAGTGCACTAGTAGACTTGAATCGCACATGCCCCTAAAGTGGACGAACCTGTAGGGTGCCCGCCTATAATTTTTATAAGGTCAAAACTAGTGATCTAATAATAATTAAAAAAAAAATCCAGCACCAGGTGTGTAAACATGTTTTGTTTGATCCAAAGTTGTGCAGTTTTAACATGGGAGTGAATAAGAACCTGCTCACTTTTGACCCCACCCCGCTTGCTGCCGGTTGCGGCAACTACTGTTCAGTCAACTGTTTAGGCTTTACACAATTGTTTATGTAATTGTGCTAGTGACAAAGACCTTGCAGTTCTTTATCTCTCTTCTTTTGTGTTTGTTCTTCTTTTGCTCTTCTTCTCAGTGTTGTTACTGTTCTTCCTGTCATCAGATTGATGCTAGACTGTAAATCGTGTCTCACTGCAGCTACTTTTGTAGGTCCCAAGTCTACTCTGAACATGTGATTAAAAATGCAACACTGGTCCCCTGCTGGGGAAAACCAATGCAACTTGGCAAGGCCTATCTTTTTAATTTGCATCCATCACTGTGTTGACGGCCATTGTTTTTTCTCAAGGGGTGTTTGCAATTGAAACGCTGGTACCAAAAATGAATCTAGGTGCCGGATGGTCTTGAGTGACAGAAGCTGGTCATGTCAGGACTCTACACAGCATCCAGTGAGATATTTAACATGGCTGCTCATACTAAACAAAGCAAATGTTTTTGTCATCATGTTCATACAACATTTGATATATTACAGCAGCGGGTAGTTGATCTTCTGCATCTTTCTGGTCAGCTCTTACACTATAGGGGTCAGTGTTTTTACAGTGTTTGCAGTTAATCTTATTGGTTAATGGAGTCTTGGAGTTAATGGAGAATTTTGAGCTAATTGTTAAGGAACAAATAATTGCACAACTATATAATATAAAACACGATGGATATCTCAGAATAAAGCAGTTTTCATAATAGGGTCTCTGTACAAGTTTCACATCACAGAAATGTGCTTATTAAACGTTTTGCCATTCGGGACATTTTTAGTAGTGCTCACCAACCCAATTGTTATCAAGCTGGGTAAATACGTCATTGTATAAAGTCAAAACAGTTAAAATTGTGAAATGAATAAACTACACTGTATGCACTACTGTATGCATGTAAAGCCTGGCCACAAAGAAGGTTGAACTTAACTTTGATGATTTAAAATAATTCTAAAAGATTTCTAAAAGAATTCTAGTCATCACAATTAGTTTAAAGGCTCTAAACTTCAGCTGAAATTTTATTTTATACCGATTTGAGTTGGAGACAGATCTGTGCTGAATTGGTTTATTCAGCTTTGCTTATTCAAGCACATCTCTGCCAGAAACAGAGTTTATTGTTGTGTTTAGAGCAAAACTTCTTTTAAAGACTCTTCCTCTAATCAGTATTTGATCCAGAATATTCTTGTAGATTGGATTGACAGGCGTCTGTGAAGTTTGACATAAAAACAATATTTGATCTTGTTTAATGTACATGGGTGGGCTCTGTCATGGGAGGCCCTCATGTCAGTGAGTACTACTATTTTAGCCTGACAAGTCTCTAATTGCTGCATTCATTCTTTGATCAGCACAAATCAGTCGATAAATTGCGGAGCTGGTATGAAAATGTGTTTACCCCTTCCTGATTTCTTCTTATTATAACATTTAACATACCATTGAATAGACCTTAGTCAAAAGTAATACATTGCCATTATACACTTTTTTTTATGAAATATTTGAAGAAAAGTCAACATGCAGACAAGGAAAAAGAATGAGTATAGAACACAGGTTTATTCGGCATTATGGCGACAATTTTATCCAAAGCAACTTACACTACAAGGCAATGAGAGGCATTTTTTGTGGAACATCTTTTTCCTGGAGTATGGCCATTTTTGCGAAATTGAGCAAATGGTCGGGATAATGTTTTTGAAAATCTCTTCTAATTGATCAAAATTCACATGGCAGAAAAACATTAGAACAAAATAAAAAAATATTCTGTTAGAGTTTTCAGTCACAATGCAAAGAGTTAACGTTGGAATGTAATCTGAAAAGCAAAGGCAAGAAGAACAAAAACACACTAAGTTAAGCAAAAATTTGAAGTTTTGGTTTTAGGTAACTTTTCAGCACTACAGATGTAACTACTTTGATATAGATGGATTTGCAGAAGAATCAATCTCTCTTTGTTCTTGTTGTCCAGGATTGTCCTTTCCTATAAGATATTTCATATTGTGTCCTATCTTCGTTAGCCTTGGGTTCCCCAGGATTTTCTTGATCAGTATCAGAAGTCGACAACAAGCTGGCAGACTTATTATTAATACAATTATAGCTTGTTTTTGTTGTCGTAACCATTTGATGCCAGTATTACAATAGGCACAAATAGATTTTTAAAACAAAACTGAATTCATATAAAAACTCTATGCCTATTCAAATAGGATAGGAATAATTAGAGAGAAAAATCATTAAAAAAAACGATTATATTAAGTGCTCACAAAAGATATTTGCTTTTTGAAAGCTGTTAGTGTTGCTGGCGTCCTGACTGGATCAGTGGATCAACTCCGGACTGGAGCTGGTTTTACCAGCCAGGGACAGTGAGATAAAGTTCTGGTGAAAGATTTCTTGCCTTTATAGACCACAAGATGCTGTTCTCTGAATACAAGTTTCATGAAGGATTGTAAGAGCTTGTGAAAGTAGACCATGATTTCGTTAAGAATGGTCTGATCTTTCTGATGTTGTTCAAGGCAAATCTGCATGCTCAAATCGTCATAGCAATGTAGTCAGCTGTTCATCCAGAGACTAAAGCTGAAAGGGGATTTGTTGAGGATTCCAGCTGAATGCGGTAAGTGGCAGGTTATTGTTGATGAGTAATTTAGGGTCAATGATATAGTGTTGGGTGTCGATGGCAAAGCAAGTGAGAAGAAAATCCCTGTAAGTTCACGATAGGGCTCAGAGAAATGGTGTAGATGGAGAAGAGGGTCAAGAACTGAGCCTTGAAAGATGAGGAGTGAATGCTGAGAACCTGTTCTGAAGTTCAGGTGAGATTCTCACAAAAAAACTTTAGTTTGTTTCTGTTTTGAAAACTGCTCTCCTCAGTTAAGTTTCAGTAGTTTGAAAGGCGGTGAAATAGATACCTCACTTTTAAAACATTTTGTTTTAATTTGTAATAGACATTGATTTTACGTGTTTATGTTCCAAATATTAGTCAGTACAAACCAATGTATAATACATTCATATTAGTTCAGTTAATTAATACTATATTATTAGAATCACATTTCTTTTTCATTTATTCTGGCCTTCTTTTAAAAATGCTCAATCAATTTTCTAGTAACCAGCTTGAGTTTTAGATTAAAAATATTTGGCATACATATAAAATGCCACATATTTGTTTTATTGGTGTAAACATACATTATTGGTGTTGTGTTTCACTATCCTCAGATACCCTGCTAATATGGGCATCCGAGGCGTGGCAGTCATTAGCACTCTCTTGTGCTCAGGTAAGAGATGAAAACACACACATTAGCACAGGAGTTATAAACTAAACGAACAACAGTTGCTAGACATTAGTCTCTTGTCAACATAGCTTTCTGAATCGTGTAATTCACAAAGGCTACATTCACAGCATAAATTATCATAAAATGTTTGGCAGAAAGTGCAGTGCTGGCAGTTTGACATAGAAGCATATCCAACAGTTTATTGCTTGTGCTGAAGGGAGAAAAGGGAGTTTCAATCTCTTTACAAAACTCATTCATTATTAACTTTAGATGTAGTTTTGTGTCCGGCCAAAAGAGAATGTATTCTTAGCTCACGTACAATCAGGCATTTCATGAATATGTTTGGATTTATATTTTTAATCTTGGTTTATTATTCTTAAAGAAAAAAAGAATTGTCTCCATTCTGTTCTCCTTCAAAACTGCTGATCAACAAATATGAGTGGAATTCAGATACTCAGCATTAAAAGCAAAAATCAGCCTTTTTGTTGTTGAAAAGCCTAATTTGATACAACAATATCATATTGCAGTTAGTTATCTGAACTGGTGCAGATATTTGATAATGTCTTATTTTTGTAAAATAGTGTTAAATAATGAATTTTCTTTTAATTTCTTTACAGTTTGGGCAGCAACCATCAAGGGTAAGGTTTACAAATAGTTTCAGTTGAGCAAATTAATTTCCCAGACTTCAACACTTAAAACCTTTCTCCCTTAGCTAAAGATGAACACCGCACAGCTTTCTTCAAGGAGGACGTTCATATTCCTCTGTCAGCTTTAAGCACAGCTGAAGTGGTGTTTAAGCCAAGAACACAACCGACTTTAGAGAGGGTCTACCTGCAGAATGGCACAATACTGGATACACGTGCCAAACTGAACAGCCACCTCAGTCATCTGGTCCTGGAGGATGTTGGTGAGGAAGACGAGGGTACATACGTGGTGAAGAATTCAGCAGCCCCAGCAGATGTCAGACGAATCATTCTCGTTGTCAGAGGTATTAGCTGCAATGACTATAGAGACATTTTTAAAGCAGTCAATAATGATGAAGTTTGGTCGAATTTGCAGATTTTGACCTTCATGTTAATCTTTGAAACAATTCACTTGTTTTGAGACTCCCCAAGGATGATCCTCGCTCAGATTTATCATCAGTGTTTTTTTAGCAAAACATTATAAATATATACAAATATCTGTAATCATGATTTTTCCAATTTTACCTAATCTGAAATGGAAAAAAAATACTTGTAGCCAATCAGCTGAAACATTTCAAATATTAGGAAGCAACAGTTCACAATAAGGGGGACATGATAGTTTATGTATATTCTAACCAGTAATGTATTATGAGTCAAAGAGGCATTAATGATAAAGTAACATATGCATTACGTCCCCTGCTGAAATAGGTTCTGGGCAATAGCATTTAGAGCTATTGGAAAAGAGATAACTAAATTTAAATAGACAAGCATTGATATTTATAAGTTTTTTTTTTAAACACAGAAATATTTTCTGATAATGAGAATAAAAACTGAAATTCAAAACTCAAGCTTCTTAACAAAGAAGTCACAAGAAATTCAGGGGAATTTGAGAACTAAAAATGAACATGTCAAAATAAAGAATAAATCCCGTCCCAAACTATCGTCCCAAACCATTTAGCTAGAATAATAAAAATAAAATCAAACAAAACATGTTTTTCAGTGAAAAAATAGCACTTTAATTACTTTGTGCTATCTACCCAAAATAAAGAAAACCAGGACACTTCCCCTAATAACCCTCTAACGCTCATATGTCAAAGTCAAGGCCTGCATGCCAGATCTGGCCCGTTAATGTATTATCAAAGGCCCCTAAGATGATAATTAATTACTATTCAAACCGGCCCGCAGCTCTTCATTCCCCACAATGTAACAGCACTCTCACAGGTCTCGGCTGCTACTCATCAGCAGTCAGAACAGATATCAGCATTCAGCTACCCCCTTCTTAAAAATGGTTAAACCAAAGGTCGCCGCTGAGAACTGTATGCTTCCAGGCAGGGGGGAGGCAGAGTACATGTTGACGGAGGTAAAAGGCAAACCTGAGTTTCTGAATGCAGATAGGAGCCATGAGAAGGAATAAAACTGATTTAGATTTATTTCCTCATTTTACTATTTGAAAACAGTGATTGGTAGGATCATAAACCATCACAATAATCCATTTTTAGTGTAACACATTTATATCAAATACATTTTTAGTATATGACATATATTTTTAGTAAGGTCAAATTATTTTTTTGCTATTTGCCTATTTAAAGTTTCTTGTTTTGAAATTACTGGCAAAGCCATTGCTTTATTAGTTTCATTATTAAATAATATACATAATAGTATTCTGTCTTGGTTCAATAGGCTGTGTGTAATCATTTCGATATTTAATAACAAACATTGAACAAGTCCAGTCCTCGCCTGGCAGCAAATATGTTTTTTTTTCTGTGATATTTGACATCCCTGCTCTAATGTATATAAGCAGAAACTGAAACCCTAATGTATGGTGCATTAAAACACATTTTAAAAGTTTTCTCTAGGAATAAACATTCGGTAACACTTCAAACTAAACGTCTGTCTAGGTCCACTCTAAGATGACAGATCAACACAAAGAAACCGCAGAGACTACCACTTCACACATTAAAAACAGCACATTTTAACCACTCTCTTTGCTTTGAATTGTTCAAAACTGGACACTCTCAGCCTTCACTGCTCTGACGACTGAAGAGCACATCCAACCTGATGCTCATGTTGGACAGAGGTTTCAACCAGGTCAACTGGCAGCTCAACAACAGTTGCATCTCGAGGTTATGATTTTACAGGTGATTGGGTCCCAGGACACTCGAACCAATTGGTGACACTAATACAAAAAATCTGAATGTCACAAAAATTAAAAGAAACCAAAAGAAGCCAAAAGAAAATACTACAATGGAACCAGATCTTAACAACATGTATTAGACATGACATTATTATACCCATACATGACCCATGTGAATAGATAGATCAATTGCTGCCTTAACTAATGATTCATTTCAGATTGTCTAATAATGTATTAATTGGCACTTTAAGGTCAACTACAATAAAAATCCTCCTATGAAAATGTGATTAATAATAAAAAAAAAATATCAATAATAATACTGATCATAAATTCATCATTGGCTCCTAAAGATTCATTCATTCATTCATTCATCTTCATGTCGGCTTTCTTCCCTTTCGGTGTCGCCACAGCGTAATGAACCGCCAACTCTCTGGAATATGTTTTACGTGCCGGATGCCCTTCCAGCCGCAGGCTCTTAAAGATGACTATCTTTAATGAAGTGCAGAAATATGCTGCAAAACGAGGGGGCACACTTGCTCTCTTTATTTGTGTTCATGAGCAATTCATTATCAGTGATAAACCTATGAAAAAACTCTGAGTGCAAAGCCTTTTATTATATAGTCTACACTTCATGGGTAATCATGGTTAGGGTTAGCATCTACAAATCATGGGTAACTAATTTTATAATATCAGTATGCATCTTTTAATGGCATCTAATGAGTTGTGCATCTTCATGTGCAATGTCTATGTCATGTTATTTTTGTGTATAAATCATTTTCACCATTTAAAGGGGTCATGCCATGTGAACCTTTTCATGGCTTTTATAGTGATTTATAAGAGTAGATTGAATAAAAAATGGACGTTCCCAAACGAAAACTAATTTGTTTCTTTTTTAAACGGGTTTTATTTGTGTCATTGACGACCTCACATGAATCTCATTGTAGCGTCACAGATACCAGAGGGCCGATTTCCCTCCCCCGGTAACAAACGTGTAAATCAAAGAGAGTGAAAGATGGAGCGAGTAGCTCTTGTGTTATTAAAAGGACAATATTAAAAGAACTTGTAATGATTAAAAGAAGATGCTCAATTCCAGGGTGTTCAGAAAGCATACATCTATAAGATTCTTGCTCATAAAAGTAAGGTTGTACAATATTGTTCCCTCCAAACACTATTATAGTGTCTACCATTGTTGCTAGCTCTGTGTTCGTGTGTTAAGGGTAGGGTTCTTGAATATGCTTGAAATTAATCCCTCTAATATCTCTCGAATCTATGTTGACCGTCAGACAGTAGCTTAGCATATGCCTCATGAATATGCAATTTACTAACCAATAGGTGATCAACTGGGGAGTGGTTACGAAGTTTGCCGAATTAGAAAACCAACTTGAACATATTATTGAAAATAACACAATGTCACTGACCCTTTAAAAATAATAGAGTAGAATGTGGAGGTTTCTGTTGCTGTTTTGAGATATAGATGCAGAAACAAAAATTAATCAAGCTTTAGTGACTATTTTGTGATTTTGACAGCCTGATATTGTGTTTCCTTGTAGACTGTGCCTTGGAGACCGTGGTGAAATATGGAGACACGTATCATATTCCGATCAACCCTATAATCGGACCTTACACTCTTCAGTTCAGGGAAGGAACTCAGAACACACCTGACCAGACCACAGACGAACCCCCGGTGCTTCTCATCAACCAGACCAGCATCCCCACTGAAGAGTACGAGAAGCGACTCACCGTGAGTGAGAAGAGGGTCAGCCTTCACTCCGTCACAGGAGCGGATGAAGGAAGCTACACTATTGTAGACACTGAGGGGAAGCCTAGAATGAGGGCCTGCCTTAACGTGAAAGGTAGGAGTAACATTTATGACTGATTTAACATGATGTAATAGTGTCAAATATTGGTAGCTTCACAAACAAATGTGGGAAAATTACATGCTGAGAAAGTCAAGCAAAACAACGACAATTTCTAAATATTATTTTTTTGTATGAAAACTACTATATCATAAACTATTTTATCTCAGCATTTCTCTCTCTCTATCTCTCTATGATTTTATATGACTTTATTTTATGCTTGATTTTATTTAATGTACTTTCTTTATATTCATTGTTTTTAATGTATAACTCTTTTAATTACCCTGCGTAAGAAATTTGCTTTACAAATAAACTTGCCTTGTCTTGAAAGTGAGAACTTTAGTGGTAAAAACCTATTATGTGCCTATAGTTCATGGAGCGTTAAAGTGACGTCCCCAAAAATATTTAAAAAGTAATTTCAGAAAATAAATTCAGACTGAAGTTCAGGATGGAGATCGATACCATTTTTCACGAGGGAGTACTTGCATAAATTAGCCTTGGTAGGCTTTAGGTTTGGAAAATAATTGAAGCCCGAAGAACCCCCAAATAAGGCAAAGGAGGACAGCCACCAGATGGTTTTCCCCAAAAAGCTGCAAGCAATCTGAAGGGCAGGTTGTCTGATAATATGCAGGTTAGCGGACTCTATTCTTTAGTTTAAAGGTAAAATATGTAAGTTATACTTAAATTAGGAGGAGTCATGCTAATTGTATGCATTCTCGTAAAATTCTTGGCAGTATTTATCTTAAGTCTTTAACTATGTTTATCTCTGTCTATGTAAAAAAAACGGTTTTGCTGCCTCCATCTAATACAGGGTGTTTGAAAAATTAGCTCTTTTAATGAGATTGCTTACTCAACCTTGTTGGGAACATTCTGCTGACCACTTTTGTTTTTGTGTCGCTATGTGCCTAATGAATATTAACATTAGTAATTACTAACAGGATGAGTTTCTGAAAACCCAAGAAAGTTAATCCAGTCAACGAATATGGAGCAGTTTACGGCTCAACACATTTTTTTGTACATTTGACTCAGTATGATGAGTAAGCCGATTCATTGACTAGGGATTCATTGGAGTGCAAGTTAAACTGTGTTCATAGTACCATGAGAATCATCTAATTGAATAGTAATTAGCCAAAAGTAAACGTTGACCCAAATCATTTGGTCCTAAAAAATGTAGTCCCACAAATATTGTATTTTCATAATTTGTTTCAATTAACCAGAGTACACAAATGTTGTACTCAATTAAAAGTAGCACAACTTTAGTGAAAAAGTCAAATACAAGTAAAAGTACCTAGCCTTTTTAAAACCAGCCCCTCCCACTACATTTCATGCCATATAGAGAGTCTGGAACTGAACCATTGACCTTCGTTTTCTTCCTGGAGTTGGGCATTCTGCCAAAGTTTACCCAAAGTTTACCTTTACCCAGTACTTACCATCTAGGGCTGAAATGATTCGAGTTACTCGAACTTGATTATGAGAGTTAGTCGAGGCAAAATCCTCTGCCTCGAAGCCTCAATTAATTCTTTTTATGCTGTGGTCTGTCTTAATACTGCATTCTGATTGGCTGTTAATCCAGGTCAGTTTCACTCAATGTGCGGGCTGGATTACAGTTCAGTAATCAGTAACAATGTGGATTCTTTTAGCATGCATATTCTTTCAGTTGCACGGGTATTTTTACATCAATCGTTATTTGTGGAGCTTCGCTGGACAGACGTTGAGAAACATTTAATCTTTAAGAGAGAGTTCAAAGAGTCATTCAAGAAAAAACTGAGCATTTTATTTTTACAATAAAGGAAACCAGGAGGTTCAAATTGGCATTCATCCTTTTTTTATGCATGTTATAATACTATAACGGTACATTGAAAAGATTGTTGTCAAGTAGCAGTTATGACTTTGTTCCTCTTCTCTTCAGGGAACAACTACTATAAAAAATAATTCAATAAAAAAAGCTTTTTCCTCCTCTGTCTTTATTTTCTACCTTTATTTTCCTTCTGCTATGGTTTATTGATCAGTTGATACAATTTCTATTATGACGAAGCTGAGATAGACTTTGACTGTGTAACAAATTACTTATTGTCTCTCCCTGACTGTTAGTCGCTTTGGACAAAAGTCTGCCTAATGCATAAATGCAAATGTAATGTAAATGTTAGCTTTCATTTTACAGCAGGTGCTTACTGTATTGCCAGTTAGAATTAACTTTAAATGCTCCTTCTGCAGCACAAATATGAATAATATCTTTAATATGTTAATGTGTGCCAAAAATAATGTGGATTAAATAATCCATGGCGAACTTTAAGACATCACAACATTAAACATCTGCACTACTTCTGTGCTTTTAATGTAATCGATAATGTAATCGTTGCCATATTTAATACAACAGAGAGAAACAGACACAGAAATATTATTTGAGTTTCAAGCTGAAGTGTGTAGAAACCTTGTGAACAAGGCACTCGTCATACAGCATACAAACCTACCTTGATGGATATCAGACTAACAGTAGTTTTCTTCCGTATCTACATTTCAGAGCACCTAGTCTTTTTGCACTTGAATTACGACGAAACCTTGAAGATCAAACTGCATCTGGACCACACCAGAGTCAAACTGGTATACATCCCAGAAAACGATCACAGAGAGCGCCTCATCATCGACCTGGGAGAACTGGTGGCACCTCTGGACTCTGCTTTGGAGGGCAGAGTGTCTGTGGAAGGGTCTTCATTCTACTTGAAGAAGGTCAAATTCAGTGACAAGGGTGTCTTTCGAGTGACAGACTTGTTGGGCTTCCGCATTACGGATGTCTATCTTCAGGTGGAAGGTGAGATGTTTGACACTACGAAAAATGTATTTGTTGATTTTTAGATCTGTCAAAAAATTTTAATTTTATCAGATAAGATAGATTTGTGGAGCTCTTTTGCCTCTTTTTAAAGTGTTTTGTTTGATCAATAATGATAGTTACTTTAATTTTGTTCCTGTAAGGTTTGCAAAGTGCTTGAATTTTAAATTAAGTGTTTGAAAAGGCCTAAAATAGTGGTTATACTAAACTTTTTTCTTGGACGCTAGGAGAGACAAAAACTGGTGTTGTTTTTTTTTTACATTCATTTAATTTAAGGGTCCTAAAAGGTCTAAATGAATTACTTTTAGTTTTATTTAATTTTGCTGTGTTTATTCAAGTTGTTTTCATTTATTTCAATTCCATGCGTCTGTTTTTAAATGTTTATGATTGTATTTTGTTTAACTTCATTTTATATACTCTTTTTTCTTCTATTAATTGAATTTAATTTGGTATTCATTTTACTCAGACACGTAGTTAAGTGATGGCAAAATGAGGTTTTATGAAATCATTTGAAGCACTGGTTTGAAAACAGGTTCAGTACTCAAAGGTTAATTCAGTTCAGTCATTAGGGACATCTAGTGGATTTTTTTATTAATGCACTGCCAAGTAAAGTATTAAAAATGTTATGGATTTAGTTGTAGTTCAATGTATTCTACATTTTTTGAATGCAAGTTGTGAAAATTATTGAATTAATTTGCTAGTCAATCAGTATTTTTTTGTTTGACAATTTAATGCACTAATAAAACAATGCTTTTTGGAATTTACCTGCTTGGAAATGATTTCAAATGACAGATTTAACAAGGCAGATGTTTTCATAATACATGTAGGGGGCAGTGGGCTCGATTAAAGTGTTATCTTTTTTGCTTGTGTATGACAAAATGTATTTGGCATTGCGCTTGAAGCACTGGAAATCTGTGCTTTTGTAATGGTTTTTATTTAAGAATAATATGTTTTCCACATTGGGAAAGAGTGTCATGAACAATTTATCTTTTTGAAACAACTTTCATAACATGCATTTCATTTTGTAGCTAAAACAATCAAACTTGCTTTTGTTTGTTTCCAGGTCATTTAGAAGCTCCACAATGATGATCATTTATTTATTTTTGTAGCTGCACTTTATATTTTTGAAGCTGCACTTTTATTGACATGATCCCACATTTTTTTGTCTTAATATTAACCCTGCTTTTAACCCTTTCTTTGCATGAAAAAAGAATGCGTCTCTTGAACAACACTGCCAGTAATGTTACTATTATAAAACATATATTCATTCATTCATTTTCATGTCGGCTTTCTTCCCTTTCGGGGTCGCCACAGCGGAATGAACCACCAACTCTCTGGCATATGTTTTACATGGCGGATGCCCTTCCAGCCGCAACCCATCGCTGGGAAAAAACATATATTGTATTACTTTATTTTATTTGGTGGCACCATGTCAAAGTATTCCTACAATTTAGAATGTTTCCTGGATAGCTCCATTATTAAAAAGTCTACAATAAACACAAGCGCTTTAGTGGCGCATAGAATATGTAGTCCCAAATGTAAAATCAGTATTGCACCAAAGTTTTGAATCTCCACCTCACGAGTCGAAGCAGTCAGCTGATTCAGTCTGTATGAATGGTTCGGACGTTATCGGAGCTCACTGCTTAACTGTAGCCAACCAATCGAGTTCAACACAAGCTTCAAAGCATCACTACTCATAGTCATGGTGTTTATTTACTTTTTTTTTGTTTGCAATTGTTTTAATGTTGTTTAAAAGTTTTTATGTTGTTTTTATTGAAGGAATTTAATTTTGTGTTATGTCATTTTAATGTATTATAAAATTATTTCAGATAATTTAGTTTTTTTATATTTATTTGGATTTTCTTTCATTCAATTCATTCATTCATTCATTCATCTTCATGTCTGGTTTCTTTCCCTTTCGGGGTTCACCACATCGGAACGAACCGCCAGCTCTCTGGCATATGTTTTACGCGGCGGATGCCCTTCCAGCCGCAACCCATCGCTGGGAGTCATTTAATTCATTTGGTTGAAATTAATTGACATTTTCATTTGTTCGTATTTTATGGTTGTATTTTTTATTTACTTATGATTTAATTGATTTTACTGTGTTTTGATTGCTGTAATGTTGTATTGATTAGTCTATTCATTTTATTTTATTCTTTTTATTATTTAATATTATAGTATTAGATAATTAGTTATTATTATTATTATTAACAATAATAATCATCTTATGTCAACTACTATAATATTATTTGTTGAAATTAATTTAAACAAATTAATAGTTTAATATTTGAATAGTTTTTATTTTTATTTGACTCATAAATTTAGTACTAGTACTAGTATTTAATATTGACTGAACAGGTGGACATAATATGCTAGACAAGACAGGATCCAAGTCTTGACAGGGAACAGTTAAGCAGGTCATTAACCTCCCCCCAACGAATGCTTCTAAATGCTAATAAAATTCCTCGATCAGATGCCTTTGGATTGGACCCAACTTCTCTCCTGAATGACATCCAAAATCCTAGAGAGGTAACACGTGGGGGCTCCAACAATAATGAGGAGGAGGTGCTGTGGTTTTTTAAATGATTGTGCAGAAGAATGGTAATCTGGCATGATACAGGAGACATGAAAGACAGGATGAATGTGTGCCAAATAACCAGGATACCCATAATCACATGGTGGCAGAACCAATCACCTTACTGATGAGAAAGGGGCTGATAAATAGAAGAATAGACACAGCTCTGACCTTAGAGTTATCCATGGATAAGCCCTCTGTTGAAACAATGTACCCATGAAGGGAATCAGAATGGAAGAAACACTTCTCTGCCTAAACTGATAAAAGGAGACCAGATAAAAACCTTACGTACGCGAGACTCAATGTCAGGCGAAAAGATAAGAATATTGTCTAGGTAGCAGGAAACAAAAGCATGTCCCGAAGCACGCTGTTTGTGAGAGACTGGCGTTGGCTAATACGTAGGAGAGGACCTTGCACTTCAAATGACCAAAAGACGTGTTAAAAGGAGTAAGCCACTTGTGTCCTTAATCAATGTGAACTTGATTGCATGCATTCCATAGATCAAGTTTGGTGAATACTGTAGCACCTTGTAAAATGTCAAAAGCTATTGACATCTAGGGTAAGAGATACTTATTTTAACAGTTGTTATTAAGCCCTCAATAATCGATACATGTTCTAAGAGAACCGTCAGCCTTCTTAACAAAGAAAAAGCTGGGAATACTAACTATAACGCTGGTGGTCAGGGACTCAGCAAGATAACTCCTCAAAGCTTCCCGTTTGGAAGCAGAATGAGCAGAGAGTTTTTCCTATAGCACAGTCATAATGTTGATTGGGACGGAGAGAAGTGGCCCGAGATTTGCAACACACAATTAGAAGATAACAGGAATAGCGGCTCTGAGGCAGATGGAATAGCAGGACAAATCTCAAGATAGAAAGTTCCCTTATTATGTTTTATGCTGTTGTGTTGTAACCAAGTGTGGCCCAGAACAAAGGGAACCAAATCAGAAGTAGAAATATAAAAAGAAAAGAACCCTGTCATCAGCGTACATGTAAAAAAAAAAAAACACTGCGGGAAGAATGCCAACACTAGGTGGGTTCACATGAGCAACACGAAGGATTGTTGATGCATGGTTCAGGGGAGAGAGAAGAACAGAAAGGAGAGCTTAGAAGAAGCTCCTCCAAGAGAGAGGTCAAGCTGATCAGATAAGAACTCCCAACATCTGCCGAGCGCGACTTAGAAGAGTGTCTACAACATGACAGCCTAGAAGTACACATTGATGCTTAAGAGCCTGAACGAACAGAGGAATCACCTGCTGAAACACTTTGACTGGTTAATCTTTCAGGGAACAGACCGGAAACCAGATACAGATTCCTTCATTATAGAGCTGTTGCATGAATGAGATGATGGTGTGCAGACACCAGAAATGAGAAACCAAACATGAGCCAGAGTCAAAAATTAAGCTCTTCCCAACTGGGGTATAATACAGTATCTAGTGTTCACTGTCTGCTAGAGAGTTTAGATACAACATCAGGCAGCCCAAGTGACAGGACAACTGAAGTTGCGATGAACAGAGAGCTTGTGGGGCAGTAATGAACAGCGGTGAGAGAAGACTATAAGTAGACGGAGCAATCAGCACTAATTAATTAGTGTTAATGACAGAAAAAGCAACAAGTGGCCACAAAATACTATATGATACAGGGTCCAAAACTAGAAAGAAAACTATAAACCCGTCATAACCTCAGTGTATTTAAAACAATTTACTTTTATAAGAACATATTGAGACCTTGTTTTCTTTCATTTAATTGTAAATGATTTAATTAATTTTATGTTTTCTGTGTTGACCACTGTACTGGCAGTGCTAGAAATGCTCTAAAGTAATATTGAATATGCATGAAAAGTGCACAAGATTTTACAGTTTAAATATTTCAAATTCTTTAAGGGACCTGGATCAACCAGACAAGATTTGAGCAAAATGGGACAGGATTTGAGTCAAATGTTTTCTGCCTTTTTGAACATGATTACAAATAAACAACTGGTACCTTGCCTTTCCTTGCCTAAGTAGCCTGCTTTATATTATGTATACTCATGGTTCCATTTTCTCTCTCACCCTACAAGCCTACAAGCTCCCACAGCTCTATGTAGCCATCATTTCACTGGTGTCACTGCTGGCACTCCTGCTGCTGGTGTGTTTGCTATCCTGCCTGATAAAGGTTCACCGCCGCACCGAGAGAGCACGAAAGATCACGCTGATCGCTCAGCAAGCTGGGAAAGGTGATGGAGAGACATTCAGACAGGTAACATCAGCTGGTATCAATACTAGCTTGACAAAAATCAGCTGAAAAGCACACACACTTTGAAACATTATAATTGTAGTGAATTTTGCATAACAATGGCACACAAGTCTTTTTTCAACGAATGATTTGGTTTTGGTTTTATTTTTACAATAAAACAGGGGTCATATAATTTGTTAATCAATATAAATTATTATTCCATTTTATCAAACAATGTTGATTTTTACAGTTATAAAATAAGTTTTTGATGTATTAAATGTTAGTTTTTGGTCAAATATGAACGCTTTACATAATTGAAATGCTAACCAAAAAAAAAAAACATTCTTTATATCTCAAAGTCAGCCTTACTCTTCGAGAATCTTTCTTTTTAGTATCTTTGAAAATGTATTCCGTTCCAAAAAGCAATTCTGTCTAGCTTGTTACCCATCACTCCTCCTCACATCTGTCTTTAGAAATATAATCTGTCTGTCTGTCTGTGGAGTGTAAAGGGAGATTGAATGTGTGTGTTTTCTCAAAGACGTTTATTTGAAAGAGGATCTTTTGGTGGTTAGCTTAACCTTTCATCTGCGTTACATTTCTCCCCCTTAAGGATCATCCGAAGGACTCCCTGATGGGTGAGAGAGTATTGTATTCTGGTGTTGTATTTTCTTATAGTACTAAATTGATGAATCTGTTTCAGTGTTGTGATGGCAGCGCTCTAGTAGGCCTTCTGTCACTCTCAGTAGATAACCTTTATTCCTTCCCTTTTCCTCTTAACTCTAATTCTTGAATCATAATAGAGAGGTACACCTGTGTGTTAAAGCTTCTGCCGTGCTTCAGCACACATGCACATATGTGATGTATACAGAGAGATAATATAACTGTATGTGTATGTGTGCAGACTGCTGCTGTGTGAGTGTGTGTTTAGGGTTGGCAGTGATTAATGGAGTCCATTTTGTATCAAACTGATCATTTTAATGTAGATTTACTGCACTAAAATGTATTGTGAGTGATCACAAATTAACCCATGCAAGTGATCTGTCATAGTAAAAATAAGTCATTTTAGTCAAGCCTAAGATTTTTCATGATTCAATTGAGATGTTCGGCTTTAGCTGGAAAAGAATGTTGGCATACCACAAAATCATATTGAAAGTATCATATTAAAATTGGAAAAAGTTAACATGTTACATCTGATTTTATTATTAAATCTTTAAGTAATGGTGAGAACACAATACACTTTTTTTTAAATGTCAGGCAATATTCAGTCCTTTCTGATTTATTATAAAAGCCAGGCTAAAACCAATTTTGTGGTGAAAAAAAGCAACCAAGCAGTGGGGATTCTCCACTGAATTACTCCACTTGAATGCAAAAACAGAAACTAGGGCATTAAATGAGCAAGTTAATATCAAATTGATTTATACACATCTTAATGGAACCACATCTTAATGTAATCATCATGCTTTTGAGGGTAACAATTGTTTTTGGGCACTTCGCAGTAGTATTTTATGCCCACATAAATAGTTGTCATGACAACACAGGAGTATATAACAACACAGGAGGTTACTCAAAAAAAGCAAACATTTGTCATGACCACACCCTATGCAACTTTTTGCCTGGTAACGCAAATGTTTCTCATGCCAAAATAAAAGAATCTTGTTCCCACACAATAGGTTCTAGATCCCATATATAAATATATATATATATATATATATATATATATATATATATATATATATATATATATATATATATATATATATATATATATATATATATATATATATTTTTTTTTTTTTTTTTGCTGTCTCACCTGGTTTTCTTACCTTTTAAAACTCAAAAAAAAAAATTATATATATATATAATATTTAAAATATCTATATCTAAAATATTCTAAAACCCTATCAGGCTGACCAGTATGTTTCTCCTAGCTCCTTAACTGTTTCAAGCATGTGGGCATATTTCCAAATTTTTTGTGCAACTACATTTTTTCCTTATTCCTCTATTAATATTTCATACATTGAGATGTAAAGCGTGTTTTATAAATTAATCATGGTACCCCTAACCTGTCCAGTCAGGAGATCACCAATCTAAATAAGAACCAATATCAAGCAAACTTTTGTGTTTAAAAGTGTTAGTGTTGATTTATAAATCATGTAAACTACTCTCTTAAACCAAGGGTCCCCAAATCCAGTCCTGGAGGGCTGGAGGCCAAAGCATTTTTGTTTCAATCATCATGAAACACACCTATTGCTAGTTGAAACAGTAATTAAGGACCTCTCTAATTGTACAGTATGCATACCAGAGCAAGGTTGTAACTAAGATGTGAAGGGTTCAACCCTCCAGAACTGCATTCTGGGAACCCTGGCTCTAAAAAAGCTAGTTCTGGATTGTTGCAGTATGCTAGCATGCTTTTCTGAATAAACCCAACACACTAGCAATTAATCATCTGCCAGCCAGTGGAATTCGTTTTGTCCATGTGTTTTGTTTGTTATGTCATTTTGTTTCCCCTCGAAGACTTATGGGTAAGTGTGTTTCAGGTTTTTCTTCTCATACTGTATATATCTTGTGACACTGTGAAGGGCCAGATACAGGAGTGTTGTGGTTTAAACTAGTCGACTCCACTTGTGTATTTACAGTACCAATAGATAGTAGCAAAATGTATCTGTCCCTTTGCATCACCCATTTTTCACATGTTACAATATACAGTATATTTTCATTCATTTGCAAAGTGTTTTTCTTGATCAGCTGGATTTTCTGGCTTTTTTCACACTGGTTTGACTTGTGTACGTTTGAACTCTCTGTCCTGTGCTCAACATTGCAAAATATGATATGTTTGCCTTACCAGAACACTCTGAGTGCAAACAGCAAAAGACTTCCCAATGCAAAAATCAGAGCCATGACTTTCTAATTTGTGCAACTAAGCTTTTTGTGGTTTTGGGTTGTTTTCAGATTTCTGTCATGTTTCAAAGCAAATTTATCTCATGCCAAGTTCAAACATTTTTTGATTTGACGTTCGATATAGTTGAACATTTTATGGACTCAAATGTTTCTCAGTTCAAGAGACTCTTATCTTTTTTAGTTTTTTTGGCAAGATTGTGATTTGGTGAATGTTTTCCTTTCTAAACTAAAAATATGCCTAAAAATATGGGTGAAAATATGGCTGAAAGTATTTTGAAGCTGTCAGAATTGAGACTACAACCAAGAGTTCAGAGTTCTGTGAAGTAACCACAGAGTTGATCATCAAAGTGAACAGTTAAGAAATAAAAATAAAATTAAGAAAAAAATTCCCAAAAACAGATTACAAGTAGTTTCAAAATTGTATTCAAAAGAAATCTAGTGTCCTAGGCTTATAGTCCTTATAGTAGAGGCCTTTCCTTGTTGTTCTCGTTAACGCCGAGGTTTATTATTAAGTAGGTTTTTTGCATGTTATAGGAACAAACATGTTCTATCTTAGTTTATTCATGGTGTTGTTGAATCTGTTTAGCCACTCTCCTGATGATGGGGATAGCACTTTTAGCTTAGCATAGATAAGTGAATCATGTAAGGCCAATCGCTAAAAAATTTATAAAAGAGTTAGAAAATATTTCCTTTTTAAATCTTCAAAAATGAACCGTTGACAGAAGTTATAAACTTTCGTATTGCTGTTTGATATAATCAGAATGAACATCAGAGTTTAGTGGGAATAAAAGGTTAACTTTTCCTTTTTCGTTGGTATTTGTACACATTGTAATTGCAGTAGAAAAATATAGAAAGTCTTTGCATGGTGTGCTACGTTTACTGGTGTGAAAATGATTCTGGTCTTATACGATTCAATGATACATGCTAAGCTATGCTAAAAATGCTATCACCAGAACTGAAGAATATCTGAACAGATAAAAAAAAACAGTGATATTCTGAAAAAATCCCTTTCACAAGACAGGGAAATGAAAGGACAATAAATCTTTAGTTTTTTTTAGAGGAGTGCATTAGAAACCCCTTCAGAAGGCACTTTATGTTAGAGTATACTAAGACAGCTCAACTGTTCTGTTCATTTCTAGAGTTCTAAAAGCATGTTTTTAGATGAACAGTAAAGCAGCAGGGTTGTTCTTGGATAATTTGTCTTATAATCGTACAGCTGTAAGATAAACCTTTATCTCTTGAATTTAACCAATCGTTGTGCTAGAATTTCATATGTTTAGTCTTCAATTTAATTTCCGAACGTTTGAGTTTAATTTGAAGAAAACTGGTCATTGTACCAAAATGTTAAACTGGGTATGCACTTTGCAAATACTGGCTTATTTATACTGGCCTGACTTTCAGTCGAAGATTCAACTAAACATGTGTTGCCAAAAAAAAAAAACTTTTTTCAAACCACAAGCTGCAGTGTGAAAAGCCATAACTATGTTTTTATGCTTTGGTGTATCATCAACATCCTACTTTTCTTATTCATGCAATGCGATTCTTTTTCAGGTGGTGCATGATGCGTACACTAGATTTACTGAGGAGTCTACCCTGCAGTCAACATGGGAGAACAACACGGAGAGCACAGAGGTTGAGATCAAAGTAGGTGCAGGAGTATATTTTCATAAATAAATTATATGTTTTAAAAAAACATAAATTTTACGTTGAGATTTGATCAAAAAAGTGAATATTATGAAGTACTATTAACAATTCAACTGAATTATCACTTACAGAATTGGACTAATCCTGTTAATATAATTAATATAGTAACTAAATTAAAGTACTACGTTAAAAACAGTGTTAAGTTATTAATTGGAAAATTATTTTGTTGTGAAACTAAATTGTTGCTGAGGATTTTTCAATTTAGTGACTCCAAGATGTAAATACTTCCAAAACATCGATATTAGGTCCTTTGTTTCAGTAAAATTCATAATGTGTCCGCTATGTGCGGTCAAAAATTAGCTTTAGTATTAATTTCGACAAAACACAAGAAATGTTACCTCAACACCGCATTAAATACCATCACAATTAAATTAACTTAATTAAGTAGAGAAGCCATAGAATTCCATAGAGAAGCTATCGTGAGTTTGAACGAGATGGTGAGAACGAATCATTCACTAGGAGGACTAGTTCTTCACGACTCACTATAAATCGTTCAGGAACGACACGTCACTGCTTCAACATGATGGGAAAATGTCTGATATGTCTGATAATAAGTCTGATATGCCACTGTGAGTGTACATTGAGTTGCAAAGATCCTGGTCTGCATTTGAAAGAATTACAGAGATCTGTAACAGCGAAAAGTAAAAGAAACTATACCATTTATTAAATTGTCCACAACATTACAATATTCACACAAATCATATTACTAGTCAGAATCAATAACCAAATATCATTTAATATTTGATACAATAGTAAAAATAGACAAACTAAAAATAAATGGCAGGTAGCTAAAAACCTGAATGAATTCTAAAAGAAACCTTGTACCAAACACAGAGTTAGTCTCAGTTAGTTAGACACAAACACCCAAGCACCTACATAAAGTGGAAGATAAATGAAAGACAGAGAGTACTAAACTACTAAATCTACATCCTTTGACCGATGGGGAAAACGAGAAAGAAAGAGAGCACACTGAAGACAGAGGGAGAGAGGCTTGCTGCAGAGAGAGAGAGAGAGAGAGAGAGAGAGAGAACATGAGAGCGGAGATAGCTTTGTAGCGCTGCATATCATTGTGGTTGGACACTGGTGGTGCTCGTAATAACCTCCAACCAATCAGACTGCTTAAACAGAAACTCAAACGAGAACAGAGAATTAAAAAAAAAAATTCAAACATAATAATTAAGATCCCACAGGGATCGTAACAAAGTCTCAGGAGACTGTTTGGTCTTTTTATGTTCCATTCCAGGCATTCCAATTTCCACTTAAAAACAGTGTGTATAAAATCCTAATAAAGCTATTAAAATGCTTTTAAGAGTATGCAAATTTATTAGGGGAAGATCGACCCTTAACCCTGAAGGTATACTATGGACCAACATTGAGCTGCATACTGTTGCAGTTTGGCACATCTGTTCTGTTAAACAGATTATTACATTTGTTAAGCATTCATATAGTCCTGTACATGTCATAAGCCATGATTTAACACAATTAACATCAATGCAATCCTCACTCAGTTCACAATTAGCCTTGGAGTATTGTAAACAAAAGTATCTCTATTACACAGTCACAAACTCCTCTCCTATCCTTAAAAAACGGTAATGTTGTTCGGACTTTTTATTGTTTTCAAAATAGCCAGGCATGTGTGGAAGGGGTTTGAGTTGACTAGTATTACCTTAATGCAGACCAACGAATAAAGAAAATAAGTGTCTATAGAACAGTAAAACAAGCCTAGCTAATGAGGTTTTTGTAATTAGAAAGCATTAATTGTAAATTCTTGAAAAATCTACTTAAATTTATAGAAGATAGTGTCTAGCTGCCATTTTCCCATTTTACAATAGTGAGACAAATAACATGGAAAACAAATATCAAGGAAAAAACAAACTGGATATATGCAGAAATATCTTAAGTTAAAAAATACAGCTATAAATAATTATGCCTTTAAAAAAACTTTTTTAAATGTTGATGATAAATATTCAAGGTACAAAATTCAACGTCGAAAATTGAAATTCAAATTCAAATTAAGAAATTCAAATTCAAAACCTTTTTAATGAGCTATAATATTCAGGTTTATTATATTGCAAATGTCAATCATTCTAATTAACACAATTCATATTCAGATTGTTTTGGTACATCTCTAGCGCCATACATTCCAAGGTACATGAGTATGAAACAAAAGTCACCTAAAATAGCACAGTTTAAGGCAAATCTTCAGATAAACATTGTTGAAAATATGGCTTACCCCTCTAATGTTCAATAAATCGCACTTAATACATTGGGTTCCATTATTTGGAGCCATTTCTTACAATAAAAGTAAATTCTTACGGTTTGAATAATTTTCTGGTTTTCAAAAAATACAAAATAGTTTGTCTTAGATAAAGGCTTTTTATTAATTAAAATAGTTTAACTGTTAAGTAGTTGTCAGATATAAATGTTGGATGTATTTTTCAGAAAAATAACAAACATGTATAGCTTATTGTTGACTAAGTGCAAAAACTTTTCATTTGAAAACAAAAGTGTGGCGTGCTTTGGAAAGGACGCAGGGTCTAAAGGGGTTAAAAGAAAATATTTTAGAAATCCCCAAATATCTCCTGCCAGTCATTAACTTTTGCCTTTTTCTAGCTGTTAAAAAACAAACTGGTTACTTTTAACCAAATTCAATGAACTATTGGCATAAATGGATTTTATTAGCCAGATCAAATAGGATGGACATCTATTTAAGCTGATTAAGAGTCATTTAATCAGTGACTCTTTATTGAGATAAATTTCACTTGGTTTTTTCAAGAATTTTCTTAGGAGAATTTTCTAACATCCTTCAAAATATTGTGATTTGCCTCAACAGAGAAAAATCAATCCTAAAGTTTAGTCATTAACCATTTGAGGAAGATTGAATTGTATGAAATCTGCTTAGAATAGTTTATATCCTCTGAAATGCTAATGAATACAAGAAATCATACCTACAAAGTCAAAGTAATTTTCTCTATTCAGAGATGATAGAATGAAATAATGAAGATGATAAATGTTGAATAAAAAACATTTTAAATTTAAATATTAAGTTAAACAGTGTTTAATTTCTGGGTGTTCGGGGATATTTTAAATAATATTTTAAAGAATTAATCTTGACGTTCTTTTGTTGAAACTGAAAATTCCTTTCAGGGTCTTGAGGTGTCTAAAAAAGGTCAATACCAGGCCCTCCAATCTGACAAAAACTTCCTGGACATGAACGACTCCGGAGTGGAGTTCAACTCGTCTGCACTTCCTCTGGACAGCGACACAGACATCCCAGACAATTTCACCTCTCACAAGCTTATTCTGGAATCTGACACTCTGGCTGGCGCCCCACCAGCCATCTCTGAAGGCGACCACAGCTCCACTTGCACCCCTGATTCTGTTCTAAGCACCAGCCCTGCAGTCCTCCCCAAATCTGGTGTGCAGAGAGAGGGTGACTTGATTGGTGTGGCCACATCCAAGGAAATAGCTTTGAATGGTCAGGAGGGAAAGATGAGCAAAGATGTCTCTCCACATGTGGAGCGAGCCAATGGCTTGGATCCAAATAATTGAGTTATTAAAGGAAAGTTTCTTTATGCTGATGCAGCAACTTTTCATTCACAACACCCTGCTTGAGTTTTAAAGCCACACGTCATTCTGCTTGTACTCATCTGATGCTTGAATAATCAAGGACCATTTCAGGGGAAGACACTGACTTTCACATATATCATTTCATATATCTAAAAATAACTCCTAAGAACAAACCCAGTCCTGCACTATGCATGCCTTTAGGACTGAAAGTTCTCGACTAGCTCACAGTTGATTGCTAGATTAGTGACCATGTAGTGCATGTGAAAAACTCGTCTAAAGACACACTTGGCTTAAAACGTGTCTGAAATTCCAAGAAAGCTTCAAACAACACTGGTCCAGTATTTTCATACTTCTTAAGCAGGGGATCTACTAAATGCCAAAAGAACGTTTTGAGGATTTAATCATTCACCAAATCATGCAAGACCCTCTCACAGGCCTGAACCTGATGTGAAGCTCCCTTTGGCAGCTTTGAGGAGCTGTAGAGATAATCCTTTCTGGTGGAAAACCCAACAGAATCCTGAGTGCATGGAGCGCTTATAATAGGATCATCTTTGGTGGAGAGGTTTGGCTCGGGTTCAGAGGAACTCCGCTGGAGGAGTGCTCATCTCAGCATTTTCAACTGCTGACTCTGATTGGGTTTCCACATGTATTCAGGCGTTCTGATTTACTATTCTTTGAACTCATTTTTCATGCTCTATTTTTCTTTAGTTTAACCACTTTGCCAGATTGGTTGGATAGTCTGTCGCTTGTACTGAAACTTTACTGACCTTTGTTAAGTGAATGTCTGACATGATCAATGTTTGGAGATAAGAGACTGTAGATCGAGGATTAAGGACAGGGAAAAGAATCCATTCATTCAAATCATTTTAACCTACTAAGTAGGCTACTATTTTTTGAGAGTATTTTTATGGAGTAAAATATGTGCCACATTCATAAACCAAGTATTTTAGATAACTTGTCTCGCAAGCAAACAGAAACCAATTTTCAAAAACAAGTCATTGTTAGCTACCATTGTTAAGATGTGTTTCTCCACAGGAACCCTCATGATTGTTTGACAATGAATAATACGTTTTACAGAATTCTGGATCTCCAAGATTCCCAGAACGAGACACCCTATTGTGTCCTGGGTTCCTCCTGAAGAGTGCATCCTGCCACTGTAGCATTTATACATTCTAATTACAATATATTCTTGCCAGGCAGAGTTTCCTGTTCGGTCTTATACCTGGCATTGTCGTTATTGTGTACCGAATGGTGTTCCCTGACTCCATTGTCCAATCTGCTAAGAAAAAGTTTGCACTACTATTTTAAACATACTTCCTACAAACAAAAAATAATTTGTATTTTAAACATACTCCCTACAAACAAAAAATAATTTGCATACTGCTCACAACAGAACAACATAATTAATCAAAATTAGTGATATAGAACACAACAAATGCAAGACATTGGCCAGCAGAGGGTACTAATGTCTCAATTTTCTTTCTTTTTTCTGGGGAAGTCCTAAAAAACAAGTGTAGCTTGTTCTAGCATTAAAGGTCATCATAAATCTTAAAAGCTTCCTTATATTGCCACATGATATTTGTAAAACAAAAAGTCCACATTTGAGTGAAAATACATGTTAAAACACTAAGTAAACATGAATTTCATTGCCAGTTTCTCTTTCTCTTATAAATCTTTTCAGACTGTTTGTGAGTTGATTTAACCTTTACACTGTGTTTGGAAAAACCCCCAGCTTTTTTTGCAAAGTTGGCACAGATTTTACTCCCTAGTTATTATACTAGAATTGTGTATTTCTAATGCATATTGCCAAAAAATAACAAACAATATTTCTTGGCTATAACCAAACCAAACCTGTTTAGTCCTTATCAGAGGTCCTGAGCGGTAACCGCTCAACAGTCATTCAGTTCATCACAGGGCCACATCCACTCACCATTCACTTCTGAGGGCATTTTGATTCTTTTACTAACTGAACTAATAATACCAGGAAAAAGTCCACGCAAGCACAAAGACACAAATTGCAAACCCCACTCAGGAAGGCCCAGGGTTGGCAACTTTTGCATCTGAGGAAAACAGTAAACAAAAAACGAAAGCATTAAAAGAACGCATTGAAACTCGACGCTTCTGCAGCTAACTTGTCCTTAAGAATAAATATGAGAGTGAATGGTGTGTAGACGTGTGGCAGTTACTATTCAATAAACCCAAAGCCTGTGACACGAGAAACAAAAATAGACTCTTACTATGAAATATGATTCACAAACATGTATTAAAGTTAAATTCTTTGCAACTGAAAATCAGCTAATTTTTTTGCAAACAAAATATCTAATCGGAACCAATCAAGTCCTGCACCAACTTTTTTTTGCTATCACTCATTTCTCATAAAGATTTTTTTGCAAAACATGTTGTAGATGTGAAACTTATGAATGTTGTATTTGTTTAACAGATAAACTTGCCAGTGCATGTACTGAGATATCAATGAGATTACAATGCATTATTAGGAAGGGTGGAGTTTGCACCACATTGGGTGTGGCCTGTTAAACTGCTACCTTGTGCTTTGACTTCTAAAAACAGGGAAATTTTGATAAATAAAAAAAGAAAAGACACAGGGTGTCAAAAACAAAAGCACAATTGAGACCATGTATAATGGGAGATAGAAAAAAACATTTTTGCTTTGAATAACTGTTTCAGTGTTATTGGAGTGACTTGTAATATATTGCAAAAAAAAATTAAAAAACCCAGGAAACCGAAGCATCTATACTGAACTCTAATCAAAAGCTCTGTTCAGTCACCTGACTGAAAACGTAGTTGTAGGACCTTATAAAGCAATATCAGTGTGAAAGATTTGGTTCTTATTTATGAATTTGAGCCGAAGATTTTTTTTTTTGTGAATTTTCATAAAACTATTGCTGCATTTATAATGTCATACACAATTTTTTTTATAAGAATGTGAGGTTTAGATTAACTGGAAAGCGTCATATTTTACTTCAGTAGGTTAGTTACAGCATTACAATTTATTAACAAAACATTATAGGGTGCCCTTTTTTAGATTTCACCTTTAAAACAAACTGTTCCCCCACTGGCAATAAAAAATGTAACACTTGAACAATCGTAAAAAAACAAAAACTAAAAAAAAATGTAAATAATACAAACAGACAGAAAGTGTGGTTTACTGGAAAGAAGTACATTTTTATTTGTATCTTTCGTTTCAGTTAACTAATGTAGCTCTCAAATATTTATACTGTACTTAGAAGCATTGCATGTTGATGCTCGACACTCTTTCTAGTAGTTCGAATGCATTTTCCTTTAAATACGACACTAATGAATTGCCTTGATTGCTTTTTATATTTGCACTTGAGAGGATGTTGATGATGCTGAACTCAATGATTTCACCACGAGCGTGTTCTTGTTTTCAATATAATCTCTCTCTCTATATATATATATGCACTTATTTCATTGCTCGGTTAGATATGTACATGATTATTAGAGTTACAGAAGCATGCTTAACTGTAGAGTCTAAGCTGCCTGCTAGAAAACCTTTCACAGCTGAACTTTGTCATTAATTACAGTACAAGGATTTTAAAGTTATTTAGCTGTTATTATGCATTTCAAAAAGTTATTTTTTCATTGATCATTGAGCACATTGTGCAGTTTAGAATCCAGAAAAAAAGACTTTTTTCCAACTATCATGAGTTTTCAGAGCACAAAGTAAAAACTGATGAATTAAACGTAAAACATTTTTTGAACAAGTGAAAAGGTTAATTTTGTTGTATTTGTGGGTGAGTTGCTGAGGTGGCTCTGTGTATGTACCTATACCGTACTTAAAAGTTTTGATAGCTTTAACTTGTATTCATTGACTGATGCAGATTTGCCTCTCAACACTTGAGCCATTCAGAAGTTGTTTTCATCTCACAAAGTTGTGATTCTGAACCTGTTTTATGACGTATTTTTTGCATGCTTCAAAGTGATTTCAGGACATTGAATACAAGTCTACAGCTGATTTAAAACTTTTGAATAACAGTTCTCCCAAAAGCATGTTAACCATTTATCAGTCTTGTTCAAATTATGTTCCAAACAACAATAGTTCACAATCTTTTAGGTTCTAAAAATGTTGATGGTCTTGTTTTAAACTGATGCTTTATTTAGTTGCTAAAAATGGACATACATTTTAATAATAACTTACTTCGATATTTTGATTATTTTGTTTTTTGATGAATGAAAATAAAACCATTTTGAAAAAAAAACCTGCTTGCTAGTATTTTTTTTTATATCTTTGTAAAATGAAAATGCATTGCTGCTTAGCACCTTGCTGCTTAGCACCAAGCACTGATGCTTGTTACAACTCAGAGAAGTATTCAAAGATGTTTTGCTAACATGCACAAAGGATGTAATTGGTCAATAACTTTTGTATTTTGCATGTCATTTAGCAAATGCAGATAGAACATTTTATTTTTAATTAAAAAGTCAAAACATGTAAATAACTTTATGAAACACCTTAAATAATGTGAATAGGGTGTCACAAAATTTGAATAATTACATTTTGACCAAAATTTCAGATATAATTATAGTTCAAAGGGTATAATATGTAAGAGATTTAAAGGGGTCATGCCATGGTGAGCCTTTCTGTGGCTTTTATAGTGATTTATAAGAGTAGATTGAATCAAACCATGGACGTTCCCAAAAAGAGAAAGCTAACACAACCCTAAGTTTCTAAAACTAAATTTATTTACCTGAAAAAAATGTAGGTCATGTGCAAAAAAATAACAGCTATGGTGAAAAGCATATAGCATAAATCATGGAGAGGTTATTAATATCAAACTCCCACTTATTTAGAAAAAAAATCTCTTTTTAATATTTATTTTTACTTTATCAAAATCTATTTATATATGGCTTTTTGCTTAGTTCAAAGCAGCTTCACAGGAAAAAAAATAGGTCACAAATTAGGTTTAGTTTGACTAACTATAAGGAGTCAGAATAGAATTACAAAGCACTGTTAACTTAGGACCATAGAGTTATTTATAAAGTCAGGAAAAATCATTATCCTTGTTCAATCTATGGGGCACAGGTGGTAATTATAAGGAAAGAGTGATGTAATGAGTACATTTGTTTTTAAACTTAGTTTAGCATAATCTAACCTAACCTGTGGGCATTTTAGAGTATTCATTTCACTTGTTTTCAAGATTTTATGTTGTGGAAGAAAAAAACCTCCATGCAGACAATGAGGTGGATATGAACTCCCCCAGCGAGAGGTCCCTATGTGAGGTAGATCCAGGTGTGCATTTGACCTCACAACACTGCAAATGGAAAATCCATTTTATTCAGATTTTGCACACTTTTGTAGTGTACTGAATAGTGCTATTACTCACTGTTCAATTTTTTCCATGTCTTGTCTTTTACACTAAAATGTGTCACAGCTGCACTATGTTGTTAACCTTGTTTAACAGGTAACTCTGTGTGGTGAAATGTGTTGCTTGATGTAGTACCTTGGTCCTGAGGTAGTGCACTGTATGTGGTTGAAATAACATTAAAGCCTACTTGGCCCATCGTACATGTAGATTTATTTAAGGCATTCAAACATAGAAACAGGTACTGCTGTAGTACTACCAAACCTCTGAGTGTAATCCTATTTGTTACATTTCCAAGTAATATTATTTAAAATGCTAATTTTATCCTTTTCTTTAGTTTCATTTTTTATATGAATGTCGAGCAACGAAATAGGGTGGAGTGTCCATATGGAAAAAGAAGGACTGAAAAGATGTCCAGACCTACTGGAGGCAAAGAATCTGGAAGATGAGTACATTGTTACCGACTGGCACACACAGGTTCAGAAATATCTGCATGACAGGAAAGTCACACAATATCTTAATCTAGATCTTAATTTTCAGTTTTTAATCAATATGCTTTTATATGACTTGTTTTATGCTTGACTTTATTAAATGTACTTTCTTTTTTATTCTTTGTTTCTAATTTAAATCACTTTGAACTTGCCTTGCCTGGTCTTGCCTATTTAAAATAGTTTTAAATGATTTGTGCAATTGGTTTGAATAGAGTCTCTTTCAAACTGCAGTACAAATTATATTGTATGAGAGCCCAGGCTTATGGGAAATCATGTGACACCTCTGTGTCATGATCAAACATTTGTAAAGTGAAACCTCACAATGGACGAATGGTGCATTAAAATAAATCTTCAAATTCTAACAACATTTACCTCAAATGTTTCATAACTTTTTAAACTGACTCAGAATGTTCAGTTATGATATACTGTCCTTGTGGGTGTGGTTTAGTGACAAGTCAGTTGTTTACCAAACAATATCCATACTCAACAACATTTTGCATTTTATTACCCTTGAATGATTTAAAATGATTTTTTGTGGATAGGACCTTTATCCCATTTAAGATATTTAAATATGTATTTAGTTTGCTACTTGTATGTTTTATAATTTAATGACTCGTGGGCTTTTTTATACCGTTAATGTTATTTTGTAAGTTTGAAAAAATCCCATATTTAGCTTCACACATGCAATGTAAGTTCGTCTAGTTGCATCATTTGACGTCGTGTGGTTATTTTCCACCGGAAGTCTCCCTGACAACCAGAGCGGAAGTGGCGTTGAATTCGCGCAAGGGAGCTGAGCTCGCTCTGCTCTTGGCGCGCCAAATTTCAAAGCACTTCCTGGGGAGACCAGAGGAGAAGATTCGGCACGGAGCAGCATTAAAAAACATATTCTTAGCGCCGTGTAAGCCATATAACTCCATTAAATGGGTATGTCACGCATTTGATAGTGTTCTACCGAAATGGTCGGCGAAACGAAAAGCGTGTTTTTGTAAAACAGCTGTTTTGTTCAGTCTTTGTGTGAATGTGTTTAATGCGCCAGCCATTCGCTGCTGCGAGCCTTCACGCTCTACAATACACTCCTTTTTCGCGGTGCTACTCGAGATTATTCTCTTTAAAACACAGGGATACCTTTAGAGAATGCTTTGTGTAACATTATCTTACCTACTCGTTAACTAAACGTTTCAGTCGAGTATGTATCTTGTTTATGTCGCCCATTTCATGTGTGAAGTTATTGTGCAGGCTGTGAGAAAATCAGAGGAGCAGATAGTGAAAGTATATTGATGATTCACAGCGGTCTAGCTTAGATTTTTTTTGTTCATATATATTTTATTTACATGCCAAATATTGCTTTTCTTTTTAAATAAATGTTTAAAAAAGTTAACCTATTTGTGAACTAGATTTCTTTATTGAACACAAATCAAACCATTTTCAACACAAGTCTGGTGACACTTTTTTTCCTTTCTCATGTAACGTTAAACAATAATGAAAATGTTATTTGGAGCATTGCATTTTTATGAGAACGATTTGGTAGAAGAAACGGTTTTTTTATTTTCTTCTTTATTTTAACTCCAACTATTGGTTTTAAATAATGGCTCGTTTACTTTCTGGAAGCTAACTTCCCTGCACAGTTAAGTTGCATTTTTGTGTAAATCCTTACTCAAATGTTCATTTGCATGATATTTAAGTGTTTGTAATCTAATGCAATAATCCCAGTTAATCCTTATTTGCTTTTTTTCAGAATGAAGACCATCTTCTGAATTTGTCATGATTCTACCTCGAAGAATTCTATGCGGAAATATTAATAGCATGTCTTTTTCAACATATTTTATTCGGCAATTCAAATAGCCTTTCTAACGGGCTAAATTTAAGGTGTTTGATTCATTGACGTTTATGGAGGAATTTTAGTCCAGTGTATGGTGACATTCAAACACACATTCAGTGGGATGTAAACATGTCGTCAGGAGTCCAGCCTTGCTTTCAGCTCTTGAGGATTGGGCTTTCTAATGCTAATAATAACCAGCCTCATGGGAAGGATGGCTCTGAACCTGTGCGGGATCTCTACACCTTCCGCCCGGCACTGACCCAGTGTGTGTTCCGGCTTGGGCGGGCATCGGAGCTGTGTGATGTCACTCTGGACTCCGCCGTTGTGTCCCGGGTCCATGCGGAGCTGCATGTGGACAGAGAAACTGATGCATCTGGAGAGGAGGGTTGGAGGGTCCAGGTGAAGGATCGCAGCAGCTTCGGTGAGTAAACTAAACTCCAACATAAAATAGCACTGTAAAAAGTGCTACATTTAATACCCTTTAAATACTTGTCATTGGATTAATTTTATTTACTTTTATTTGAAATATGTACATGCTTAAGTTTATCTAAATAAATGTTTTTACAGATAATGTAAAAGTATTTTTTTATAGAAACATATAGCGGTTTATTTGTGTTCACAAAATGTTAGTTAAAATAAAAAATGAGAGCGTTATTTGACATGACTGTTAGTTAAGCATGATTTTAATAGGTGGAGATGTTATTTGGCTTATTATTGATTTAATTTTGTATACTTAAAATAGTTTGTTCCAATCATAAAATACTCAGACCTGTATGTTGGAACAAAAGATTAGAAATTTCCTTTGTGAAAAAGGGAATTAGAAGTCCTGCCAATCTCTTGGATTTAGCCTTCAAAATAAAATAAAATGAAATGGTTTTTGATGGTATAACAGGGCGGTGAGAGTTTGTGTGCTTGAGATTGGAGATAGTTTTTCTACCTAGTTTGTGGCCACCTCTTCCTTTGTTTCCCTCTACAATACATTTTGTTTATCTTTTGATGGGATTTTGAAAACAAATGTATTTGTCATTTCCAAACCACCAAGCCCATTGACGCTGTCTTCAGGGTGAAAATTACAAATGAATGCAAGTAGGGCTGCAACTAAAAGATTATTTTCATTGTTGACTAGTCATAGGGCTGGGCGATGTGCCAAAACATACATCACAATATTTTTTTTCTTATCATAATCATGTCTATATATTTATTCTGGTACAATTTAAAGCAGGTTTCTGCTCTGGAGTGAAAGTTGTGACATGACCATTAATTGTGGTTTTCCAAAAAATGTTCTATACATGAGCAGTTGAAGGTAATATTATTGTATATTTAACATTATAACTGTTAACTCATAGTAATTGTTTTCAATAGCAGCCTAGGCTGCTGTCGCTACTCTCTATTCTGTGGGCGTGTGCTCTATATTGATCTCTTTGTCATCTTATGGAGAAAATCCAATATCGATATTTCACGATACACATTATCACCCAGCCTAGTCTACAAAAGTTTTCTTGAGTTGTAAACCGGATATTTAACCAGAAAAAATAAATTGGAAAAAAACCCTAATTAAAGCTATGAAAAAGATAAAACATTTTAAAATTAGGTACCCATTTCACTGGCTTCTTTGCAATGTAAAAAATATTTTCTATTAAACTAATTAAACCGGCTTTAGAATAAAAACAGGCATAAAGCTTTGTCTTTAGATTCAGCCAGTTGCTGAGACAAACCAGTTATTTAACATCTGGAGAGAATGATGCGATCTGTTTGTTTTAGATCATGTGACAGGAAAGTGAAAACTCTCCATATGTAGCGTGAAGTTATCAAAAGCATTTATACTAGACACACAGCTTTGTGCACTGCCTCGTTCGGTCACTAGTTATTTAATTTTCACTGTCTGCAAATGATCAGCCTTTCATACCTGTACATTTCTGTGCATGGCATTCATGCTTTTTTCTGAAATCTGAGAGCTTTTTAAGATTCTTGTCCATGTTCCCATAGGTACGTGGGTAAATGACATGCGCCTTCATCAGGGGCTCTTAAAGGAAATCTTTGATGGAGACACACTCACCATCGGTGGACAATCAGGACGAACAAGTCCTGAATTCTACTTCCTCTTTCAGAAAGTCCGGGTTCGGCCATTAGACTTTGATGCTATCACAGTTCCCAAAGCAGGGTCTTTCTCCTCAGACATTAAAAACCGGATGAGGACATGCTTGGAGCGTAAACCAGACCCAGCACCTGACATCTCCAAACTCTCCATAAACAAAGCCACAGTTATCCTCAACTCTATTGGCAGCCTGAGCAAGATGAACGGCAGCTGCTGGACCTTCAAGAAGAATGACAAAACTCCCTCTATAAACAGTCCATCCTTTATCTCCCTGGCTCCACCCACCACTCCACCTCCTTTCCATGCTGTGGACGAGATTTCCAAATCTGTTCCTCCATCCTCAAAGAGTCGTCGCAAATCTGCCCACACGGTCCTTCTGGAGGATGACAGCTCTGACGATCCAGCCAATCACATGGAGGAGGTGCGGAGAGGACAGGCCAAGAAACGTAGACGCCTTTATAAGTCGGAGTCTGAGGTGTTTCAGGCCCCTCTGCCCAAGCTGGAACTGAGTGCTCGACCTCCGTATGAAATGACCAAACACTCAGGGGGAGTTTTTAGCTTGGGACCAAACAGGCAGTTAAGTCAAGTGGTGACCCTGAGTCAAAGTAGAGGAATTGGGATCAGCCTGATGCCTCTTCAGCAGCAGCAGCAGCAGCAACAACTTCAACAACAACAACAACAGCCCTATGTGTCTGGACGGAGAGGAAGGGCGCACAGCTCCCCCATGTATTCTTCACAGAGCTCAGGCTATGAAAGCTACACCATGCCATGCCCATCAGGACGTAGGAGCAGAACTGAGAAGCCCAGAGCCAAGGTGTCACGCATGCAAGCCTCAACCGGGTGAGGAACACTAGAGTTGCACAGAAGGTTCCCACTTTTTCAGAAAATGTATTACTTTCAACTAACTAAAATTAATCTAAACAAAAAAAATTGTTTTAAATTTAAAAGTAATTGGAAATGTCCAATATTTATCAGACAGTTTAGTCTCGGATAAGATGCTGTGGATTTCAGTCTTAATTCTTTTCTATTTTATTTCTGTTGTGGCCAGAAAGGACTTCCGTCAACGTATTACATTTCTATCTAATCCCAACCGCTGATACAGACATCTGATCCTGTTTTAAGGCTTATATTCTGAAGAGAAACAGTCTTAAGGCCGTTTAGCTTCTAACTGAATATTCGGGGCGAAATTATGTACATCGATCAAAAAGCATGCACCAAACATGGGCACCAACAGCACATCACACATCTGTCCGCGTGATTGGTGCGAGTGAAAGAGTTCAGCTTTGCTATAACGGATCGGGTTTTCTCAAGAGAACGACCAATGTGCGATACACTCACAACCCCGCTTCAATCTCACAACAGAAAATAACACCAAAGAACTACGAGATGAGCAGCCGAGGATGAAACCGCCAAAGAGGAGATTATAAAAACACCCAGAAGCTTGTATTGCAGGTGGTCGACTAACAAGAGTTGTTCAATAAAGCCCTTAAAGATTAGAAAAAAGCCGGCATGTGCCTGAGTAATGGAAAGTTTTGTTCAACTTTGGGCTTTGTTCTTTTGATTCGTGTTCACTTGAGAAAATTTCTTTTGTGTCATTGATGTCGGAAAAATTAGATCTAATTGCAAAACGTTACAAGCAAAAAAACACTAATTTGTTTAAATAAACCTTCTTATTGGTGTCTTCTGATTATTAACAGTATAATCCGCACATCAACCGAGTTATTACTAAAGAGTCAGATTTGTTCGTTTTTTAAAGTGATTGATTTTTCTTGAAAAAAAAATTGAACTTTAAATAAAAAACTAAAAAAATTGTGTTTTGAGGCTGCTGCTGTTGTGTTTAGCCTGCAGTGACACACACCCCCTTTCAGTAATCTGGTTTTGTTTTAGGTGCTGGAAGAAGTTATTAGTGCTGTCATTATTAGTCACTAAAATCTTCAAACGTATTTTACTGTAGGGCTTGGGTAGTTTAAAGGTACCAACTATGCCTCTTTCAAATCATAGTCGTAAAATATTTTAAAAATCATTTTAAATCAAAGTATAATACTCATTTGACCCCTCTACACAATCACTGCACCTTTTAACCACCTTTTATGTCTGAAGAAGAAGGATATTTTTTTTCTCATTTCTCCTAAAAAATGGAAGCGTGGTTATGTGGCGGCTACATTGAACACTGTACTGCTCCTGCTGTCAGCTGTCATATCGTGACAGAGGATTAATGGATAAATTGCATTGCTCGCATCGTCCATATCTTTTCCATAAAATTCATATTTTTACTGTCCTTGATCTGTACAGGATTGTGCTTTTCCAAGAAAAATTTTGTATCTGATTTTACTCCTCATGCTTAACAACATGTTGACTTAATTCTTGTATCCCTAAAGTAATATAAATTTGTGTAAGCTGCCTAATTCTCAAGTTTCTTTGAAGTATTAAGAATCTATTTAGCAGTTATCCTGTATTGGCCAGGCACATTTAGCGTAGCTTAGCAAATATTGTTTGATTAAATCAGCAGCATTTCAGTTCAAAAGGATGTGAGTTTTCATACTTAAACATTTTTACATTTTTCTTTCCAGTCGTCGTCGCGGAAGGCCAAGGAAGCATCCACTGCCGCAGCCCTCCTTGCCATCTCCCTGTTCCTCATCCTCCTCCAGCTCCTCCTCTTCCTCCTCATCTTCTTCATCCTCCTCCTCCTCTGAGGATGATGATGATGATGATGAAGAAGAGGTGGCTGTGGCTCAGGGCATGGAACCCTGTGCAGCACTTCACTGTCGTCTCCCACAGCAAGACACTGTGCAGTGGATTCAGTGTGATGACTGTGATGCCTGGTATCACCTGGACTGTCTGCCACCTAGGTACAAGAGCATTTCGCTGCTCGATCCTAATGCCGACTTCCACTGCGGCTGCCAGGGGGCTCCACCACACCGCTGAGGCATCACACACACAAACACACACACACACACACACACACCTAACTCCTGCTTCAATGTGCGGCGAATTGATGAATCAAACTTCAGATTTACAGATTAAGAAGTCATTAAAGAGTGGATTTTGGCATCATCTACCACAAGTGACTCCAGTAGTTTGAGCTTCAAATTTTGTCTCTAAAATCAGAAGAAAAAACAAGATTAAGGAGTGTTGTTTAACCAGAATGTTACTAAAGTTACATGATTGATGTCAATGCTTTGGGAGCTTGATTTAAAACAAACAAAAAAAGAAGTTTATTGGGTGAATTGTCTAAGCTGCTTTAATAAACCAAATGTGTTAATGCTTTGCTGTTATTACAATCAACTCATGATCTTTGTGTTTTACAGCATTGTGCTGTGGTGCTAATAAAATAGAATTAAACCGAAATTGAGTATTTTGACCAATATCTTCATGAACACATTTTCATTTTTGCAAGGGTGTATGTATTTACAGTACGCAAGTTAGCTATATGCAAGGTTGAACTTTAAAAGTCAAAATAAGAAAGAAATGTTTTCATGATGAACGCAGTTTTGCTTTCTGGAATGAGGCCGAATGAATTTGAGTCTTGATGGTTTGCGGGCTAGGTTGGGGATTTGGAAGACAAATGTATTCACTTATTTAATGCATTATAGTGGGCCATGTTAACTTTTCTTAAACTGATTAGGAATGTTTCTTTAAGTGGATTTTAGCAACTAGCAGCTTTATATGCAAAACTAGGCACATACAGTCACAGAAAATTAGCGTTGCAGATGATTGTAGAACTGATAATGAATGTTTTAATAGCAAATTTATTTTCTGAGCTTGAGAATAGCACATTATATCAATAAGAATAGTGCATTTTTAATCATTACATACTGTATGAGAGGCTGTATATGGTGATCTGTTCTGTTCAATGCTTGTACAACGCAAAAAAAAGTCTGTCATGAGCTAAGCATCTAACGCTTGAGGGAAGGACAAATATCGTGCCATCCTCAAATATCGCAGATCTTTGTAACTGGTGCTGTTAATAATCGAAACTTTTTTTACTGGACTAACCCTTTTTAGATGGAGCCATAGGAGTAGAATTTACAAGGTATGAATGTTAAAGATGCTTTCACTGTCTTCACTTTAAAAGCAACAGAATATCAGTGTGTTTGGCTGGGAATCAAGGGCTGAATAAAGAATATATATTTACTCTGTTGGTGTTATTTGTTAGTATAGAGCAATGGTGTTAAACTAATTTAGAGACAACATTTTCAAAAATGTGGTCAAAATGACAGTTATCATTTAAAAAAAAAATCACCCACGAAAATAATTTTACAATTCCAAAGGAGATAGTTTTATTTTGAATTCACTATCTTTTCAAAGGATTGAAACAAAGTCACAAATTTATCAGAAATTGTTTATTTTTAAATAGACTAACGATTACAACAGCTCAAAGCATTTTATCATAGACTTTTAAACTGAAAAATGTGGGCAAATTATAAAATGTTGAATTTTCAACCATCTTTGGTGTTTTTGAAGTAATTAGGATGCATGTAGTGTTAATTTGACAGGAAAATTAAGCATCACACCAAACAGACAATTTAAAGAGAATTACTGTATTTACTAAAATGGCAAACTGTTTTCAAACTAAACTACAAAAAAAAATCGACCAAAACAATCAGTCAATTTTGTCTCCCCAAAATGAATTCTGTGATTATTTTTTAATTGACACAAAGCATCACCAACAACTTAACTCAAAAATATTCATCAACAGCAACTGAATATGTAAACTAAATGAAAAAACTATTTAGTTTTTTTTTCAAGAAAAAATGAGCCAACTAAAATTAACTGAAAATTGAGCCAATGAACTATAATTAGTTGGATTTTTTTTTGTTCTGAATGTTTGTGTTTTTAAATAAGTGGTTTTTTTCAGCTTAAGGTGAACTGATTGTAATTTGTTTAAATCTAAGCACAATAAATGATTTAACAGTGAAGGTCAATATTAAATTATATATGCGCACATGAAACAATAAAGCAAGGTTGAATGCTTCAGATCTCAAAAACCTTGTTTTGTTTATTTAAAGTCAATGATCATTCAGTCACAGCAATCAGTCAACTAACTAGTTAAACAAAGAGGTCTGCACATTTGTACACAAAACTAAACAACAGCTGCGCTTGAGCTGAACACTTAGAAAAAGCTCTTAAAAGGACTTAGTTGTACGTTGTGTATTGTTGACAAATTTGATAACTGTAAATCACCAAACAGTAATGTAACAACACGGCTAATCTTTTAAGAAAGAATCCTTAAACACCAAGTGACTCTTGTACATATTAAATGTACAGCTTCTGTTCCTGGGAGGAAGCTTCTCCTGCACTGCAAGTTTCCAAAAAACAGAAAAAGAAAGAGAATTTCAGATAGCAGCATAGATTCAACTTTTGTATTTTCTCCAAAGGTTCCTAACCAATTGACCATTAAAGCAGAATATATATATAGAAGTATATAACTATAGAAGTAACATGCAAACCAGTTAATAGGAATTTGCAAAGTAAAATAAAACAATAGTACAATACAAACATAAAACATTTGTACTTTTAACTCTGTTGGTTTGAATAGAGGGTATAGAGAGTTTCGATTTGTCGTGTAGAGTTAAGACCATTTTTCTGACATTTTCTATGACCTAAATGTCTGATTCCTTGACTGTCGCCTCTCATCTAAATCACATTCCTTCATTTCCAGAACATCTCAGTGAGTCCAAGAGGGGTTTACACCACCTGACAGGTCTGAGGTCAGTGGTACCATCATAGTACTGCCTCTCTCTGATCTTGTTAGGAACTGTCTCTCTGATGGATCGCTTATATTATCTCCTCTTCTCTCAGGGAAGCAAAAATTGTAAGAGTTGAAGTTTGTCTTCTCTGAAATGGCTTGATTTGCTTATTTCAAAATTAAACTTGTTGAGAGTCGAGAGTAAATCTATTTTTCTAGATTGCTTCTAGAACACACTATATGCAAGATTATACTTCATATAGTTGAACAGTTTCTTTATCTTTTAGAGTCTATACATAAATATGCTTGTCAGACAGTCTGGTGACATGCACGATAAAAGCGAACCATTCATCAAAAAAGAACTATTTTTCTATTTCAAGCTCTTTTGTAGTACTGCATTGTGTTTGTGCTGATTTAGTTTTTGAGACATTAAACAATATGTATATCACTCAGCGATCACCAGCACCCCATTGAATTTTAAAGCAAAGATTGGATGTTTTATTATGCTGTAAAAAGCTTCTTTTCCCCTTTCCCAGAGTCTTATTGGAACTAGACATGATTCAGATGCAATCTGTGAGAGCTAAAGACAGGGCATGTGATATCACATATACAAAGAACTATAATTGAAGGACATAACCAACAATGAACTAACTTCCTTGATAACTCATACCAATACCACAAAAGAATTAGAATAAAAAAGACCTTACCCAAGCCTATATCTATGTATATATCACAGCCCATGCTATAAGTACACATACCAACTTTGTCATAAAATGTATTTATTGCTCTGATAATCGATCAAACTTAGAGAGCTGTTACAGAATTAAATTGTTAATGGAAGTTTAGCTACTGAAAAAAAAACTACTTACGTCTTGAGGCTCCTTATCAGCACTCAGGAAAAGTGTTCATTCCTGAGCTAGCCCTGTTAAAACCTCTATCGAACTCCACTTTGTTTACAAATCAGTGAATGCGAAATGCAAAATACGCCATCTTTCCAAGTTTTTGCACACAATCTGTACATTTCAGGTGAATAGATTCCACCGTTTAGCTTTTCTGCACAGGTCTGCTACTCTTACACTTCCGGGTGAGACAGCATATCCTCTCTGCATTTAGATGAACTGCACTAGATCTCTATAACAGTAGAGGTGGTGCTATAACAGAGGGAGGTACTATGATAATTGAGCTGTTTTCAGCTTCTTGAAAAGGAAATTAAGATTGTACTAACATGCATGAACAAATCTGAATACAACTTGTCTTTTTTATGTGGGAAAATACCAAAACATGCAAGAAATATGAGAAAATACAAGCTTACACATTAAGGGCACCAATACATTCTCAATTTTTGTTGTTTGATATCCGTATTTTCATTCATTCTGGCTGTGCATTCATTCATTCATCTTCATGTCGGCTTTATTCCCTTTCGGGGTCGCCACAGTGGAATAAACCGCCAACTCTCTGGCATATGTTTTACACAGCGGATGCCCTTCCCTGCCGCAACCCATCGCTGGGAAACATTCACACACACTTTAACACTATAGGCAATCGTTCTTATTCAATTCACTTATTCCGCATGTCTTTGGACCCGGAGAAAACCCGCGCGATCACGGGGAGAACATGCAAACTCCACACAGAAATGCCACCTGCCCCAGCCGAGCCTAGAACCAGCGACCTTCTTGCTTTGAGACGACCGTGCTACCCACTGCGCCACCGTGACGCCTTCTGGCTGTGCAATTATTATCAATTGTTTGTATTTTAAAATGTCACACATTTTATGCAGATTAAGTTATTTTACTGTAAATTTTGGAATAAATTGAAGATTTTTTTGATGACATTAATGCTATTACACCACGATCAATAAAAAATGCAACAGACTGGAAAAAGGAAGACCCCTGCTGAAGTTAATAGTAAGGTATTTTACTTCTTGTATAAATAAATAAATAACAACATATTTTTGTAATTTCTAAATAGTGTATAGAGAATATTATAATGAAGGGATTATACAACTTTCTGACTTTTTTTTCTTACTATGGAGGTGTAAAGGTTTTGGTGCAGGGTCATGGAGTGGTAATAATCCTCTCAGCAGTCGTCTGAAGCCTACATCTCAATTTACTTAGCAAGATTTGTTAGAAATCTAAACATGAATTTGCAAATGAAGTTATAATTCAGACATACACAGATTTCTGGCTTTCCTAAAAAAAAGTTTTAAACCAACTCTGGGTTACCCTTGGTTGATAATGGCTGACCGATAAAAATTCTTCTTTGTCCACCAGAGGGCAGGCTAGTCCTAAGAAATCTTCTTTCTATGCAACATAATCACTGCATACAACAGATTCCACATCAATGATGGGCTTACAATGCATCCCACATTATTCAGCAAAAACATTAAGCTTCCTGGAACACCCTAAAAATAAAAAGGCTTACAGAAATACAATCACCGTGACAACAAAATCCACACAGAGAAAAAAAACCATGTGGCCTATATACAGGTTTTCTAATTTAATGGATTACATATCTTTATTCTTTTGAGAAGATGAGGTTTAGCTAATCATTACCTTTTAGTTTTAGCTTTCTATATTCATTTACTTCTGCACTTTAAAAAATATTTTGTATCTTTTATATAAATTAATAACACTTCTCGCCATTTATTTCCATGAGTCACTCACATCAGGCGCTTGCTTCATTATTTTCCTGGTGGGAGTGCTTTGCTCAGTTTCGTTTGATGTTCCTCAGTCAGCGATTGAGTTCATCTCTGTAGCTGGGCTTTTCATGTTTTACATTTATAGTAAATTGTTTATTTTTGTTGACTGTTATGTATAATGTTTATTGGAGTTGTGTTGTCAACCTCACTTTTAACTGTTATTAACTAGAATGAGCATAAGCTATTAGTTCAGTGACAAACTCAAAGCAGCAACAATTGTTAGCAGCTTGTCTACGTTTTAACAGGTCGTAGATTTGATGTTTTATTTCAAATAGTTGTTAAACTCTCTATTAAATATTACTGAAACTGTGTTTGACTTTAAAAAAAATCAGCCAAGATTGTTGCAGTCTGAACTCAAATATCATGTAATTATAGTATATCTGATTATTGCTTATGGAGATGTTATTGATTGTCTGAAAAAAAAACTAATCTGATAGGAATATTTTATGCAGCAAGCAATTTCACTATAAGAACTTGGTAGTAGTTATGTTGTTATGTTGTAAAAAATAAAACTGGCATTTGTCCTGTCTATGCTATATTTTCCATATTAGTTAGGTAACAGTGAGAATATGAATCAATATAAACATGCATGTGAAACAATATTGAAACAACAATATTTCGAAATATTTCAATTTTACTTATATAGTCGGGATATGAAAATCATTTTAAGGTTACTTGTTTGGGGGGTACATGAAGATAATCCACGAGAAAAGTGCTAATCAGAAAATGAAATGAATATCCTAAAACTTTTTCAGGGAAATTGCATATTGTCTTTCCCCTACTGTAAGTCAGTACAATTTCTATTAAGAGAAGCTGAGATAGACTTTGACTGTGTAACAAATTGCATATTGTCTCTCCCCTAATGCAAGTCGCTTTGGACAAAAGCATCTGCCAACTGCATAAATGTAAATGTAAATGTAAGTCGCTTTGGACAAAAGCATCTGCCAACTGCATAAATGTAAATGTAAATGTAAGTCGCTTTGGACAAAAGTGTCTTAACATTTACATGAACATTTTACATTTATGCATTTGGCAGACGTTTTTGAACAAAGCGACTTACATTAGGGGAGAGACAATATGCAATTTGTTACACAGTCAAAGTCTATCTCAGCTTCTCTTAATAGAAATTGTATGAACTTATCAATAAACCATAGCAGGAAGAAAATAAAGAAAGGAGGAAAACATTTTTTTTAATAATAGGAGATCCCTGAAGAGAAGTGTTTTCAGTTGCTTTTTGAAAAAACAAAAATGTAAATGTAAATGTAAAAAGATTAATATCTTGTGGAATTTAGTTTCTAACAATATCGGTCTGAAACGTAACATTTCTTTGTCCACTGGATTTTGTACATGAGAAATGTATAACTTTTATTATGAAGGATAATGAAACTCTAAGATCATTCAGTGCAGTTTGGTCTAACTACAATTCTACATTTAATGATCTATGCTAAGCTACGCTCAGGGTGCTATTGTGATATCTGGAGAGCAACACTTTCTGATGCTTTCATTAACATTAAAGACCTTTCCTCAAACATGTATTGGGATTCTTTACCTGAACCAAGTTAGAGAAACTATGGCAACCATTTGAGCCATTTTGAGTTCTGATTTTTGAGAAAGGGGTTATTATTGTGTTTTATTGTGTGCTGATGGCTATTGCTACCCTTAAAACTTTTGAGAAGGATGTTGGTTTGGTAAACTAAGCTGTTAGAATCCTAGTCTTGTTACTATGACATTGTTAAGAAAAAGTTCTCAATTTTGAGAGCTGCCACTTTGAGACCACTGCTGTAAATAATATTGTGATGTTCAAAATACTTAATTAAAAAATAAATGGTGTCATGGTGGCACAGTGGGAGTACGTTTGTCTCACAGCAAAAAAAGTCACTGACTTGAGCTTTGGCTGGGTCAGTTGTGTGGAGTTTACATGTTCTCCCGTGTTTGCATTGGTTTACTTCGGTGCTATGGGGCTATGTGGTGAGTGTGTATGGATGCTTTCCGGTGGTGGGTAAAAGCTGGAAGGACATCCACTGCGTAAAACATATGCCAGATGAGCTGGTGTTTCATTATGCAGTGGTGACCCCAGAAGTCAAAGGGACTAAGCCGACAAGAAGATGAATGAATAAATTTCATTTATTGAACAAAACAAATTGGCTCAGCCTCTGATTTTTTTTATTCTCACTTAAACATATTCAAAATAAAATAATCATGATTGTGGCAACGATATCAGTTAGGTTAGCTCAACAAAGGATTTGGACCAGTTTTAATGGACTTATAATAACAATATTAAATATATCAAAATAAAAAAAAATAGTTGAGCCAAAGCAAAAGTCATAATGCAATATGTTGCCTTGGATTCTTTGTGTTCATTGAGCATATCATCTTTTACAGTGTATGGGTAAAATGCTAAAACTATACACAATCTCATGTGAATTCTGAAGGTGAAATCTGAATATTTAAGTGTAAGAAAACATAGTATGTCAAATAATATTCAAAAGGTCATATGCAAATTTTTAAATGAAGTGCCAGATGCAAGGAATGTGTGAATTAATGACCGAACTCTCTCGTAGACAAGAGATGGATGTATATGTTTATTTGACAGGTTGATGGGATCCCAGTGCATGGAGACTCTGGGACTTCCATGCCGCTCTTTATTGACTGGTGCTGAACCCTCCTGCATGTGTGTCAAGCTCAGTAAACGGTTTGTTCATGAGAGGAACTGATTTCCTACATCCCAGAATGCTCTGGGCAGCTCGATGTGACTTTGGCTTTTTGTTCCTGTCAGGATGAGATTTTAACTCAAGTATAAATAATGGAGTTGCCACCAACATACCACAGAGCTGAAAGAGTTTTTGATATTACTTTTCCCTCTCAAAAAGATTGGCAATACACATATTTTTCAAGGAGCTATATCATGCCCCTTTTAAATAACGTATCTAGACTATCACTGCATCCCTTAATAACCTTCAATTGACAGTATTTATTGTAAACAATGTCTTTGAATTGCCTTAAATTGTGTACATCCTGTTCCTCCCACTACCATATGTCTGCAACGCCTCCTGCTGGGTTTTGCTTGTTTGCACACAGAAAATCCACCCACTTTCAAGAACACCTTTATCTTTTGGTGAGTCAAAAACCTTTTTGGCCCAGGACAAAATTTTTTCTTTTTATTTTTATCCGATGCAGTTCTGCTACTCTTACACTTCCGGATCAGCATGTACACTCTTCTTTGAGATGCATAAGTAGTCAATCAGATTAGTTAGTGTGCGCTGCCATGGCCAATTGACATGGTTTTAGCATTCAAGCCATTTTGCATTGAAAATAGGATTGCACAATTATGCATGAACCCGAATAATACTTGAGCCATGTTTTTTATGAGGGAACAATGCTAAAACATGTACTAACTGTGTGAAAACTCAAGTTTAGATGACACAGCTCCTTTAAAGTGTTTATGTTTGTTACAGAATTTGGCAGAAACCTACGTTTCTTAGTAAAATATTTTGCAACTTTCCTTCAGACCCTGAAACCTTCAGTAATTGGGTTGAGTAAATTACAAGTCATTTACACGTCTGCAACAGAATTGTTGCAAAGTGAGGAATTGTACAGCATACGGTGTGTGAAGCTAGGATGGTGGTGTCCACCGTGATGTTTTAGTGTGAAGTTCCTCAAAGATAAGGATTAATATTCAGCTAATCTGTAGTTCAATCTCATTATGAAGACTATTTAAGATTGAAGGTTCAATTAAGAAATGTAATAGAATCCTCAAAAACTGTAACTTGTTTTTATCTTTTCGAAAAACTGTTTTGGTTGCAGTGCGTTAAATGGTTTGAAAAAGATAGTTATACATGGTGGCTAATAAATAAAACTCAAGGTATATTGTTGTACACATATTAAAAATGAAATAAGAAATAGCTTTTGGTAAAATATGTTCAAGCCACATGCAGTCTGATAGAAAGTATCCTTACAAGGTAAATAGTATGTTTTTTCAAGTACAACTGAAAATGATGCATGTTCAGTTTGTCATTTAATTCAATCTTTTATGACACTTACACTAGCAACATGGAAGTAGACACACGACATGTTATAATAAAAATGTGAATTTATAGTTAAGTTCAAACAAGCCAATGAAACAATAAAACAAACCAATAATCCCACCCATCTCTACGAAGGGATTGACACTTAACTCATCATTGATATACATGTTTTCACAGAAAAAGCAAGATGGAGGCAGAGTCTGAGCCTCCATCAAATAAATAGATTTTTTTAATGAACATAAATCTGTTTTTGACAACACAAAAATACCAAAACATTTTCGCCTAGAATTACTGTCTTGTTTATTTTCTTGAAACAAAGTGCCATTGTGTGCTTGTTCCTTTTACTCAAAAAGATCAATATCAGGTCAACTCAAGTGGTCAAAGTGAAGGAGACAGATAGCATTAATTCTAGAGCTTTCAAAGGCTAAAAACCTGGCCTGTTTCTGTTTAAGCTAGTCAAGGATTCTTTAAAAAAATGCACACAAATGTTAGCTGGGTGTGAGTGTTATTAGCAAGTTGTGTGCAGTAAAGCATGTTTTTTCATTGGATAAGATTAACATTGTTGACACTCGGCTCAACGAGTCAGCCTATCTTTTTAAAAAGAAACTGCATATTGTTATCTTGACAAACAAATGAGGAATTTAGGAATGCAGAATTAACATGCAAAGATTTTTATCACAAGCTAAATCAGCATAGGTGATAATCCCCCATCAGAACACCTAAGAAGGTACCGTTTCTCTCATAATTTTAATTTGACTGTAGAGGCAATTTGCTGAGGCACATTTCAGAACTGACTAAATATTTAAGCCAAGCAAGTCAATAAATGCAGGAAGCTGCTGGAATGCATTCTTTCCTTTTTTGATTGTGTTATTGATCTGAGTCTGCTCAGCTCATTGAGTGTATCCATGTACAGAGGAGTTAAAGCATCACGGCCAGTCTCAACATAATTAAATAATGTTGATCATCTAATGTATAACGAGGACACGTATGAGTCAGAGGGTAGAGAGTGGTAAATCTGTTCTGTTGTCAGGGTCTTGAGAATTGGGCAGGAATAAATGAACAGAACCAGAGTGATCTGTCAGGTTGTCTGGGTCAGAGTGTCTGAAACTGCAAGGTTTGAGAGAGTTGCTGCTGGTCAGGGATGGTGGAAATTAATCAGTGACCTGAGGTGACCTGTAGGACTCTCAAACACGCAGCAGGACTGCAAAGGTTCATTAGATTCGTTTTCTACTCTCAGCAAGAAGCAAGTGTAAAAGGTCTTGTTTTCTCTGTTTCTCACTGCCTGATTCTACCAATTCTGAGGTTTCAGCGTATCAAAATAATTATGCCCCATATTAGGGATCACCAAATACAGTCCTGCACATTTTAGCTGCAACCTTGCTCTAGCATGCTGCAAACAAGCCAAGAGGAGCTTAATTAGTGCAGCAGGTTTGTTTCATGATAGTTGAACAAAAAATGTGCTCTGGACAAGATTTGGTGACTCTTGCCTATAGTGTAGATTTGTTTTTACATTTAGTTTATAGCAAGTGTGTTCACTCCCGGTCACTGTGGGAGCACACTGAGAGGCAGGAGTGTATGTGGCAGGTGCTCTGAAAGTGGTTCAGCTCACTGGTGTGAATGCGCGGGGTCTGTGTGTTGATGGAAGCAGGACACAGGTGTCCATGTTTCTGCACTGGTGTTTGTTCTTCAGTCGTCGTGATGAGAGCAGATGGATGAGAGCGCAGGCATCAGATGCATCAGTGCTTTCCATTTCTATCGCACGACTCTTCCTCCAGCCTTGAGTTCAGATCAGTGAGCAGAAAGATCAGCACCTAAGCTTCGTGTCCACAACACTCTGGACACTAGCAAATATGGAGTATCTCGGATAATAAAAAACATATGGACTCCATTAAACTACCATATTTTATTTTAATGGTTATATATAAAGTATGTATGTATATAATTATGGCCATATATTGTAGCACTGTGTGAAAAGAAACAAGATATATTTCTGGAATGGTGATGAAATAACATTTTAAACTCAGCTGTTCTTTTTTGTGTGTGTGTTATTGCTTAGGGAAAAGAGAGGCAGTCACTTGAATTTACACTTCCTGATAAATTTGACCTAAATGCACACAAATTTTTTTTATTTGACGTCATTTTAAAATACAATTATTATTTTTAATTAAGAATTACAAATCATGGTTTTCCTATGTAGAGTTTAACAGGACCTGGGGTGAGTGAAAATATTTATTTTTTATGCATTTTTTGTATTTTAGGATTATATTATGTTATCTTAGTAATTGATTTAATCATTATTTTGATGGTGCATAGGTGTGAAAGTGTGAAGGGAATCATATCTTTGAGGTCATGTCCACGCGTACGTACCCAGATATTTTTAAAACAGAGTTTTTCTGGTCCTGTTTACAAAAAAGCGTGTCCACACGAGAATGATTGCGTTTATAAAAAAAGTCTGCATGAAAATTGGTAAAACGCTTTAAAGAGTGAATCAATCCTGTAGAGGGTAGAAGACTCCTCAACTTTGAAGAAAAATCTACTAATCAGGAGCTTCTCCCAGCTCTAAAACTCCTCAGTGCTTCTCTTCAATGGTTGGGAATTACTGCTCTCAAAAAAGATAAGAGGAATGTCTATTGTAAGCAAAAATTCTCTCTCCAGACTTTACCAACAACTGTTTCACTTTGAAAACTTCCTTGTTTATCTGAGGCTCAATAGGTTGTGGTTCAGAACTGGTGCTCTTTGCGTCCGTGTCTGGTGAGCATGTCACCAACATTACCAGCTTATTTTTTGTAGTTTGGCACATCTTTTCTGCAATTATTATTAAATGTGCTGTGTGGTCAATGTAAACAGGAAGTGATCTTCTGAACATGTCCATGTTTGGCAGTTAATTTGCAAGTGAACACAAATATGACAACTGAGCACTTGTATGTAAAAAAAGTTTATATTCATAGAAAAAGGTACAGAGCCCCTTCAGTGACAACAGGAAGTTGTTCATGCTTGGTAATTATTTTGCAAGACAACACAAACATGTTTTGAAACAACAAATATATTTTGAGGGATATATTAGAGGCTCCATGTTTATCTGATTCTAAATTTGGGCTATAATTATACTCCATTTATTTAACAGCCCTCTATCTTAAAAAAAACAAAAAAACACAGCACTACAGCACTTCAAAATAAAAAACCAGTTCTCACAACATTTTAAAAAATTGAAGTGCTGCCAAAAGCCAGAACACAACTGCAAAATATTCAAGAGTTTCCAGAAATGTGATGAACCAGCTTATTATTTCAAGACAGCAGAACATAGTGCAACCATCATAAATTAGTTTAATATTTTAGCAGTCATGTTTGAATAAAAAAATACAAAATGAAAAAAGACAAGCTGCATCTGGGAAAGGTAGATCTCTTTGATGAAGGTGTACACAGAAACAAAATAAAATGAATCTTTTTAGACATTTTCAGGGTTTGTTTATTTGTGAGATTATGTTAGATATAAATTGAGGTGACTGGATTTGCTCTTGAATTTTTAATGCATCGTGATAATGACTTAATTCTTCACTGTGGTTTATATACATCAAAGCTTCGATAAAGTTACTGTGGAAAAAGGAACATGATGGAAGTTAAAAACAGTGCTTCACAATCTGACATTAGCTTCATTCGCATTCTTTTGGAATGATTGCTTCAGAGGATTTCTCAGACAATCTTTTTTCTTGCTTTCTGTAATGGCAGAGCATGTATCAGACATTCTTCCTTTATCTTCATATAATGTTTTGTGACCTTTGCGTGCACAGGATACCACAAAACAGTTCAAGTTGATCCATCAAGGTTCCTCCATCCTTCTATAACCTCCTGAATGCTTGTGATTTTTTAAACACATGGAACGCAGTTGAACTTTTGACAAATTAGTCTTCTCAGAATCATCTTAGAATCATACAAGCCTTTTTGTATTCTAACGATGTTTGAGGAACGACTTGTGTCATATCTACTGATAGCTATTAGTGTCAATCTTGAATTTTCTGACTTGTCGCTTATTATACTCTTTGTAAAAAGTCCCTAAGTTATAACATCTAAATGATTCCTTTATGGAACACCTAACATTTTGAGAAACCATTCTGAAGATCTCTGAATGCAGGGTTGGGCGTTATGCACAGAAAATGAAATCTCTCTGCTGTTGCTTCAGTGAGTCTGGAGGCAGAAATCAATGTTAAATTTGGTTCATTGCTGCTCATTGCAGATATAATAGGCCCCAATTTGTCAGAAAACGTTTCTCTCTCAGACATGGTGTTGATTCAAAAATCTAATTCCTCTTAGTTTTCCCTCTAAAGTGTGAGCAATTTTCTGTCGCGCGAACACAAAAGAAGATTCAGACAAAGGAGAGCTGAACCTACTGAACTCAAATAATAAAATGTTCCGAAATCTTACAGGCGTCTTCAATTCATGCTGGACTCAAAACTTACATTCAACATATTAGAAATGGTCAAAACAGTTCCTAGAATCAGTGTACTAAGATTCCAGAGTAGGAATCCATCCTACTTTTGCTCACCATGCATGTGCAAATCCCCATAAATCTATGCTACTCCTGTGTTCGATTGCTTTTAGTGTGAGGGCAGATAGTTTCTCTTCTATGTGCAGTGTGTGAATGAGCCTGTGAAGAAAGATTTTTTTATGGGTTTAAATTTTTTTAAATATTAAAACTATGCATCTCTGCTGTAAGGTAGAAATTTTTGTGCTTAACTGACATGAAGATAGAGCAGTTCAACTGAAATCTTTCAGTTTTTTTGTAAATGTGTTCAAACTTGTTTAAACAGAGGGTTATAACAGTAATGTTATGCTACAGTAGGACAATAACTTGAGGAGTCAGAGAGCAGTTGAGCTGGATCAGCCTGCAAAAGGTAGAACTTGGGAGGCCCAAAGCAGATGAGCTAGATCAGACTGCAAAAGTTGGGACTTGAGGAGTCCGAGAGCAGTTGAGCTAGATCAGACTGCAAAACTTGGGACTTGAGAAGTCCCAGAGCAGTGGAGCTAGATCGGCCTGCAAAAGTTATCACTTGAGGAGTTCCAAAGCAGCTGAGCTAGATCAGACTATAAAAGTTGGGACTTGAGGAGTGTTAGAGTAGTTGAGCAAGTTCGAACTGTAAAAGTTGGGATTTGAGGAGCCCCAGAGCAGTTGAGCTAGATCAGCATGCAAAAGTTATAACTTGAGGAGTCAGAGAGCAGTTGAGCCAGATCAGATAAAAGTTGTAACTCGAGGACTCCCGGAGATGTTGAGCTAGATCGAACTGTAAGAGTTGGGGCTTGAGGACTCCCAGAGCAGACTGCAAAAGTTGGGACTTGAGGAGTCCCAGAGCAGTTGAGCTAGATCAGACTCATATAAAAAGATAAAATTTGGGATTGAATTGAATTGAATAAGGCTTTTATTGGTCACTACACTGTTACAGGCAGCGAAATTGGACCCCTCTGACCAAGATATAGACATAACATTACAGGGGGGCAGACAGGTCAGTGAGATAGCAAATGAAATAAGGAAATATACAACAGGAAAGGTGGCTGAAAAAGCATGCCCTTCTCACACTGTACTTCCATCAGAGCACTCAACAACTGGAGGAATCCCCAAGCAGATGAGCTAGTTTGGTCTGCAATAGATGGTATCTATGTCTATGAGTTGAAATTTGGAGATTGGGGGACCAGAAGCGTATATTTTTTTGTAATTCATCAGATGGATTTATTATAGTTAATTGACAGTTTGCAAAACTGAACTGAATCGACACATTGCAGACGGACATTGTAGTTCTGGAAGTAAGTCTATGAACACTTTCAGTGAGTTATTGTGTCAAGCCTCATAGGGAGCTGTTTTAGGCTTTTGGTATGATAACTGAAGACTGGTGAACTTTGTCACCAGCGATGTGGGAAATCCATACTTTTCTTTCCTCCATGAACAAACACTAATCAAGCATATTTAAAAAATCTAAACAATTCATAGACACACACTGAACAGCTGTATAGTCAGAAGTTCACAGTTCAGTGTTTATACATGACATTCATGAAGTCCACAAATCTACATACTTTTACTGCTTTGAAGAAACACTAAGTTAATACATACATTAGAAAAGTTACATTAGACTATTAGAAATGTATAAATACTCAATACACTTCCCTTTTTTGAAAGTATAGCATCCGTCCGTGCTTTGATCCCTTGATGTTTTCATCCACATCCTCACCATAACAGGATGTAACCATCTTTCACTGCTGCACCTGCTTGTGGATATTTTTTCTCTGTGTATTTAAGTGGTGGATAGCAATGCCTTCTTCACCCTTAAAGCGAAGTCTTTGTTTTGTACCTTTGACTGTGGCGTTGAATACATAATAATGTTGCAGGATAAAGGCAAACTTACTCATTTTGTAGAGAAAAACACTTCAACATTTTAATCAAAATCACCCTCACATGAATGGGAGAAATATATATTCCTTGTTCTTTATAGAAAGCCATTAAATGCTGTCAGAACATCACCACAGGATTCATAAACACATATTTCACTCATACTTTTATGACCCAAACTCCAAATTCAAGTGCACGTCCATTCAGCAAACACAATCTCCCAACTTCAATAAATCATGTGGAGAGCGAATGCGAGAGCATCACTGACAAAAATGACATGACCTCTGAATCCTCTTTCTCCAACTAACACACACACTCCGAACATGGCTGACAATCAGGCATCCCACCGCTCCATTCTGACAAATCCCTCCATCTCATTCCCATTCTCATCTGCAGCTAGTCCTTCTGTGCACTAAAGATAAAGGCTGTGAGACTGTAATCAAACTCTACAATGTGATTTCTGTCATTTACCAACAGCTACGTGCTACTCTGCATGCAAAACACATCAGGATTGGGAAAAACACAATGAATGTGGACGTGAGAAATGAGCTCAGCTTTAGATCTGATGTGTGTGTTAGGCAAATTACTGTTTGGTTTTATACGAAGAAGGAACAAAGAACAAAAATGGGAAACTGGAGTAATATTTTATATAGATGAGGCGCTCAGGAGCTGCTCTCCGTCGAGGACTTTTTGATTAACTCCAGTCTATGCCCTTTCAGCTGTATGCTTGCTTTCTTGAGCTTTGTAAGGAGTTATATATGTTCCTTGTAAATGCAATCTTCATACATCTTGGCTGCACTTCTACAGAGTCTTTGGGGAAACATATTAACTGGAGTTTGGTTGTATGCTTTAGCTTGGTTTTATGTTATATTATTGGCTTTGTTTTCAGATTCCTGATGCATTGAAATTTGTGGGTGTACAAGCTTAGCATAATAAAGAAAATGTCTTGCGAGGTCGACCTCCAACCGACACAAGGATAGTCAAAACCAGTTAGCACAACCAATCAGCCTAATCATTGCAAGGGAGTGTGGGAAATGCAGTCCAGGTTGTGCGAGGGCTACGCGCTGTAGTTTGCCCTCTGGTGGATCACATATGTCACTTAAGCTGATGATGCAACAGTGTGGAAACTCTCTGTAATCTTGTGCCGGTGGATGAAGTTGTGGCTCCAGACACAGCTGCTCTTGTGACGGTTTCTTCCATCTGTCCAATGCTAGATTTCACGTAGTTTCCAATTACAGCTGAGTAGAGATTTACAAACTGATGCAACACAGGAGAAATATTTGTCCAACAACTAATGATACATCTCCTGAAAAGATCTTTATTCTCAAAATGTTTGTTCTGAACAGCATTTAAATGGTGTCTCTTTAAGTTACTTAAAATGTTTAGAAATATATATTTTTTACACTAGCAATAACTATTTGGACAAATTAAATGCATACATTGTTATCATTATATTGTAGATTATATTTATTTAGATAACTTTTGTCAAATTTCCAGATTGTCATCGTCTTCAATTTGATTTTTTTCAGGGTAACATCCCTAAAAGGTTTTAAAATAAAATATGAGTCTTAACTTATGAACCATTTAAAGCTTGCTCTTACTAACAGATAATTATAACATTGGGCAATTAAAAAATGGCCAATTTGAATTGAATATACCACTAGAAGATTCGTGAAAGACGTCCACATCATGCCAGGGAAGACCTTGTGAAACTGGACTCACAAGAATATATTAATAAAATGCATAAAAAGATAACGTCACAAGAGAGAACTTCCATCTTTAACATATTGCAAGGGGAAGCAGGTGATGTTACCCATTGGAGACCCATTATTCAATGCGGGCAGCTTAGCCCAACAATCATTCTTTTTCCATCTTATTTCTAGAGAAAACATTTTATTCACATAAGTTGTTCAATCAGTTTGCGGATGTATAAAGATACAATCAAGTGAATTGAATCTTTAATACGCTTGCGGTCTATGCTTGTTGAATACAACTGTTTGCTGGTGCAGGTTCAGGGAAGTTCTGGGAGTTTTGGCAGCTTTTTTTGGTCAAGACTCGCCCATGAGGGCAGTTGACTGATATGGCAAGCAACCAATTCCATATCATCGTGTTCATACCATGTTCACACCATATTCCATTTCACCACATCAACTGACCGACATGCAACAAGTTAGCCATGAAAAAAAAGTTACAGAAGACAAGGTACAAGAATAGAACAACAATCTTCTATAAGCTAATCGCGGGGCACACAGCTAGTAAAATCATATTTTCTCAATCATATGACTGAACTTAGCTTCGAGCCAAATGAAAGCAATGCAACACTCGCTTCTCCTTGAAATCTGAACAAATTCAACCAATCAGAACATGACTCAGGATTCTTGAAGTGCGCGCCAAAAAAAAGCACCAAGCTTAACAAACCTTTAGCCAATTTTCCATGGGGATGAGGCCTGAGGCTGAGACTACGCTCCTGGTAACGGTGCATTAAATAACAACAGTTCCCGATGCTTACATAGTAAAAAAAAACAATAAGCAAATGTTTATATTTATAAATAAATCAGTTGATTACTATTCATTTGATATAGCTGCTTAAACATTTGACAAGTTTTATTTTTTCCACTTAAGTCTTTATTGGCCTAGATGGAGACCAAGTGATGTCTAGTTTCTAATTTTCCCACCTTATCAGATTCTACCATAGAACAAAATGATCTTCATAACCACTGGTTAAGTTAATAAAATTTTGTCAGAAAGGTAAAGGCAGAATTGAATTGAACAACTCGACATTAAATTAAAAAAAACTAAGTCTGTGTAGCCCAGTTTATGGGTTGAAGTCAATTTTTAACCCACAATAATCCACAAGAGCTGAATGGATTTATGTGCATTTGTGCATGCACGACGAAAAAATCTCACGTATCCCATCCAAAGAGGACCCCTCACCACGCTCCTTTAAACTTGTTTTTCCACAAAGATGACATTGTTTACCTAGGACCTCTAGGATCTACTATTTAACTCATTCTGCCATTTTTTTACCAAAAAGAGTGGAACAACAGAAAAGTTTGTGATTCGTGACCACAGGAACACATTTCTTGGTACTCTCACACTGATCTTGCCAGACCCTTGTTATTTGGGAATGTCTAATTTCGAATAAATTGTTTTATTTGAAAATGTATAACTTTTTATATATTTTAAACAAGTGGTCTGTAGTACCACATGATTCAGATTAATACTTTTGAAAGCACCAGCCAGCTGATGTGGATGAATGAACTTGTGAATAAGTTGTACCATGTGGTCTCAAGTGGTCAGAGTTCAATTTAACACACCTGATTACACTTATTAAGCTCCTCTTAAGTCATTTGAAGCAATGGGATGTGAAGCAATGTGCCATGTCTTTATGCATGATGTGTGCAAGAACTTAACTCCTTTTTTCCCATTGCTTCATTAAAAATAGTTTAATAATAAATATAAAAATCTCTATATTTCTATTATTTATTTCTGTACTTCTTTCGGTGAGCACATTTGGGCACTGCTCGGATACTTTTTTTATGTAGTCTACGATTTGAGACACACTTCTCATTTTGTACCCATAAAAGTGTGAGTAGTGTGAGGATTGGGATGCAGGGTCAGTATATCTTCTCACCATTGAAAGTCAAAGAAACAGTTGGTTTGACTTTTTTGATTCACTATACAAGACTACTAATTTCCAAAATTATTATTGAATTCTCCATTTAAGCCTCTAGAATTTATATGTAGGTCAGCCCCCCTTAAACCGGATATGATGTGCTAACCTGTAGTCAGTCACAATACTGTGTGTCATTCAACTGACAAGGTTGTTATTTAACATCCAGGTACAATTTGTATGTAAAGGTTTTGCTGTTAAACCACAAATCTTGAATGGCATAATTTTAAAGGTTGATTAAAAATACCCCTTTCAAATGAGCCAGTAGGTGCATACTTGCAGTAATTAATTTCCAATGAAGCAAATATAGAATTCAGCAAAAGTACCATGTGAGGTCAGATTTGAAACAGGAAATCATTGGCCCCAATTCACCCAGGTGAAAAATGGAAACAGTTGCAATGAAGCAGCATGCACAGGGGAGATCAATTTAACACAGTGCCGTGTGTCACTCTCCCACTATTCCAACTTTCATTCGGCCTAGATCTGATGAACTGAGAATACTGTTTTTGTTTTTTTGTTTTCAAAACAAAAGGTGAAAGATACAAAAACTAATATCCCAGTTCTTGTTGCTAAAAACATTTATTCTAGTTTAATGGACCAGGCCTACATCTACATATTTCTGAATTAGCTTAAGTGTAACCAGTGTTTGTTTTATTATTCTGGTCTAAAGAACAAATGTGTGAATACACGTGTGAAAAAATGTATAGCATAAAAAGATTTGATTGAAGACACAAATTAGTTTATATTTAAAATAAGTTGTTTCATGTTGTGTGCTCAGGTGGATGTAATACAATAGATTAAACAGGTTTTAAACTTTCTGAAATATTATTATTTTTAATAGATTTATGCCTTAAATGAAGCATTAAAGGGTTCAATATATCCAGTTGTTCGCGTGCAATGATAAGTGTGTGTCATCAAAAAACAAACTATTTCTAACAAAGTCGGTTAAGGTATGTGGTTTGTTTAGGATTTATTAAAAGGTAAATGCGCTACACTTCTGAAAAAAAACTTGATTTCACCAAGAAATCATCCTTCAGTTAATTGAATGGAACAGTGCCTCTCCTGGTCCATCAATCCATCCATCCATTTTCATGTTGGCTTTCTTCCCTTTCGGGGCCGCCACAGAGGGATGTACCGCCAACTCTCTGGCATATGTTTTACGCAGCGGATGCCCTTCCAGCCGCAACCCATCGCTGGGAAACCTCTCCTGGTCATCAGTGTGGTTATCTAGTCTAGAGCTCAGTTTGCCACAAACTTCCCGCCTCACATGTTCATTTACGGCTACTTCTCCATCATTCTGTAAGTCCTGCTTCCTGAATGTTGTTTATATCCCTGAGAGGAACGATTTTCTCCACATGGAAAAGTTCTCAGAGGACTTGAAATGATCATTGTGATGAACACGCAGCTACTCTCACTCATATACTCAATCCAAACAGATGTCATGAAACGATTTCAATGATCTCAATGTATTGAAATGTGTGAAGCAATTTCTTTGAAACACCTTCTTACTTGGTTCTCATCCCCGCAAACTAAATCCTTTGATATGCAGAACTAATTGAGATGTTTATTATTTTAGACATTACATTTCTGTGTGCTCGTCTTCCTTTTCTCACAGCTTTCATCTCTAATACATACAGCTTATAATTCTGATCTGAAACACATTACCCGAGAACTATAAAAGATCAGTCAAGAAGCAAACTAGATAGCAAATCAAACCAAGAGACACAGGAAAGGTAAAAGTCTTTAGACAATAAATACTCTTGTCTTTTATCCATTTTAATGTCCTGTAATTTTTTTTCTAAACCAACACAGTTATTTTTCTGCATTGCAATCAAATTAAGATTTAAAGGTTTAAGCTTAAATTAAGCCACTAAAGCAATTATAGCTTAGACAGTGTCTAGACACAACATTATGCTACACAATATTTAAATAAATAAATAATAAATTAATTAAAATAATATATTAAATAAAACTCTTCGTTCAAGTTTATAAATTATTGCTGCATTCTTTTAGTTAAAATTCCCAAAATGTCAGTTTATTTATATAGCACATTTTAACACAACTTTGCATTGACTAAAGTGTCAAAACACTGTTGTCAAAAACTCTGACAATAACAACAGTTATCAATATAAAAAAAAACTGTGAAATACTATGGCATCAACTAGCTGTCAAAAATAGTAGAGTACAGCGTCAGAAATTGGGAGCGAACAGAAAACAAAAACAGGGAGCTAAAATGTGATCATGGTTAGTATTTCAAGAGTGAAAGAGCACAAATATTAGCAGAGTTGTGCCACTGCAACATCCTCATCTTCTCTTTAGGTTCCTCGCTCTCTTTTTAAAATTATCTGTAAACAAGTCATGGGTGGGAGACAAGACTAGAAGATCGATGATCAAACCTGTAAGCTTGTACAGATGTATGCTAGACTTCAGTGATTATTGACGAAAGGAAAAGGAATAAAAATACAGATAAAAGAGTAACATCACACAGTACTTAAAACGGGGACATATATAGGAGAGTGCTCCAATCAATTAAAAGCGTCAAAACAAAGATTTGTTTAGAACTGAGATTTAAAAACTGACAAGGTGGACGTGAGTCAGATTGCAGTCAAATTTAGACAAAGTATTTAGACAACAGACATTTATTGACCTGTTTGATTTACAAAAATAAAAAAAAATGTGAGTAACCCTTTGAACTCTTGTATAGTTTTGGTGAAATAGAAAGCACTGATTTAGCTGTTAGCAGTGTCTATAGTTTTCTCAGAACCAACAACAACAGCAACAAAATTTAATTTGGGCAAAAGAAGAGAACAATAACGGAGAACATTTCGAAAAGTGTTTAAGTAATACATTTTTACTTGAACAAAGCAACAGACCTGTTATTTCCTGCAACTAGAGCTTTCTTTCTGCTGGTTGAGTGTGACATATGAGGCCATGGACCAATCGGGCTCACATATAAACTGTGGTTAATTTTCACTTCTACAACCCATCTAAATTTAGCTAGGTTAGCTGACTTTGTTTTTTAAGAAGACAAATAGTTAGGATTGTTTATATCCTGCTCTTATAACACTCCGCTGGAAGAAAACTGTGGCAGGGAACTAGAGCCAACTAGTAAGCTGCTTAGGTTAGTACAAAATAGACTCGTTAAGAATGCACAGACTCAGACTTAAATGAAATTAAAGTTGACCTAATATGATCCAAAATAAAATCCCATATCCACTAACAGAAATACAAAGCAAATTGTCATGAGTGCCATGCGGTCAAAACTTTGTAGCATCTAATACCAACCTGGTTACTCTCTAATGGCGTAAGCACTTAAAGCGTAACCTCATGCTCCTAGTGGTCAGGATCACTCCTACAAAAAATATTTATTTCAGCACAGATAAGTCCTAAAATTAAAAAACAACTTTTTGTCCCTCTGTAAGTCTATATGTGTACAATAAGTTCTTGAATATGAGGAGGGGATAATTAACTGATTAAGAACAGCATAACATGTATCTAAAAAAAACATTAAAAATCCACCAATAACAATGCTTACCTTAACTTTTGTATTTCTAGTCTGCTCTTAAACAACTGATGTCAGTAGGTTTGTTTTGCTTGCTTGGAACCCTTTAAACTGGATTTTTTGCTGAAGTAATCAGAAGCCTCCTATAACAGTAGATTGATTTGGCTCTAGCTCCCTTATTGAAGAGTGCTTTTTTTTCAAGCAGAACAGCAAGACTATTCAAAGAGGATTTAATTTTGGTTATTGGTGATATTTGAACTAAAGGATAATTGGTAGTGATTTGAAATTCCATCCTTCATCAAGATTATGACACAGTAAACTTTCAATACTTAAACCAAGGACTCAGAAGGGTTTCTGACTGTGACAGAATTATCTCTGGATCTGCACACAATGGAGTGTCAAGTGAAAAGTTTCATTGTAGGTTACAGAGGAAAATCACATAATCCAACATAGACAGAGAATTCCACATAACATACTGTAGCAACCAACCTGACCAGCGAGAGAGCTGGTCAGAACTGGTAAACTAGTAGATTTGTTTTTTACATTTAAATGTCAGTGTGTTATTGTGTTAACCATGGTTTGTTGTTCTAAATGTGTTTTAGAACTCAGCAAATGTTTCATATGTTTTTTTGTAAGTACCATATTTTGAGGGACACTTGTGTTGTTCGTAAGGAAATGTTATTTAATTACCTGCACAGTATAGTTTGGCTACTCTGTAGAGTAGTTCCCTTTCAGGAACTCGAGCTGCGTCCAACGCTATGGGGAACGCTTGCTGCGTTTCCGGCTCTGAATTATATGTAAAATCTCGTCCAATGGACAGGTGTGACGTCATCCGAGTGCGACGTCGCACCCGTCGTGCGCAGTATAAAGGAGCCTACGATGGAGACGGCCACCAGCTTTTCTGCATTCAGTAAGCGCTCTTTATATGTCTTCTTGTTCCAAAAGTGTGGACAACTATATCTTGTACTTGTTGCTGAAAGCTTACGAGCTCTATTTGGCGTGCTTGGGAGTGGAGAATAGCCGCTCTTGCCGAGGCAGAGCGCCCGTTTGGGTCACCGGCTTCGACTCGCACGCGCTCCTTATGGCGCCTGGGAGCGGATTAAGCTCGGTGAGCTTAGAGAACGCATGAATTGCACTCTCTCTCCGCCCCCGGTGGTCGGGCTGTCGCTCCTGCTGAGGCGGAGCGCCCGCTTTGGTCACCGGGTTCGAGTCGCATGCGCTCTATGTGGCGCTTGGGGGCGGATGTTGGCCAGCTGGCTCTCGAGGGAGTTAGCTGTGAGCACTCCGCTCCCGGAAAGCATTTTTCGAGGAAAGTGCTCTCCTCTGTGCCCAAATGGCCAGGCTGCCGCTCCTGCTGAGGCGGAGCGCCCGCTTTGGCCACCGGCACGCGCTCCATGCGGCGCGTGCGAGCGGATCAAGCCCAGCCGGCTCTTGAGGGAATCGGCTGTGAACAATGTGAACGCATGCGTTGCGCACATTCCGCTCGCGGAGAGCATTTTTCGAGAAAAGTGCTCTCCTCGGTGGCCAGGCTGCCGCTCCTGCTGAGGCGGAGCGCCGGTTTTGGCCACCAGGCTCGAATCGCACGTGCTCCAGGCGGCGTTTGCGAGCGGATCAAGCCCAGCCGGCTCTCGAGGGAGTCGGCTGTGAGCATTGTGAACGCATGAGTTGCGCACACTCCGCTCGCGGAGAGCATTTTTCGAGAAAAGTGCTCTCCCCTGCGCCAGGTGGCTTGGCCGCTTCTGCCGAGGCAGAGCGCCCGCTTCGGTCGCGGGGTTTGACTCGTGACAGCTCTAGGCGAGGAGCGGTTGGAGGTTGTGACTTGCGTTGTCAAAAGGTAACTTCTGGCTGCCAGCGGCACAGGCCTCTCATTGAGAGCTAGCTTGATGAACGCTATCAGCACCCGCGGTCGCAAACTCCATGCCGGGGCCTTCCGTTTTCCCGGACCTGCACACCGAGGTGGTAGGTCCGGGGATCAGCGCAGCCTGCCTTTTTATCCCGATGTTCACTTTCGAACATCTAGGGGATGCAGGGGCGCGGTATGGGATGATCCAAGGTGGACAGAGGCTTGCGAGCTAGCTCTGCCTTGTTATGAACGTCATCCCTGAAGGTCCCGGCCCTCCCCACAAAGCCGTTCTGGGCCACCTCGGCCTTGGTGGGGAGGGCTTACCTGGAGTTCTGCTGGGTGGGAGCAGACTCCTAAGGCTGCTGCTTCTGGGTACAGAGGCCCAGAAGCGGAGTGTCGCTGCCTCCCGAGGGGTGGCGACACAAGCCCCAGCCCAGGGAAATATGGTCTGAGGACCATCATTTCAATAAACGGGCGGCGGCTAAGCACTCCTGACGGGCTGGGGGGTCTACAACTTCGAGATGCGCTTCATGGAAAGCTGTTGTCTCTCGGTGACCCCTCAACATGTATTCTGCTAACCCTGCCACTCTTCGTGCTTCAGGGAGCGTGTACTTTGTCCCTGTGCTCACCCAGGCTCTCGGTGACCAGGGCTTCCGGTCTTCCATCGAATCCCGTGCCTGTATCAGGAGTCGTTACCCACCAGTGACCAGAAGCCGACCTCACGAGGTAGGTTCCCCTGAGTCGCTTCATGGGGGCTTCTTCAGCCTTCCAGGCCACTCCCAGTGGGTCTTGCGGGTCATGAAACGGTGGCCCTGTGTTGTCGGGGTTTTGCCTACTGTTGTTATCTTGCAAGTTCTGGTCATGGACCAGGTAGTTTGCACCCTGCTGCGCAAGGGGCCATTGAGGTGGTGCCTGTGTAGGACAGAATCAGGGTTTCAGAATACTTCCTGGTTCCGTAGAAGGACGGGGACCTGTGCCCCATTCTCGATCTGAGGCGCTTGGACAGTCGCATCATGAGGTTGCCATTCAAGTTGTTTACCTTAAAGCAGATCGTGGCGCAGATCAAGTACAGTGACTGGTTAGTTACAGAATACTTTCAAGTCCCTATTTGTCCTTCTCACAGGAAGTTCTTCGGTAAGTGCTCCTGACGGCCAGGGGATCTCCGGCTTCATCGAGCGATGCACTTCATGGAAGGCTGTCGTCTCTCAGAGACCCCTCGCCGCTATTCCGCTACCCTGCCACCCTTGGTGCTTCAGGGAGCGTGGACTTGCCCCTGCGTCCACCCAGGCTCTCGGTGACCGGGGCTTCGGGTTTTCTTGAATCCCGTGCTTTATCAGGAGCCGTCAATGACTTACCAGTACCGAAGGCTTTCTGTCAGCCTTTCGCTCTCGCAGGACCTTCTCCAAGATTCCCCGCAAGAGTGGGTTTTCCCCAACCCAAACAGGTAAGTATGTGGGGTATGGGATTCCACCACATGCGGGTGTGCCTGTCTAAACAGGCCAGGATCTTTGCGATCCTAGAAGGGGACCAAGAGAGCGAGGCTAGGTCACTCACTGTCGGCTGCAGTTTGAATAACTGCCTTGCCTCTTGGGGCCAGCGGCGACTATTCTTCCGTTTGTCAGCTCCATGAGGCCCCTTTTCAGTGGTGGCTGGGGAGTGCAGGGTTCTCTCCCCAGGGCTCCCTGCTCTGGCTTATTAGAACCACGAGACTAAGGCCCCCGTGCCGTTCTCGTTGGAGGGACCCTGTGTTCCTGTCCCAGGGCCCGTGGAGGGCACCGTGCCGTCAAGTAACTATAACCACGGAGGTGTCCTCGCACGGGTGGAGGGTCGGCGGTGCTCGGGAACCGCTCTACCCATGGTCGGTAGGATTGATCCCATCTCCTTGGCACATTAATTGCCTGGAGTTGCTGGCCGTTTTTTTTGTGCATTTTGCACTTCCTGCCAGACATCAGAGGCCATCAGTGCTTCTACGGAAGCACAGACAATATGTCCGTGGTGGTCAACATCAACCGACAGGGGGGGCCTACGCTTCTCCCTGTAGGCCCGTACAAGCTCTGCTCCCTTAGAGCATCTTACATCCCGGGCCGGTTGAATTGGAGGCAGTTGCTGTGTCGCACCTGGGACCGACATCTGGGGAAGCCCCAGCCAGAGAATGATAAGTCTGAGGACCATCATTCCTATGAACAGGCTGTGGTTAAGTGCTCCTGACGGCTGGGGGGGTCTCCGGCTTCTTAGAGCGTCGCACTTCATGTAAGGCTGGCGTTTCTCGGTGACCCCTAGCCACTATTCCGCTACCCTGCCACCCTCGGTGCTTCAGGGAGCGTATATTGCCCCTGCGCTCACCCAGGCTCTCGGTGACCAGGGCTTCGGGTCTTCTTGAATCCCGTGCTTTATCAGGAACCATCACCCCAGTAGCACTGCTTCCCGGAAGCTGACGGCCAGGGGGGTCTCCGGTTTCTTAGAGCGGCGCACTTCTTGGAAGGCTGTCGTCTCCCGGCGACCCTTCACCACTTTCCGCTAACCCTGCCACCCTCGGTGCTTCAGGGAGCGTATATTGCACCTGCGCTCACCCAGGCTCTCGGTGACCAGGGCTTCGGGTCTACTTGTATCCCGTGCTTATCAGGGCCGTCATTGCTTCCCGGAGTCCTGGAGAGATAATATGGGACGGTGGTTCATCCCCGTCCAGAATTGCGCTGTATCTATAGCCCCGGTGGGGGTCCAGCTCTAGCGTTCCGCCTCCAGGCCGAGGTCATTGTGACCATTCTCCACTCCAGGGCTCCATCTACGAGGAGGTCTGACGCGAGACAACGACTGTCACAGTGTTGGGGTGTTCCCACACTTTAAATTAGCTCTGCCCGGTCAAGATCGGTGCTAGAGTTCTGTAGGGTAGGGGCAGTGGGCAGTGCCCCCCCCCCCCCCCCTCGTTACATCTCGTTGTCTTCGCGGTACCAGGTGGCTGAGGCCCCTGATCTGTACAAGAGTGTCCATATGGGACCTGGCCATCATCTTGGGGGTCCTAAGAGGCCTCTGTGAGACTCTGGGCGACGTGTACTTGCGGTTTCCTGTCACTTATGACAGCTTTTCTAAGCGCCATGCTTCCCTTAATAGGAAGGGAGATTACACGCAAAAGACTTTCTGAAGTCTTCCTGCACCCTAAGCCGAGCTGTGTCTCGCAGGTGCTTTACATCGCCCCGTGTCCTATTAGGTTCCAGGCATTCTTCCTCCTCCAGGTGAGTCCCCTGTCTAGGTCCTTATTAGTATCTGCCCAGTGTGGGCATGGGGCTGTTAGGTCTGTCGCATGGCTCAGTGGAGCTCAGACCAGCCTGTGTGCTATGGTCCACACAGGTGGACTCTCCTGCTAATACGCAGTCAGTGAGCAGATGGACTGTGGAAAAATGTTATCACCTATACTTAGGTGTAAGCCTCTAGCTTTCTGGCCCCCTTGGGGACAGGGCACATTCCACAAGAGGAGTGGCGACTAGGGCCTTGTCATCTGGTATTCTTCCAGGATTGGTAGCGCTGCGGGATGGTCCACGCTCTTTGATGTTGCTCCGGTCCTGTATTGGATCTGGATGATTCTTCGGGCTGAAGACACTGTCAGTCCGGGGCGAATTGGCGTGTTTAGACACTCGTTCCCCATAGCGTTGGACGCAGCTCGAGTTCCTGAAAGGGAACGTCTAAGGTTACGTAGGTAACCAAGGTTCCCTGAGGGAACGAGACGCTGCGTCCCCAGGCCACTTCGCCACGGCCTGACGGCGCTTACTGTGCTTCAAAGCTGGTGGCCGTCTCCATCGTAGGCTCCTTTATACTGCGCACGACGGGTGCGACGTCGCACTCGGATGACGTCACACCTGTCCATTGGATGAGATTTTACATATAATTCAGAGCCGGAAACGCAGCAAGCGTTCCCCATAGCGTTGGACGCAGCGTCTCGTTCCCTCAGGGAACCTTGGTTACCTACGTAACCTTAGACGTTTCTCATTACTGGGCCAAATCAAAACAAACATTAAACTAAGAAAGATAGTACTTAAACTGAACAGAAATACATGGACTAGGTGTAGGTGGTAATGGGCAATTAATCCAAACTTGGTGCAGGTGACAGAAGCACATGGGAAACCAACCAACAACATTGTTAGCAATTCAATTTGATGAATACAAAATTTTAAGCATCTTCTTTGTAAACCTACCTATCCCAAGATGCAGCCACTGCCTTTAGGGTCTTTAGGGTTGCTGCACATGTGCATCTCCACATTGGTGTCACAACTAGTCACCACTTTGTTATTCATAGCTGTTCGTTCCTCAGGGGGCCTTTTCTGCCCTTAGGCTTCAAGTAATTGCTTACCTTGCTTGTTGAGAAGCATCACCTCTGTTGACAGCACTGAGCCATACTAGTTAGCCCTGTTTAGTTCTTAGCGTGTACTTAGGTTAACTTTCCTTTGGCATATATGATTTGAAAGTGATTTTAATATTTTCCACAGGAGCAAGTAGTGAATGTGTAGTTTATGTAGTCTACATTTTAGGTGTTGATGATCTTAGTGTTGATTGTACAACGTTAAAGTAATAGGCTACCAGTAATATTAGTGGTTCTTGAAACATTGGCTCCTTCACGGTTTTGGATGCTCTTTTTTTCACAATCCTCTCTAGAGTGTGTTTATCCCTATTGCATGGACACTTTTGAACAGCCCAAAAAATGTCAACTTTACAAAAATACATTAAACTGAGGTCTAACAAAACTTAACTGAGGCATCAAACCAACCAACATATTAACTGAGTACAAAACTTATATACTGGTTGATCAGACCATTACAGTTTTTCACAATTGCTAAGACAGTTTTTGCAACACATTTAACAAGTTTGCTTAACTCTTAACGCACCGAATCAGTTAAAACACACAATTTGCAAAACAGTTCATTTCATTCTCAAAACCCCCCATTGTAAACAAAACTCCAAAACTAATTTTCAAAATAAAATAATACAGTTTTCAAAACACTAACACATGTTTTCTTCCGACAGCAACATTTAGTCAATCATAACATATTGAGAAAAAAATTGGCTTTAAAATGACATAGTTTTGGTGTTGGTGGAGCTCGAGTGTAAAAGAAGTTCAAGCATTTGAAATTTGTCTTAACTGAATGTGTTTTGTATCAAAGCAACAAAAATGTGTAAATTGTAGAGCCTACCTAGACCAATGTTGTGCTAATTGTGTTAAGAGTTTAGGAAAGTTGTTAAATGTATTGAAAAAACTGTCTTAGCAATTGTGAAAAACTGTAAATATAAATATATAGGAATCACAAAATTAACATACAATGCGAATCTAAATGAAATTAAACAATTAACAATATTAGTTGTTGTTTGAGAAGCTGCCAATTCACAATGGTTTTGTACCCTACAAAACTAGACTGAGAGACCATGTAATGGCCCCTTTGCAGGTATTTTGAGTTAATTAGCCATATGTCTTCAAAATTGAACCTTTTCACAATATTGACATTTTCAGAGGTACTTAATTAGGAGTTTTTATTAAATTTTAGTTATAAACAGCAAACACGGTCTATGTGTAATAAATTAATATAATATATAAGTTTCAGTTTTTGAGTGGAGTTACTAAAATAAACTATTTCATGATATTCTAATAATTTGATAAGCCTCTGTAATTGCATTGCATGATGGGGATCAAAGATTAGTCTGACATTTTACTATAGACCAAATTATTTTTCCAGTTTTAGGCAAGATTTGCAATATCTTGGGGCAACTGTTGATATTTGAAATGACCAAAGCAAGCACGTCGCCAGACTGAAAGCTCCTTCTGATTGGCAGTTTATTTTGGTATGCAGATGAGTTGTGCAAAACCTTTCTTTAAATCTGTGAAACTTAGGGGAAGATAACTTTTAACACTGTAAAACATTTTAACTTTTAACAATGATTAAATTGAATAAAAACAAATGCTTCACAGAACACAAAGGCGAGTTAATGATGGCCGCAATTCAATTTGAGCAACCCCTACAAGAAAACCTGAGAATTGAGTCATTTGAAGCAAATGAACCAAGACAATCAGTACATGCATGTGTGAGCTGAAACAGAACAAGAGCCCTGCTGTGGGGTGGTCGCTTGCGTGGCCCTTTAATGCATTTAATCACAGCGTATTATCAGCAACCCATTGGTGTCCCATTAGCAAAGCAACACTTAGCTGGGCCGGTTTAATGGACTCTTCAGAATAACCGTAATAAGAAACGCAGAAGACGACCGGAAGGAGTCTTGAGGAGAATAGAAAGCTCAGGCAGTGGCGCTAAAGGGGGATGGACATTTGAGTGTTAATCAGTCTGTCAAAGCCAGAGAGTTATGCTGCTAAAGGTGTCGACAGGCTACTGATACATGATCACATTAAAGCAGCCACTGAGCTTAATCAATCTGAACCCGCTGGGGAGAGCTAAGGCGCAATATCTCAAAACACTGAGATGGATGGTGAAGTAGGAGAGTGTGAAGGCTGCTTTTTTAAGGCTCGTCACATTTGGACGTTTTCCCATCCCAATGGAGCTCTCCTCGGGACGTTGAACTGGAGACAATGACACTGAATGCTTGGAAATGTACCATTAGTGCCAAGCTGTCACTGGTTATGGGTGCGTCTGGCTCCGTGAGCAGATAGGGTATTTTTTTTTTGGCTCAGATGAAAAACATTGTTAGGAGCATTTGAACACGGCGTACCACAAAAGCAAAGACAGACTATTCTAATGGAAGTCAGTTCCTTCCTTTCAACTTGTGTTGTAAATACAGAATATTCTGTGAGGGTTGTAATAGTCATGATCCAAATTTTTTCTTCTGGGTACTTGTCCTAGTGTATGAAGGTCAAGATGCATGCATATCCTTTTCTCAATGACAATTCTTAATGGGCCAGCAGTTACATCTTTCCTAAAGGCATTCTGGGTAAATGGAAAGTCCTAGAAAAGCTTCTAATGGTGTCCTGGGGGATTTTAATGGCAGTCATTTTCTGAAGAAACAGATTTTGTTTTGTGCCTTAGAATTGACTTGTAATTGGACGAGTGCGCTATCATAATTATCCGTCTATTTCTGTGAGGATCTAATATCAGACCATTTTAGCTCTGTTCCTCAAAATCATTTCTACGCAATGGTGAGTACACTTCAAAATCAACAGGAAATGATGTCATGCGTAGGCACTGTTGGCTTCAGTACTAAACATTGTGATATATTTTAACTAAACAAAAGTGCTGAGAAATATTTCATACTTGAAATTGACACTACCAGCAATACTAAATACATTAGTAAATGAATGGAAATAAAATGAATGTAAATGTTTAACTTTATTTCTACACTAAATAGTTTTTTTTTTAGTTGCTGTGTTTGTTCTGTTGTCCTAAAATCACAATCTATTTGTATACTCCTGGCATCTTAAAAAATCACATTAAAATAAAAAAAGAGTCTCTTTGAACTGTTTATTTTTAAAAGTAACTTGTGAATAAGGATTTAAACATCAAGCTGCAACACTTCTGTGAAGAACATATTGAAATGTATTTTAAGATAAATTTGCAAATGAAACAGAAAAAAACAAGGGATTCTAAACCACGTCAACTTAAAATATGATAAACAGTATTGTATGAAAAAGAAAATGAAAAATAATGTTAAATTATTTAAATAATTGGTGATCTATTTTGTTACATTGCACAATACTCTTACCCAACAACATGGGAATTTACCTCATGTGCTTCCATGTGAAAAATATATTTAAGTCTAGTTTATTTCGAGACCAGAAAATCTGTCTCTGTATTCAATTTGTAATTAACCCAGGTAAAGACATTTTTGCTGTTTTAAATGTTTTTGTAAAGGCATGCTAATCTTTGTAGCCTTAACGTGACTGGAACAACATCGGTTATGTAATTAATGACTACATTTTCATGTTTAGGTACTGAATCCCTTTAATGTAGCAGCAGCAGAAGCTAGAGGACACATGTTAACACTGTATGTTTATAGATGCTGGTTTGGTCTTCTCCAAAACCATGACAAATAAAGGGAGTATTTTTATTCTTCCAATTAATGTATTTTTAGATAAAACAAGAAACGTTTGATAACATGACATCAAGACTTTAAAACATATGCTCCTACTGAAAAACATTTTCACATTTAAAAAGAAATAACCCTGAATTTTAGTTTTTAATGATGCAGTGGAAGCAACTAGCCATGATAAGCAAACAAATATGTATACATTCAAAAGCAATGTTTCTAAGAGTAAAACTTGACAAGATGTAGTTCTTCAAGATGCTGGCATCCCAGAAAGGGTTCTTCTCTCAAAGTCTAGCAGAGGACTTTTTCTTTTTCTGAAAAAATCACTCAAAGGTTACTGGATTGATTGAATCAAATAGGTGTTCAACTCTATCTGAAAACCTTTGGGTGGAGATACAATATAGGAGATTGTTGCATTTAATGCAAGTTAACTCAAAACATGTATTAGTTAATGCAATTCTATTAAAATTATTAGCTTGCCGTATAGAAGTTTCAAATGTGTATGCTTTTTGTCCAAATCTATTATCCATGAGGTCTCCATAATGCACTCTTCCGCATTTGTCAAATTAATATCTGACTAAAATCTAAAATCTCCTATGGATGGACATAATGATGTCTCAGATTTTTGCTGAAATAAGACAAACAATTAATGATTATTTGCCTAATTAAAGTAATGGTTATACTAAAGATGTATTATTGCCTGTCTGGCCATATGTGATATTGAAAGATATGCAAGCATAGCTTTTTGTTAGTCTGACAAACCCAGGTTTTCCGATGCACTTCAACTATTATCATGTTCTTCAATGATCAATTATCTGTCATTATTAACCTCATTGCTACAGATAAGTGCTTACTTCAGCTACTGACGGCCTTCTGAAAATCTCTCTTCCAATTCTAACACAGGGTGTGTTTACATGCACTTCTATAAACATGTTATGCTTACAGTTTTTCACAATTGCTAAGACAGTTTTTGCAATACATTTAACAAGTTTGCTTAACTCTTAACACACTGAATCAGTTAAAACACACAATTGGCAAAACAGTTACTTTCATTCTCAAAGCCCCCATTGTAAACAAAACTCCAAAACTCATTTTCAAAATACAATAATACAGTTTTCAAAACACTAACACAACATTTAGTCAATCATAACACACTGAGAAAAAAATTGGTTTTAAAATGACATAGTTTTGGTGTCGGTGGAGCTCGAGAGTAAAAAAAGTTCAAGCATTTGAAATTTGTGTTAACTGAATGCATTTTGTATCAAAGCAACAAAAAATGTGTTAATTGTAGAGCCTACCTAGACAAATGTTGTGCTAATTGTGTTAAGAGTTTAGGAAAGTTAGAATCCCTAGAATCTGTCTTAGCAATTGTCAAAAACTGTAATAAGCTGATATCTCTGGTGTTATGTAAATGTAGAAAACAGCTTTCAGTAATCGGGGGACCGGCATGAACTGTTTTGAGAATGCTGCAATAACCCAGTTTCACCAGCATGAAAATGCAATAACCTGTGCTCTATTCTGCGGATGTACACCAAGATAACAATAGAACAGTAGAAAAAAGCTTATTTTTTCTACTTATTTTTATTGAAATGCATATAACTCACAGACAACAACATGGACCACCACTAGGGGAGTTCGTTTCACTCAAGGATTAATTTATTGAGCAAGGATAAGTTAAGAAGGCTATGAAAACCTTATCCTTGACTACAAGCCATTTTTAACTAATATTTTATTTATTTTATACTTGAGATCAAGTCCTGTTAGGTTGGAGTGCAATTCTTGTTTATATCTGAATGAATATATATGTTTTTATCAAATTAGCACCTAAGCCAATAGATGCAAGTTCATTTTATTTTTATTTATCATGTGTTTAAACTCGAATTAGGGTTCCACCACACGTCAAATGATCACCAAATACTCTGATTGAAGTTGTTTATTTATTGGAGAGAGACATGTGTCTAGAAAAAGAAAATAAGTAAATAAAAAAATAAGACCTAATTAGGTCAAGGATTCAAGGCAAAAAAGTACAGACCAGTAAAAGGAATATAACCAACATTGAGCTAGTTTTTCTGTCAAAACAAACATACGGGAAAAGAATCAGAATCACATACTTTCTTTAACTCCATTTTATGCCTTTTTAAATAATGTATAATCTTGTTGACCCCTCTAGAGCAGTGGTTCTTAAAGTTTTTTCACCAAGTACCACCTCAGAAAAAATTTGCCACTCCAAGTATGAGCAACATTAAAATACACGACTCCACTATGGCCACAGCGTGTAGCCCGTCCTGTTCAGCTACAGTTAAGTACAGTTCAAATAAGAGCCAATATTATTGCTAATAAAAATGTGTTCATTTTAGCAGCAGTATGCAACCTTAACATTAAGCAGGCTATTAATGGGCGTAGCCAATCACCTCCTTTGTGGAAGTGCAGCAATGGGTCCAGAGAGGCGGGATATAGGCATTTTTACAAATGTCTGATTGGCTGAATGTTTACATTTTATATATCTTAAACAAACAAATGAAAAAATAGTTCACCCCCCCAGGGTTCGCGAAGGTCAAAACTAGCGATCTGAAAAAAAAAAACATCACCATGAAAAAAACCCCCAAACATTACAGCCCTAGGGTTGGAAACATGTTTTTTTTTTCCAGGATATATAAAAAAACAAATAATCCAATGGATTCTTCTAACTAAGCTACACAAATATAAACTAAACTATCCAGCTAAAATACACAAGAAATTCAAAATGAATGAAAACTATCTCCTTACTACTGGAATATTAACAATCAACCAACCAAATCAAATGCAGGGCAAATCTCTAAAGAGTGGTCAAAGGAAGCCAGTCAGAATCAAAATCACAAAATAAGCAAAACCAACAAATTGTAGCTATGCGAAGGCAATCAGCAGGCGACCCAGTTGTAATCACACACACACACACACACACACACACATACCCACATGCGCACACGCACACACGCTGTAATATAGAACCATAGGGTTTTATTGTATTTTTATGTTCAATTATTCATAAGAAATTTGTTTTTTGACTATTTTATTATGTAAACGGAAAATTATATTTCCAATAAAAAGGCATGTATGATCTGAAAATATATATTTTGTAAAAGAGCTTGAATACATTTATAACAACTTTGAAATTCCCTACACTCATGCACTGAATTTGAATGAATCCTTTTGCGTCCCAAAATGCAAATCTCATTTATTTAACCATTCAAACCTTTGTTTACACTCCAATTTTAATGTTTTTGTACAGAAAAAAAACGTTCTGGTGAACTGGAAGGAGCCTTCATTTAGGTTCCCCCAAAATAGTCTGTGAAGAAATGTAGAGCAAACTAAATCTAGCCATGTCAAACTTCAAGTTAAATCAACAAAAGTAAATCGCAGCATGAGTTCAGGATAATCGAAGGGAAGAGGCGCAATGTTTGATTTGAGAGACCTTCCTCTCTGTGGCTCTGCATGCTAATGAAGCAGGCGCGTAATTTCACTGAGCAGTCAATAGATGGCAGAGCGAGGTCACTGATTAGCATGCACTACACTGCCCAGATACAACATTCCCAGAGGAGAAGAGCTCAATTCATCAGCCCTGTCCTTCACTCCTGCTTATTTGAATAAATGCCGTTGTTTTGGCAGTCAATCATCTGCGGTTATGGCCGTCAGTGTAAGTAGAAAGAAATCAGACAAAGTGCAGATGAAATGTATGAAAGTGCAACTTCATCACTGTATAAACTACAACATCAAAACGGTTTGACTATATACCAGTTTGGATATATTGCAACTGAATTATAATCTCTTTATCATGAAATAACCCCTCTGGCACTGAAATTTGGAAGCATCTTTTAATGAGGGCATGGTTTCAGCCACACTGAACAGACTGTCCCTATTTATGCCACATGAAACAATTAACCCATTCAATCTCATTATACAGTTAACCCATTTAAACAATTGGTCACTACAGTAAGTAATTTTTAGGAGACTTGCATAAACGGAAAAAGGGGTCTCAAGTAAATATGTTGGTTTTTGTTTGCCAAAATCTAAGATATTATAATTTTTTTTGCAGCCATGAGGAGCACTAAATCAAACCGGCTGTAACGATCTTGTACTTGCACAGCAGCACCTAAACACTGCTTGTTCCTTAAGCTCCCACGGGATTGCAGTAAGTGCTGAAGTCTCAAAAAATTCTCAACACTGACACCAACACTAATTCATCTAAACACTGCAGTGTTTGTATAGTCTTTGACACATTAAAGTATGATGTTACAAGGCCAAAGCTGTAGACTTGGTGACAGAGAGCTAATAATTGATTATACGATTCTTAAAGCATTCCTGGAACAAAAAAGGAACAAACGAAATTAAACAAAAATAGGAATTTCTGAGGTAATTTGAAATTAGATTTTTTTTACTGGTTTTAGGGTGGAAGGTGGAAGCTTGCTGATTCAAGGCCAAATGAAGTCTTACTGTGAGATGGTTGCGTGAGAATTGGTTTGTATTGGATTCCTCCAAGTGAAGTGAAAGTGACCAGTTGGCCAGATATGCATGTAACCCATCCAGTGTACACACACAGCAGTGAACAAACACACCGTGAACACACACCCAGAGCAGTGGACAGCCATGGCTGCGACAACCCGGAGAAAGCAAGTTTTTCATCACTCACATCATCTTCAACTCGATGGATCTGGGTGGATCGGCGGGCTTTCAATCACAAGTTGATCTCCTTATCTACCAGATCACAAATGTTTTTTTTTTTGCATGCTTACTCCAAACATGCTTCAGGTGAATTGAAGATCTGGCGAACAATTTTTCCCTGATGTGGGCAGGCAAAAGACACCAGGAATAAGAAGTTGTTGAAGAAAAATTGTGGATGGTTTTGGTGTTTGGCTGTGAATATACAAATGCGATACTTAATTTTATCTGAAGTTGTCAATGTACCTAAAGTTTAAAAAAACCCTCAATCTTCCAATTTTTTTGTTAGGGGTGCATAACAATGAATTAGCTAAGTAGCTAATGTAACGAATTAGCTAATGTAATTATGAACATATTTAATATTCAATTTACTGAGCAAGAAATTAACAATTAACTTGCATTAAACTCTTATTTGTGCATTAACAAAAACGTACAGCAGATTTAATGTGTTTAAGTGTCTGTTAAGTATTATCACAAGTTTAACTTAACTAATGTTGAATTTATATTTGGTAAAAGCACAGTTTATAACTGAGTCAGGAGATTTAATTGTTTTTGTGTTAATTATTCCAATTTCAGAGAGATTTAGAATAAGCTTATAATTAAACCTTACTTACAATTAATATCCAGCTAATGAAGGCAACCCCCTGTTCTCGAAGTGAATGCTAAATCTATATTAGCTGAGCCTTAGCTTTCATAATTGTGCTACTACAAACAATTTAATCTGTAAAAAGTTAATTACAGTGTTTTAAATGTACAAATTTTTTATCAAGTTAATGGTAAGTTAATATGTTATTAATGCCTAACTAATATGTTGTGAACGCAAGTTAATCAAAACATTCATTCATTCATCTTCATGTCAGCTTTTCCCTTTCGGGTTCGCCACAGCGGAATAAACCGCCAACTCTCTGGCATATGTTTTACGCAGCGGATGCCCTTCCAGCCCGACCCATCGCTGGGAAACATTCACTCTTTAACACTATGGGCAATTGTTTTTACTCAATTCACTTATTCCGCATGTCTTTGGACTTGTGGGGAAACTGGAGCACCCGGAGAAAACCCACGCGATCACGGGGAGAACATGTAAAATCCACACAGAAATGCCACCTGCCCCAGCCGAGCCTAGAACCAGCGACCTTCTTGCTGTGAGACGACCACTGTGCCACCGTGACGCCTTATCAAAACATTGAAAGACTTAATTAAGAGATAACTATTAGTTATTGTTTATGTTTAAAATAGGGTGTAAATGAAATTGATCTAGTATACTAGAAAAGAACGGAAAAAGTCTAGCACTTTGTATCAAGTTTAGATCCAAGTTAGATCTGAATAACTGTTTTCTGATGCAAACCAAATTAACAATTTAATTTAAAATTTATTTTGTACATTACAGTAAAACACAGCTCCGTTTTCTTTTTACATACATTTACACTAAAAACCAAAAGATGCCAAAAAGCCCCTATGAGGCACAGCAGAAGGATTTATTAACTATTGCATTGCCTCTGAAAAGTTTGTGTTCCCTGTTATACAACAAGCTTAATAAAATAATAGAAAAGCTTTGTGAGAACATAACTATTTTTAAGAAACACAAAAGTTAGATTTTTTTATATTCTTCCCAGTCAAAAAAACTACAAAAAACATTATCAACAACATCAACGCCGACGACAGTATAAAACAATAGTTTCACTATTTGCTATAACAACTTTTAACTTTTTAAAATATTACATTTTTACAGAAATTAAACAGTTATTACAGAAATCCAGATCTCTGGTTGTTAAGAACTATTATTATTTTTTTGTGAATGAATTTTCATAATGTTTATGCACAAATTTAGAGATGCTAAAATCTCCTGAATGTATCAACTTTTAAGTTTGCCTGCTTTCAGTCAAACCTGGTTTCAAATGAACCAAAACCCTGAAAATTCTTGCTCTCTGTGTCAGTGGTTCAATAAAAAGATCGATCCACAGGTTCTAAACTTCAACAGCCCTGCATTCCCAGCACTGATGACGCGACGCTCCGATGACATCACGAGCCATTCCGTCGCTTGAGCTCGAGGAGAGCAGAAGAGAGCGAGCGTTCGCGTCGCGTCGCGTAGCGTCGGGCGGGGAGACTCACTCAGCGGGGTCGGATCAGCTCAATAACATACCTGAACACACTCCCTCTCTCTGACACACTCCGGGCTTTACCGAGCTCCCCTCACATTCCGTTCCGTCGTGCCTCAACTCATCACCGGCTCGCACCGCAAAGTGAAAGAGAATTTACGCGAAAGTTTCCAGGATTGCTTTGAGCTCCCGCGGACGCGAGCGGAATGAGCGACTTTGCCATGCTGAACTGCTGCCTGATTCTGGCCGCCTGCCTCCTGTCCAGCCAAGGTACCGAGAGCGTGTTTACTCTTGTTTGTTTGTTTGTTTGTTTGTTTGTGTCGAAGCGTGTGGTTCGTGAGCTGTCTACCTCACTTTGCGCGTCCGACTGCATGGATTGACACACAACTCACACGCCCGTGTTTTCTCCGGCTTACCTGCTAATCTTGGTGATCCCGGTTAACTTAATCGAGCTCTCAGCGACAGGTTTCGTACGCGGTGTTACGCAAGGTGTGGCCTGTCATGAGGCGTCTGTGATGATGGGCAGGAGCGCAGCAGGTGCAGTGGTCCAGACTGACCAGTTTCACTGGCTTTCAACTTTTACCCACAGCACAGCTTTTGTTTTATTCATCAAGAGTGCGCACTGGGGATGCAACAGGGTGTTAAAGGAGTGACATGTAGTCTACTGGAACTCTGGAGGTGAAGGATGCGTGCTGCTGGTTTGAGATAGCGCTGTTTTAAAATTGCATTTTAAAGTCACCGTTCCCCTTATTTGCCACTCTCGTCTCGTTCTTGGTGAGGTCAGTCTGAGACATTTCTTCTCAGGTGGTTCGAGCATCATTTGACGGCACCTCGGAGGGGCTGCTGCCCTCTGATAAGGACAGAGCTGTAAGCCAAAACTGCAGTCTGCATTTATTCAGGGACTGTAGTTTCTTCTGACGAAGTAAATGCCACGTTAGAATGCAGGTTTCAGGTTCTCCAGTTGCTTGTGTCGTTTAAAAAAATTGATTGTGCATATAATTAAGCCCTTGGATGGGTGGATGGATGGATGGATGGATGTAGTGGTTTGTGATGCTGCCTATCAGTCATATCTGATTTAAGTCCCCTCGCCTCACTGACTAGAGTTTGCATCTTCTCTTTGTGCTTGAATGCCTTCCTCCGGGCGATTTGGATTTCTCTCATAGTCCAGAAACATGCTTGTCAGTTCGACTTCCGAGTGTAGATCCCCTCAGGAGTGAAAGTGATTGTGTTCGCTGTCTGACTGGTTAACTGTCCAGAGTGTACACCTGTCTTTCCTCAAATCCGAGTGGGACGATGAACCACCTGACCCATTTCAGTTTTAATTATGGCTCATCATATCGTATCAAGGACACACGCACATGCATTTGATTAAGAATATTGTATATTTTAATAAGTGCAAAATATTTTACAGCAAACTGCATTTTTAATCTGGCATTCTGTCAATCTCTATATTATGCCATCTTCTCGTGCCGTGTATATAAGATATTAAAAGTGATCATTTTGATTCTACGCAGTCAAAGATTAAAGTGTACTCTACTAAATACCATCAGAATAGTTTAAATCACACTCAAACTGGAATACAATACTCATCTAAATGAATTAAAGTTCAACTTAATATATTTTTAAGGTTGAGTTGAGAGGCTCAGTGTTAATTTAACTCTCTATAGACCAGGAACAGTGTCTGTTGATTTGTCTCTGTTTGTTAACAACTTCTTTTGCGATCGATACCCTTAACTATGTTTAGTGTAGCTTACGTTTAAAAAAAGGTTGTGTTTGTGATGTCATTACATGTTATTAAAGATTTGTGGTGATTGACAACCCCCCTGGAAAGATTTTGAATATAAACATTTACATTTACATTTATGCATTTGGCAGACGCTTTTGTCCAAAGCGACTTACATTAGGGGAGAGACAATATGCAATCTGTAAACATCTATAGATGAGCTATAAACGCTGCCCATATAAAGAAGCTGTTTTAGGCATTCTTTTACACTGTTCTCATTGACTACTTTCACCTCTTTTTGAAACCTTTGAGGACATCCGAGTTGTACAGCTGGCTGGGAGGGTTGAGGGTGCTGGTGGCCAATGAGTTGAAATGAATTCTGATTCCGACTTGTCCCCGTGCCCATATTTCACAGGAAATAAGACTTGCTTCTTGGCCGTTGGATAAATGAGTTTTGGATGGATGAATTCTGGCACCACAATTAGTCATGCCAAGATTCCTGTGCCGCTCATCTTCACAGCCACATTCTAGGGTGCGCCTTTATTAATTTCTTTGTGGAATGAGGCATTTTACAGCCAAGAAGGGTATGGGGTTTAATTCATGTGCACAATACTGTCGCATTAATCTTATTGGTTTATGTATTAGTTCTCAGAGGGGATCTTCTGTGGTTGTCCCTGAGACAACCTTTCATTTGAGATCTAGCACCATTGGTGTTAGAGTTTTGTAGAGAAGGAGTGGTTAAGTTGGTTTGGTATGTGCACCATACCCACTGTTGTTGACAGCAACACTTGTCAAAGCCGTACAAAGGTGTGATCGTGTAGTTTCCACCATTGACAGTGCACTTCCATACCAAAAGATTTCCAAGAACAAAAGACCTTCGTGTCTACATTGTGTGAGAGTGCACTGAAACTAACACCTTCAAGAATCTCTCTCCATCTTCCACTTTGACACTCACCCACACCCACAGAGAGCATGGAAGAGGAAGTAAAATTGCTAGCCTTTGAACAAGTGCCCTTTCCCTATTCCCATCTCCTTTTTTCTCTGTGTGCAGTCAGAGCTGCGTCTCGAGCCTTTGTTCCGGTGGCTTTAGAGATCGCTCTTGTATAAAGCCCTCAGTCTCTTCATTGTTTATGAGGGTCGTCAGAGTGGGAGCATAAGGAACTTTTTCATCAGACCACTCTGAGGAAAATGCCCTGCTTTATATACCTTTGTCTTAACCTGTTTAAACTTCATCATCGCTGCACTGCCTGTAATTTTTTTATTAATATACTTCTAAGGCACACAATGTTCAGTTGTTGATAGGTGCTATCTTGTTTGAATACTTGCTGCAGTTTGAAAAAGGGAATCAAATGTTGCCGCACAACAGATGGACCGTCTGTTCTGTGTCTTCGTCTGCTCCCAATTTATCAGTTTGCCTCTCACCAGACACTCCGTCTCCTTGTCTCCTTTAACTCTCCTCTCTTCTATTGCCTCCCTTCTCTCTTTCCTGGGTATGAGGTGGTCATACATTACTTCTGGAGGCCAGCCATGCCATCTAATCATCCTCTGCCTGATAAAATGAAGGCTAAAGAGAGGGAATTCGGTGCGGGGGCTGTGAGATCAGGCTCCTCTGTGACCCTGGCCTCATTCAAAGGCTTTTCTCCCTCTTTAAAACTTTCAACGCCTTCATCTCTGTATCAATACTTTAAGCAAAGAGCAACAGGCATATCACTGCTGTGCTGCATTGATTTGATAAACCTTGAGAGTTTTGTGAAGGGTTTGTTCTATGCTTCTAACTTAAGTTTATACGCATCTCTGACTTGAGATCTCAGCAAAATGTTTGGCTGGGACGCTGTGTTCTTATTGTAATTGTGACGTGTTCAAAGTGATTAGAGTTTTATTCTGTTGAGAATACATACTTCCATTATATCAGTCGACTCTTTATGGATATAAAAAATAACTGTCTTCCAGCATCACAATTGTTGAGGTTTGGATTGCCCACCATGCCCACTTCTCATAAGTTTTAACACCCTTTTAAACAAATTAACATTTTTTTAAACAGCTTGGTTTAAAAAAACTAATCTGGGAGTCTGGACCTTTAAATGAACCTGAGCTACAGCTGACCCCTCCTTAGTCTAGTTTTCCACTAGATCCCTACCAAGCTACTGAGTTTCAATAATGAATATTAAGGTTGCAACCAACAACACAATAATAAAATAGAATATCATGTTTATATTTGAATATAAAATTGGATTTTTAATTTGACACAGCAAAAAAGGCTCTCAGTGAATAAAAACACTCCCTGGATTCTGGCAGTGACAGTGCCCCTCTGTAGAGTTTGAAAATTGTAAAACATCGTTTTCAAAAATATAATATTATTTGGAATTTTATTGTACAAAAATGATGCTAATATATTTGTGCTGTCTATCAATTAAAAAAAATTAATCGCGATTAATCTGAGACTGAGACTTAAAAAAAAATCTATAAATGTAAAATGTAAATAATTAATGTACATTGAAGACAAAGAGACTGTTTAATTTCATCCAAATTATCCTCCAAATTAACTTTTTGCTTCTCTTCTTTGGTGGCTGTTAGTTTGTGGTCTCTTTAGACTCTTTTTTTCCAGGATTCTCTGCCATTAACAGCCTCATTCCTTTCATCTTTGGGAAGAAACTTTAGGAACTTTAAACCTTGAAATAACTGAATTAGCGATCTTCATCTGTGTGAGATTAGTGCTGAATTCCTTTTAATTTAACTATAGGCTTATCATCCTTTTTACTACATAATTTTTCAAGGCTGGCAATACTACTTACTTACATGACATTATTCAACACCATATTGATTACTTCCATATTTTACACTACTCTGAATATTATTTTATGCAGCATACCTTGACAGCGGACACACATGCACGCATACACACACACGCGCACGCACGCTCAAACACACGCACTGAGGCACACACAGTTTGTGAGCATTGGATGTACTATGCTTTAGTTGCCCAAAAATCTCCGTGTACAATCGTTCCTCACTTTTACACAAAGCTGAACCGAACGAATGCACTTTCAACAAAAAACACTGTGATGCTTCAGTAGTTTTCATTGCTCACAGAAGCCCAGTGGTCTCTGTGAGCGTGATTTGTGTCGTGTGCTGTAACGTGTCCATCCTCCGTGCCTTCTCATTACCATTACGTCCTATTCATGCTTCGTTTAAAGTATGTCCGACCACAACAGGAAACAGGAAAAACTGAAACCGCGTCTAAATTATTATCAAAGAAAATTAAGAAACCGCATTTTTAGTTGACATGACCTTTAAAATATAGAGCCACTTTGGCCAATCGGATTTTAGAGGATATGTAATATATGTGTTATATACATTATTGAGTTTTTACTAAAACGTGTTACTCACTTATGTAGTTTTCTGGATTTTTATTGAAAAGTTTGTTGTTCATTGTGACCAAATCTTAAAAGAGACTGATCAATTCATCTGCTCAGGGAGGGAATCTTTCACTGGCACATTTACATTTCCCAATAGTTAATAGTTTCTAGCCTTCAAATGAGATTTTTAAATAATAAGCTTTGTTTTATTTGTGTAAATTATTTTTAAGATGGCACTTTTGTCTCCGTTCTCTTTTAAGTTTGTCTGTAAACCTTGTAATGAGTGATCTAGATTCAATGATTCAACACTGTAAGAAGAAAGAAATCACTACTGCAGGAAAAATAAAAGAGGCTTCCACATGAATGGACATTTTTTGCAGTTTATCCGCGATCAGCAACTGGGTATTTTTAAATGATCGAGATCCCGAACTCTTGGCAGACAAAATGTAATGCTTAATATGTGCCACATCACTCACAAGCTGCTAGTGCATCCGTGCAGGCTGACTGAGGTGAGGACTCAGGTTTACCTGCACTCAAATGGCAGCATCTTAAACCACAGCGTTTTACGCAGATCAGTTTCTCATATATGTCAAAGTCAAAATAGTCAGTTTTTTTAAGTACTTCAGCTCACTGGAAAGCTATCACATGCCATCAATCACAGTTCATATATTTTTAGCTTTATCATGTATGAATCAGTTCATGAAAAATGTGCAAAAATTGATTTTCAGTGAAGGAACAAAATGAAGTTTTTTAAACATTCTCTGCTCGAATATAAAAAAAAAAGGAGACTTTCCCGGGTTGGTGCAGAAGCTCAAGCTCTACCTTGGTGACTTCCGGTCCAATTTCACTTTACTGTGCCTTAAGGCCTCAATAACAGCCAGCTACAACTTGCTGGAGAGCAGATCCAAACTTATTTAACCATCTTTTTGCAAGTCTGATATCTAAATCTACCAGTTGTTTCAACTTTCAAACACAGACTTTTTCTGAAAAATATAACTGATGCATGTCTTGAAACTGAGCTGGAGTCTTAAATATAGAAGGTTAAAATCTTACACGCATTATCTCCACCAATAACTTTTTTCATTGGATTGTTAATTGGATTGTTTTCATTGATTGTTGCTTTTTTAACTAAATTATTGAATGTGATTTTAATGTTAGAGCATTATAAACGTGAAGTACTTTACTCGAAATCAAATCTACTAAAGTAAAAGTGTAAAAAAACTTCTTCTCAATTACTGTAGTGCAGGCTTCTACTTTCCACCTCTACATTAAAGTGTGTCAAACCCAGTTTACATGTTTGATATTGTGGAACATTTTTTGTGGTATTCTATTTCCCTTTTCTTGACTCAAGTTTCTTTGTTACAAAGTTTCCTCATTTTCAAGAAAACTTGAAACAAAATAATAAAAATGTCGACCGAACAGTTTTATTTGCACAGATTCAACACTTTACACATTAACCCCAGTTAAACTTCCCATAATGGCCATGCAAGAGCAAATTCTTCCTAAAGGAAAATGCAAATGAAGTTCTTTTTAGCAACTTAACTTGTCTTAATTCAGGTTAGCAGTTATTTTATCTGTCAGATACACTAGTGCTAGATTAAGGGTACAGAGCCCATAAACACTCATCTTTTCTAGCATAAGCGAGTTTTCATCTGTTTTTCATGTCTAACATCTCTTTTCTGTTTGTTATTGCTCATATGGGTTCAAAGAGAAACATAAACATTTGCGAGAGAAGTGTTGTGAAATAAAAACGAACACAAATTTAATCTGGGAAGACTTTGTTGTTGTGAAATATGGGTGCATATTAAAATCACATCCTGTTTGATTAATTAGTGCATGCATGCAGTCAGCTGGCTCATTGTCAATCAGATGCATCGGTGGTGGGCACAGTCTTTCTCTAAGCTTGGAAACGTAGACTGATTCATTGTGATTCTCTGGAGGGAGGAGCTGAAATTGCATTAATTGGCGTCTGATCTTCAGAAGCTTTCTGCTTGATTGACTTTTTCTGCCCCTCGTTGTTAACACTGTGCTTTTAATTGCTCCATCACACATAAGACCTGTGTGTGTATACGTCTTTGCGCTTAATCTTCCTTTTTAATAGAAAGCACACTTCCACCTCAGCAGACCTCAGTAATTTACAGCTGTATTAACCTCATTACTAGTTATAACCGTGTCACCCGGAAAGAACGACTGGATCGTTTTATTCCCATTTTTTCTCCATTTTTTGTTCATTTAGAAACCGTGTCAGGTTTCAATTTGCAGTTACACCTTATTTTGTCACACTGTGATTTTTGAGCTGGTGTCATGAGTTTTCCTTGAATTGCTCTGCTAATGGCTTTTTCACCTTTTTAATCAACAAGTGGATTCGCAATGTAATAAATGTGACATCCAAAACCACCAAAAATAGTTCTCTTTTTCCTTGTGTCAGGGGTGTACTGTCAAGATCTGTTCGCCCTATGGAGCTAGAGATGTGCCAAAACAATCTGAATTTTAATTGTGTTGATTTGAATGATTGACAAATGTAATTTAATAAACTTGAACATTATATGCCACTAAAATATTATTTGAATTTGAATTTCATAACCTGAGTATTGAGCATCTAGATTAATATAGATGTATTTTCCAATTTTCTGTAGATAACTGGTGTGTAAAAATACAGTTTGAAGTTTTCAAGATGAAAATTTTTAAACATTAAATTAATAATAATGACCAAAGGGCACACACCACATCAGGGCTGGAACTGACCAATGGGAGAGCAGAACAATTATTGTGGTGTTGAAGGCAGTCACGTGATGCCAGTGTTGTTGTTTTTTTGGAATTTCAAATGTTGAATATGTAATTCTCATGCGCACTTTTCGTATCTTGAAATTTTTTTAATCATGAAACAAAATATTCTTCGTGTGACCTTTCTTAACTTGAATTTTCCGTAATGTGAAGTGTTCGTATCTCGAGGTACCGCTGTATTATCCGTACTTATTCATTCTGTTTCATACTGTTGTCAGACTTCTCACTTTACCCGTAAAAACCCAACCTTTTTCTGCATTGTCCTTGTCTGAAATAAGCTTGGAATTAAATAAATAAAAAGAACACACACATGAATTAACATTATTACAGAACCAAGTGAAAGTCCAGAGGAGGGTGTTTTGTATGCCGTTTGATTGGTGTGACAGTGCAGATGAGGTCTTGAATGCAGGCAAGTGCATTAGCTGTGTTTAAGGACAAAACTCTTAATTTGGAAATAAATGAATCTGACTGAATTTGAGCGAAGTGTTTTCTGGAATAAAGAGTTTCGGTTCATTTCAACATATTATTTAGGAACTAAAATCAGATTTGAGTGCCTGCCTTTTGTTGTGTTGTCTTTGAAATAAAATTTTAATCAGGAAATGTTTCTTTTTTTTTTCAAGTTTATCCAGTGCCCGAGGTGATCCTTTGATAGGAATTCTTTTAATAGATAAGTTGTAACATGATTAACTAACAAGCCTGAACACGTTCCAAAGATCATACTATGGAAAAGGATCAAGAAATTCACAAGTACAGGACATTCCAGGAAGCACATGCACATTTCCTCTACCATTCCTTAGAACAGTGTTTCTCAATTATTTTTTGTCATGCCACCCCTAGGAAGAAGAAAACATCTTACGGCCCCCCTAACAAACCCCCCACCCCCCCCCCCCCCCCTTCGGGCGACTATAAACATGATTATATGTCTTTCAATTTGTTCAAAATTCACCTCTGCTTATCACAGTATGTTTATTAAGGTATAAGAGGAAAAAAAGAAATATGGACCAACTTACAACAAAGAATAGTTTTATTAACTGTGGCAGAAAAGATTTAAAGTGCATCTGAAATGTAAAAAAACATTAAATCCTTAATAAAACATTGTTTGACTGACCATGATTGCTGGCAATATTCAGCACATTTTTGCTGAACAAACTCAAGCGGCTTATCAGCGTGATTGGGGTGTATTGTCTTTAAGTGATGCCTTAATTTATTTGGCTTCATGCTGTCCGCTGCCAACATTTTTAGACACAGTAAGCACACCTGTCTTTCCTCATCTCCCACCATTGTCGCAGTGAAGCCAAGTGCTACATGCATATTTCCTCGCCTTAGCTTTCAGGAGACTTTTGTTTGTCTCTTTAACTCATTCTCTCTTCGCCTGTCTTCTACACTTCGTGTCTACACTTCATACTCTGCCAATGAGAGTGCCACTGCTCCCTAATGTAGTGGTGTGGTTTTGCACTTTATTCTAGAACAGTTAAAAAAAAAGAAAAAGAAAAAAGCATGTTCCCCATTTTGAAATCATTTTTTTAAATAAAATTTAACACAACTCGCAGATTATATAATGTTATTTTGTGTCTGCCCACCAGTTGTGTGTTTGCCGAAGAATTTAAACAATAGATGAACTGTACATGATGTCTCTCATGAAAGATATATTCATTATTCAATGTAATAATATTGCAATCACTAAAGAAGCTGGATCATATTTGCTATTACATGCTTTTAATGTTATTTAGTCTAGTGATTGAATTAAGTTTTGTGTACAGGTGTGCGTTCTAGAGTTATACTTTTTTGATAGAACTTACAACTGAATAGGTAGCCAGGAACTTACTGCAATTTGTTGGCGACAAAAAGAATGTTGTGATGTCACTGTTTTCCACATTTAGCCCTTTAAGACTGGCAGACACACCATCTTGCGTTCCATTTTTAAGTAAAAGCAAATAAAAATTTAAATGGTAGCACAAAATTATTTTTACATAACGCTGTTCATAAAAATCAGTGTCAAAAATTATTCTGTGCATACAGATCAAATCATTAATTTCAACATTTCATATTGACACATTTTCCTTGTGTATGTTTTGTTGCTATTTATCTCACTACTTTATATATCTCTCACGCACACATGCACACACACACACGCACATGCGCACACACACACATATTTCTAACTTGAATGTAAGGATGGAATTGGTAAATGGCTAATGATAGTATTCAAAGAATCTTACGATCTTTGCAACTGTTCTGTGGCAGCTTTAAAGGGTTAAAAAATGGGGAACATTTTTGGCTCAGTTCATGACCCCTTTAATGATGTTACTTGTGAAAGACCACTTTAAACTAATGGAACATAAAAGCACAGTTAAACAACAATTAGCTGCTGTTCATTCACTTTAATTTTCAAAGCACTTTGAGTTCTCTGCTTAATGTTTTGAGGCTTTTGGGTGATGGCCAATGGAGAAGGGCTTCCAACAGAGCTGCAATTCAGAGACCCTGGGAGTAAACAAAAGCCAAGTAAACAAGAGTTTTATATCTTGCATGGAATTAAGGTCGATTTGGTGAATTGAGATGACAGGCGGGTCTTGACGTTTATTGCCTGAAGAACATTCTCAGTGTTGGTTTGGATGAGTAACTGGTTAATTCTTCTGCAGGCCAGACATAGTGTTTGGATTTCTGGAGGGAAGTGTAGTTTTATTTGAGACACTGGCAGTGAGTGGCATTCTCTGTCTGATTTGCCTTTTAAAAGTACAAATCTCTTCTTTGTTGAAACATGTGTGGAATTTGTAATTTAAGTTGTCATTATTAAGGAACAACAAATTTAATTTCAGCCTTCTTACTGCTCTTAAAGTGGTGGACGTTTGTGCTAGAAATTGCTTTTTAGAAAGCAGGGTCTGCAGGCTAGAGAGTAGTTAGTGAATCACACTTGTCTATATGCAGCAGAGGTTCCAGCCTTTGCAACACTCACACACACACACACACACACGCATACATGCACGCACACACGCACGCACCCACACAACACACACACACACGCGTAAACGCACACGCACACGCACACGCACGCACACACGCACGCACGCACACACGCACGCACACACACACACACACACACACACACACACACACACACACATTTTTTAAAAATATTTTTCCCCACAAGCAATTTCTTCACTTCCAGGCACACCTACGCACGCAGTTGTAGCAGATAAGTATTTAGGTTTGGGTTCAGTGGTCGCGACAAGCTGAAGAAAGTGATATTATTCCGCTTTTTTGCTCCTTTTTATGTATGACTCATTAAAGTCTCTTTTTTGAACAAAGAACCATGATGTTATTGATGGATTATATGTATTAGTGTATAATTTATTTGAAGAGTGCCAGTAAGTAAGCTTACTTATAAAACCATTTTATGCTTTTTATGTTTAAATTAAATGTTTTGTTTGACTTGGAACACTGAGGCACTCTTCAGCCAAAGATTTGAATTGTTATTTGACAGCCGCACAAGTGTAAATGGTTTTCACAGTTTATGGTAGCTATTGACTTTCATAATAGAAAAAAAAAAAAATCAATATAGAAAAGAAATCCATGTCCACTTTTAGTTCAACTGAGGTTGCACACTCAGTTAAAGGTCATGGTTAGACAGCTTTCTTCTTTTTTCTTTTTCTTTTATTGTTGTAGCAGTTACAAATCATTTTTAAATTAATAAAATGATTTGAAACTTAAATCTGTGTGATGACTTAAGTTTTTCTGCCGATCTATAATTTATCTTATTATCTGTAATACATGTCCTTTTTAGTTAATTCTTATTAAAATGAACAAATCAGTATTATCCACTTGAAAACAAAGAACACTTAATTGAGATATTAAAATCAGCCTCACTTTGCTGTATTATGAATGGTTTATTAAAACCTGGATGTCTGCTTATGTTGTAAATATTCATGAGATTTGTGTGGTCGAGGTGGTCACAGAACACTATAATGAATGCTTTATATGGATTTTAATTTTACTTGATATTGATTTTAGACAGAGTTTACGGTTAACAGATACAATGACTCATGTGTTTGTGTGCATTTTAAAAGTGCAGCTATACAAAAGTGTTTCTTTCTTCTGCTCGAGATGGTCAAAGTTTGCAATTGATTTGATCAACCCCATTAAAAGATTTTTGTGTTGTTTTTCTGGGACTTTTTGCTGAGTCAGGGGAGTTCCATGACCTTTTAAGACTATGCAAGCTTATATTTTTAGGCAAAGTTGAGTTTCTTTTTTTTAATTATGGTATTCTTCACTAATAAAATGAAACATAGAAAACCATAAACAATAAAATATAAAAAAATGCCCTCTTTTTTTTGTTTAATAGCCTATATTTTATTTTAGTTAAGCACAAAAAAATATTTTACCTCTCTTTTAGAATGTTTTTTTAAGCTTTATAAAGGTTGAACTTGCTTTGATTTGTGTCTAAAACAAACGTTAGGCTTTATTGTTATATATTGTTATCTTATTTAAAATGTTATACAATTTTATTATCATTTATACATTATTTACTTATTTTTTCTCATTTTGTAAAGTTAATATCTGTCATAAACTACTAAAGCAAAAGAATATCACTATAAATCAGTAAGCTTCATTAGATTTCAGATAACCCTACCGGTACTGAGAATTTTGATCATGAGCTACTGAATATCTGGCAACACTAGCTATGCATTATTATGTTTAGTTTTAGTTAAGAATGATAAAAACGTATTATACCCTTACTTTCTATTATACCCTTAGTCCAATTTTGATTTGATTTCACTTGTTTTATTTTTTGTCTTAAACATACTTTAGCTGATTTAACCTCCAGCTTTTATTCTTTTTTTATCTCTTTTCTTAAAGTTGCTACCAAACAAACCCCATTCACCTAAATAATTGAGCAAACAAACAAACAAATAAATCAGTAGTTTTATTTGATCAAACATAACCTTAACCCTAACCCTACTGGTAGTTTTGAGTTAGAGGTCCTGAAAATCTGGCAACCCAAGCCATGCATCATGTAGACATCTCCGTGCAATGACTCATGAATAAACGCAAATCGACAGCTCAAGTGTAGATGAATTAAACTAAGCAGATACTAACCTTTGCACACTGGACAGGGACTGCTGTTAAAATATTTAAAACTGCTTGTCGAGTATGATTATCTGGAGATTTGTGAGGGGTTGATTTAGATGCTGGAGCATTAAGCAAGATTTATACTTCTGGGTAAACACTGTAATCTATGCACACAATGTGCAGAATTTTAGTTCAATAACATCCTAACAGCTTTTCATGTTTTGCTGTAAGTAAGTCTGCTGTGTGGGCTTCTTCAATGGTGTTTAAACCTATTGCATTTACAGCTTATCAAAAGTACCTCTTTTCTTAGTGATTTTGTCAGGACCGGCTCTACTTGCAAGCTGACCAATCACAGAACTTGCACACCCCTCCTGTCCAAAGTATTGACTCAATGCAGAAGTATAAATCTGTCTTTAGCTTCACCCAGTTGAATTATGTTTGAATCTCATTGGAGCTGTGTTTAAGGCTTGTCTCCTGACGCTTGGATTTTTACCTCTGGTGGCTGTCTCTTTGTGTAAATTACTGACTGTGGGTGTGTGATGTAGGCTATGCAGGTTTTGTGGAGGGGATGATTTACAGCTGTCTCATAAACAATATAAGGCTAACCTGGCTCAAGACGAGGAATTAATTAATTTTTGTTATTAATGTTTTTTTTTTAAATCAGACAGATTTTCAAAACAAATTACTCAACCTAAAACTCAAACCCAAAATATGTTTTTCTTGTTCACATACTATTCATACAAATGAAGTGACTATTATACGGTCCATTATAGACTATTAAACTATTCCACTTAAATACAACTACATATTGTTACGAACAGCCAAGAATAAACATGTGGTTTTATGCTTATATTAAAAATGGGTAGTGAGTGTGCCTACCTGATGTGCAATTGTGAATTGTTCCATTTTTGCTGTGCTGTCATGTATATAGCAACAAAATCAGCCTCTGGTTTTGATTTTGTCTACTTTTTTGTCTGTTAGGACACTCATTGACTGACAGCATGCACGATTCATGAACGATTCTCTTCCTAGTAAACGATTCATTCTCTCCATCTTCTTTAATCCCACGATTGCTTCCCAGATCCGGATATAGAAAAGAACAGTTCATTTGAATCGCTCTTCAACTCGTTCTTATCATTCTCAATCATTTCCAACCCTGATGTTAGAGAATTTAAAATACTTTGTATCATTGCGTTAACATGTGATGGTATTTCACATGGTGATATGGTGACTTTTCTTGTCTTTTGCCAAAATTAATATTATAGCTCATTTATCACAGCACACGGCGGGCACATTAATGATTTTCCTAAATCTCAATGTTTTGGAAGTATCAGAAGAGGTGTTTACTAGTGTATTAATAATCAACAGATGCAGGTAAGTTAGTTTAATTTCTCTTATTATTGTCTTTCGCTTGGTTTTGTGGTCTTTGTCATAACTGTTTGCAAGTAATTTTGTTAGGAAATGAAGGAAGTAATTATTTACGAATGAATAAATCGTTCAAAAAGTAGTTCTGTTTAGTAAAAGAGAGTTAAAAGAACCGAGTCACAAAAATGAACGAAACTTTCCATTACTTATGCACAAGTCATCTTCTTGTTCTTACGTCACTGGTTAAGTAAACAGTGGTTTCTATTTTATTTAAAAATGCAAACTCCAATGGTGAACTGCTAATTAGTTCACTTTAAATAGCTTTTCAAACCGTACCTGAAAACAAACAAAGTTGGTAAAATGCTAATTTTGACAACTGCTTAAGTAATTGAGATTTCTGTGAAGAAATAAGCAGTACATCCCAATCCTACGCTTTTCCTGTCCAGACATCACTGGATATCTCACAGGACTCAGCAGGAAAAACAGCAGATAATTGGCTCTGCGATTTTCTTCTGAATTGTGCGGAGTAAAATGGAATAAAGCTCACTAAGTAGGTCTGCAAATCACGACTTCAGTTTGAGAGAAGGAGTCTTCGATAACTCTCCTGAGGGGACAAAGTCTCCATTTGCTCTCCATTTAATCTCATTTCACTTCTGGTCTCTCGTGAGGGGTCTATTGAGGATTGGCACACTCATTTTCTCCATTTCTTCCATCTGATAGCTGTCTGTCTGTCATAGGGAGTCTGGCGCTGCTTGAGTGTCACACGCACTGACACTGCACAGGTGGCTGCGCTCTCATCCAGAGCTCTCCAGCACCAGAACTTCCAAAAGTTTGTCCGTACTGTCATACTCCTGGCTATTCTCATGCACTCTAGAGCCCATCTCTCTCTCTCTCTCTCTCTCTCTCTCTCTCTCTCTCTCTCTCTCTCTCTCTCTCTCTCTCTCTCTCTCGCTCTCTCTCTCTCTCTCGGTCACTTCCTCACACTGGCAAGCGTCAAATCCATCACCAATTCCCAGAACAGAAGAGTGATGGAAGAAAAAAGACTGAAGAGCTGTAGGAAATTGACTGAAAGTCAAAAGACAGAGGTTAATTCCAGCTTCATTAAAAAGCGTGGTTGGAATCAGGAGATATAGGCTGACCATCTAAGCTCCTCTCTGTCTGCAAGAGAAGAATTCATTTCTGGGAAGAGAGTATTGAGTTTTGGCTGAATATAAAATGCCAGGCTGGGTTTCAAGAGACTAGTAAAAAGCGAAACTGTCAATCGTGTTATAGATTTCATGCTAAGATTTTGACACATTTTTGGGCCTATATTGTTGGAATTTTATTGGAATGTTTGTTTTGAAGCTTTTAGCTATCACAAATACAATCAATTAACTAACTTCACCAGATTTGTGTTACTACCAAATTGTTGACTTTAACATTTTTGTCTGCTTCAATACTAATGCTCTACAACACAGCTTTTTGTCCGGTGATGATCAGTTGCTTGTTTTTTTTTTTCTGTGAACAGTGACTGCTGGTTTTTGTATTTTAGGCTGTACTAATTGTACATTTTAAAAAGATGTTATATTTGTGTTATATTAATGTTAGCTCTTTGAGATAGTGTTAATGTTAAAATGGAAGGATTTTTAATAGCTTATTTATTAAAGGGGCTTTAAATTAAGTTTAATCTTTTGGCAAATACAAATTAGTGGAACATTTAAAAACCTCAAGGTTTTCCAAATGTTTCTGTTTTTTATTGAGAATGTTTTAAAGTTTTGTTGCTTGCCACTTAAGCACATTGTTAAGCCTTTTCACCATATGTGAATATAAGCAACTTTTATATTGTATGAGTTAAAAAATGGACAATAAGGAAAAGATGTAGCTAACAAGGATAATCAGGAGAGACTTATCAAGAGAGGGTTGTGTACTTGGATTAGAGTTAGCATTGACTGAACAAAGGGGACATATATTAATGGTTCTGAACATAATTAATAAGGCTTTATTGCTTTCCATATTTGACAAAACTAAGATGCTGGTCAGTATTTAATCGTTTCTCTGATCATATCTACTTGAGTAGTGTTTATATATCTGTGTGTTTGGAACAATTGACAAATCAGAAACGTGAATGATTATCCCCAATGATCGAGTCAACTGAAATTTGAATATGAAAACAGGGTTTTAAAAAGCCCATTACATGAAGGGCGTAAAACTGCTCTAAGTCAAATGTTGGCAACCAATTTGTGGTCAGTCAGGTGAGTAATCATTTTTTAGTTGGTCGGCCATTTGTTGCACACCTTGTTCAATCAGTCTTCTGACCAATCACTGCAGATTTGTGTTAGATAAAGCAGTTGTGAACTCAGAGTCACTGTACAAATTGTTTGTAAACTGTTGAAAATGTTTTTTAAAAATGTAAAAGTATATATATTTTTAGGCAAATTAAAGTTCTTTGTGACCTTGAGTAAATGTCAACACTGTTACTGGAGGAAAACAAAGATTTTCCTTTGCAAATCATTGTATTGGCGCTTTAAAAATGCTCAATGGGGTTGCTGTCTTTTAAGGTAGACCCCTAGGTTTTACTACTAAAATCAGTTCATGACCCCTTTAATACTTACATTTTTATACTGAATATGATTTATATATGCATTAGATTTTGAAATCTATAAAATCTTGTTAAAATAGTTGAAGGCTGTCAGTATTTTAAGTCAAAATACAGACAAAGTCTTTGTACAGACAAAGTAAATTAATACCTGTGGCTTCTCACGGGGCACAGAGTTCTGGTTAAGTGGAACGGTGCATAAAATTGAGCATTATTTACCACACCATTTTCTTGTATTCACAGATGCAGAAAATTGTAGAGCCATTAGAGTCTTTTTTCCCATTTAAATTTCTGAGATTTAGAAAGTATTAAAATTTCTGCAAAATACCTTTATTCTTTCTATAGTTCTTCTATCTTTGTATGCAATGAGATGACTGTTTTAAAAGTGTATATATATATATATATATATATATATATATATATATATATATATATATATATATATATATATATATATATATATATATATATATATACTTTTAAAACAATCATATATTTATGTTATATATTCATGTAAACATACAGTAACAATCTGGGTGATTTTGATGCTGACATGAAATTTCAACTTGAAACAATACTATATTTGGCTGTAAGCTCATAGTTACAATTAACTCTAAAATACTAACTGTAACTGGTGGGGATCAACAGCGAACATCTGAATTTGTTTTCCTTTTTTGTGATAGGCATCCTGCCATTTTTTGCACTCTACTTGCTGCAGATTTTTCCAGATGTACGACAACTATGTTAAGATACATTTGATCAAATCAAGGACATTGCTCAGTGTTATTATTCAGAATTATTATTCTGGCTGTGAAACACCTCTCTACCTGCATTGGCTTTCAAAAATAAGTTAAAATTATAAATTTTTATGAAAACAATCAAGCACAAAGGAGCATTAAACAAACACAACATCTAAAACAGGTAAGGTTCGTCTGTTTAGATTATTGAATGTTTGTTCATTAAGATGTTATAATGCACAATTATTATTTTTGTTTAAAATAAAAAGGCAAAAAATTGCAGTTGAAAAGACATCTTAAATGTACATGTAGGCGATGTTTGTACAAACACATTCGGATTAGTCTGGATAGCTCTTCTGGATAGTTAGTTGTTTTAAACAGCCACAAATGTTAATTTTTTTTTAAGTATTATGCATTACTCGCAGATCTAACATTTTTAAATTTGAATTTAATTTGAAGTTTTTAGGTTAAAACTGCTTGTGTTGGCATCTAACAAGACTCATCTCAGATTCTAAGCCTCATATATTTATCTTTTCATCAGCTGTTGTCCTTCTGGAGCGTGTAGATTTGCACTGCACAACATTCGAAAGATCAGGCCCTTCTTAACTGAGCATGCAACTCAACTCCTGGTTCAGGCTCTGGTCCTCTCACGTCTGGACTACTGCAACGCTCTCCTAGCTGGACTTCCATTGAATACGCTCAAACCTCTGCAGATGATCCAGAATTCTGCAGCTCGTCTTATCTTCAAGGAACCGAAACGAGCTCATGTTACTCCCCTCTTCATCACTCTTCATTGGCTCCCCATTGCAGCTTGGGTTAAATTCAAATCGCTAACGCTGGCATACAAAACCATCTCCAGATCAGCCCCTGTTTACCTCCATGAGCTCATACGCTCCTACATGCCCTCCAGAAGCCTGCGCTCAGAGAAGGAACAGCGACTTGTGGTTCCATCCCACAAGGGCAGAAGATCTCTCAGCAGAACCTTCTCTTTCACTGTCCCTGGTTGGTGGAACAAACTCCCTGATCCAGTCAGGAAAGCAGCAACACTAACAGCTTTCAAAAAGCAACTGAAAACTCTTCTCTTCAGAGAACACCTACTATAAAAAAAAAAAAAAAAAAAAAAACTACTACCTTCTTTTTCCTTCCTCTGTCTTTATCTTCTTCCCCTACTGCTTTGGTTTTTTGATCTGTTGATACAATTTCTATTGTGTGAAGTTGAGATAGACTTTGACGGTGTAACAAATTGCATTTGTCTCTCCCTAATGTAAGTCGCTTTGGACAAAAGCGTCTGCCAAATGCATAAATGTAAATGTAAATGTAATGGTTTATCACATGGCTTAATCTAGTCATGTGATTAGCCTTCTGGTTAGCTTAGAGTTTACTTATTAAACCGTTTCACTTTCACAGTCACACTTGGACAACAATTTGTCACAAAGGACAAAGTATTTTTGTTGAGTTATTGTTTTTGTTTTGTTATGTTGACAAATACATTCAATATATATAATTCCTTAATATACTTGTAATATGTCATTGTATTCTTTTCTGTCTATTTGAGAAAAATATAAATCTTTCAACCTCCTTTAAAAGGAGGATTTGTTTGTCTTTCAAAAATGTGTTATTCTCTTCATATATTAATTAACTGATGCAGTCTTTGCTTGTTTTGTGCATTTCTTACCTTGTTGTTCCACATTGGCCTTGAAGCCAGAACCATTGTTTTAACGCTCATTCATGGCCCACTTGGTTTCCAATTGGGTTCTGTGCAGCATCTTTCACAGACCTCCATCAGGGTCTATGCCACACTCCTGAGCTGGCATGTGAACATGGCTGGTCATGTGGGCGTCCTTGGCATGTAAGGGAGCTGAGGTAGCCTGGTGACCTTCCAGATGTCCAGCATTCTCAGGAGCTGCAAGGTGGCCAAGAATCAGCGTGCTCACATTCTCTGCCGTGTCCCCAATGGGATGAGTCACAGAGCTCCAGCACAGAGGAGCTGGAGCTAGGAATGTATGTGGGAGGGGAACGTGTAGGAGAATCTCTTAAAATACCTGTTATAATGAGGGTGGTTGCTTTTATCAAATACACTGAGGGTTCATGTATTTGCTGGTTGTATCATTATTTTTGTTATGCTAGTGAGAAAAATAGTAGATAAACAAAGAAAAAAGTACTTGTTTGGTGGTAGTGGTGGGATCCTACATTGGTTTCAAGGCTATATTATTGGGTCATTGGTTTAGTTCAGCTTTGATTATTATGCCATGAATTGCATTCAATTCTCAGTCATACAATGCTTCAATCAATACAACACAATATTTTTCTGATTGAAATCTAACTCATACATTTATAATTATATTCGACATCAAGAACACAAATATTTCAAGATGAGTTTGCTGAGAAAATAGTTCTTAGAGGTGACTGTGTACGAGTCATCAGTTTGCGATTATTATATAAAAAGATCTGCTTTTCAGTTTTTGATATTAAAAGTCTCATCAGAGCTGGAAAGAAATATAGTCATTGTGACAAAGAGTTGGCAAATACCATAATACTTCCAGCATAGAAATGTGACATGGAAATGAAAAGTACAGATTGAAGAAGAACTCTGTTGCAGCATGTTTATAGCCTGCTCTACTTGATCTACACATGTGTGTGTATCCTCACCATGTCAAGTTAATTTAAATTTAAATAGAAATGCCAAAAGGTAAGGCCACATTGGGTCCAATTATATCCATCTGTGTCTTTGCATTTCTGAATTGTGGGCTGCTGATCGCCTAGGTTGAGTGAAATTTAGAAGTAGTAATGTACCTTGTTGTTTGATGGAAAGTCTCCAACCAAATGGGGGTACTACAGAGCTCTAGATTCTCCAACACAGACAAAAAAGTGTTTCTGTAGTATAGTTTTTTGCGTTCGTGCATGCGGCAAACCATGGATAGCAGTCACAGCTCAAGCTCGGGATCTGGATCCAGCTCCAGCTCTTCTCTTCCTGGCTTTTCTTATTCTACGTTCGTACTTCTCATTCTTCTTTTTCACTGCTGTGTCTAGAAGCTTCTTGAAGGTTGCATGTGTGACCAATAGATGCAATTCATTGGTCAAGTGATGGGGTTCGTCTCACGAAAGAACAGTGGCATACGGCAAAAGCAAACATTTTCAGCTTTCGTACAGAAATGTGCGACCCATTATTTGGAAAGGAGAAATTATTTGCTTTATGTATGGGCCAAAGTTTGGCTTAATGTGTTTTAGATCGACCAGATGTATGCTTTTTGGCAGTTTGCTAGGTCCTACCCTTTTCTCCCTTACCGCATCCATTGTCTGCTGACAACTGAATATAAAAACAGATAGTGTCTGTACCATAAAGCATACTTGCTGAATTCTATTTAGAGGGGGTGCAATTCATCAAATAGTTTTAATGATATCAATTAACAATCAAACAAAATGTATAATTGAGAATAAAGAATTATAGTTTTTTTTTTACTTTATGTCTGCACATACGGCCAGAGCGCATATGGAGTGCGACAGCGCTAATTCTAGGATTACCACTTTATGTTTTTACATCCTTGACAGCTGACAGACATGTCTACAATTCCCGTTGTTCAGTTTTAGGTTACCAAACAAAATAATGTGGAATAAATAGTGGAGATGACCGCGCCATAAAGGATACAAACAAACCTGATACATGGCAAAGTTCTCACTAACTTTGAAAATTCACAAATGCTGGATGTTTCCTTGAGAATGTTTAAAAGATTCCTTTTGGGCCTGATAAACTTTTCTCTCCAGAAAATAAAAATTTGTTCCACATCACACAAAAGAGTGAATGTAACACTGGTGTATTGACAGGCTAGGGCTATCTGCGAATGTTAGCATCTTCTGACCGAGAGAGAGCGAAAGCTCTCCAGCTGAAGGGAAAATAAATACAAATATAAATAAATTAATAATATACATAATTATTTTAGCCATGAGTATAATATAAGTCTCATATGGAGGAAATGTAATCTTCATGCTTGATGATAAAAACAATTACTTAATTAATCTATGTGTGGAAATTCACTTAAATTAAATCTAAATTAAAACGTATTAAAAAATCTAGTTGTACTTTTACTTAAAATGACATCATCATATTCCTTAAACAATATACATTCATAAAATTATATTAGATTTTGTTAGATTAGTGGTTTATAAAAAAACATAAACAAATATTTTATAAGGAAGAATATGTACAAAGGCAATGATTCATTGTTTAATATAATCTTTATTTTACTTGCTACCAAAATGATTATTATCTTTCCCATAATCGAGCTACCGCTATTTCACACTCAAATTTTGGGATTAAATAAAAAAAAGTATGATCGTATATTTAATAAACTACATTAAATTATATTTAAGATAATATATATGGCAAGATATAGCAATTCTGCTCCTTAATTGAACCAAATTGAATGGATTAACATTGAAGAAAATCAATCTTGTTGACATATATTCAAATTATAATAACAGTCATTGCAAATAAAGACAAATGAATAAATAAGAACAATTACAATTCAGCAGCCTTGCAGCTTTTTGACTTGTTTCTTAACAGCTCATTATTTTCTGGTTGAGTCTTCACAGAGAAATGTAAGGTGTGAAAGTGGCCATCGCACATTGAGTAAAGAATCAGAGGGAAATTAATTTTGGTGTCCTTGAAGGTTTTGCCAATTATAGTTAAATGTCTAAATCTTTGACACCTCCTCTGAAATCATCCAACTCCATAATAGCTGGTCGCGTTCTGCTGAATTCCCAAGATGTTTATGCCTCAGCCCTTTGACCAAATGAAGGTCATAATCCTGTTGACTCGAGCCATGTGCTGATGGCAGTTCAGGGTGGATTTCATTTGACAGAGGATCTCTTGTCTCTTCCTGTTTGTGTCAGGAGCTCTTGTAACCTTTTTTTCACATTGAAGTGTTTATTGCTGAGTGTGTCTTCTCGTTTCGCGGTGTTAATGTGTTTTGTAATCAGTGTGTCTGATTGCTGTGTGTGAGAGAGAGATGCTCTGGGCTCAGTACAGGTTACCTCTCTCAGTCGCGCATTCCATTACCGTATATGGGCAACAGAGCAGGACGAAGCAATTACTGTCGACCACAGTGCTCTCTCATCGGATCCTCCTCTTCCTGCTCATTCCTGTCCCTTTTATCTCTCACGCTTTTTCTCTTTTAATCTTCGTTGTTTCTCCTTTCTGTTTTTTCATTGTTTTCTTTTCAAATGTTCTCCTTCGCCGTCGGCTCTCATCATCCTTTTCATTTTCTTTCTTCTTAATGTCTGTCTAACAGCCATTTCCTTCATTCTGATTTGCATACCTGTATTCATCATTTAATGTGATCCTTTGCATTAAGTTGCTGATTGACATGAGCTCTATTGTGAGACCCCCTTTTTCTAATCAATGGCAAAATTGTTTTCATATGCTGAACAAAAAACTCTGTAAGCTATTTTAAAACTAGGCTTAACTGCATTTCTTTGAAAAACCCTAATTACAGAGGGACGTTTTATATTCAAATCATGTTTCTAATCATTTCTCTTTTAAAAGCGTGCTAAATAATATTGGTTACTAGAGTTCTAAGGCACCAGATCATTACATGCTATTCATACTCAAGCCCATGGACAATGGCCACTTAGTTACTCTCTTGCACATTTTTGAACTTCAAGAAGAACTTGATTTTGATGAAAGCAAATAGTGTAGAGCCTTTTTGCACTTGTCAAAGTAAAAACTCACTGTACTGTGTGATGAAACAAAAGTAACTGAAAGTGGAATTTAGGTCTTCTAACTTCATTCCAAAACCAATTTTTTTTTCTTCCAAGGACCATTTGTTTTAAAGCCAAAAATCTAAATCCTGTTAGCAAACTGTCTATTCATCAAGATGAAGTTGCACTGATGATTAATCACCTTTAACCATTGACTCTCTAGTAATAAATGGCTTGACGGAGTCTTTGTTCATACCTAATTCACAAACAGATCAATTGCATTCAGATTCAAAGAGTGGCCTCTCAAGTGAAATCAAAACCCCCTCTGACCTCCCTGCTGTAGATACATCTATGCTGGACCATCCTCCTGAAAACTGATGCTACACAGAATATTCATGTATTAATTTATCCAGGGTGTTATGGTGGCGTAGAGAGTAGCGCGATTGCCTCACAACAAGAAGGTCAATGGTTCAAGTTGGCATTTCTGTGTGGAGTTTGCATGTTCTCCCCTTGTTCGTGTGGGTCTCCTCCTGGTGTGGATTTTTCCTGGTGATTGGTTGTGGCTGAAAGGGCATTCACTGCATAAAACACATGCTAGATGAATTGGTGGTTCATTCCACTGTGGCAAACCCAGATTAATAAATAGACTAAGATGAAAATTATTTATTTATTATTTATATCTTTCTTTGTTTGTACATAAATACATTTGCTCTGATTTTGGTGGAAAATGTTGTATTAACAAAAATACTTAGACCTTGAGTAGCAACTCAAGCTCAGTCTCTATCCGAACCTTCACCCTCCCACTCACACAGACACACTCACAAATCAAAACTATCCTCGGGTCCCATTCTCCTGGGGCAAGGTGGTCTGTAGAAGTTATAAAAACAGGATTTTGCCCTTTGACACTTGCCCCGGTGATGCTCTACTTACCCAATGCTTTCAAACACCTTCATTGCATTTCCTTGCCAAGCTCACTCACGAATTGGTTTCAATTTAAAGTGTTTTTCGTGAGATTCAGAACAATCGAATGCGCAAAAAACCCATAAATGGCCCTGTCAGGCGTATAAAAACATATCTCTGTTCTAGTGCTGTAAAAGGGCTTAGCAGAATGATTACTTGTGAAAGCTAAATTGGCTTTCTGCCCTTGTCTTCCACTGCCACCGCCAGTATCTCCAGTCTTACGCTCTTGTTTTGTTTCTCTCATTTATTTCTTTCATACACCGTAACACAAAAGCCTTCTGGAAATGAAGCGTCACTCTCTTTTCTTGTTTAGCTCGTGAGGTTATTTATACTGGACCAAACATCCAATTCTTTATTCTCAAGATCTGTCATATGGATATTTTTTGCAGATCTAGCAATGCTTGAATCCAGTTTTAGTCTGTACAAAAACTAGATGTAAATCTTGTGTATGTTGGCTACAGATCCCACAAAGGAAGCTAATATAACATTTCCTTGCGCTAACTCCATCAAGATGGGAGACTGTGTTCTATCATTAATGAAAACGTGGCAGAGTTTGAATTGTAGATGAGATACTTCACATTCTAAAGCTTGTGCATGTTCTTCCAGACACAGGTTGGACAATCTATCCCATTAAGAGTTTAATCTTAATTTATTACCCCAAGTGGATTCTATTTAAAACTATCACCACTTTATTAACCATTTAGGCAAGAATTAATATAAAGCAAAAATCAGATTTCCAGTATTTAAAGCAAACAGAAATCGGATGTGTTTCAAAGATTGCATCAATGCAGGAAGACCACCAGAGCAGACGCGGCTCTCTGGTGTAAGTGTGCTGAGAAGGTCAAGTCTGGGTGTCTATTTTAGTACTTATCTCAGTCGATGACCTCCTCCAGCCCAGCCAGAGATTGCATCCCCTGATGTCTGACAGACTGACTCCGTCTCGCTCGCTCTCGTCTGTCTTTTTTCTACCCTTGTCGGCGCAATCATCTCTTTTATTCTCCTTATCCATTCCCCACTCCTCCTCTCACTCACAGGCATAATTAAAGTTTGACTGGAGGAATGCTGAGCATAGACGGGTCAGGATTAGAGCTTGAAATAAATTGAAGTATGCAATTAAACCCCATGATATGCTTCTTAAAACATTAATCATTTAGTTAATCGTTGTATGTGTTTGTAGTGGAATTAATTTAAGGGCTTGTATCCATTTTAATTAATTGTTTATCTGCGTTTAGATGAAAATTGGAGTCTGCTGTTGAGGCACCATGTGTTTTTAGAGTCTGTGTCAAAAAATGTATCCTGGAGGCCAATTTTTAATTGCTTTAAATGCCTAAATATTTCATAGCAATTTTAAATGATTAAACATGCTACATTAGCACATTAAATTGAAAGGTTCGTTCAAGGTTAGCAATTACAGACGTTCTGTTCAATTGCATGTTTTTGAAGACGAGATGAAGCAAAGGAGTTGATTAGAAACAGGAGTTAAAAATAGGTTCCCTGTGGAAGTAAAGGGGCAGAAATCTATTATTTGTCATTGTTACTGGCGCAGTCTTGCTTCCTATGTTTAGTATCCTAAAATGGACATAGCACTCTAATACTATACTATTCACTAATACTATAGTGAACAGAGTTTGACTGATGTTTTAAGGAACTTTAGGGAGTTACAAAATCTCTGCATTTCTGTGTATTTAACATGGAATAAAATGGACATTTTACAGGGTCACAAAAGATTTACAATGGACCACAAGCCTAGTGTGCGTCTAGTGATTCCTTGTGACACACACTGAAATAAGCACATCGCAAAAGGCTGGATCCCTTTGACCATCAGAGCACTCCAAGCTTCTCAGATCTCTAAACCAAATATCCATTCATCCATCCATTTTCTTTTCAGCGTAGTTCCTTTATTTGGGGTCACCACAGCGGAAAGAACCACCAACTTATATTTTACACAGCGGATGCCTTTCCAACTGCAACCCATCACTGGAAAATCTTTGATGAAAAGTGATGTGTTGATGTTCATTTCTTTAAGGCAATTTCATAAGTTAATTTCTTCAGACACTTTTGTATGCATCATAGGAAGGTTTGCAATAACTAGATGTTAGCAGTATTATGAAAGATGTAAGCACACTTCTGTCAGACGTGTAGAACACAAGACCCTTCATTGCCAGTGAAGGAGCAACTGGGAAACTGTGCTTGATGCTTTTTTTAAAAACAAAGTTGCTGATCAAAGATGGTGTTCATTTGTGCTAAACATTACCACTCAGTGCAGACTCCATTTTTGGATTTACTAAAAGGTTGTTGAAAGATATATCTTATAAAAAAGAAATTGTGACGACACCATGATCAGAGTCTAGGTCTTCATGTTGAATAACTGGCTGTATGGCGAGCCAATTACTAGTGGACCTGGAACTGAAGATATCTTTAATGGTCTTTATGATCAGTTAAATAAGGTAATCGCTCATCATAAAACAATTATTCTTTTATTTAATAATTTTATGATAGTCATGTCACAGGTTTAAATGTTTGGCTCTCCATACTTGTAACTTGTTTATTCTTGTTTTGGCTCTACTTATTTCTGGACCTGGACAAGTACAGTGTTTAATAAATAATTATAAAAGATCTCACTTTTGAGATCTCTCCATGTTCAGAAGAGCTATAAAATGTAAATCCAGCATGTAAAAAGGGTGTAATACACTAGAGTCCAATGTAAGGCTAGTTCTATGTTTTTTTGCATTGTCTGTAAATAGTGAAAGTAAACAAAACACTCACTACCTCCTGTGTATATATCTTTGCTTCAAAAACTTTTGTAAATCAATAACTTGTTTTTACTGGTTTTAGTGTTCTTCCTGATTGCCCCCCTCAGATAGTCTACAGACACATTGTTCTTTAAAGCTTCCATCTATTTTTTAACACTCATAAAAAAGCTTAACATTTTTATTCTTATTTGTTCAAGCAAGACGAGAGTACAAATAACAATATAGTACACAACAAAGTGTTCTTGTCTTCATTCTTTTGGGGAATTTGACTCCACTGGGTTTTCAGTTTCAACTTTTAAATGACGAGTTTTTGAGTTCTCATTTTTAAAATGTAATTAAATTAGGCTTTTTTGCAAAACTTTTTATACACTAGAAAACTCTATTATAATGTATGTGATCAATATCGTTTATTTGCTTTCAAAATCCCTTTCATTATATACGAGTTCATCATGTCCTTAATGCACTCATACAGACTTTGCTATTTGTCCCAACTGTCTTGTTACCCTGACAGATTCTTCTCATTTTATTACCAAACGATGTGAATATTATTAATGATCATAGTGCATGATAACAGCGCTCTCCATCATTCCCTTCCTCCTGTTTGGGATATACACTCCTAATCTGTCACTCTGCGCTGCTGCGAGCTTGTGCCTGGCTCAGCAGATATCATTGAAAAACTGTCAGCAGCAGACATGTTTATTCTCTCCGTTCTCTTTCTCATTCTCTCGCAAGCCTCTTTTCTTCTCTGCTTTCCTTCCCCCGAGGTGCTTTCTCCGTCGTTTCATTTGTAGATTTCTGAGTGTGCATTTACTTTTTGCTGAAAGCTACTTGTGGGTGTTCAGGCTGGAACCGGATGATGTAAGAGCAAATAGGGCGAGTGCATAACTGGTTTTGTTAGTTTGACTAATAAATATTTTACTCGTGCTCTCAGCAGGTGAAATGACAAATATTGCATGTCCGGGTGTCTGCTTCTCCACGGTACTATTTAGGATAATCGTGTGCTTTTCTTAGTAGAACTTTTTCCCATTTTGCACCATAGCTTTAACATTAGCAGTACTGTCCAAGTTTGTTGATTCCATGCATACCCAAGCAAAGCAGGTCTGATTTAAAGATACTGATCTGTACGGCTTGATGGAGAAAAAAAAGAGAATAAAGTGGAAGATGCTGGTGAAATTAAAATAAGGCATTGAGTGAGGGCTGACAAACAACCACCCCTAATGAATTAGTGGCTTTTCAGCACTAGACTGTAGTATTATATATAGAATATGTATATGTATAATATTATATGAGAATGCTGCCAAAATGTAAATCACAATAGTTCTCTGTCAACAATCTTTTTTTAAAGAACTTACAAAATACTTTTCAGTTGGGTGTCACAGAGGCTAACCTCGTCACTCCCTCCTCTGACCAACAGAGGGCACCTCCGTTGCACTAACTCCTGCTCCTCCATCTACACCACACTACATTCCCCATACACCCCAGGGGTGCCTTGATTACACACCCAGCTGAAGGACATTACAACCACTATTTATACAGACTGATTCCCATCGCTCAGTGCGAAGTCTTGTTTGTATCTATACTGCAATTCCGAGCGTTTACCCTGTTTGTGACCCTGCCTGTTTGTGACCCTGCCTGTTGTGACCCTGCCTGTTGTGACCCTGCCTGTTGTGACCCTGCCTGTTCTGTTCCGTCTACGATCCTAGCCGCCTGCCCGTTGTACTACTCTCGCTGATCTCCGTTAGTGCCTGTTTGCTGCCTGCCCTGACTATCCGCCTGTTTCTGGAATACGTTGTAAATAAAGCCTGCAAATAGATCCCAACCCGAGTGACGTGTTGTTACAGAAGACTTCGCCACCTTACAATCCAGCGGCTTTCTCGCAACTGTCCTCAGCGCTGTCTACGCAGGCAAGTCAACTCGCTGCGCAACAACATCAGCTGAGTCGCTTGACATCCCTCACCGAGGAACTGCTAATAGCGCTGCAGAATGTACATGTCCCTTCCCCAGCGGCAGCCATGACGTCACCGAGCGCTCACGCTGCTTCCGCCGCAATGGATGTGCAGCAGGTCAGCCCTCGCCTCGCCTTTCCGGGGAAGTTCGATCGGCCCCGTGAGGGCAAGAGCGCAGGCGAAAAATTGCTGGTAGTTACTTGGGGGAAGTTATCACGTTTAAAGGCTTAATTGTGTTTGTCATTCATCACTTATTCTCAAGTCTTCTAAAACTGTAAACTCCTTGTCGCTTCTTGGAACACAATTATAGATATTCACATCAACACTCTGAGGGCCTGTCAAGGTCCCAGGAAAGTATATTAATATCATCTAGATACCTCATCTGCCACCAGTAGATGGTAAAATAATAACTTTCTATGTTTTTTTTCTGGTGGAAAAATGACAAGTGAAATTTATTTTTGTTTTGCAAATAATAAGTGTTCTTTTCCGAAAGAACCAATTGACCATAGAATGGCAAACAGATTACCTAGACCAGTGTTTTCAATACCTCACTAAAGTAGGGCAGTATCAGCCTCAATGGCTGACCGGATCATTACGCTGTTGTTATGTTACTGTATATTACGCATATGTGACTTAAACAATATCTGAATACAACTATTACAGGATGATAAAAAGATAAGCTAACATTTTATAAACTACACTGAAATTATAATATTTAATAATTAACATTTAATGGCATAAAACATGTTCTAGTAGTTGAATTACATGTTGTGACTTTTCTGTAGATATAAGAAACTTTTTGGCTCACTTCACTCAACTGTATTTTCTCACATTCGTTGTAACTTTCTGTCAGGTGTTGCTGCTTACAACATACATTTGTGAGTGTATTATTAATATATATGATGTATAGTAAATATAAATTAAGCATTACATTTATATTGCGTCACATTAAAATTAAGTTAAATGACATTTTACTGAATACACAAGCATTTGTATTTAAATTAGCTTTTTGTCATCTTTATATCTTTTGTCACTTAATGTGCAACACTGAATGTTATAATAAACATTAACATGAACATTACAATGGCTGTGCATTTACTTTCAAGAAATACAGATTGTAAGTACAGATGCAGTCGTACCGTTTAATCTGGATTTGGGCCTGTGGTCTAACATTTATGCACTCTGTCCCCACAATACATCACTGTTGGCACATAAGCATCCTTATTCAAAGTCGACTATGCTAAAGTGGCTTCAGAGTCTGCTCTGGTGCCTTCCCTTCTTGTGAATTGCACATCACATCTTCTCTTCTAATTGTGGATCTTCTTGTCTCATCAAAGAAACTATTTAAAGACATTCCACTTTGTCCATGATGGCTGAAAGAAACAACACATTCAATGCAAATAATCAAACTTACACAGTTCTACCAATAATATTAAAAAACTCAACTGATTTTTGAAAATAACTATGATCTAATGACTATATAAAAAGTATAGCTTACTAACTAAATAAACCCAACAAAAGTCCTTGTTATATAGCATTGTGTTCTGTGGAGGATGAGTATTGAGTAAACTTTAATGTTTGGAGTGGACTATTACTTTCATTAGCTATCTTAGTGAAACAATTGGTGTAATTTTCCACTACAATAACCGACAGTTTGTCTGCATGACAAATATTATGCATCCCTAGCCAATAATTCTGGCCCAAATTGAACTGTATACACACATCTAAGCTGCTAGTAGATGGAGCAGGTACCTACTGGATTGATTGAAAGGTTTGAAAACATAAAAAAATCAAAAGAAAAAGTAAAAAAAAAAACATTTGAACATTTCAAATTTTAATCCCATATAATAATTCCAGTTCACTAATTCTAGACTAAAGCAAAGCTTTATGCGCCCATGCACCCACATCTTATTGATGTTTCTGTTATTTAGTTAATCTTTCATTATACATCTGTGGTTGTATGTAAGGATTGCTCTCTTCTTCACAAAACGTAATCAACTTGTAATTAGTTAACGATGCAATCGCGGTCAGGTGACTTTATGAAGCACATGTGTGTTTTTTTTCATAAAACTGACTATCATATAACCAAACATGATTGCTCTCATGCTGAGATCGTGGGGAGATTCCTCACTTCTCCATCAGTCTCCTGCTGCTCAGACTAACATCCTGAAACGCACTCTGCACTTCTTGTCCATCAAGATGGCCATGTTTAGTGCTGTCACTCCTTGTACTTGTCCTCTGTGTATCTCTTTTTATCAGTCGTTGCATTCTTCTAATGTCTGATAATTTATCAGAGGTGAGCATGTTTGTAAATAACATTAGTTGTGTGTGTGTCTGTCTGTGTGTGTGAGAGAGAGAGAGAGATAGATAGAGAGAGAGAGAGAGAGAGAGAGAGAGAGAGAGCAGAGGGGAGGATCAAGACATCACCTACACTTTCGGTAATATAATGAAAAATAGCAAGGTCACATTCGACTCACGAGGGCAGATAATGTGCAACTGTCAAACAATATTAAGGTAAACAATAAAACAGCTTGTGATTTGCATGGTTGCACCCCATTTAGCTTTTTACAAGTTTTGCAGAAAAGACTCTATGAATGAAACCACTCAAATACAGTTGTGTACACGGCATTAGGGCACACCTTTATGTCTTAACTCCTTCCAAAAGTTGTGTTTCAACAATTTTGGCCCTTTAATTCTTGTCTTTTCATTTGTTTATCTATGTTTATAACAATTTAGGGAGTTCAGCTTGAAGAATAATACTTTATAAATACAGTTTTACATACTTATAAGTAGTTGTTTAACTCGCTCTGAACATGTTGTTCCCTCTTTTGTAGTTTTATTACTATAGCTACTGTTTTGTCATTAACTTGTGCAGTCTGTCTGCATTCTTTTTATTTAGATATTTTTAATTGTTAAATTTATTACAAACAGTTGAACAATGTTGCACACACGTTGGGTGCTCCTCTTGTTAGCCAGTGTTCTGAGTCACTTAGTCCATCAGTTGGCTTACTCACATCTTATGAAAGCTACAGCTCCGGTGAGGTAGAGGAAAACAGCTCACAGTCTGTGTGGAGCTTTATTAAGTCTTTACTTGTGAACCTGGCAGGCCGTTTGTTTCTCTCAGCGCTCGGAGGGCACAAGTCAGCATTTTGTTGTGGCAGCCTCAGCCTTGGTTTTTAAAGTGTTGCTGCAATGTGGTTAATCTGCTGGGAGTAATTTCTGAATTTGTAACACTAAATGCAGAAATACTTGCAGAACATTTGGAGAAATCGCATGAATCAGCAATCTAAGGAATAAGCTGTTTGTGTTGCTGCATTATTAGTAACATTTAAAAATGCACGGGATATTATTTAACATCTTGGGACATGCGCCTCTTAAATGTCAATTTTGAGAGCTGTTCTGGGGTCTGTCTGTAAGCCCTTTCACACGGACACTTAGATGTGTGGCGAGTTTCTTGACTTTCATGAAAATCTCATTAGTGGTGACATGGAGCCTGTGTCGCTTTCATTTCCTATTCAGTCTAACCATTATGAATACGAAATGTGACTGGGGCTTTTGGGACTGGGCTTACATTTTCATTACTCAGTGCAAATCTCATAACGTGCATATGCTGAGCTGGTGACGGCATTAGCTAACTGCTCATCAAGCTGCACATGGTTAGAGTTTCTCACAAGCCCCCTGCCATGTGTTTGAAATTGTTAGGCCTTCAGTTTGATGGATGTGAAAGTGAAAGCTAAAGAGTCTTTGCACAAGTTGGAAAAGTTTGATTTTGAGTTTTGGAGACATTTTCAATTACTGCACTGTTTTTTCTATTTGTGCAAGGTTGTTTGTGTGGTGGGAAATACTAGAGGCAATTTTATTCTGGATGGTATTTCAAATATTCAGTTAATAGACAGTTTTTTATTATTATTTCCTGAACTCCAAATGATTCCATGCAAGAATCAAAGTACTGTCTTTGATTGAATGGGACATCATAAACAACGCAAGATTGTCATTTATCCATTGCTTGGATCTCAACTTAGCAAAGCTTTTGAGAAGTAATCTGTGACATGGTGGACATCTGGAAATCCTGTTTCATGCAGTTAACCGCTAAAACTCTGAAGAGCACATGATTTGCGACCTTTGGCTGCCTAGTTGTTCTTGTTGAAATTCTGCCCTGTCAGCATGCTTCAGTCCTGGATCAGAATCCAGTTACCCATTTTAAATTATGCCTTTTCTTTCATTTCAATAAGTATGGTAACTGAGAAGAGATGACAACAAAAACAGAGAAATCTACATTAGCTATTTATGGCATGTGATGCTTTATGAAGGAACAATGGAAAGGTCATGGAAGCCAAAGATGGGTGTGTAGGTTGCTGAGAAAGTGGTTTACACGAAGGCTACAACTTTTTTAACTTGTTTGTTTTCATTGCTGGCTCCAATAAAAGCTTTTAGAAAAATAGCAAAACTGTTCTGAAACCTTGAAATGTTGGTTTCTCAGTTCATGAGAAATTTAAAGGAATAGTGGGCTCTTTTTAAAATGTGCATTGCTAATTGGGGTCAAATTAAATAGATATCGTTTTTTTTTTTCAAATAAAAAGCTTTCTCCTGTGGAGTACATACATATTTGTATGGGGTGCTTCCAAAAAGCTTCCACAATTATATAATCAGAATGAATGATAATGTGTTATTGTACTCAAAATGTATATATATATTTAAAGCTTTGATAAACATATATTGAGTATTGGTTAGAAATTGTTGATAAAGGGGTTCAATTTTCACAAGTAGATGAACTGAAAAACTGGCAATTATATTACATTTGATCTGTGGGACTACAAGAGATCCTGCTCAGCCTGCTCAAGTTGTAAAGATCACCGTGGAAGCTTTTTTAGTGAAGTAAACAGGGCCCAGGGCATTTTAAACTAAAACAAGCAACTTAAACTGAATCTTTACTAGTAGCCATCATAGTGTGAATACAACCGGCATCTTATGAATATATTGCTTAGTTTTATAAGTAGCCCAGTAACAACAAAGTGCACTGTCTGAAATTTTGCAATCATTATGCTTTGAAGACCACAGTAGAGGGTATTGAAAAAGTCAAGATGAATAATAATGAATAATAAAGCCATGAATTTCTCTTGAGATCACTTTGTGTCAGCATTGCCTTGAGCTGGGAGATGACACACAGTTAATAAAAGCTATTCCTAATGACTGAATTTATCTGCTTAGTAAAGCAGAAGTCCAAGTCAATTACAAGCCCAAGCCCCTAACCTCTGAGCAGGTAGTTTAAAATGAGCAAGCCATATCAATGATAACAATACCACTTAAGAAGACTAAAAACAATAATTTCAGTCTTGTAGCATCTTAGCTAAAAAAAATAAAATGCTGGTAATAATTACGTAGCAAGTCCCCAATGAGTTGATGGATTTGCTAGCTTTTAAGGCAAGTTATGCATGTCTACATCATAAAAGTGGAATACAATGCTATCTGATTCTTTATCACAATCATAACAAATCAAGTCAAGGGTTTGACACTTTCAAAAGAAGCAGAGCCAGAATTGAACCCTGTGGGACCTCACCAATTAAGAACAGCAGACAATTCAAGTAAGAACTCTGAGTTAAACCGTTTAACATCAAACAACTTCTTCAAATGCTAAAGTAATGTCTGATCTTCTAGAACAAAATAAGCTCATTTAAAATTTTTATAAGTCCATCTTTCAACAGTTTACATGGGAATTGTGCAACGTATTGCCTCTCTTTTGAGTGTCATCGATGTGTTCTTTTTTAAACAAGTTGCTATAAAAGATTATCTTCATCAATTTATCCAAATTCAGTAGTTTACCATAATTTAGCTCATTTGACCTTCACCTAACCATTAAGTCATTCAGTCTCTCATGATCACCCATGTCATAAATGACAAGCCTACATTTCATATAATATTCATGTTTAACACATCAACAATACAAAGGACTCTCTTTTAAAACCTGCAAGTAGCCAACTGATATGAAACCTCAAACAAAAAAGAAACTTTCCTAGCTGAGCCACAGTGAGGACTACTTGCATTGTTCACAAAGCAGTCTTCCCTGAAATGGTTGGCACACACACATTCCATTTTTACAAGTAAAGGGACTTGGCCAGGAAAAGACTAAAGTTAAGATTAAACTCAAGCACTTGAGCCTCTATTGATTTTTCACATATGAAATGAAGACTCTTGTGATTGAGACACAAATCTGAAAATAGTGCAAGGCTGTTCCTTTTGAAGCTAATAACAGACATCAGCAAAGCAACAAAGAACTGAGAAAACAAAACAAAGAACTGGTGATACAATGTTACTTTACAGTGTGGTTGGTTTAAAAAACACCAGTTTAGATCTCATTTTATTTGTTAATTGCAAAATGCACTGCATTTATATAACTCACGTTATATGTTCAAAACCTAAACTTTAAATATTAATTTGTTCAGAGAGGATAATAACAACCTTTTGCATTTTTTTCAATTCATCCTCTCCACTCTTATTTTTAATATCTTAATTCTTAACCTTAAATAAGAATCTGAGTTCCTTGAATTATATATTATTTTTCATCTACAGGAAATGCTTTTAACATTAGGATAAAAAATATGGTATCCCACAATAACATCGTAAGATAAAAGTGGACTTTAGACTCCCCTGTTCTGTAATGACCTCTGAAAAAGTGTTTCCAAAATGGGCTCAGACACAAAACAGGTGTGTACTTGAAGATCCTCCTGTGTGTATTTGAGCATTTAGCTATGTTTAAAGGGCAAGTGAGCTTGTGACTTGGGTGCAATCATCTGAGTAAAAGGGAACAGACACTATGGATTTGACTTTGCCTTCCCCTCCAGTGAGCTCCATGTGTGTGCGCGTGGGTTTCTAAGATGGTCAGGTCTGATTCCTCTGAGGCCCTGCTGACATTTCCATTCATCGGCCATTCAAACTTCGGCAGCTGGCCTCACAGACTTTGCTAAAATTACTTGCATGCTAACAATCACCTCCTGATAAGACTTCCCCTGCAGCTACTAGCACAATGCGCACAGATGTTAGGAAATTACTTCTGCCTCTTTCTTAAATGTTTGTATTTTTTTTTCGCTTGTGCACAAGCTTCTTTGAATCAATCCTAAATGTTTTTCTTCCACTTTCTACATCTCAATCTTTTTTCTATGATCACTTAAATCTAGGGATGCCTTTTATGAGTTTGTCTTGCCAATTAATCGCTTTTGAGACTGATGATGGTGACTAATTGTCTGTGTATGGCTGTGTTGATGGAGATTAATCATCTGTAGCTTTGTTGATTTTAATATTTTCAAATGACTGTCATGTTTGGATTTGACTCATTTTTAACGTCCTGACTCAACTATGTTTGTATGTAGTGGAATTTTTTGAAGGTTTTCACACAGCACATGTTGCATGCTTTTAAAATTTTGAAACAGTATACCATCATGCCGATCATACACAGATAGACATCCATTTGTTGAGAAATACAGGCAAAATTTACTGCACTGTCTCTGCAATGTGGTCTTCTGAAGCAGCCACTGCTAGAAAGCAGGAATCTGGCTGGTTATTTATTATGCGTGTCTAGCTTGAATAAAATCTTCAGCGTACGATGTCAAGAGGTCAGACAGGTCCAGTATGGTAGACTGTTCTGAATCACCAAATAACTCTGTGCTATTTTCTTAAGATTCAAAAATCTATCTAAAATACAGCAGAAAGAGAGGGAAAGGAAAACAGAGAGAGAAAAATACATAGGTGCAGACTGGCCACAATAATGGGAAACATGGTCTGTGGTTTTTCTATTTACCTCCAGAATGTCTCTCAAAGGAATCTTCTAGTACAACACAGTGTGCTTGTACATTGTAATAGAATTTCTATACAAAATATTGTTCATCTGTTCTCTGTTTTATTTCTGCCAACTTTCTTTAATCTTTCTTTTTTATAGTTTTTTTTTGGTTAAATTATCATTTGTTATTTGATAACGTTGCTTATTTCAAATCTATTTATGTTATTTAAATACTAATTTAGCTGACTTGACAATAATGTAGTCAACGAGTTGAAATCCATGAACTAAAAACCCATTTATATTGATTTGGTATGACAACAACAAAAGGCATCCTAGCAACCACACACAATCCTGTAGATGCAGTCGTAAATCCCTTGGCATCGCGTCTTAGAATCTGAAAGGGCCAGAGCACTCATCTTTTCTTCCAAAGCTTAAAGCTTTAACTTGGAAGTCCGGGACACTAACATCCATAATGCATGTACATTAGCAGTGAGCGAGCTAACACATGCTAAAGTGCAACTCTAGTGAGGCAGATAAAGTAACAGTAATGATTCTCTGAATACATGCATTAAAGGCTGATGTTTTCATCCTGAAAATGCAAGCCAGTTACGGACAAAGCTACTACCGTAGCTTCACAAAGAACAGAAGATTTATGCAATCCTCTTATAAGAGAAAGAGCAAAGGAGAGATGGGTTTGGTGGCAACCAATCACCATGAACTAATCACTCTCAAGGAAGTTTTGAATATAGAGGGTTAGGTTTTATATTCGCTTGACCTCAATAAAGTATCCGTCTGATTGAGGTTTGCTAGAATCCCGTTGACCTATTGGTAAGCTCTACTCTCCTCAGGAACATTTGCTGACCCTGTTTCTCTGAGAGCAACATAAGGCTTTTCAAAAGGAGTACACTGGATGTAGTCACAAAGAGGCCAGATTTCATCAAGCACTATAAAACGTAAACATTCTATACAGATAAACTATTACACATTTTCAGTGTACAAATAGCAGATTATAGAATTAATTTACAGGTACAGCTTTTTTTTGTGACGTCTGAATGACATATTATATATATTTCTGGACCAAGCGTTGATCACGATTATATGTCTCACTATTCTTTTATATTTTCTGCAATGATCTGCTTGATCCCAAATGTACTATGAAGCATCATTCAACTTGATTTAATAATTTCTGTAAAGCAAATACAAGAAAAGAGACAAATGGTGTTTGCCTAATGCCAGAAAATGTGTGATAATTAATCTCATACTGTGTGATTTATAGCATGAATGCATATGATTAATAGTGCAAACGGGTGTGATTAGTCACTATATATATACATGGAAGATGTGTCACAAGCAGACAGTTTAGTAATGTTTATTTTACTTAATCAGATTCCTTTCTTGATCTAACTTTTTCATATTCATCAGTGTTTGAGTTGGAGAGTAGTTCAATCATTTGAGTTCTTTCAATAACTTAATCAAACATACATATTTAGATGGAGACAGATTTTAAAGATAGAATTGAAATGTCTGTGAATAGACTGTAGAGTTTTTTTTTACAGGTAACCGTCCCATCCAAATGAATTCACTGGTGAGTAAACAAAGATTGCAGTTGTGTGAGGGACGAATCCTTGCGGCCAGCCCCCTGTGGCTGATGAGTGAGGTGTGTTTGGATGTGTGTTGGGTGGCGGGAGCTTATCAGCGGAGCAGCAGAGGAGAGACGATAACAGGGCTTTTAGAAGCAGAGCTGGGCTTATCTGAGCCTGTTAGGCTGGCCAGTCCTCTGGGCTTTACACACTGTCTGCTCCATCTGTCCTTGCTTCACTCAAGCAGAGGGACGAGAATGGACGCAATCTCTCCCGTGGCAAGCTGTTTTCTTCCTTTCTTTCCCTGTATTTACTGGGCGCGGCATAATGCACAGATAAAATCTTTTGACCCTATGTTTTTTACCAGATTGTTTACATTTATTTAAAAATTTAATACAATTCCCTGCTTTAAATTATAGAGAAAAGCAAGATTAGAGAAAAGTCCTGTATAAGTGCTCTGAGTGGCACACTTACACACACACGCACGCACACACACACACGCACACACACACACACACACACACAAACGAACATCTAATTCTGTCGTCATGCTCCTCAGCATATCTCTTTTTCCATCCTCCATCCTTTAATTTTTCTCTCATCCACATTGTAATCAGTGTCTCCTCTGAATATAGCCACAAACAACCAGAAAAGGGGTTGAAAAAAGATGAAAGGGAGGAAAAATGTAAATATGAAAATCCTGATGAGTGAAAGGAAGGTGGGAGTAAAGGTTGAAGGAAAGCCGAAGGAAGGAAACAATAAAATGGTGGAGAAAAGCGTAAAGATGGAAAAGTGTAAAAGGGGGTTGGAAGAAGAATGAAGGAATAAAATAAGAAAAGGTGGGCTAACAAGAAAGCAAGAGTAACATGTCTGTAAGCAGAAAGTAAGATCCAAGGAAAGCAGAGGAGAACAATGGAAGAAAGGACTAAGGGATAAGAGAAAAGAGAATAGAAAGTAAAAAATTAGGGAACGAGTTTAAGAGAAAGTATGATAAAAGGAAAGAAGGAGTAAATGATTAAACAAAGGTGACTATGAAGGTATAAAAGAAGGATGGAATTATGCAAAAAAATGCAGGATGGAAGGAATAACCATGAAACAAATAACCAAGAAAGATTGTAAGCAAGTAAGGATGGAAGAAAAGAAAGTAAGGGTAGGACAGGATGGGATAAGGATAAGAAAGGACAAAGAAAGGATTTTGGCAGAAAAAAAGAAAAGTTGGGAAATAGGAAAAAAAGGCTATAAAGATATTAAGGATGAGCATATTAATCCAAGAAGAAAGAAAGCTAGTGAAGAAGGGATGAAGACATTAAGGAAGAAAGGAGAAAAGGAAGGAAGCGAGGAAGGAAATAAGGGTATACAATAAGAAAACCCTGACCATTAGGAAGAAAGGAAGACTGGAAAAAAATATGGAAGGAAAGAAAGAAGGAAGATGGTATGCAAGGGGACAAAATTAAAGATAGTTGTAAGCCAATATGCAAGGAAGTGATGAAGACAGAACGCAACGAAAGAAATAAGGAATACAAAAAGTCAAGAAGGAAGGAAGAAAGTCAGTAAGGAAGGATAACCAGAAGCAAGGAAGGAAGGAATACATTATGCAAAGAAAGAATGAGGGCAGAAAGGAATGAAGGGAGACAAGAGGCAAGGAAGGAAGGATGTATAGGAGACATTAAGGAAGGAAAAGGTAAGGAAGAGAGTATGGACGGAAAAAATGAAGTAAGGGATGTAGGAAGCATTAAAAGAAGAAAGAAAGCACAAAGAAAGATAGATAGGAAGATAGAGAACAGCAAGGAAGAGCAAGGAAGGGAGACAGTAAGCAAATAAGGTAAATAAAAAATGCAGGTTACTAAAAATAATTATAAAGAGCATTGAATGTTGTAAGAAAGGCTAGAATGAAGGATGGAAATTGGTAACAAAGGAATGAAATACAGACAACAAAATACAACATGGGAAACATAAATCAATTAAAGCAATGTATAAACAACATTTTTTACTGCACAAACTCAAACAAGCTCTAAAGGGTTAACACGATCCATGGAACACTCACCAGAAGGTCTGAACAAATCATTCAAAGAAAAGAAATAAAAGCATGCAAGGAGAAGGGGAGGTCTGTGAGGCTTGATGGCGGTAATGAAGATGAACTAATGAGTTGCTGACAAACTCTCCACACTCAGTGGGGAGACAAAAAGAGAAGCAGCACCATATCAAAAGAAAAAAACTAACAAACAACTGTAAGAGCTCAACACTTGAGCACTTCCTCTGCAGGCTTCTGTTCAAAGTTGGCTTGAAATCTCCAAACGAGAGCAGGAAAAGAAGAGAAAGTGGAATGACGGAAAACTTTGGGGAAATGGGAGCTCAAGAGGGAAAAAGAGAATATCTGGACGAACAAGACCAGTCAGTAAAACCCCTCATCTAATCCCCCTCCACTCCACTAAAAAAAAACATTACACACTGAACCCCAACACAAACACACTCACACACTGAAAGAATTACAAGAACTGGCTCGCAGGGTAATCGTGAGGCCCGGCCAGGGTAACAATGATTATGGCTCTCACTGTGTGGACTCCACAACCAGGTCTTTGGAGGTGGGGAAAAAGAGAAAAGCTATGCAACTATTGCTGCAATTAATTTAACACGCCAAAAAAAAATTATTCGATTCAGCAACATTCATGTAAACAGAAACCATATACCATTAAAAGACGCAAAGAAGAGGGTGTTCAATTTGTGTTTTTCTTTTACAAAGAACCTTATACAGTATACACTTGAGAGGAAATGGTAGATCCCCAAAGGGTATTGCTAATGCCAGTCCTTATAAATACGACAGCCAAAAGGTGCATTAGCACCACTGAAAGGAATACGGTAGTTAAACAAAGATGATTCACACATTCTTTATTTCTATCTGTTGATCTCTTCTCAGCTTTTTTACTTCAATTAAGCAAAATATTTATTAGACAGGCCAAAACAGAAAAGCTTCTTGAACGTATGAATTTCAGCAGCAATTCAGAGTATTTATGTTGTAATGAGTCTTACTGGTGGTCTATTTTGCCATTTCGGGGGCTGGTGTTTTTTAATTATTATTTTCAGGTGTGGCTATCAGGGCTGAACTGAGCTCTATATGGGCTCTCCTGCATTTAACCTGTGGATCTGCATTCAGCTGCTGCCAGTTCGTTGATACAAACCATGTCAAGAGCAGTCTTTATTCTCCTGCTTGTTATTTCCTGAATTCTTGTTTTTGAACTTCAACTTTTTCTGAAAACCATTTTCTACTTTTTACAGAGCAAACATTGAACTCTCACCTGCAAGACTCACTGACCTCTGGATGAGTTTTTTTTTCACTGAGTCTCTTGCATTTGGGTCTAAATTTTCCTATACCAACGTGTGCGTGTGCGTGTGTGTCTGTGTGTGTGTTTTGCACAGTGATTCAAGCCATGATTAGAGCTGCAACCTTCCCCGATTAAATACACATTTAAATAGACACTGCCTCAGGAGAAAGAGAGAGAGAGAGAAAATGTCAGAAGCTTGTTCTTTCAATTGAAGACCCTGCATAAGTTATTAATAAGCAACATACACAGCCTTGGTGTGCATTCGACATCTATATCTCTCACACACTTTCAACTTCTACTCATGCCCATCCTCCCCTTTTTCACTTTACTGTAATTTTGCAGTCTTTCAGGGCTGTATTGCATTTTATCCAATCTGTAATTTTCCCCCCGCCATTTTTCTACTTTCCCATTTTCAAGTCCTCTTTCTTCTCAATCTTTTCTATCGTCTTTATCTGTATTCTCTGAGTCTACATCCGTTCCCCTCATTTGGTCACCGCTATCATTCCCACATCTCTATCCATCCTGCCCTCTCTTCTCTTTATCGCTCTCTCTCCTCCCCAACACTATCTGTCATTTTGCCCGCTGCGTAAATGCTTTCCTATTTCCACCTCTTTTCTTCTCTTCACTTCACACTCCTCCATCTGTGTGTTGCTTATGTGTTCTCAGCTAGGAACTGCATTTCTTTTGCTCTCGTATTTTTCTCTCTGTGTTAGTACTTATGGCTGTCCAGGCCAGGTTGAAGTGCCCTACTTTTTCTCACCCCCTATGTTGATTCATTCCCATGCAGAGAGCCAGATAGGCAGATAAAAACTGAAATGAAGGATTGAGGCGAATAGGTGGTTTCAAAGGTGGACAAGTGAAAATGACTGAATGCAAATCCCCTCTTGTGGTAAATTGGGATTGGACGACCAATCAGAAGGCTGCAGATTATCTTTGAAGAAGAGCACTTCACATTTGCATGCGTTTGCTCTTCAAGTCGCTCTAAACTGAGGCATTATCATGGAACACCGTGCTTCATGATGCATTTACTGTAGTCTCCTGGCAAGGTGTCAAAAGAGACTCGTATTTCATATTCATGTTGATGAGTGAAGAGGAAACACTGGGTCTCAGCTCTGAATCACACATCACCAAGTGGTTTAGGTTTTTTTGCACAAGATGATACGTTTATGCACTCGTTTGAGAATATTTACAGGTTGAACGGGTTGGCTATTTTTACATCTACGAGGAATGAACTGGTACATCCCAATTAAATGTAATGTAGAGAAAAACTTAAATTCAGATTTTTAAAAATATAATGTAAAAATATAATTTTAAAAATATAATGCTCACAAACTGATGTTTTTTCTTTATGTTTTTGGATGCGCCCATTTAGTGAACACATTTAATTAAACCTACCAATAAATTGTTCATGATGACTGTCAGCAAATCAACCTTTAAGACAATCATTGGCTCCCTTCACAAGGAGGGTGAGCCACTGTCTCTTTTTGAAACTGATGAATGCATTTTTGAATATTGGGGCTAAAATCAAGATTAGGATTAAGAAAGTTAGTTTATATATAATGTTGGCATCTGTTATGAGTATAATGTCATTGCATGATTCAGTGGAGGAGTTTATAAATTGTTTAAATAAATGTTATGCTCAAAAACAGATGTTTTTTATGTTTATGATTTACATTTTTTGATTACATTATCTAAACCTACCAGTTAACTTACCTCATCAATGCATGATGATTGCCACCAAATCAATCTTTAAGACAACCATTAGACTTGTATATATAATATATGTATTTATAAAAATATATACATAAACAATATATCATGCCTGTTTAAATCTCAAACGCACCTACAATTGGCATGCTTTTTGCTTACAAAAAAAGCCTGCAAATTAATTGCAGTCATAGATCTAAATAATGTGATCTAGAAACATAAAAAGTCTTAAATCAACATAATACTTTATGGAAAGTACAAAATACTTAATACTTAAATATATCTTTACTATTTTTATTGTTCCAGTACAAGCTATTTTTGTCAACTTTTTTTCAACTTTCAATACTCTGTCTAAGCTAAAACATAAAATCTGTTATTCATTCTTTATGTGAGTGTTAATTATGTGCTATTACAGGATTTCTGTGACAGACTGTGGTGTTGGTTTCACTGTTTGCTCTAGTTTCAGTGTTAAATTGATTTCACGACCGTGCTGAAACAGACCTGACAGGTTGTGTTGGAATGATCTGGTTGCTGCTCTTAATGGAAGAAACTTGAAGACATTGATGTGTTGGAATAGCTGTAACTGGTTTCAGTGACCCTGGGGAGCTCTAGTAATGTGTTTGATATGACACTGATGGTCAGAGGCTTTTGTATCAAGAGATGATCAAGGAGTGGAAGTGACATAATGATGAGCTTCAGCATAGCTAAGCCAGCTTTGATTGGATTGACCCTTCATGCAAAGCTGTTTATGCACGCAATCATTCTTTAAACATTTAATTTATTTCATCTTGATCGCGAGAAGATTTCAATTTCATTTTTGATGTAGTTAATATGGTGCACAACTTTGTTCATTTATTGCGGGTGGTCCTCCACACATCAGTCTTTCAGTGAACACCTCTATCAGGTAAACATCAATTCAGTAAAATTTAGATCCAGTTGACAATTCGCTGGAATGGTTTGTGGTTTTCAAAAATCCACTTATGGCTTAGGTTTATTTTTTTCTCAAGTATAGGCTACTTCCCTCGTGATACAGCAGACATACATAAACTAACAAATGGCCCTACGTCAGCATCCAAAACCAAACTGTTCCACCTCCTTATTTAGTATGATGTTCTTTTGTTTTATAACCTTCTGATCCTTTCAAGTATTTAAGACTTTGGAGCAAAGCTTAAGTTTTTGTCTTTGAAAATGTTCTTGAAGTCCTCTCATGAAATTGAATCCTGTGTTACTTTAATTATAATTTTAGTTTACTTTAGTTTACTTTAGTTATTTTTTTGCACAGGGTTTCAATTAGCGATGGATCCATGTTGCTTTTCATGGAAGACTTTTTTTTTTGCAGCCAAATTGTCTGATATTGTTTTTGTATTATTTTTATTTTATTATTATTACTGAAATTAGTTATTCCGATACAGTTAAAGCTGCTATTAATAAACAAGTAATTTTAATTGTAATTTTAATTTGATTTAAATTGTTGTATTTTTTTTCCATTACAACATTTATAACTGTTTAAAACACTGCTTTATACCATCAAAAAAAAAATGTTGGTGCACCACACACAAAATTCACATTTAGATATTCTATGAAGAATATTTCTAACCTACTTTTTTAAGCTGACTTAAAAACCTTTAAAAAAAACAACAACAAAAAACTATTTAACAATGTAACATTTTAGAGAAGTGTCAGTGCAAAGTTTGAGTGTTTTTAATGCTTTATTTAGCAATTTTTAGTTCATTTTGTTTATATATTTTATTTCCTTAACATTAGACTGTTTAAGTTCCACCTGCATAAATCTGAAATAAAACATATTACTATTTGTCTAAATAAATATTTTTATTTTATTTTGCCCACACATACAGAGACAGAGAGACAGACACAAATATAAACAATGTGAGACTTGAAACCAGTTTCATAAATTCCAGACATGAAAGCAACTATTGAACAGCTTGAAATCATTAAGCGGAGAATAAACAGGTAGCATTTTGACTTGCATGTCTCCTTTATTATTTATTCCCACAATGTAGTTGATGCACACATGGAACTCTTACAGAGTGAAAAAAATCCATCTGATTGCGATTTATAGCCTTGTGACCAGAGCATCCATAGTTTCACTGTTTCTTCACATGCAAATGCAGCATTTTATACGTTTTTTGAAAATAAATTATTTTCTGCTAACCCTGTTGGTTGCTAATTGGCCTTCAGAGGTGTCTGATAGGCATTGGTACCTTGTCTCCCTTCTCTTTTGTTTGTTTAGTCACGTGGCAAGTCTTAAGTGGGGACTTCTACACAAACCTCTACTTTTTATGCTCTTTCATTAATCACTTTAGGGCGTCACAGTGGTGGTGTTTACTTTAGGGTGTCACGGTGGCGCAGTGGGTAGCACGGTCGTCTCACAGCAAGAAGGTCGCTGGTTCAAGCCTCGGCTGGGTTTGTTGGCATTTCTGTGTGGAGTTTCCATGTTCTCCCCGTGATCATGTGGTTTCCCAGCGATGGGTTGTGGCTGGAAGGGCATCCGCCACGTAAAACATATGCCAGAGGAGTTGACGGTTCATTCTGCTGTGGCGACTCCGAAAGGGAAAAAGCCGACATGAAAATAAATGGATGGATGTTTACTTTATTTAAACAGCAAGATGTTTTACTGTGTCTTCATGGTCGCTTATAACCCTTTGCAACCCCTCCAAACTATTAACATTGGGGAAACACCAGATATTATAGGTTGAGACCTGCAGCTCCTCTTTGTAAGATCTTTCTTAGAGAGTTACACCAAGGAAGGTTGAAAGAAGGATGTTCTCGATTTACAGACTCGCTTTTTTAAATCTCTAACAAAATTCATAAACCCTGATACAGCTCTATTCTTTTCACCTTGTTGTTAATTCCTAACTCACAAGCACACCAAACTAATTGTACATGATTTAAATAGGCGTACTACTGAAATGTTGTTAAATTGTCATTTTATAACCAGTCAAGTATAGCCATAAGGAGATTGCTAAGTGTTCTTTCTCATGACTGGTCATAAAAAAAAAGGTTCTTTATCTTTATCAAAACAATTGTATGCTATGCTTGTTTTGAGAATTATTTGCTTACTGTTTATTTGTAGGCTATAAAGCATACTATGGTATCATCTGTCATTGATACTCCTGACCTTGAGAGGGGGTCCAGGAGCTTCTCGCCAGGACAGTTGATGACTCCATCTTGTTGTGTGTTCAAGACTTTATTAAAGTGTGTTTGTACTGGAGGGATTTCCGATCAAGCAGTGTCTGCTGGTCCATGCATGCGAGGCACAGACTGTGACAAGACGCCTAATTAATTAGCTCCCTGAAAAGAGAAGGACAGCGTAGTGTTATTATTCGCCGGCGCAGCGGTGCGGTAAAGCATTCATAACCGCTGAACTGCTGTCAGTTTTAGCAGCCTCTGATTTGCTTGGAGTGTCTAAATGAGATGTGAATGGTTGTATGATTGAGGATAAGCCATTAAACGATGAGAAGCGCCTCAAAAAGCTCTTTAGTTATTTAAAGGAGTAGTTCATCAACAATGCAAAACCGCTCATTAATCACAAGCCATACTATTTTTTTTAGTCGTTTCTAACTAGATTTAATAAAGTTATTTTTAGCTAAAATGTGAACTGAAAGTACCATCTTACATTTACAATTATGCATTTGGCAGACGCTTTTGTCCGAAGTGACTTACCGTAGGGGAGAGACAATATGCAAGTTTGCTCATAATAGAAATTGTATCAACTGATCAATAAACCATAGCAGGAAGAAAATAAAGACAAAAATAAAGAAGGGGAAAAATAAAAAATAAAGAAGGGGAAAAAGAAAGTTTTTTTGATATTAGGTGTTCCCTGAAGAGAAGAGTTTTCAGTTGCTTTTTGAAAGCTGTTAGTGTTGCTGCTTTCCTGACTGGATCAGGGAGTTTGTTAAACCAGCCAGGGACAGTGAGAGAGAAGGTTCTGCTAAGGGATTTTCTGCCTTTGTGGGACGGAACCACGAGTCGCTGTTCCTTTTCTGCGTGCAGGCTTCTGGAGGGTAGTTACTGATTGGTCATCAGGGGGAACCAGAGCCAGTGGATGACCATTGCAGAGTGGATAGAAGAATCTGATGTTTGACTGTGTCAAACGCATTCTCTCACAGTATTAGCCATACTTCCTCTGCCCTCTTCACATTGATACCAAATTACTTAACAGGTGAATCTTGCGAATTCCAGTCTTGATCTGACTGTCCTGTTCAAGGAAATAGCCTGTAATGAAAAATCCCATAATAAACTGGAGTCTCCCACACAAAACCTCTAAACCTGTTCTGCCCACTCTGTCTCTTTGCAATCAAATCATACAAGTCTGAAAGTTTATATCTCAACCCCTGATTGGCACATGGCCTCTTATGGCATACCAACTAATGAGCGGAAAAGAGCTTTCAGGAAATTCTCCCTGCTTCTAATTTCTAAGACAAAACTTTCAAGAAGGCAAAACCGTTTTCAAGTTTTGTTCCTAGAAAGAACCTGGTGAACTCTTAGAACTAATAATACTTACTTACTACTACTACTACTACTACTACTAATAATAATAATAATAATAGCAACATCCTATTTGTTGATACCTTTCTTGACACTCAATGACACCTTAAAGAGTAAAACAATGAATATTAAAACAGTAAAACAAAACAAGAATTATTAATAAATTGCCTCGCTAAGCATAATGTTTTACTGTTAACTTTGAAACTTTGAAGCGCTTACTGGTCTTACTGTTCTGTACTTTTCCCGGTACTTTGTTCCACATTGTGGGTGCAGCACTTCTGAAAAGCCATGATCCAAGCATAGATTTAGGAGGCCAAACTATGAAACACATGGCTATTGAAACAGGACTAATTTTTTGCTCTAGTCTGAGGAAGAAAAACGTCTATATTGATTCAGTTAACAGATTATTCAGTAAATAGTTTAGGCAGTGTTTAGTTTTTGAGGGTAAGGATACGATAGTTTAAATCTGACAGAAGTATCAAAAGAGTTAAGAGTGTAATCTGAGCAAACAAACGCAGAATTTCAATGAAATGTAAAACAGATTGCTTGGGAGACTGCAACAGGCAATGAAAATTGGAGGAGGTGAGAATGGAAAGACAACTTGTGTTAAAGAACATGAGAGAGCAGGCACTTGTGCTTGAGGAAGTTGACGAAGAGAAAAAAGGGAAAAGTGTGGAGGATAACCTCATTATACGTGTAGGAATCTAAAAACAGGAGAGGAGTGTGAGTCTGACTGGAGGTGTGGGCAAAGCCAGCTAATGAGCTGATGTGATGCCTGATCAGAGTCACTGAGGAGGAGGAGGATGATAGTCCTGTCGCTGGAGTTCCCCTCTTCCTTCCCCAGATGATTTTGTGCTGCTAAAATACTTGCATCATTTGTCAGTGTTTATAGGGTTTATGCTGGTAAGCAGGTGATTGTAAAGTTTGGTTTATAGATGCTTGTTTGATCTAGAAAGAAAATGTTATATTGTTTTTATTTAAAGGTCTGTCTAGTTGGATTGTCAAACTATGATTGTATTTGATTTGTATTCGGTCAAATTTATTTTGTGAGGCAAAGAAGAAGGTGGCATAAATAACAATGAAAAGTTTTTCAAACATGGTGAAACAATGCTTAGTTTTATTGGCTGTTTTTTTAAGGAAACATTTAGGTATATTTGGTGGCTATTGCACTCTTTACAAAATACTAGTTTTTTTGTAGTTGTGTCACGTGATAAGTTATCACAGGTCGAAGGTGAATGCAGCTCAACTTTCAACTAAGCTGACTTTTTTCCATGCTTGCCAAAGCAAAGCGCTCAAGTTTTCATTGACATTGAAATTGTGCATTTTGTTTTATAATATTAAATTTGCCTAATGGAAATGTGGAAAATTTTAATTTATCGAAAACAAAGTTTTTGCACTTAATTGATGTATTATTGCAAAACTCCCATGACCAATTCTGTCGTCATGTTTTTTGAACAACATTTCATGTGACTTATTAATTCCATGTATATGATTTAATGGAACTAGTGCAATTTGGAAATTTCCAGTGCATTTTTTTTACGTTTCCAGAAATACGATACAATTCTGCGCCAATGTGTATTCTGCTGCTAATTGTAAACGAAGGATTTCTAGGTTGATGCTAATTACATCCATATGTTTATATGCCACTTTTTTTGCGATAATTTTTATTACATTTAGGGTTATTAAATCTTCATGAAATGTAAAGTTCAGGCGTTAAATTTGATATTGGCTTGTGAAAGAGTAGCAGTATTTATAATAATACTTTAGCATTGAACAATATATATGTATATATATATATATATATATATATATATATATATATATATATATATATATATATATATATATATATATATATATTGCTGTTTAATTTCTGGTTTTCACTTCTGAATTTGATAGATCAAACACTTCAAAGTTTTATTTTCATTTAATTTAGTTGTTTTCGGTTCTTAAAAAATCAGATGTTTGAGTTCAGCTGATGAAAATTATGAGTAAAACCAAACATGTTTATGTTTTTGCTCACTGTGTTTAGGAAACATTTGTTTGCAAACTGCTTTTTTTTTTTAATTAAGCAATACTGTGCAACTTAAATGTGTATACTTTCCCTTCACTTTGTGGTTTCCACCTTTAATATGATAAAACGTCTAACACCTATGATAACTCACAAAACATGTAGGTTTTCACTTTTAACACAACTCAAAGATGAAAACCAGATTTGTACCTCGGGCAGGGTACTATCTCCCAGTTCCTGTGATCTCCTCGCAGCTGATCCCAGGTTTGTGTGTAACCACAGTGTAGCTTCGTGAAAAGGCTTTGTTGCATGCTGAGCCAGTTTAAGAGTTCGAAACGAATGTCATTAAATGTACGGAGGAGCAGTGGGATTAACTTTCACCATATATTCTTCTCTGAAGCTGTTAGTTCAGCAACAGGAATCATGAAGGCGTTGGTCTTCTGATCTCTGTGGTGTTCTCTGAAGGTGGAGATGTGTTTCTAGCTTGTTCTTGTTTGTATAGAAAGTGCGGCAGAGTTTCTTCTCCACCCATTATCTTAAGTTAAAACTCCTCAGTAAATCCTGCATTTTACAAAGGCAGTTTTTTTATTTGTTTGATGGTGCATGTTCTCTGTTCTATGTCTCACTGGTTTCTGGTTTGAATGTGAATGTAATTCTGTTTTGGCTGCACATCTGCATATGTTGTATAGATTTCTACATTGTACAATACTGTACAATGTTCAGATATCAATAAATATCATCATCAATTAAAGTAATCTGAACAAAATTTTGTTTGGTTTTACATAGTGTTTAATGTTCAGATGATGACATTAAAGAAATTAGACCATGAATGATCACAAAACCAGATTTTGTTTTAATAAATTGCAATAAAGCTGCTCCCTCTGAGCAGAAAAAGACCTTTTTGTGTATAGATATGATCTTGGTACATTGATTCAATGCTAAACAAATCATGCTCTTTGTTCAAGCATTGCATGATATTTGAGTATTTATTTATAATATTACAACTGCTTAATGCTACCAAGGATAACTACCTTAAATGATTTACACATGATTTTAAAGAGAACTGTTGATGGTTTGGTTGAATGAGAGCATTATTTCAGTGCTTGAGAATTGAAAGAATCAAACCATGTAAATAGATGTATCACTCATGCAGTGATGGGAAAAGCTGAACAAATGTGTGTCAATTCTTGATTTATGGTTCATAAAAAACCCAAACCTGACTATTCTATGAGCGGCCATTCATTAATCTGCGTATTTTTAAATGCAGTATACACTGGAAATGTGTGTAAAATGATTCAATTATGCACATATTTGAAAGTCTATGTTCATACAGTAAATTATTTCCTTTAATCAGATACATATTAAATCTTATAAGGCACATTCATTTTTTTAATGTTCTACAAAATGTTAATGAAGGTGCTTTAAAAGCATGGGTAAGATCTACATATATCTTATATCTCATATTTGTTTCTCTGCATTGAATCTTCTGTTATCTGATTGTGAAAATTCTTAGATTTAATAAGTTTAAAACACGGCTAGTAAAATCAGTTTATCAAATGTTTGTAATAATTAAAGAGTTAGAATTTCCAACCAGAAATGAAAAAGCTTAGTATTGGGTGTGCCTAGTGACACTTTTTTACCTGATTTTGGTAATGACTTGGCTTGCTTTTGCATCACGTTTATTTTTCCACTTATTTTAGTTTTTGCCACGTCACGCAAATTGTACTATAGGGACAAACACATCCTTTGTCTCAGAAGGCAGCAGAAAAATAAGTATTTTTTAATTTGAGCTGTAGTCAGACTAAGCAGAACCAAACCAGCAAATACAAAATGACTAAACAAACAAAACAAAAAAACTATTCAGTCATATATACAATCATGTCGACACCAAGCAGGATAATTTCACTGTTTGTTCATTAGCCTGTTGCATTGACCATCTCTTGATTCTTTTTTGGGCCATCTTTAAAAGCAGATCTATACATGTTGGTGTCAGGGTTCTGTTTTGGTGGCTGAACATGATACTATCTGCACCTTGTTTTTCTTTATAATATTTTGCATGATATATTTATAATGTTTAATATTTAGTGCATTTGTTTTGAACACATGTTGTCATCTTGGTTTCCCACATACCTAATGGTTTTTTGTTTAGCATCTGACCCCTCCTTTCTTGTTATTCTAGCAGTACTGATAAGTTATTTTACCTGTTAGTTCCCTTTGTGTAAACATTCTGCCTGCTTGGTTCTCAATAGATAGTGTGATATAAATATGTCAAGCCATTGGGCCAGTCTTCGTTGGGGATTTGTTTGTGGATCTAGTTTGTTTAAACCTTTTTGTTCTTGTTATAAATTTTTATTTGAACAAATATCCACTTATTCTTGGGATGTCTTGCAATTGGGTTGCTTTTCCACCACTTAAAATTAACATTTTGAGTTTTGAACCATTGAGAGTTTTCAAAAGACCTTACAAGCTCTTATATGTGCAGAGCAAACATGTTCTGGTGTTTCAGTTCATGACCCCTTTAAAAAGTTTGTCTCATAGATCTTCAATCCCATCAGAAAGCCTGCTCGGTACAAATGGAAAATATGGAGATTAGTGAGACAGAGAGTCTAGCTGAATCAAAAAGAGGAAATAGCACTGAAATGGGATTTGAATGACTTGTTCTGCTTGACATTCATGTTTATACAGGATTCAAAAAGGAAGTAGGACACGCAAACAGAGTTTGATAGCATCAGAGAGCCTCATGACTGGGGTTTTCCATCCAGTGCCTCCCAAGCAATTCTAGGCCATTCATTTTGCGATTAGCCCCCAGTAGGTTTGCTTTGCCACCCAGGGCACAGCTTCTGTCACTAGCCGTGCCAGACGTTACTTCCCTGCTCGTCCTGATTTCTTCTGACGGGTGAGAAATCCACCCAGCAGAGGCTGCCGTCAGATTGCTTGACCCTTGCTCAATCATAGTTGCTATTTAAAGACCTTAAGTTGTAGTTTCCCTTTGAAACCTGTGTTGTTATGTTTTTAGTGCACGTTTTAGTTGATTAAATGAATTATCTTAATGTTTTTCTCAGAGTGTTCTGTCTTATTCAAATTTCTATCTCCCCCAGTTTTTAGTTTGTTTGTTCTTTTGAGCTGTTATCAAAATGTTGAAATGATTTGAAAATGTATTATTGAAAAATGCTTATTTTATAGCCTTTAAACTGCAACAACCTAAAGCACTTTTTAGACACAAACATGTTTTTCCAAGCAATTGTTTCTGTAAAGCAAAATAACAGAACGTGATGTTGTAGCCTCCTTCTGAACAATGCTATGTCATTCATCGATGTTAATATTCATGAGAATTCTCTGGATCACTCCAATCAGCTAGTGGCTTTATGAACGGCATTTATATGCATGAGGCAGCTGTCTCATGTGACCTTCCTTCACATTGTTTACAGTTTGACCTTGTTTTTATAGTCTATGATAGAGAGATGACCCCTAACAAGTGTTCAAAATGAGGAAACTTGGTATACGTTCAGACTGCAGGTCTTAATACCGAATGCAGATTTTGAAATGAAATAAATTTTTTTGTGTGTTTATTGACATTACCGTTAGCATGCACCTGATATCGTCTTCTGTGTGAACAAAATGCGGCTTCAATGTGAAAAAAGAGAATGCTAAATCCCCCAGAATGCTCTGCTAACAGACGTAAACACTAATGCGCCTGTTTTCAAGCTCACTTGAGGCTTTGTGGGCGTACATATGTGATCAGAGCCAACTTTATTAGTATTAAACAATTAAGAAAAAGATTAAGATGAAAAATAACACATGTCTTAGTGTCCATTTGTGTGTCTTTAGGTTCTTCCTTATAATTTATTCAGTACAAGAACGACTTCTCCAGCGACTCGTATCAGTAAGAAACTGTGTTTAAGTTGTGCTCGATTGCGCAAAACCCAGATAAATACGATCTGGTAATTCAGACTGAGGAAACTTGGCAAAAAATCTGATATGTATATGTCAGGAGTGTGATCTTAAACCTGGATCCCAAGCACATAGACAGAAGATGTTCTGACAGACTCTTTATTAAGTGTAGAAGTCTTGTAGTACATACAAAAAAAAAACAAAAACACAATGGGGTAATATAAGCTACAAATCTCACCAAATAAAAGACAAATGGTAAACTGACAAAATACTGGAACAGTAAGAACCTAACAAAACTCACAATACCTGCCACTGGGAATTATGGCAAGAATCATCAGCATTGAACCACAAGAGGCTGAATGAAACATTGAGGAAAATCGGCACAAATGAGGAGAAAACACAGGATTGATGAGGAAATTAGGAGGTAGACATGATGGACGGAGGGCACAAACACAAAATGGAAACTATTGTAATGTGAAGAAGTTGCCTGACACACGAAGCAATACATGAAAAGTACAAGATACTCAAATTAACCAATATCAGATACAGGTCGTACTGTATATGGGCAAAAAAATCTGATTTGGGTCACTTTTGGCTGTAGTCTGAACATAGCAATTGTAAGTTTAGAAGGTATTGTTGTGATTCACAACACGAGGCTGCACAGTTGGTTTGTTTTAGAATCAAACAAAGAATTGAATGTTAGCAGTAAAATGTAGCATGTAGTCTATGAATGAAAACATGGACAGCTTAGTTTACTGTTAGAAGTGTTTGGGTTCCATATGGGTTTCTGGTATTATATGCATATCTGGTCTTGACTGTTTTATGAAATCTTTTTCAACTTTGAGATGTGAAAGAACTTTGCTTAGAGATACTTTAGTGACTATTTGTTTTGTTTTCAAACTATTTTATTTTGAGTTGGCAAATAATGCAAACAGTTTGATGTACAATAAGAATTACAAAAAAACCCATTACAAACCATGAGGAGAATCTTAAATTCTATGTGGAATTTAGCCACTATAAATTTGATAACACTTCTTGGTCCCTCTTAGCAGCATCAAAGAGGCATTCTGCACCAATTACAACATAAACATATGTATAACCCTTTCTAAATCTTACGCAGAAATAGATGGTTTAATCTTAGCTTTGACTTTTCCATGTTTGTCTGGATCCACGAGGTCTGAATCCATGATCACTCCCAGTTTTCTAACTTGGGAGGCAACAGTATAGAAATGCTGCTCAAGTGTGGGAAAAATATGGAAAAACTATACCTTTTTTAGCTATAAATCTTTTGTCTAAAAATATGAAAGAGTTCTTCCAAAAATGATATTTTTGGTTTTGCCCAATATTTTGCTTCCTAAAATAGTTTCATGTCTTGTTGCCACAGGTTTGAGGGAGCAGGTGGACGAGAGATTTTCAACAGAGAACATCAGATGGGGAATTTGTTTTACTCTTAGACTTGGTATTTCAGCTTAAAAAGCAATCTCACTGCTATTTTTACATGCATGTTTTTGAGATTGCAAAATATCTTTCCACCCAAAAAAACTGCTTGAAGGAAAAGAATAAAAGCCTTCACCAACGCAAAACACAGTCACAAATACGTGTTCAGTCAAATTTTTATTGATTTAATTTTAACTTAAATTACTTAAGGCCCTGCATCCGTCGCTGTGGCGACCCCGAAAGGGAAGAAAGCCGACAAGATAATGGATGGATGGATGGATGGATGAATACTAAAGGCAAAAAGAGTAAGCTTTCAATTAAAAAATTACCAAGATTCTTCCTTAGGTTAAACTAAAAAATGTAAAGAAAAATATAGTAAATATAGATTTTGTATGTTGCACAACTAAATGGTTATTGGTTTTAAACATTCTATAAAATAGTGTATTCCTTAAATGACAGAGAATGGGGAGTGTGTTTTTAATTTTACATCAGTTTTTAATGACATATGATTGAGTGTGTACTGTGCAGTTTTCCCAGTTTTGCTTGAAACCTGAAATACTTACAAAGATTTTTTTGCTATATCAGTCTGTATACAATGTTCAGTGTACAGAGAGTTTGTTTTGATTGAGCTCTTTTTTCAATAATAAATTTCTGGCATTTTTTTTTTACAAGTACACAGGTTGATTATTCAAAAAATGTAATTTAGTAAAACCATAAATTTATTAAAACAAAATAAAGATAGATGGAATAATGAATGGATGAATTGATATAATACACAGACCAAGAATGTACAATACACTCACTCATAATGTATAATGGATGCTAGAAAATCTTAAGTCGCTTGTTTTTATGACCAGGTGTGCTGAATAAAGGTTAAAGTGATATTTTGCAGGGCTGTAGCCCTACTTGCCCAACTCTGTTGTAGGTGGTTTTATCAGAGTAAAATTAAATGTCAGTCTATAAAACAGAAGCTCACTAACTCTTTGGTCAATCAGTTGATGAGAGATGTTAAATTGAGCAGTGGTGTGTTAGGGATGCTTTCACTCTGGAAATGATTTGATCATTCTGAATTTGTTTCCTCACAATTCCCAAACACATACAGGTTTGTATTTACACTGATCTGTTTCCTGGAGCACTTCCATATTTACACAAAATAGGCAACTACATATTCCTGTCTGTCATCTTCAATTGTTCTCAGGATCAACTGTTGCTTTCACATCTGCAAAAATCAAGTGTTCTCTGAAACAGATCTTAGACCCCAGTGCGAATGGGCCCTCTGAATAATTTAGAGCGAAGGAGAGTGTGACAGGAGGTTCATTATAAACAATGTTCTTGCATACCATTCAGTAGGTCAAAAACATCAGGAGAGCCATTTAGGAATTGAAAGCATCAAGCAAAAAGGTTTATAGGAATCTGACGTGTGGAAACAATGGCATTAATCAACATGTTGCAGAGTGGTCTCACGATACTGATGCATGCTTACCGACAGTATGTGCAACCTGATTTATGCTACCCATATTTCTACTCTATCGTATGATGTACAAATGTTCAAAAAGTACCTTGTGGAACAGTCTTTTAAGTAAAGTAAGTTATGTGTGGGGAGTTTACCTATTGTTATTTGTTGTATACTTTTTGAATGTTTGTATGAATGTTCACCCCCAACTTTTCCTTTTTTCCCCCAAAAATATATCTTGTTGTTACAAATCCAACACTCGGACTCTTGACTTTAAATAAATCTACAATTTCGACTTTGTGCCATTGCAAGTTCAACCATCGTTTGGAATCCATCTCCAGACATTACTACTCCCAGTAGTGAGTAACAATGTAACTGGGAGGTTTCCTGTATTGCAAAAATCTGAGGAAAAATGTGTTTTTAGAAATGCAAAATTTCAGCTATAATGTGTATATGTAATGAAGCTGTGAGCAGAGACATTTAAAGCAGAGGCATTACAAATGTCTCTGCATCTGTTGTAGTCTGACGTGACATGTGAAAACCTGGTTAACAAAAGAGTTGGCTCTTTTAATAATGTCCCCAGAGCTGCTGAAATGACAGAAAACAAGTGGTGCTCAAACACAAAACAGTCTCAATGTGTACACAGACCAAAGAACTAAGAATATCAATGTATTTAAATTACTATGTAAATAAGTTCACCATAAACACCCAATGAGCTAAATGCTTTAGAGAAGGGTTTGTTCTTTTGGCACCGAGGTACAAGATGTTAGATTACATTTTTGAATCACGTCGACCACCATCTTTTTCCAGTACTTACTCACTAACTCAGCAGAACAATAGAAACACAAAAGTGTGATGCATAGCACTTTGATTTTCATTAAATGGCATGGAATGTCATTACCAGATTCTCCACATATCCTATCACGTTTCCATGTTGAAACCTTGACTAATTTTAAATATGGTTTTAGGTTGTGTTTGCAGAAAATGAAGTATTCTATTGTCAACTAAAACTCAAAAGAAAGAACTAGAGTTTGATGTATTTGTGACAGGTTTTGTGAATTCCCCGTGCAGTGAACCTAGTTTCTGCTTTGATCAGACTGTATTGTGAGACTACTCACACACCAACCCATACTGTTAGATGGAGGAAAGAGACAAACAGATGGAGAGAAGGAACAGATGCTGTACCTTCAGAGGTAGAACAGAGAACGCTTTGAGGCAGCATTGATGGAACATGAGGAATCTGATAAAAGATGAATGCAACAGTTGGTGTTTGTCTCAGCACCTCCGATGCAGAGTTTCACTGGATTCTTACCAAAAGCAGAGCAGGGACGTGTAATGATATTCACATAAATATATGGCATTTTATAAATATATCATCTTTTTATTGGGACATATAATATTCATTTATATTAAAGATGCAGCCTATACCATTTTTTATTTCAATATCTTTATTATTTCAATAATAAAGAATCCAAGCATGATAGAAGCCAAGCATTATGCACCTACATTATTTCAAAAAGCTTTCCATGATTTGTTACCATTAGATCACATGTTGCTTTCCTCAAGTAATTTCTTGTTGTCAACATAGTTTTGTGACATGTCTATATAGGGTGGGTCTTTCCCAGGCTCCTTTTGTATCTGGCAATGCCCTGAACCTTATTGAAAGGGGTGTTTAGGAAGATTTTTAGGAAGTACAGACTAATGGGAGATCAGCGTTCTGAAGGAAAAAACATATTTACAAGAGCAAATGTATGTATGGTTTATGGCCCTTGAACTTAAGTCAGCTTCTAGCTGTAAATAGTACAGTTAAACTAAAACAAAGAAATGTATAATCTGTATGCAAATAATTAGTTGTATTATTTTGAAATTCTGTGTGATTTGTTTATTCAAAAATAAATAAATGGAAACTTCATCCAATTTAAAGGTTCTTCCTGTTTCAGCTCCAGGACCAGAAAAGTTCCTTCAGCTTTATTCCAACTCAGAACTCATTTACATGTACTGTAACTCTAATTTTCTAAAGACATGCAACTATTTGTGGAAGCAACCCCTCTGGTCTTGTGCTGTTTTTGATGTGAAACAAGTATATTATTTAAAGACCCTCTTAGAACTCCTCTCTTCAGGATCTGGTTAAGGTCGATTACTCAGCTAGTCATTAACACAACCCAGTGATTAGTTTTCTCTTTACTATTAGGATTCACAAATCTGCTGTTTTCTCCATCCCTGCTGTTCTTGTTCTTGAGAGTCTGCGAGTGTTTCTGGGCTGGCACTGTCTCTGCTCGGTTGGCATGGCCATCAACGCTCTTGTCGCCAGATGTGCCTGAGAATGAGCAGCTGTTGCTCTGTCACCCAGCTGCCACTTCTATTACTGTCGCCTTGACGACCACAACTTCCATCACCACAACAAATGTTCCTGGAAAACTAGGGAAACTGTCAAGTAGGCCTTCCTGTTCTAGTTTGAAAGCTTTCTGCATTGGTGTTTGAATTTGAAAATCTCACCTAGTATATTTCATAAATGTTAAGTAGAGTTATTGGTGATCTGATTCTTTGTACAAAAACGCAGCACATGTTGGAAAACTCCCTTTTTTAAGTTTGTTTCCTAACTCTCCTTGAGCTATTGCAACATTTTAACTAAAACTACACCATTTTAACAAGTAATTTAAAAGAGTTTTCTTTTTCCTATTTAAAACTTGATGAATGATCTAAGCTATCTAAAAGTGATACTGGCAAATCAGTTGCTAAATCAACAGATCAACCGCTGAACATAATTTAAAATGATAAAACACTGTTAATTAGCACTAGGGGAGATAGGGAAGCTCACTAACTCTTGAAAAAGGGGAGTTTAATCAAGCATTTTAAACTGAGAATTCTGCCAAAGTGAAAATTTTCTTGAAACATTGAGTCCTTGCCTTTAACCAGAGTTTGGCTTGATCAGAATCCCTTTTGAGACCTCTGATTGGCGAGCACGACTTTAGAATTGGAGTTCCTTTTGAAATTTCAGTGCCTGTTATGACTGATTAGTTTTCAGTCTTTTTGTTGAAGAGAAATGTTTTTTTTCACCCAAGTGACAGTGGGACCAAACTTAAACAATGAACTCCCAAACTAACTTCACAAGAAGCCAGACTTCACTGGGGTGACAGTTCATCTTTGAGAGGATCACTCTATGGGACAATAAAGTCATTGATTAATAAAGGCATTGATGTCTTGTTGGAGATCATCAAAAATCCTTTCAGTTGACTTTGTATAGCTCTGCATAGCTCCTGTTCGCATCATTCAAAACAAATGAAGACAAACACCTGATTCTCTAACATTTTTCCAGTCTTGAATAGTTTTGGGTCTGACCTATAGTGTGTCTAGAGGTGTTCAGCCAGAGCTTTGTTGCTAAGCGTGAGAATGCTTTGAATGTCAAGAGGTGGATTAACTAATGAGCGAATTTCTCATCTGGTGAATGATCTTTTTAAAATCTTTTCTTATGAAAGCTTGTTAGAAGCCAACCCAGACACACATGGTTTTGAATGAAGATGTTCTTGCAAAAGGGTTGCAATCGACAGCACAGGGCATTAGATGCTGCACTGATCTCAGAACAGATCCATGTGTGCTCCGTCTGATCAAAGTTACTGTGAACTAATGAGCCAGAATGGTCTCGAAGCAACCCTTTGACTCCTGAAGGGATGAATGCTGCATGCTAAAGAGGGCGGTTTGTTGAGAGATGTGTTCCGAGGTCACGGAAGGCGCCGGATTTCAGAGCCGGCCATGCCGAGTAATCTTGGCTTAGGATGTTTAGATGTATTGCAATTGGGGGGCGTAACATCTGTGCATGCATGTGTGTGAGGAGGATTAGCGTCTGGAAAACTCAATGAAGAGCTTACACAGGGAAAGGAGGTGTGATGCAATGAGTGTTTATGTTGAAGATTTTGTGATTAGATAACCGTTGGGTATGTTTTTTATGTATTTGTTCATTTGGGAGGGGGGCACAGTATATTGTGGTGGAAAAATGTTACAATTCTGTACACAATGTTGAGTTCCTTGGATGTTTCCTCTACAAACCGTTTTTAAAGATAAACTTAAGAAAATTATAGTCTTTTTTAATTTACTATGTATTATCTTTATTAATTAGTGAGTACAAGTGTTATATTTCAATTTTTCTTTTTCTTTAATATGGTGGTACACATCTCGTCATGAACTGGAGCTGTAAAAGAGCCTTAAATTTGGCCCAGGACTCAGTAGAACTGGACTTGCTTTTGTGTACCAGTTTAATTTTATTTACCAGTAAGGCTAAACCCAGACCAAGGCCAGTATTTTTTAAATGAGTGAATTTACAAAGCTTGTCAATATTATACAAATATAAACTCACAGTTTTCATTTGTGATGACCCACTTGCTCATCATTTTTTATTATGTTCAAAGTCAGAACTTTTTCTATACATCAAACTAAAAAAAAAACAAATTACAATTTTCTGCCGCTCGCACTATTAAAGTATTGTTATTAAAGTAAGTATCTAAGTAAAGTATCGCTGTTATTTGTTTCACTTTATTCCCAATTCAACATTTGAAAAGTAAACAAAGATTTTTTTTAATTGAAATGCAGTTAATTATTCACTTTAGGTATTGAGAAGGAAGTAATTAAATACTAACCATTTTGCAATGAAACAAAATAACGATAAAGTTTGATTTCGCAAGGGCTCAAAAAGATAAATATTGTGCATAAAACAGCTTCAGAGTGTATTTGCCTTTTATTTCACTTAATTTCTGATCTTGTTAAGCTACCAATATTTAAAAAAAAAGATAAATAGGCCAATTTTAACGGTAAGATCAATAAATGAAAATTTGCTAAATTACCTAAAAAATACTTTTGTAATGTGTTCATGCTGTAACAAAGTTCACTGAAGAGAGCTTCTTACTTCTTTAGTCCTGTGCCACTCTGCATATTTATGTTGTGTTAGTCGCTCTTGTGCATTAGATAAATTGCAGCGCTTTTGTTTTAAAAATCATTTTAAGATAATTTCCTTTTGCTTTTGTCATTTGATTCATTATATTTTCTCACAACTGGCCCACAGATGTTACTCACACAGATGTCCACACTTGTTCCACGCAGAACATGGAGCATTAGGTACTTGGTAGGACAGCAGATCTTTACCTCGAATTTTCTGTAGCTGTCAGAGCAATTAAAATTAAATTCCCAGAGGCAGCCTTAGAAAAATTGTGAGAGACACCTCTCTCTATGCTGCATTTGGCATCCACATCTTGACAAGTTCAAAAAGCAATGTGCTGAGTGTAGATATGTTCTGAAGGGTCATTTGCTTGCTTTCACCCAAAAGGAATATAGTAAGAACTCTGTAGGATACGTGCATCACATAATTATGAACTGGCTATTTTTTGAGTTATAAATAATACAACTCAAGTACACAAGAAAGCATGTATTTATAAAATACATGATGTTTAGTTAAAACCATTGATGTTAAATCATCCAAATCTGGACTCAAACATTTGATCCTGCCAAAAACACACTTGTAATCAATGAGGAAGAGCTAAAATAAAAAATAATATAAAAATGCTGTCTCATTTCGTAGGAGAGATCGACAAGACAAGGACTATAAGGAGTAGCTTTAATATAATAACACAAGTAGGAAGAACAGAGGAATGCCACTGGCGTTTAACAAGGAGAACAGGCTTCGCATAGCAAACCTAACGGTCCGAAGGGGACAAAGTCCAGCCGTGTGTTGAGGGGCTGGAGACGGGCATGAGAAGGCTGGCTGGTGAAGGAGGAAAGAGTCTCATGGCTGGTGAAGGAGGAAAGAGTCTCATGGCTGGTGAAGGAGGAAAGAGTCTCATGGCTGGTGAAGGAGGAAAGCGTCTCATGGCCGGTGAAGGAGGAAAGAGTCTCATGGCCGGTGAAGGAGGAAAGCGTCTCATGGCCGGTGAAGGAGGAAAGCGTCTCATGGCCGGTGAAGGAGGAAAGCGTCTCATGGCCGGTGAAGAGATTGTCATCAGGAGTATAACCTTGAGGACTGATCAGTGAACTGAATGAGGAGTGAGTCTTTGTAGCAGTGGTGACGAGGTACAGCTGAGGATCGAATTCCGAGGATTGTGGTTGTGTGACTGTGTGCTGTGAGGTTAAGCCAGGTGAGGATGTGACAAATGTGGTTAATGACATGATTTGAAATTTCAGCACTGGTTCTTAGAAATCGTCTCACAACTAACCGAAACCCAGTTTGCCTTAAAAAGTCTACCAAACGTGAACTCCTAGCAACATCTTCATTCTTCATCTCACAAAATAAACAACAGAACATCAGAGGTTTCTTCCAGCTGTTAATATTTTCCACTTTTCAAATTTAATCTCCTTTCTATAAAGATAAAAAATCTTAAAAGGTCAGTCCATTATTATTATTATTTTTTTCATTCTCAACAGCATGTTTTCCTCCAGCAATAAATGTCCATGCAGGTGCAACATCATGGATTTATTAAAAAAAAAAAACTTTAATAAAATCCCACGGTAGAAGCATGATTGAGATTAATTTGTCAGAAAGAACAGGAGCCCTGAAGGTAGCCATCACGACTCGTTCAGATCTGCCCTTTTGTCTTTCTCTCTTCGTCCGGGACATTTCATGTTTCCGGCTGCTCTTTGACTCCTCAGGACGTTCTGTGGCTCAGTAAATCTCAATCTAATATCCCTAGACTTTACCCAGATGGTGACCCGAGCCTGAGATCAAATTATTGGCTATTACTTTAGCTGAAGGACGGCCACAGACGTGATTGACAGCCTGATGAGCCTATAGCGTAATTTTATTAGACGATGATGTTGTCCTTCATGCTACAAGTCACACAAGGTGAAGCCAGTGTTATGTAATTGCTTTCCTCCACTCATGTTTTATATATATTTATACATCTGCATAAATCGAGTGTGCATCCTTGAAATCCGTGGATGCTCTGACCTGAAAAATTAGAATTTGATCTGTTTGAGACAAGATAACATATTATTAACCCAAAATAGGTTTTTGCTTCGGCAAAAAAAGAAGCCCAAAACTGTTTTGAAATTATTTAGGTTAAATAAATTATGATCGTTTTCATGTCTGGGTGAACTGTTGCTTTAAGCTCTTGAGGACGACACCAAATACCAGGCTAAACAGAGATCGGGAGGCTTTTAATCAGAGCACAGCTCGCTATGGGGAAACTACGACAAGCAACCTAATTTAGAGCTCCAAATCCCCAAAGCTATCAGAGAGCCAGTGTGTGTTTCTGCCAGTGTGTGTGTTTGCCTATGCATGGATATTAACACCATGCAGTGGATGAAAACACCTGACGTTTAGCCCAGATAAGCTGTAGCAGGGTGGTTCTTCTGCTTAGTTCAATTTCATCTTGCCTGTTATGATTAAAAGATTTGAAATAGAAATGCACAGGCTTGCTGAGCCAGAGTTTATGCCTCTGAAATGAATCAAAGAAAAGTATGCGTGTGAGGGCCTGAGAGGCTGGGAACTGTCTACTCTCTGGTGGAACTCAACCGTGTCGCATATTGAGTGTTTGGAGAAAGGAAGATGGAGAGGAGTGATCGAATCGAAAAGTGTTTGGGGCTTCGCACAAGTTTCCTTAGAAGTGTGTTGTCTATAGATCGAATGGGGGTGTATGTGCTGGGAATTTAATTCTTCTAAAGGAAACATTTCACTGGAATTTAAATAGGAATATTATTCGTTTTAAAAACGGCTGACAATTGTGTAAAAACATCTTTCAAATACTAACAGTACAACAAAGCAGCTTAACGATGAACCAAACTAATCACAGACACTTGAGGCACCTACAGACTACCCAATTTAGAAGTAGACGTTTTCATTCTGCATGAGTTTCTGGGAAGGTATTCAGTCGCTGATGTGTTCATATTGAATGTCAGGAGCTTTTGCATTGCATTAAAAATGGAAGGAATTTCATTTAGAGCAAACCTCGTCTTTCAACAGAACAAGAGAGAAGTGCTGAGCAATCACGTGTGCAATACTGGAGTCATGTGAGAGTCGGTTAATCAACAATAATGCTACTGCACAAGAAGCTCGCTGTTCAAATTGCAAGTGCGCTCGTTTGCAAAGAAAACAAAAAAATGCAAAAAAGACTATGGATGAAAAAAAATGGTTAGGGAGACTCTGGACTCCTGGACCAAATTTCTAACAGTTTGTCATCCATTTCTTCTGTACAAATAGACCAAGAAGATGTTCTTTCCTCAACGGAAGCCATTGATGATTTTGCGGTTACCTGCGCAACTCTTCCCACAACTTCCCGCTTCCCTGGATGCAGTCTCATTGGCATGACACGGCATGACTCTCAATTGCCGACAGGCCCAAATATTAAACTAACCAAAAATCTTGCTGGTGTCAAAGACTCGTCGACGATTCCCTGGGGTCGCGTCTTCACATGTTCAGACTGTGTGACTGTCAGTCACCTGTGACTTTGGGTTCTTGTCTGCGACTTCTTAAAAACTTGTTTTCAACTTAAAATCATACATTCAGACCTAGGTTTTACAGTTCAATGTCATGTTAAAATACATGCAATTCATTGTGCTTCAATTCTTATGAGTATTATGATAATTTTGGCAGGTGAGTAATTAGTGTCGCCCTATAGGAATGCCTCGATTAGCAGTCAGTGTGATGGAATGCACCCGCTTTCATTGGTTTCCATGCAGATTTGCTTTGTACATTCCACTTCACATAAAACACAAATGCAATGTTTTTTTTTTAATCTTGTAGCTGTGTGCTTTGGACACATTATCTAGACTTGCAATGTATTAGCAGGTTTGGTATGAAATGAGAGGCAAGACAATTCACGCTTAAAGCCTTGAGCCATGCATCTTCCAAATAAGCCTGTTAAAACTTCTTTATAGTGATCTCATAAACCTCGACCTCAAAACCACCTCCCTTTGTGTCAGAGCATTATTAACCAATGACAAATGAAAGGTTTCTCCAGATGCTTATTTATTTTTTTGCTGTTTTCTTGCTTCTTGTACTTTAATTTATTTATGCTTTAAACTCAGTACCTACAGCATCTCACCCCTGCACAATTTAGCTCAATCCTTAACTGAACACAGCCTGGTTTTGTCTCTAAGCCACTGATCAGTGTGTATATGTGTGGCTGTAAAATTGTGCATAGCTCTTGAGTTGGAGACACTTGATTTGACTTGTAAGATTAATATTGCTATTAGGGTCACGCAATGCATCTGATAACACATTTCCCACCTCTTACTTCTGCCTGGTTTTGCAACATTATATCAAGAACATACTAGAAGCATGTGATCTTGTCTAACATCAGTGTAAAAACATAGTAAGCATAGCCTGCTTGATTTCAGGGAATTTTTCGCACTTTTTTCTTTGTAGATGTCTCTAGCGCCCTTCTCTGTACTCATCCAGATTAATCTAGAGTGAGCTCTCGATCAGGCCCTTCTATCGTCTTGCTTCATCTCATCAGCAATAGTGGAATGGAAATTACAAATGTGATTTTAATAATCCTGGATCATCAGAGAGGTTCCTGATTGCTTTACACTAGTGTCTTATTGTAATCCTCCCCATTCTCCTGCTCACTTGTTAACCTCCATTATTCTGGGGTACACTCTCAGTGAAGTGTGCTAAGCTGTAGGCTGCTCTCATTCAGAGTGTTAATCACTTGGGTGGGAACATAGTTTTACTGCACTGGAAGCTCATAAATGTACAGAGGGAGCTTCTATGAATGCAGAGGCTGAAGGACTGCCTTCACCACTCCCTGTTGGTCTTGCTAACCTGCTCGCAACAAGAGCTCCTGGACTGCAATCTGGCTCTAATGTGATTTTGGGGATTTCAGCAATGTATGTAACATGCTGATAGCAGCTCAAAGGAGATCCATGTCTATTATTCCATTTTGGTTACTTGTTTACTTGGAGCATTTGGACAGTGAGCTTCAATGTCTACAGTATTGAATGTTAATAGTGTTTGGGAACAGTCACACTGTGACAATAATCCACATTTTTTTAATTGGAATTTGTTGGCAACGATCATTATAAATTAGTTGACATAGACCGTTCTTATGGGTTTATCTCAGTGATTCTGTTAAAACAGCTGCATTTAGAAGAATTAGTTCTACAGTGATAGTAGAACATGTTCAGTTTATCAATGAATGTCCACGGGGAGGGTTCATCTGCAGGCTCAGCACGGTCACCACCAATGCGGTGTAGTTGGTTTCAAAACTTTACAATTTCAATTAAATGCTTTGAATGAAAAAAAACAGCTGTTGTCACTGCCTTGAAGCAAGGAAAAGGAGATGAGATTTTCACATAGGACTTTGCATATGTTTGCATCTCTTCTATGTGTTGGCTGCCCCACATTGCACTGCAATGGAGTAACAAAGTAATGTAAAAAGCACTTTTCAGTGTTTTTTTAGAGTATTTATCCTCAGAGGCCAGAAGATATTGCTGTTGTGCCATGTACAAGGCAGTTCTTCACTTTAAAAGACGTTGCTTCATCAGTCTATGGAACGGAAAATTGTGCAAAGTGTAAAAGGTGAACTGTGTGTGTCAGAGGTTATGCTCTGAGTGAGCGGATCAATATTTTCACTCACAAATACAGTAGCAGAATCACCCATTTGTTGGAAGATATTTTTCTGTTTTCAGCTCTAGAGAACATTGTGCTGTTAGCACCATGAATTGATGAATCAATCTACTTCAGTTATGCTAGAGTTGCACATATTTCAGGGATAAACAATAAAAAAAATCTAGATACACAGGTTTTTGATTAAAAAACGATCACTTTTGTTATACGCTAATTCAAGTAAAATAGATTTGATTCAAAGGCGGTTCGATTAATTGTCATAATAATTACTATTCTTCAGATATTTTACAAAACTGAGTTTCTGCGAAAACTAATCGTTCGGACATTGTATTTTTATAATTTCAGGCTTATACTTTGTTCTGATTATACATTGCGATACTTTAGCATTGACAGGTTTTGAGAAATTGCATACAAATGTCACAAATCACAAACACAATTAAAATGGATATCAGACAAATTAACAGTGGAGCTTTAAGGACTGATTTTACTCCAGTTTTTGCTTTGGTAAATTGAACATATTTACCCTACTGTAATTGAAAAATTAATTAATCTTAATCCTGATGGAGTTATTTTCACTCTTCTGTGTTTCATGCACTCTGAGGAGTGTTAAGCTGTAGCATTATTTTTTTTTAAGTTAAATATGATATTTTATTATATTAATAAAATAATATGTTTACATTTTTTATTGTATATTTGATTTATTTAATTTTACACTTTTATTTTTACTATATTATATTAATATTATACTATAGTATTATATAGTATGTAAAAAAAATACTGTGTTATACATTTGCATGTAAAATATGTAGCTATATGTCTTTATATATATTATATAGAAGCTTTCTTGCTGGACTGTTTGTCAAAGGTTCCTATTTTCACTGCTTAGCATTTCAAATATCCATCTTGTTGACTGGTTTGGGATACGGTGCAAAGGGCTTCAGACGAGAGATTGAAGCTGATGAGAACAGCAAGTTCTGCAGTCAATTTCTCCTGGGATTTTGTAAGGCTGCCACATTCATGGATTTTGCATGAAATGTTAAACCAAAACATGTTAAGTTACACTTCTGTAAATATTTTTAACTACAGTATTGGCTGTATAATATGGTATCTTTTCAATATGTCAATGTCCATCTTATTAGTACAAGCTTCATCACATCCCAATTACGTTAGGACTGTCTAAGGTTTTTATTTTTTACAGTTTTTTTTATTGTTGATTCAAGCATTATTTACTGATGGTATAGGCAGTTAGCAAATTTCACTTTCTCACAGCAGAGCTTTTCACCCCACAGCAGATCTCTCCTCAACTCTTCTACACATAATATTGTGCCATTATTAATAATTGGTAAAAACAAATGACTTGTGTCAAAATATTAACTAGGATTGGCAAGAGATCTTATCTAAGATATGAAGTAAATTATTTTTGGCTCTTTTAAGGAAACATGTTTGTAACAAATAATAAATAATACAAATATTGTTTGTAACTAAGCTTTTGTTAACAGTATTACCAAATGTCACTGCGTCACGGTGGCGCAGTGGGTAGCACGGTCATCTCACAGCAAGAAAGTTCCTGGTTCGAGCCTCTGCTGGGTTGGTTGGCATTTCTGTGTGGAGTTTGCATGTTCTCCCCATGATCGCGTGGGTTTTCTCCGGGTGCTCCGGTTTCCCCATAAGTCCAAAGACATGCAGTATAAGTGAATTGAGTAAGAACGATTGTCCATAGTGTTAAAGTGTGAATGTGTGTGTGAATGTTTCCCAGCGATGGGTTGCGGCTGGAAGGGCATCCGCTGCGTAAAACATATGCCAGAGAGTTGGCGGTTCATTCCGCTGTGGTTACCCCGAAAGGGAAGAAAGCCGACATGAAGATGAATGAATAATTAGTTACAGTAGTTTAGATTTGTAGATAGAACCTACCTATATGAATATCCATGACACATTTAACCATTAAGGGCAGTTGTGGTCTGGTGGAGAAGGAGATTGACTTGTGAGCGGAAGTTCCAAATTCCAGATCCGCCTAGTTTGTTCACTGCTGTGTGTGTACACCGGGATGGTTTACATGCAGAGCACAAATTCCGGGTATGGGTCACTCCATATCTCCATATCTGGCCAACTGATCACTATCACTTTCATTTTTTTAGATGTTTTTTTTTACTAGTTAGAAAGAGTATTCATATTTAAATTATTGCTTATCTCCATGGATTAAACTTTTGCCAGACACTATTGCCACTTTGAGTCAACATTTGTTCACTTTCATGCTTTGCTTTGTTAAAAAAAACATAAGTTGAAATCCACATTCATACAGATGCAAGCTAAGGACAATGGCTGGATTTAAGAATCCAGCTGTAGAAAGAACTGGTGTGAATTGTTTTACTGTTTAGTTTATTCTAAAAGTTACAAAAAGATTGACTAAAGTTGCATAAATGTTTTTAAGGATTACAAATGCTATTTAATCGAGACAAAGTACTAAAATGTGAAATATTGTCAAAGAAGGAATGATCAATCATATGTTTTTAATTCTTGATCTATAGCTCACCTATGCCCTCAGTCTGGTGGACTGTTAATGACATGTCTCGATGTCTCTCCAGTACCGTTTTCACAGAGGGAACAAATTGGTAACACATTAAGTTAAATAAAATGGGAAAATAAGCCATTAATCCAAATTGAGCAAACCAGAAAATGTTTTCTGTTCCTCAACAGCTTCAGATTAGAGCTTAACCTTTATTGTATTTTACTAATGTCACACATTGATATACTATTAACCTGGACCACCTGTGCTGTTTTCATAAACCATTCCATCCACACCTGCCAGCCAATCAGATCTGAGTATTCTGACAGTTCCTGCTATGTGATGCACAGATCTGTACATATTTTATCAGAATGTGTAAGCTTGTATTGATTATTGGGGAGGCAAGACCAATACAAGTTCTATAATGTCTAGATAAACCAATGGGTTTACTCCAATACGTATCCCCATTTATCTACTGAACTACCGTGCCTAGAATTGGCTGAAAGGAAAATAATGTACAATACTTTTTTCTTTGGCAGTTTGGATCAGTCTTCAGCTGTGTTGACAGGAAAGAAACATTTTTGCAGTGCTTGTAGTTTAACCTAGTAGTACCAAAAGTAGAGACTTCCTGACAGACACTCTATTATGAATAGCTAAATTCCCACATTCCTCAGAGAAGTGCAGAATCATAGTTTTTAACAAACGTCATTGTATAAACCATTCAAAAAACTGCTTTTACAGCATTTTAATATGTTTAAGAAGCTGAAGCACTCTATTTATTCAAAATTCTATATAGCCTTATGGAAAACCCCAAATAAAATATATTCTATAACTTCTTAATGCTGCTTTTTAAAGTGTTAATAGTTTTCACTAGTTGTAGTCTCCATTATCATGTTCATTTCTGTAGTAGAATTGCTATTCAACAAGTGCAACTATTCTGTTACTGAGTGATGAGTCTTGAGTAACTTGTTTAAAACAAGCTCATTCAGAACTGATACTGAGGGTATTCTGAGTTCATACCAAGCCAAGCTGTGACGTTACTAAATCCACTGGAAAATTTGCCTCAGTTTTGGGATTACATAGGATCTGTTTGAATCTTTAATGATAGATACTGGCAAACTATGGGACTGGAATCAGATGGGAAAAGAAAAAAAATGTAATCAGTGCAACCATGTTCTATGGAATAATACCTAAGAGTGCATACAAAATACACCAAAACACACAAAGGTTTCTCTTAATTGATTCCAGCGGAGTCAACTCACACAGTCACTCGAGTCACATGCAGTTTATCAGACCCAAAGCTCCAGCACACCCTCAATAATCCACATGCATGAATTTTCACTTGCCTCCAAAACACCCACTCTTTTTAAACATGCTGGTACACTGAGGTTTGTGTCCCTGCGTCTGCTGCGACCCTCTCACTTTGCACTGGTGAGCTTTTCTATTATGCAGTTTTCCCGTAATGCGATTAACCTTTGATTCAGCGGGAGAAAGTCCCAGAAGAGCGCATTGCTAATCCTTAACATATGAGTTTGCTTCCCCCTCCCCTGGTTTCATTCTGCCTGCCTCACACAAATAGTATTTTCTGTCTCTCATGGTTTCCTTTTTGGATGTGAAACAAAAAAGTGAATTTTTAAGCATATTTGGTCTCTTTTGTCAGTCTAACTGAAGTTAGCAAGAGCCAGATGTGAGCAAGAACCAGCAAGACTCAAAAAACGTATTTTAAAAGTGGTTCTTTTTAGCTCTTTGATAGTAAGAAATGCTCTTTTTAAAGACTTATCTGATCTTCAAAATTTACATGAATGATTCAACTAGTGTATCTGAGCTGAAGTCTCAAAGAGTTATTCATTAAATATTAAGCGTGCTGTCAGAGCATTCTATTGTAGATATTCAGCAGATTTGAATGTGTGCATGTACATTTAAGAGTGTCTTCTGATTAAATAGTCTTGTTTAATTGGAGAGTTTAATTTAGATTTTGTCAGATGCTTGTTAAAACATGTGACTCATTCTGAAGAGGTTGGTTTAGCGGTTGGAATGCAGTGATACCACTTTTTTTGGAAAACGAGTACGAGTACGAATACGAATACTTGCATTTCAGTAATCGCCGATACCAATGCTTAATAAAAACATGATTTAAATGTACAGGTAACAGTAAAAAAATAAACAAGGGACTAGTTTGGAATTAAGACCTTTATTTACAATGAAAAGCAAGTTGTATGCAACATATTACGGAATAAATCATTATAAAAAAAATCAGGGCTTAAATATTAATTCTTATAAATTAATCCTGGCTGGTGTTCGAGCCGCTAAATTATTTCGCATGTATTATGGCTCGTTGTGGCGTGAAACTCTGGTAGGTTATGCTAATTATCGACATGGGCTAATACTGCTTGTCCAAATATCTGTGGTGAAACTAAACGCAGAGTAGGTTTGCAGCAGGCTGTGGATAACGATGTTTTTTCACAGTGTTGTTTAGGCAGCTCCGTGTCAGTCATGTAGCGGTGGCTTGGGACATTATATCTGGGCTCTGGAACTTGGAGGAGATGCAGGAGCCCCACATTTTCAACCTCTGAGAGTGGCTGGTCACTCAATGCAGAGTACTCGATAATTCTCTGTGTTATTTTCACAGCACGTGGATTGTCTTTGGACATTTTCTCTAGTCTGCAAGAGTTTGCTCTGCGTGTGTTATGTTGGTTTAGAAGTGTGGGTAAACTCTTTGTACTTATTGTCGAGTTGGGATTTTAAGTGCTTGATTAATTCTGGACAATTTCGCTGAGCACAACTTGTAGTTTACCTTTGTTTTGTCGTCTTTATTCTATTTGAAATAGTTCCACACAGCTTACATGTCTCACCTCGTCTTCTACCTCCTCTGTGATGCAGCCGGCGTGTGGGCGCGGAGCAGGCACTCGGTGCCTGTGATTAACCCCTAACACGCCACTCAAAGATAGGCATTTCTCAGATGGTGGTATCGGTGGTATTTTAACGAGTACGGGTACTTTAGAAAATGTGGTATCGAGCCCGAAACCCAATACCGGTATCGGTGCATCCCTATTTAGAGGTTATCAATTAATTGACTAAACAAATAATTCCATCTTAGTAATGAACTCACAAAGGGAGATCTTCTATTTGTGCCTTTTTTCATACGCCAAAACAAAAGGGTTCAGATTAATTGCAATGATTCTTCTTTGCAATGAAGATACCTCTATAATTGAGTATTTGGGATGTAATTCATCACTTTATTGGTTCAGGGAGTTGTTTTAGTGTTATCTGCACATGATTAGTTCTATTCAAGAATAGTTTTGAATTTTGGTAATTGGTATATGTAATAGACTTGTATGGAATAAGCAAAACCGAGGTTTTTGATGAAATAGTGACTAAGTTCCCATGTGCTAATAATGGACTGATTCTTAATTGTGAGCAAGTTAACCATAGTTAATACTAAATTAAAGCATTGTAATAGATCTTTTAAAATGTTTTATCTTTGCTGATTCTTACTGTTTCTGTTTATCTTTAAAATTTTTATTTCACTGGTTGTTGAGGATGACATGCAACCCGAGCAAAGCTAGCTGCATTAGCATTGTAATAGGATTTTATCTGACAATTTTGATCGAGTGCTGCTGCTAAATGCTTAACTAGCTAGCATATTGTCATTAATTGAAGTAACCTGCTTGTTAAATGAAAATCTAGGATAAGCTCTAAAGTCCAGCGATGACAGAATTAGTGTGCATTTTAAACCATTCATCAAAATAATGTGCGACATTGATTAGCCACTGTGATTGGCGGAAGACTTGTGTGCTTCTTCCAAGTTGTCGAATGCTTCTCCCGACACAATTGATCTACTTGCAAGAAGTGTTCATAGTGTTAAATAATTTCATATATATGTGTGTGTGTGTGCGTGTGCGTGTGTGCGTATAGGTTTTGGAGCAGGGTTGTGGAGTGGTAATAATCTTTAAAGTTCTTTGGTCCTCATTCTCTTTACCACCTGGTCAAAGCCACTTTAAAATTTAGGAAGATTATTTAATTAAACTTTTAATCCTTTTCTCTGAGGCAAACTACTTTCCACTTCTCTTATTCTGCTAGGGAAGTCTGGGAAATGCAGTCCCACTGAGGAGACTAAGCAGTGGTCTGGGGACTTTTCTGTTGACATGTTGTAATTATGTTGGCGCTGGCTTTTCTTTGTGGTAATATGGGAAAATCAATGACTCGCTCGCACTGTGCTCTGAATACATTTGTCCAAACACACATTCCCATGTACACATTACACATTCAGCTGGCTATCTCCCGTGTTGCGTTTGTCTGCTTGTTTCCATGCTTGTACGGTAATTGTACTCTGTCTGTTGTGGCTTTTAGTCAGAACGGCAGGTAAACAACTTCGTCTGTCCTGAATCAATTCTAACAAAGTGATCAGAGCCGCTCCAAGCTAATGAGGACAGAGAATTGATGACGGCGTGTAAATTTGCTGTTGCAGTCCTAGCTTTCTGTAAGTGCTGTCTCTTCTGGGTTTGCGTAAGTGAGCGAGTGAGGAGAGAAAACTGCTTTTAATGGCACTCTGAGATGAGCCTGGGCATTCACTGCCTATAGGCGTGTGGCATGCTGGCACCAGATGGCACAATTATGGAAGTAATGCAAAGATGGTGAGTGTGTGACCACCTGCAGATGCTCTCTTTCTCTTTCTCTCTCTATTGTGATTTTCTTTTTTGTGATCCAGGTGATCTGTTCTTCATACAATTATCTACTCTATTTACATGAGATTGGCATGACCCTTAAACTTGGCCATGAAAAAAAAAACCTATTGAATAAGTAATGAGTCAACAATTGTGATTTCTTATTAAAAAATGTACTTTAAAGATAATTAATGAAATTAAACCCATAAACCATGTTGATTTAAAATAACAATTTGAACAAGTAGTTTAGCTTGGATCAGTCTTCACATTCAGTAAACGCCTAAGTCTTAAGTGCAACTTTCGTACTCAAAGATAGATATACTAAAATTAATAGAAAACCTTGCTTGGATACATCTCTGATTGTGTTTCTGATAGTTTGAAAAATATGAATGAGAACTTTTATGTTTCTCCCTGAATAGGGGCTGTAAAAAATCATACTAATGATTTCTGTCAGTCAAATCATAAAGAATATGTAAAATCTCAATCCCACACAATATGAAATGATCCAAAATCTTTATGCAAAAAAAAAAAGAAAGGGTTGATTTTTTTTAAACATACCTATTTCCTCACTGTTTTGACTGCTTAAAATGTAATTTTTAAATCTTTAATATTCATTGATTCTTTTTTCTCACTTCTCTTTGAAAATACACAAAACTCAAAGATTTGTTGCTGTATTGTTTATTCTAGCTGTAGGTGGCCTGTATATCCATGTAGGAATGTATATTTGAAATAAATATGTGAACAGCAATGATCCACTTCACTTGTTCGTCACCCAGCTTGTGTCGCGGCTGCTAGTCTACTGAGTTAAAGGGATCGTTTCATGCAAATTGATATGTATCTTGAAGGTATTTGCAGAACGATCAATAAGAGACTAATGTTGCACCAGAAACATGTGTACAGATGGTGGGTTAAGTGGGTAATGAGAATTACAGATGTTGTTAAAGGCTTGTTATTATAGCAAAAATGTAAGTTTTTTATAAGGACAGTTGATTTTTATGCCGATTCATTTAACGCTTCCGCAAGATTAATGCTTTGGCTGTTTTTTTCCAGCCAAAAAACTAAATAGATTAAGCAACACAAAAAGTAGAATATACAATCAAAATAAAAGTTATTTATTAAGTAATTTCAATTACATAATTTTGTGTTTCATCCAATATTTGGTATTAGTTGAAAGAGTTCGCTTTAATGTTGTTTTCTTTCATTTTTGTTGTTGTTCCTGTTCAATAAGATGAAGAAGTCTATTCACATGTGTAAATGATAAAATTTATCAAAAAATATTTTCATATATGTTTTTTTTTTAACTGGAAGACTTAGTCTAATAACACGTAGTCATATAGTTGTGAAAGCTTTACCTGGAAAACTTTAATGTAAATGGAAGAGGAGTTTTTCCATGCTCCAAAGTATTTGCATGCTGTTGTAGTAGCAGTTTTGGTCAGAAACTTACATACTGCACCTTTAAATGTGTCTCCAAACCTATTAAGTGAATCTCACTTTGTGTTTACTCAATTGCAAATCTGCTTTTGGAGGATTTCATTTAAAGTAGCACATACTATGGAAGACTGTAAAGGCAGGCTTAATTAGTTCACTCTACTAAGAGGTAAATCAAACCTTTATTGTTATTCCTGTAGTGTACTTTAGTATCTTATTTTGATGCATGAATGTGCTCAGCTCAGAATCCTCTATCATTACAGGCTTTAAGCCTCTCGATCTAACTCGTTCTCTGAAGGGAAAAGAGCTCTTCAGCACATCCTCTTTCTCTAGATTGGTGCTCTTAAAGGGTTAAAGAGCCACTGAAAGGCGCTTTGAGATCTTCTGGCTTGTACAACCTGACAGACATCTATGTGCTAGAATTTACCTGAGTACATTAGTATTTTATTGATTAAAAGTAATAAATGCCATATTTTGCTTCATTTTTAATGACTTGTGTCCCATCAGATCATCTGTTGGTGGAAGTATATGCTTTGCCTGGGAAATTCCCAAAGTTACACAGTCGTTCGTTCTCTTGCAATAGCGATAGCACTTTTAACATAGCTTAGCATAGATCATTAATCTCCATAGCAAGTAACTGTTAAGATATTCGTTCTTTCATGGGGATACATGTCTAGTGAGAATATTTTCATCTCTGTAGTTAGTGAAGACTCTCGTTGATTTGCAAGAGCCTGTTTCTTTTTGAATTCATTGACAAGTGAGAATTAAGACTGCGATTGCCAGATTTAAAACAAAAGAAGCAAAAAAAATTATAAATAAATAAAAATACTACTGGATACTTCACAGACAATTAGGATTTCAAAGAATGAAAAAACTGTGAAGTGAAAGGTGTATTTTTAACCCATTCTGTATGTATGTATATATATATATATATATATATATATATATATATATATATATATATATATATATATATATATATATATATATATATATATATATATATATATATATATATATACTGTTTATTTGTTCTCTAATGGTCTCTAAGTTTGCTAGGGATTAAAGCCCAGAAGTGTGCAGACCTCTATTGCTTTTGTTGGGATTATGATTTTTTTCCTGACTAAACCGACTATATCAGGGGCCATGTTCAAAAGCTAATACACTGCACAAAGCTTGGGATCTGTTGTCAATAGGATGTGCATTCCTCCAGTGCATTCCTCCTTTGTTCACTTACATTATTGTTTCATTTTAAATGTAACTTATTCTGCTTTTAAATGTTTTTTAAAAATTTAATGTCAATAATTAATTGCTTTTAATGTAAATATACCATTTTTTACTTGTTAAATGAATAATCTATGTTACTTTTGATTTTTGCTGAAGTCACAAACATTAAACAGATTCTATACTAAATTATTTAAATGTCAATTATTTTCTACTCTTTATCTCTTTTTCTCACTCTACTTTCTCCTCGCTCTTTTTCTCTCTCTCACTCTCTCTCACTTTCACCTATCTGTCTCTCATACCTCCTCCTCGCTTTCCTTCTATCCCTCCCTCTCCTCCCCTGGCTCGTTCTCTACCTCAACTTCTTATCATTTTCTTTCCTCCACCTGTTCACCGCTTGTTCATCATCTCCCCTTTTCACCTCTGCATCAGTTTTGCCCACCTTCCCTCCCTCACCCTTTTCTCATTTCTGCAGCATCTTTATTCTTTTATTAGTCTTCGTCAGCTTCCTCACCTCAGATCGGATCTCTCTGGTCTTCCCCTTTAACCTCTTTCTTTCTTTTCAGCCTGTTCCTTCTCTTCTTCATCCACGCTTCAATGGCAGCGCTTCACTGGCCTCTATCTTTCAGTCTGAAATCTTCATTGAATCGCTCTAACCTTGTTCCCTCTCTTCTTGATGTTGTCTAGAGCATGACGTTTGTAAGAACTGTTTCGTTATTTTTTAAGTTTATGATGAGTTGAACTTGAATTATTTTTATTTTGCTACTTTTTCGGTGTCAAGCTGACTTTAAAAATACATTTGTAAATTGAGTGTATTCATATTTGGTTAATGTGAACTTTATAGACAATGTCAACTAGTTTATATAAAATGTGAATAAATAAGATGAAAGTAAATATATTTTCAGAATACTCAGTAGCAAACTACACTACACTATAACATTTCTAAAAAAATGTTAATTAGTTAGATTCTAAAAGGAAAATTGTAGGATGTACGTGAACAATTGACGCTTGAAAGATATGGGTAACATACACTGTTAATAATTTAATTTGGTTTTTGCAGTAAGTATGTATTTGAGTTAAGTGCATGACTGTACACTATTTACAGTATTATAGCATATCTCACAATTACTGTCATTTGCGGGCAACAGTAAACCTTTGAGCATCAAGGAAAGATTCTCCAACATCCTCTTCAATCCCCTCTGCACATACTTGCTCCCGCATAAGTACAATAATAATAATTGTTAGTGACATTTATATTAAGCTTTCTAGATACTCAAAGTACTTTACATTTTGAAGGGCTGTCTCTGAATCCACCCCCAGTGTGTGCATTCCACCCGGATAATGTGATGCCTGACATTCTCACCATTCAGCTAATCAGACGAATGCAGCCAACCAGAATACAGGGATTATTATGAGTCAGCAAATATGGCCAAGTGTGCTGGGGTTACAACCCTAATCATTCGACAAAACATCTTGGAACCACAGCTGGTCAGGACCTTATTTCATCATCTCATTCGAAGGATGGTGCTTCTTTACAGTTCAGTGTCCCTGTCAATGCACTGAGGCGCTAGGGCTCATAGAGACCATAGGTGCTCTTGCCTTACTAGAAACACTTCCCACAAGAATCTGGTTTTCCTTGAGTGCTCCCATCCAGGTACAGGTAGGAAGCAAATGTGAGTTGCAGGTAGCGTGGGGCTGTATGGAACTGTGAGTATGGAGAAACTACATATTGTTACCTAAAAGAATAAAGTTACATTTTCTGTTCATTCAAAATTCAGAAGCTCCTGTTAGGCTATAGATCTATACTAACTGTACAGAGAATCTAAATTAACCCTCATTGGCAATTTGTTTTGATAAACTGAACATGTTTGTTCAAAGGAATAAGATAAGAAGCTTTTCTTTTTGCTATTGTCACTGCTCTTTAACCTATTTTTTGTAAATGCTATTGTATTTGAGAAACTTTGATATCGAACCCATATGAACTGTTTATGCCATTGACAGCCAACACATGGCATTTGAACTTGGCTTCTATTTTAATGACAATTTCACACACAATTAAACTAGAGGCACCAAGGCACAAAACCACATGAACAATTTTTTTCTCTGTTTTTGTTTTGGTGTGAACATGGCATTAGAGTTAAATTCAAACTCATTATTCATTGCCGTCATTCATATATATATATATATATATATATATATATATATATATATATATATATATATATATATATATATATATATATATATATATATATATATATATATATATATATATATATATATATATATATATATATATATACTACATATATACTGTAGTTGTCAATGATTCAGTTTGCTATTCTGCATGGACATGTAGAAGAGAGTGGTGTGAAATGGGTGTTCTTTTGTTCGATCAAGGTTTTTAACAAATGCTGAACAAGAATTATAGTTTTAAACACTTTTTTTGGTGAAGGGGCTTGAATCAAACATTAAATAAAATGCCACTTAACATTTATTATTTGATTTCCAAATAATACATGGGAATATTTATTAATTATTTAGACCTTCCACCCTCTTGCCATTGATTGTGAACCTGCTGTTTAATAGCTCGTCATGTTTGAAAAATCTAACTACAGTCAAATCAGATCACTTTTCAGTTTAGTGATCTCTCCTCCTCTTCATCCTTGGATCAGGTGCTGCCGGTGTAAATGTTGGATGTCAATAATTTAATAAGGGCGGAGTGCCCGTCTCTCTCTCCTTCAAACAGCTACATCTATAATACATGGCTCACATGTAGATGCTGTTTGAGGAGTACTCTTGCTTTCTTCACTGAATAAGGCCTTGGGAATGTAGACAATTAATGGAAAAGCGTTGGGTTAGGAGAATTTTTGTGTGTGTGTATGTGTGTGTGTGTGTGAGAGAGGGAGAGAGAGAGAGAGATAATGTTTTTTTTGTATGGAGCATACTGGGCATGCTTCTATAAGAGAGGGGCATTCATCATGTTGTAATAAAGCAGAAGGGCTTTTTGTCTCAATTTCAGTCCCTATCACTTGGGGATGAAGAAATAGCGCCCTGCCACAGACACACACAAACTCACGCTGTTATGAAAAGGTTGTCCTAGGGTAAAAAAAAAAGAAATACGTCAAAACAATACTGTTGTGCTTGATTATCTTCGCAGGACAATGCGAAAGTGGCTCTAGTCTCACATGCAAAAAAACATACATTTGTGAGTGTGCTTCAACCTTTTGGATTTTTATTGGAAAAAAGACTATTCAATGAACACATTTTTAAAAAATATTTGTTTCAATTGAATATTTATTTAACCATAAACATTAGCGTTAAGCATTAATTACTTACAAAAAAATTGAAGCAAGGGATTTAAACCCCCGACTTTGATTTGTAGAGCAGGGACATGCGCAATGCACCACCAATGCTACCATCAACATTATCACTTCAACAGCTGAATGTTTTTATTATCTGGTGTGCTATATCTAAAGGCAGTTTCTAAAAATGCCTGAGTTGTTAGATTGCTACTATTAAGTAGATTTTGAATACTCTAGCTTTATGTGTTTATTCGTTTTACCTCACATCTACTGTGCTGTGCCATTTCATTTGGTTGGAATAACTTACATCACTGCAATTAAACGGAATTGTTATGTCACTGGTCACCCATTGAACATAAGTTACAATCTTTGTTGCTCAAAAAAGTGGTTTTGAGACAAAGATATGTACAACTATGTAAAGCAGAACTATTCACAGCATTGTGCCTGTTTCATTAGACAGAGCACAATATGGAGTTGCAATATCACAGAGATCTATTGTGAAAAATCATGAGATTTAACGCTGCCTCCTTTCCTTGAGTATATTTTACATGTGTTATTTTTTACATCAGATTTTTAATTTTGTTTTAAATAATAATAATAATATTGCCTTCAATTTATATAGTACTTTTTCAGATGCTTTACAACTATCAGAGCATTATTTATTCACTCCACATTGACACTCTGGTGGTGATAAGCTACCTTAGTAGCCCTCAGCTTAATATATAACTTGTATAAATATATATATATATATATATATATATATATATATATATATATATATATATATATATATATATATATATACATATATATATATATATATATATATATAAATATATATATATTTGTATATGTTTATATGCATATGCACATAGATTTTTTCTCATTTTATTCGTTTATTCGAAATTACCTATTTATTTTTATTTATTTATTTTTTAGGTATTATCTTGTTGTTGTTCTGTAAAAATTCTTCACTGATGGTAACTATAATGAAAACATTTCATCAACTAACACTGTGTTTCACATAAAGTGGGGAATGACATGAAAAAATGTAAATGACTTCCAAGTAGTTCAAAAGTTATTTTCATACTAAATATGTAAAATAATTCTCAAACTAGTTGAGGCGTACATGATATACTCTCATCTTCTTTTCTCCAACTTAAGCTTGGTTTGAAAAGTTACAGTATTAGAAAAAAAAGCAGGCATTCTTGGCAAAATTGAAGCAGAGAGGTAGCGATAGACACTGAGATCATTCGGTGACAAAATGTGACACCTCAGGGAGTTTGAGACTTGGGGGTGTCAGGTGTTCTTTAGCATTGCTTAGCAATGAGGTTCCAGTGCAAGATGCCTCCCTCTAGAATCTACCAATCACTAGAATACCAATCAGCACTTCATTGTCCATAAAAACACAGTCACTAAGAAGAAGTGGAAAAGGCTGGGAACCCCTGCACCGATTCAATATTTGTTTACAAGCAAATCGCCTCTCCAGACACAGAGGTTCGTCACACATATGCTATTTTAAGGCAAGGTTTCAGAGATGCCGATTTTTTGTAATGGGTTTGTTTATGAATTTTTTTGGGTGATAAAATTATGCAATGTATGACTTAAGTCCATCATAGGCAAATTCTTTATTTACTGAAAAATACTTCAAACACACTGAATTCCTTTGGTAAAATCTGTTATGAAGTCATGAACCGCTAGTAAAACACATCCTAAGCTGCTGTAAATGTGGGCAGAAGTAATCTAGAATCCAAAAGTAGAATTTAAACCATTCATTTATAATATCTAACAGTAGACAAAAGCTGACTTCTGAATATTATTTCATTCATTATAATAAAATTCACAGTGTTCAAAAGAGCATGTAAAAATTTGAGTCCCCTACTTGCTGCTCTGAGCAGGTGTTTATCAACCATTCAGACTCATAACATTAGAGGCACTATTTCATACGCAAGGCCAAAGGATTGACAGAAAAACTACCCAAGCAGAGTTTGCTGTTGTAATGATGCTAGTTGCCATAAATTGAAGCGAGAACACTTAGTGGAGTAGATAGTCGGTAAGGCAGATAACAGATAACTGAAAAGTTACCATTAAATGAACTGATAATACCAAAACCAAGTGGCATGTGCATGCAAAAGTGTTTTAAACCTGTCAGTCTTTAAATTTTCACTGAGAGAAATGTTGCCTTTTTCATATGAAGATTAGCATAATCAAACTCTTCTATACAATAATCTGTACAATATAGTTAATACAAGTTATAACATTTCTGTTGTTTTTGATGAGAAGGAGTTCTAAACTTTGTGATTTGAAACTCACAACTGCACCTTACATGTTCTGATCATAAACCAGCAAACATGACCGCATTTATCTTGTTCTAGAAAACATTTAAAAGCAATATTTTCAGTCAGGCATCAATTGGATGTGCTACTTCAATTAAAATTGACAAAAAAACCATCTATTATTGAACGCAATATCTTTTTTATTGAATCTATTCCCTTAATATCTATATCTTCTCTCCATGTTGACATTCACGACCATAATAAGTGTCACAGTTGTCTCCAAGTGGTCGCAATGGCTTTTCCTCTGGTCTTCGTTTAACCAAACATGCCACAAAGCTTTTATTTTTAAAATTGTAGCTTTTCAAACTGAGAAGGGGAGGAGAAGAGAGCAAGCCACACAACAGCATAGCACTTAGCCGAATAGAAGCTTAATGGAGCACTTCCTGTTTTGAGAGAGAAGCACAACAAATTCAGAGCAAGGATGAAAGGAGAAAAACTAACAAAAGATAAAAGAATGAACCACTATGAAGTGAAATGAAAGTGAAGCAAAAGTGAAAGGAATCTCAAATTTGAGATGGAGGTAGACATGCATGATAAACGATGGATAGAGATGAAAGAGGGAAAGAAATATGGAGGGATGGTTGAGAGAAAAACACAAGGTGACCTTCGAGTGAAGAAGGGATTATGAGGCGGGGAATAAAGATGCAGGAGATGTGATCAAGCTGGTGGAAAGATCTGCTTGATGTCTGAGAGAGAGAGAGCAGGGTGAGCTCAAGAGCTTCAGGCTGTGTGCACACACTCAGGGCTGATGTTTTATGTTTGGAGGAGTGTGTGTGTATCCTCTGGTGCACGTTTGACAGGGGGTGTGTAAGTGAGACGTACAGAAACCAATGTGGTCTGTGAAAGAGAGAAGATGACTAGCTAGTGAGAGACAGCTAAGGGAGGATGATGCAGTCTGGGCATAAAACAGTGATTGAGCGAATTTCTTTCACAATTTCACATTCAACCGAGTGAAGAATTACCTTAACAATCTGGTGGACTGCTAGGAGGAGAGAAAACAGGGGGGACATGTGGTCTATGTTTACACCTGACAGGAATTTGTTTACTGCTATATTACTACTCATGCTTTATAGATATAGACAATTAATTGTATAAAATAAACAAACCCAAACATTAGCTCTTGGTATTTGATTATCTCTTCAAACTTCATGACAAAATTTTGCTAATAAATGTTGTTATAACTTAAGAATAGGTTTGTGCTTCTAAACAAAATCCATATTTGAAGTTCACTTGCATTGACGTTCTCTTCTCCATAACGGTCATGTGACAGAGAATGCAATTACATTGTTTCATATACCACATACCATTGGCTGAGGAGACACATTATGTCAGAAACAGAGAGAAAGAACAGATTCATAAAGCAGATGTTTTTGGCTCTCTAGAATAAAAGAAAATCTAAATGATTGTCACTTTATAGTGTTTAGATATCGGCAGCTTCACTTTCAAAAATACTATGGAACTACATCAACAGCAACAAAACAGAATGAGAAATTAACTGAACAGAGGTAAGGAGATGAGACAAACAAGGTAATAAACTGCACAAAACCTGGGGTGCTAGTGCAGATAGATGGAAGCCACAGAGCAAGGCGATAAGACAGAACCCACACAGCTTGGAGGCAAGACAGAAGCCACACAGCCAGGAGACGAGAAAAACACCACATAGACAAGAGACGAGACAGAAATAAAAGGAAAATACAGAGTAAGGTGACAAGACAGATCCTGCACATCCAGAAGACAAGACTGACGCCAGAAGATAAATTGGAAGACACATATTCCAGACTACAAGTAAGGTACACAGTTAGGAGACAAAATTGAATTTACACAACCAAGAGACAAGACTAATCCCAAACAGCTAAGAAGTAAGACTAGCACTACACGGTCAGGAGACAACACTGAAGCGACTCAGACAGAATGGGGAAAAAGAAAACACAAGTTACAAGACAAAATATAAGCCACACACCCAGCAGAAAAAATAGAAGCCTCTCAACCAGGAGAGAAGATACATGTCACAAAGTGAAAAAATAAGATAAAAGCTGAATAGTCAGTAGATGAGATGAAAGCTGGGAGCCAGGAGATAAGACAAAAGATGCATGTCCAAAGACAAGTAAGAAACCACACAAACAATTAAATAGCAAAAACAGCCAAAAGACAAAATGTAAGTCACAAAGTCAGGAGAAAAGACGAAACCCACTTGGTCTAATCAAACTATTCTAGTAGAATCTCGGAGCTGTTGAATTTACATAATTCAAGCGAGTTTACTTAGACTTGAGACTAAAAATAATTTGAAATACTGTTAGTAAAAATGTAAATATTAATAGCTAAGCTATTTATTAATTATGAAAGGTGTTGATGATATATTTCTTGCAGTCCTTCTTAAGTCGACCCAAATTCAAATGCTCCTGTAAATAATAAATTTACTCTGTTCAGTCCCGAAGGAGGAACAAGATGGAGGCTACTGCATTCAGTAATGAGTCCAATCATTTTGCTAATTATGTAAATTACTACAAAAATATTAATTCATTTCATAACTTAACACAAAAAAATATATTGTAAACCAAGTTTTTCGTAGCTAAGGGTCAACTCTTCCAGCTTTGGGAATGAGAGAGATTTAAACACCATACACCACATGAGGAATGTGTTTTGGTTGAGTAAATCTGATCTAAAGAAAAAAACAAAGCAGGTGTAAACAAGGCCATGGTGAGAGGTGGGATTTTTACATAAACCCTCTCAGTGGCCATTTTGCTTCAATCACACGTACAGGCACAGCTAATGGATTCACAGAACTGGAGGAGCATGAGTGTCTGTGCTCTGTGATTGTTCAAGGTCCTCTTCATAATGGCATGGATACCATCATAGAGCCTGCAGGGAATGCCGGGGTCATCAGGTTCAGCAGTGTATAGATGTGAGTGTGTGTTGTGTGTCTTCTCACACCAGAATTATAACAAGCTGTACTCAATACTTTCCCATCACAGCTTGAGTTCAAAGTGACACACAGGACTAAGCAGTTGGCGTTCTTCGCCTCCTGCCCTCTTTCCCTCCGCTTTCACGTTGACCTTTCTTACCTTGGGGTCAGTCCAGAGATTAAAGATTGTTACTCGCTGGGAAGACTTCTGAATGTGTGATTGCTGCTATTTTTAGTTTATATTTCTTACATATTCCACAAAAACAAGCCTGTCACAGCAAAGATAAGACTCTGGAGACACACGAACAGAAATCTCATGAAACGTGTGTTTTTCAAAAAAATATAACTGGCTAATTTCCAATAGAAGGAAGCTAGAAAAAAAACCCACCGAAGTGGTAAAATAGACACAGGTACACAAGAGAAACACTAGAGAATGCTGAAGAGGAGTACTTGGGTATAGTCATGGGAGACAAGAAATTGAAGTGCATCCATAACTTTCGACACTGACAACACGTGCACGGATCCTGCAGTAGCTCCCGGACATTTCCGATTCAAACACACATTGCTCATGTTTGATCAGGGAGAGTTTTGAACAGCGTTAAATAAAACAGAAACAAGTGCATCCTTATGATGCCAGGAACCATTGCACACAAAGCACAATGGCAAAACTCATCATTTTGCAACAAAAACAGAGGTTAAGTTAGACAACAAAGTATGATTTATTGTGTAAATTTAGACTATTGTGTATATTTAAATTAAATCCATGTTTTCCATACATATTAACCCTTTAAATGGCACACCAAGAAAAAGCCAAATGAAAAGTGATTTGCTGTTTTCTTTAGCTTTTATTATCACTAATATCATTATTTTTTTTCCACATTCCTTGATTTTTTAAATATCAATGACTACTTAATGTGGTATAGCTTTTTTGATAAAATATACACATATATGAAAATTAATTACGACTACTTTATTATTATTATTATTATTTTTTTTATCTTACCTTGATTCTTTATGTATTGAGGTATCACTCAATTACCTGAAATACATCTTTGCATTTGATTTGCTTTTTTAACCTGTAAACAATATATATATATATATATATATATATATATATATATATATATATATATATATATATATATATATATATATATATATATATATACACACACAGTGACTCAAGATATGCTCAACCTATTGGTTTAGTGGTCAGTTAAAGGGTTAATATAGAATTTTCTTCACGTGTGAATGATGAGTCCTAATTAGAGTATTTTTCCCTTAATGTGCACCAAATAATGGTGTTTGTATTTGCTCTAATCTTTGATTTGTTTTTGCACATGGTCTAGTTTTGTTCCTCCCTTTACCCGCCCTTCTCATTTTCTAGTTAGAGCTTTCAGTTAGTACACCTGTAGCTTCCCTCGTTATGCTTGATTGGTTTCCCTACATAACCTCAGTTTTCGTTTGGTGTCGGTTCATTATACCACTTATCGGTGCATTTATGGTGTTTGTATTTGCTCTTGTTCTGCAGTTTTGTCTTTCTGTTCAGCCAAGTTTTCCCCTTGGGTTTTGCTTTGGTTGCCCTGCCTTTGTTATTCGTTTCTGAAATAAACTATTATTTAAAGAAGAAAGCCTGTCATGCATTTGGGGTCCGCATTCCTCTTTTGGCATCCTGTGCCAAACAGTGGGGCTTTCTGATCACTTCCTTTTTTATCCCTCTCTACACCTCTACCGAATACAAGGAATAATTCTCTTCAATCTATCTCTTTCAGAAAGCTTAAAAATGTTAATATAGACCAATTTTCAAACTCCCTGACCAATATTCCAGCTCATATTGGCACTTTGGATCCTGATCAACTTGTTTCACACTACAATGACAATCTCACCAGAACTCTTGACCTGTGTGCACCAAAGAAACCCTGCTCTGTTTATTTTAAAAACTCAGCTCCTTGGTTTACTAGGGACTTGCACCTTTTTAAGGCAAGGGCCACCAACTCGAATGCCAGATGTGATGGGCGGGACTAACTGTACACAGAAAGAAATACTCGGGCTTCATGCAGTCCTACAAAAGTGCCTTGACGCAAACAAAACATGCTTAATATGGCAATCTGATTGATTCTGGGTCTTATCCAATAATAATCTTTATGAACAGGCTTCCGTCCTCTACATAGCATTGAAACAGCTCTTCTCAAAATTACCAATGATCTCCTGGTAGTGTCTGACTCTGGCCTTGTTTCTTTACTCATCCTACTCAACCTCTCAGCTGCATTTGCCACTGTAGCCCACCATATTCTTCTACCTAGACTAGAGGACATTGGCCTGTCTGGAATTGTTCTTTAGTGATTTAGATCCTACCTTGCTCAGTGATCACAGTTCATCCAAATCAGCTCTTTTCGTCTCGACTCACTGTTGCATGGCCTGCCAGCAATGAACACTCTAAACAAGTTACATCTAGTCCAAAATGCAGCTGCTAGACTGATAACACGCACACCATGCTCTGATCACATCACCCCTCTGATCACATTACCCCTCAGATCACAACACCCTCCAACAGCTTCACTGGCTCCCAATAAAATTTCGATCAAATTGTTTTAAATCAATTCTTCTCCTCACTTACACTTAGCGGTACACGGCTCCGCTCCCTCCTATATTAATGACATTCCCTCCATCCGCTCTCACTCTCGCTCACTGCATTCTAGCTCCACCCTCTCTCTCCCTCTCCCCCCTCATTCGAGATCCTCTCTTGGTGTTCTGGGGTGCTGCTGTGCTTTCCCAGTGCTATTCGCAGTAGCCAGGGTCTGCAAACTTTTAGTTCCAGGCTGAAACACACTTCTTCTGACAGGTTTTTAACTGTTAATATGTTAACGTATTGTTTGTGTGTCTCATCTGTTTTTATTGTTCTTGTTGTGCCTTTATATTTTAGTGCTATGTGAGGTGTCCTTGTGTGTCCTGAAAGGCACCAGTAAATAAAATGTATTATTATTATTATTATTATTACATCTGAACCTGCTAAATCACAAAGACTAAATAAGGAGTGCAAACTAAATAGGGTGAACAATAACTATTTAACAGAACATCCGCTGCGTAAGACATATGCCAGAGACTTGGCGGTTCATTCCGCTGTGGCGACCCCGAAAGGGAAGAAAGCCGACATGAAGATGAATGAATGAATGAATGAAAGATAACATTAAAAGATTTATGTAAACAGATGAGTTAAAAGTAAGATATAAAATAGGGTTTATAAGTAAAAAGTATAGAATATAAAATATACAAATATATATTACATACAATAACAGGTAGACCTGCTCTGTAAAAAAAACCCTGTCTTCTGCTGTTAATGCTGCAGTGCAGTTTTTTTTACATTTCTTTAGGTGTTGGTCCTAAGAAAGATATTTAGAAAGCAGTGGCTAGTAACTTTTTCTCTGTTCAAGGGTTGATATTAAATTTAGTGTATAATTAAACACATCAAGGAGGTTTGGTGATTAGCACAGCTACGTCTTAACAAGATTCGAGTTCCAGCAATAATAGCACATGTCAAAGTGTAGTTTGTGTTTTCTCCTACAGTTTGCGAAGGTTTTATTCTTATTCTATTCCCCCACGTTCCAAAACATAGATGTCAGGTTGCTTAAAGCTGATATTTTGCCATTATTTGAAACCTATCTTTTTGATGGCGAATCGATAGACCTTATTGATGGTCAGTTTTCTTGAAATTTCCAATTAGAGGAAAGGTTAGCTGGAACCTTCCATATTTTTTACATTCATTAGAATGTTCTTTAAGAAAAGATCAGTGTATATATGTATTTTGTTGGCCTAAACTGAAACAATGATGTGTCATGACTCTTTAAATGCAACTTTGATGTTCAAGCATCAAAACAGTATATACTTATAACAGTGTCAGTAAAATGTACTTTCGTTTATAGTAACTGTACATGCGTGAAGCTTTGAAAGCATGTGAAAGCACATTGAAATTGCTTGAAAAGTGCTTGAAGTTGACTTTTAAAGAGCTGTTAGAACCCTGACCACAGGAAAGGTTTGGTAAATGTGACTCAATAATGGGTTTCTGACTGGCCCAGGGTTACCCACTGTGATGTGGAATCCCTCTTACTCTAATAAAACTGTATGAGCGAAGTAGGATGTCAATTCAAAATGCTGAAGAGGAAATAAGGAGTGAACAAAGGCAGATTTAGTGAGCATAAGGAGAGCAATAAACAATGCATTACCTCAGAGTCTACTTTTGAATGCTAACGAATCTTGCACAGAACATGTTTTTTTGATTTAGGATTTATTTATTCCAAATGATAAATGTACATTGCATCAAGGGAGTTATCAAGACACAACTAGTTGCATTAGTAATTTGTCATGTTTTTATCCAAATAACTTTTTTGGATTCAAAAACTTTTTAATGAGCACATCTGACGTACCGGAATCAATGTATGACCTCTGAGGCTTTTTTAGTGAATCAAACTCTTAATGGTCACTTGGGCAAAACACATTCTTGTGAAATTCTAAAAGCGTACACTGTGTGCCCCCGTGTCACACCCTCAGAGTGCTAATTATTTTCCAGTGGCTTTCCATGCTGAGCTCCAACGCCTCTGTGGGTTTCTCACATATGCCTGTGCATTAGACTCAAGGGAGAAGGACTTTTGAAATATTTCACTGTTGCACGACTGAGCCCGGGGAAGCTCCTCAGTAGTTCTTAGTAGTTCAATCAAACTCGATTTTATTGGAAGTCTGTGTACTCCTGTAGCGCATTTAGCTCCAGGCAGCTTTTATGGACATCTAACACTCAATCTACTTGCATGAGGAAATGCTGAATTCTCAAAATCACAATAGCTATTACACCCATATTATAATCCCTTTTTATGCTCCAGGGTCAACAAATGGTCAACAAACAGTTTCTGAGTTCTGCATGATGTTTACTGTTGGAATAATTTGTGTTTGTTTTAATTGTTGGATGAAGTTCTCAAATAAACACTAAGGCCATAGATTTTCCCTTGAGAAAAATGGTAAAATTAGTTTTAATACTAAAAAAATATATATAGACGGAACGGTTATCTTCTGGTCATAAAATATTCATATAAACCAAGACTTTCCCAGCTGTTGAATTGAACATCAAATGTCTTTGATTTTTAAATAATTTGCTCATATTTCAAAGGACTGACAGTTGTGGTTGAATTTCACGTTTGTCTCAATCTTACACACAAGTGATGTATTGTGGCTCTTGTTCAATACAAAGACGGATGCCTGCTAGAAAAGCTGTGGTTGCTGAATTTAAAAAGCTGTTGATAATAAGAGGATTTCTACTCAATCACTGGACCATTGAATAGTGTTTATTGTGGAAACTACGGTTTTGATAAAAAGAACAGTGCTTTCTAACCTATCTTTTAAAGTGACCTGTTCTCTGACCTGTTTTATTCTAAAATTCTTTGTAATAATACAGATTGTTGACATAATATGTCCTTTTTATTATGGGTGCATGTTAAGTAGTACAGAATTGAAACATTCATTCATTCATCTTCATGTCGGCTTTCTTCCCTTTCGGGGTCGCCACAGCGGAATGAACCGCCAACTCTCTGGCATATGTTTTACACAGCGGATGCCCTTCCAGCCGCAATCCATCACTGGGAAACATTCACACACACATTCACTCTTTAACACTGTGGACAATTACTGAATTCACTTATACTGCATGTCTTTGGACTTGTGGGGAAACCGGAGCACCCGGGGAAAACCCACGCGATCACGGGGAGAACACAGAAATGCCACCTGCCCAAGCCGAGCCTAGAACCAGGGACCTTCTTGCTGTGAGACGACTGTGCTACCCACTGCGCCACCGCAGTAACGCTAGAATTGAAACAGTGTATTTAAATTACATATGATAGTTCTTCATTAGCCTTTCTACACTTCCTGGCAAGACTCATGTTGGTTAAATATAATGAGCAACAATATTTAATATCAACAGTAAATTATAAAACAGTTAGACAAATATGTTCAGGGTAAATGCTGGGACACTCACTTAATTTTTGAATAAGTCATAGCTAGCTGCTACTTTACACAGGCATCGAATGTGTTTCTTACAGCTGGAAAGATACTGATGTATATGCAGAAAATCAAAAGAGCTTTAATCCTAGCAAACTAGGCTCTAGGGAAGGTCCAGGATGCGATGGAGAGATTATGTCTCGGGAGTGTCCTGAGACTGCCTCTGTATTCCCCTGGGTATAGAACTGGAGGAAGTGTTTCGTTAAGGGATACCTGGACGTTCTTGCTCAGACTGATGCCCCCAAATAGATGGAAGGATGTATCTCATACAATAAAACAAATGTAATTCTTAATTCTGAAATGAATGATACATTTCTGAATTCACTACTTGATGTAAAAGGGCTCAGGGTATCGCATGTCAGGGAATAACTGCAAAATGATTAAAGTTGATGTGAAACTAAGCATAAATGTCAAAATGTAAAGATAGTTTTGTTCACAGAACAACTTATTTGCTTTGACATATTTAATCAATCAAAATGTAGTTTTATAGTGAGTTTTGCAGTTGCTTCAAAGCAGCTTTACAAAGATCTAATGTGTATAAACGAATTAAAAATAATTGTCCCATATACTACCATATACTGCAAACTTAGGAACTATAAAGTTCTTTTTGAAATCAGGAACTATAATTGTCACTTTGAAGTCAATGGGGAAAGTTTAAAAGTATGAAGAGAGGGTTAATTTACACTTACCAGTATTTATTTATAATATAAGAGAGGTTCAGCCTAATTTTGTGGTGAAATAAAACATCCAATTCACTTGTTTGTATGTTGTGGGGAAGAAAAAATCAGAGAACCAAGGTTAAAACCCCATCCCGCCACCGCACACACAAGTAGAAAAAGACCTCTCCCCAGTAAAGAACCCCTATGTGCGATAAAAGAGATTTACAGTGTATCAACCCAGAAGAAACAAAACAAGGAGCTCTGGATCAATTCATTTAGTCAGATTGAGTTTAAACAATAAAGTGAAATATTGAATAAGTGATAAACTCATTGTACTTCTCTTACAATAGAGCTCCTCCTCCACAAACTAATAAAAATAGACATTTTTGACTGTTCAAAGCTACAACACTTTAAACAAACTCAAATTTTTGTGGGTTTTTTTTTGTTTTGCTGTGGAGCTAATCTGGCCCAAACTTGGCTTGTGAGCAACAAAGAAAGATGCGCAAATTAATGAATCTGCAACAGCTTTATTATCCTTATTCATCCTGAACAAATAAACTTATGAGTGCCACACTTTTTCTTGTTTTTGCAGATCTTCAAACACACTTACGGCATCAGATGAGTCGTGTTGAGAACATTGAGCCTTCATTTCCATGTTTTAAAACTTCCCTCTTCCTCAAACACAGTTGAATGAACTGGAGATCGTTCTCCTGAATGTCTTGAGGGTGATTAAATAGCAACACAAGATAATTTTAATTACAAGGCAAAGCAATTCTTCATCATTCTGGTAACACCTAAATGTGTGTCTAATATTAAACATTAATGTTAGTTACTGTTCAAATAGGTGATGCCTGGGGCAGAGTCCCCCTGTGGTGCATATATATGAATGTATTAATCTCTCTGAGGAGTCTCATCTCACATTATTTAATATAGGGACACCTCTGCACTGTGTACTTAAACAGTGCCTTTGGTAAATTGTGTCTGAGCCACAAATGCGGTATTTAAGAGCTGCTTGTGAGCTAAATGGGTTCGTTTGTTATCTTAAAGTGAATGAGTGCTGGAACATATCCTATGGTTTCAGAGGTATTAAAACCAGAGGAAGTGCAAAAACAAGAATATGAACACACACACTGGGTGTTGTAAACGCATGCTGGGTATCATTGCAAATTAGGTTGAAAGGTTTTTTTTGGACTTTATTGTTCTGCTTTCATTTTTTCGAAACCAAAAAACAATCGAATGACAAACACAGTACTACTCGCTCCACATGGTGACTCATGGTGTTGATGTGCGTGGAGAGGAAGTGAGAGAGAGAAAAGACAGAAGGAGACAAAAGAGGAAAGATGCAGAGAGAGAAAGAGAGTTAGTGGGAGCAAGGTGAGTGAATAAAAGCTTTGTGTTTCTGGTTCTTATTCCACCGAGTGGGTCTGACAGGCCATTGTGTGGCTTCAGGGGGAATACTGCTGCACTGTGTCACTCACAGCTCCTGGAATAATGAAAACACACACACACTCCCTGACATTAGAACCCTGGATTCGAACATACACTGTGCACACTTTGATATGTACCGACTTTCACACACCTCTATTCACATCTGATTGGCACCATAATTGGAACATAAATGTCAATACCCACAATGAAAGCTTGGTCAAAGAAGAGTTGTCAAACAGAAATAGTAACGACAATAGCCATACTTTAAATGGATTTGTGCATCAATCTGTCTATTCATCCACTCCTCCATTCATTCATGTTTAAAATAATAATAATTTAGCGCATTACAGAATGATTTAAATATTCAAAGACTGAAATAAAAGAGTTATAAATGGATTTGTACTACAACTGGTCAGACATTTGAATCTCTTATGAAGTTGATTTCAGATATGGGCAGCATAATACCAGAAAACAGACTCTCAATGTTTGGAGTGTTTGGAGTGAATTTGTTAATCCTAGTGGTCAGAAAGCTCTAATTGTTTTATGAATTATAGAGTGGTACTGGTTCTTTAAAAACTAAAAATCTAAAATGTTACTGGGAGCACAGTGTATACATCTGAGGAAGGGTTTTTTTGTAGCTCGAGACAGAAACAAGTTGAAGCTGTCGTATACCACACATACCAACTTATTTTGAGAACTGAGATATGCTCCTCGAATACTGGCCAAGGTGTAGCTTTTGGACAATGGGTAGATAGTTGGTGTGTGGACAGTGTAAGCAGTTTTTTTGGGGGGTTAAAGGTCTGGTTTGTCTTTGATGAATTTTAATGGTTTAAAAGTAGACGGTACAAGGAATTGTGTTGCCGTTTACTGTACTAAAGCATGGCTTATGTCATTTATAACATTATATTACATTTAAACATATTTAATAACATTTTTAATCACAGACCAGATGTAAACAGTGCTAGTATTTGACAAAAACAAGTGGAACCTCAAGTAAACGGCACTGTTTTAAGAGTGCAAAAGTTGTTGGTAAGAATGATGGTAGAATCTTCATTTATTATGGATGTCTGGTAGTATCTTTGTGTGAGCTGATTTGCCCACTCATTGAAGGGAAGAAACCATGCCAGGTCAAAAGTGACACTTGTTTGGAAGGGCCAGAATATTGTTATAATGTTTAAAGGGCATTCTAGTATGGATTGCTTTTGTATGGATGGTGTTAAATGCCCAGGTATGTGTATGCCTTTCTGGGGAGAGTAGTGAGGAAAGCACAGGCATTTCTCTAGATATTGATCTTGATCTTGTTACATTTAAAACTCAGCTAAAGACGATGTATTCATGTGACACAGTCAAAATGCAAATCTTCAGCATCATTTCATCACCCTCCCAAATTCTTTAGATGTTTGCTTTCACACCTTAACTGCTGATCTGTTTCTGAGAACACTTGGAACTGGTCTTGGTGGAACTTTTTTCTTGTGTGCACACCTCTTTCTGTTTAAGGGACCTGTTCTGAAGACACTTGCAGAGGATGACTGAGAAACAGTTTAAGTACTCAGTGTTCCTGGGAACAGATAAGCAGTGAAGGCCAATATTATATACTTGTCCATCAAGCCTACGAATTGCCCTTTGTGAAGGCTGCACATTTAAATAACCCGTGCTAAGCCTGCCACATGCCTCTGAAATTTGTATGCAGAACCTTCACAGAGAGCAGTGTATAGGCTTAACGCACAATTTGGATTGGGGAATTGGGAGGAAACTATGTTTGGGTAAAGAACAATCGAATCATTCTCAGTGTGTAAGTACCCATTGATGACTGTTGCCAAGACCATCTCTACAATTGTTTTCGGGATCAGCTCCCATGTTGCATTAACCCTTTCAAAATAAGACATTCTCAAAACCAAGTGTGCTCAGAAATGTATCAGTGTGAAAGGTATTTAAGGGGTCCGATACACTGAAACTTGCAATTAAACTGAAACCCAAATTCCAATTGCTATGTTTTAATCGGGTTACACAAACAATGAGGAGAGAAGTCCTATTGTTGCAAATGGAGACGATCATGGCAAAGATTATGACCAAACTGATCATGGCAAGTCTCTTGATTAATGGACAAACAGAGTATAGCGGTGATAATGAATACTCTGGGAACCATGTGTGCTGATGAATCTAATCATTTACAATGCTTCTATTAACTTTTTTTTATTAAATATTAAAAAGGGCTGACACAGTTTTTGCTCTGACATGAGGTTTTGCTGAATGATTGGTTAGATTTTGAGATATTTTATCCTAAGATAAAAGTTTAGCATTGACGCTAAGAACCTTTTAATGTTTCCAAATGCAGCAAAAATGCAGTTTAATCTTTTTTTAAGAATTTCTGACACATAGAATAAGAGGGCTCCCAGTGCTCCCTAGCAACCATTTAGCACCCTTGAGAACATGCAGACAGCCATAGCAACAACCAAGCAGTTGTGTTCTATGCTTTTAATAAAAGCAAAAGGCATTTTGTGAGATGGTTGACAACGATTTGCCTCAACCGAACCAGAATTAATTATGAAAATATTTAATGTGTTGTTAATTTTGGATTAACAAACTCCAGAGTGGAAACAGGAATTAGAAATTTTTGTGAGAATATACTGGAGATATTTAACATAATTCATTTTCTTGACATATTTAAAACAATTCATTTATTCATTTAACATAATAACTCCACAAAAATGGAAATGTTATATTTTTTTATTATTACAGATCAAATTTAAATCGAAAGTTAATTTAGAGCACACGTTAGCAGCCTTGTTGAACATTTGGATAGTTAATAGCTGTCTTGCATTGGCTTTGGAAGCATAATACAATGCACGATATCTCTATGCCTCTCTTCATAGCTGTAAAACATACCCGCTGCTTGCTGTTTTACAATTTTGTTGATGAAAATAAAAACACAATAGGTGAGAACTCACTCGGCACAGAGGCATGTCTATGAAATCTAAATCCTCAAGTTTGTCTCACCTCTCTTAGGGTTGGGCTGAGCTATAGGTACACATGAGAACTCTGCAGATTCCAAGGGTTAGAGATACTGAGCCAGTGCATGGCTCTGGAACTAAAATCTGACGAACTAGAGTATGGACAGATTTAATCATCTAAATTTTGCTAATAATACTTTCAAATGTTTCAATTATTTCTTCTCCCTTGGGTTTAAATACCTTCCACAGGAAGAATTTTCCCAAGACTTTGAACAAAAATCATTTAAAAAATAAAAAATGTCAGCCCTTAGTTATGGGCGAATTTAAACATTTTTGCAACTACCCTAGCTACAATGCAGAAAGTGAAAGTAAAAAGCCTCAAGTCAATTAAAAGAACTGAAGAAAGATGTGGTTTTACTCCTAAACAATCAGTGTTTATTAATCAACTATTGAAAGACAAGATAAGCATAACTCTATGTCAGTATTGTGATTGGTCACTAAAGAGTGCTTCTTCATATTATTGTCTTCACTTCTCTTAGATGATGTTGTTATACATCTATGAATATCAGATCTACTCTTTTCAGGGGCTCCGTAATTAATTTGAGTACAATACATTTAATCTGCACAGTTGTTTGCAATTTTAATTTAAATTATTTTTCACAGTTTTTTTGCCAGACTCCCTTTATATACTTTGTTTCTCTCTTAATTTGCTCTCTTGATTTAGTGTGACAGATAAACATTACAATGGCTTATAGGCATGCATTTACTTGACAGAAACTGTGCTATTAACCACATATGGTGTTATTCAGGTAAATCTACTATAAACATGTCAGCTTAACTAAACTGCTCAGCAAGAATCTCTTCACGCTTCTAGACTGTGAGGAAATGCCTGACCTGAAAGGAAATTATAGCCATAGAATACAGTTGTTTATGCTAATGACTGCTGCAGCCCATTTGTGGCTTTAGTTGGTGATTGAATAGTATGTTTGCAGTCATGCAGGTTTAAGACACAAAGACGTTTTCAGGGAATTAGTGAACTGAAAGTAAAATATGGAAGTAGATGCTTCTTTGTGCTTAAACCTTGCAGTGTATATTCTATTATATACTATATAGATTATATGTAGATAATATACACATTAATAAAGTGTATTTTTATTTCAATTAATATCAAATTTAGTAATATCATATTCAACCATATCAATCAATCGTAAATTTTATTTTTTGTTCTGTGCAAAGTGTTTACATTTCTGTACATTTCTGATTTTTTTACAGTTATTTATGTCTTTCCTGTCATTTGATTTGGTCAGAAAATAAACTTTAATTGAAAAATTTGCAATTTTACAATTTAGCTCAAATTGATTTTCAGATAAGAGGATATTTACTTCATTATCTTCCATAATTGAAATTAAATTGCAAACTTGTGAAAAAGCTAATATATGGGGGTCTGTAAGCTAATGTTAAAACCATTTAGTAAATAATTAAATACATGCTTAGGTGACATTTTGCACAAAAGTCTCATAAAAAAGTATTTCATTAACTGTACTGTGACTCTGAGTTAACGAAAGAAATACATTTTCATAATTGAGGGCCAGACATTGACCAACAAAGGTAATTGCAAAACTACTGGATCAGATTTATTGTCAAGTGCACTAACACATACAAAGACCCTGAAATATCGCAGCTTCTTACATACATGATTTAAATGAAGTCCAGACACTGATTTGCAGTCTACTCCAGTGCAACAAATGTAAGTGTGACATAAAACTACAATAAGCATAAATGCAACAAAGTAAAGGCATTGCACATATAGTAAAAAACTAAAAACAAAAACAAAGATCAACTAAACATGATGCTTTTTGTTTTTCTGATTCAATATTAAGCCAAATCAGTGTCTGAACATCATTTAAATCATGTGTGTAAGAAGCTGCAATATTTCAGAGTTTATACAAACAAGTTTATATTACATGCCACATAATAAAGCCTCAACCCAAGCCCATTACTGTACACTGCAAATATTTGGCACGTCCTGTCAGTGTGTCGTAAACCTTTCAGTCAGTGTTGAATAACACATCTGATTTATTAATGTTTCGCAAACCTGAGTTCGGATCGATTTAATGACCCAAAAGCTTGCAGCATCTGCAGAAGAGTATAGCGTGAGAGGAAGATGTTTATAGATTTGAAAGGATTCCTTACGATGATGGAATCGAGCTCTGTTTAGTGGAGGTATCATTCGATGTTGCCTGAGGCCTTCTTTTGATGGATTTACAAGAATATTCTTCTGGCGGATTGCAGGTTTTAGCTTTGTTTGGGCTGAGGCTTTCAATGGGTAGCATCCATCTTCTGTGTACTGTATATGTGTCTGTGGGTTACTTGACTGTGTAAAAGTCCCTGTTAAACCTTTTTTTTTATATATAAAATTGTTATGCTCTCCTAATTTGTTCCTTTGAGCCCTTATACATGCCATGCTGTTGAAAATGATAGGTCACTTACAATTTTTCATAGGAGTGAAGTTGAGGGTGAACAGTGTATGTTTTTCACTTTGCATTGAACTGGCGATCAGTTGTACTCTAGTCTTTCAGACAACGTAAGCTTTCCTACTATGTTCACACCAAGAAAGGAAGCTGTTTGGTTTGTGAGTAATTAACATGTTAAATCAATGGGTAGTTGCAATCTGGAGTCCATGTGAAGAAGGCGGAGCACGTATTGCGTGGACAGCGTTGCAAATCATGTAATATCGGGAGCTTTCTAGAGTAGTAATGTAACTTAACTCTGGATCCAGCAATGCAGAAGACAAATATTGTCTATATCACCTAACAGAAATATTGCAAATATCGCCTATTTGAAAAACAAGTTTAGACATTTTTGTGTGTCTTGTCAGGAATGGTCTTTGCACTTTCAGTGTGAACATAGATTGATTGTCAGGGATACACTCTGAAGCCTGCAAGAAATCTTTCCTTTTTTTGTTTAAGAATACAGGAACAGTAACCAACAAAAGAGCAGTAGGAAACATGCAGAGCAGCACTGGGGTAACATACATTCAAGAAGATTCACCATGGACAAGGATTGCATTAAACAAATACAAAACTAATCACAATGTGATTGCCTAACAGATTGGCGATGGAATTACTAACAAGTTGTAACAGGTTATTTTCTATTAATCATCGATCACTAGTTGGCAGTCTTGAACTAATGTCTTCTATGGACCAAAAAAGGAGAATAAAAGAAGTAGAGACAGGAAGCTTAGTGCTCTGCACAGTTAGCAGCTCCTGATCAAATAATTCCTGAAACTTTCATTTGAGGAACTTGTTTGTTATAACTCTCAAATGTAAGTAGCATTTGTGTGGGTTTTATTAATGTGTGTCAGATTGTATTCAAAAAATGCACATTTGTTTGTAGAGAGTTTTTGTATGGAGACTTTGAAGACCCTCTGGGCTTGATCAACTACACTTCCACTAAATTCACCTGGGAGTGTGAGGTCTTAAAATATTTTCAGATTTCGTATTTTCGTATATATTTTCGTGACTTTTGGACACTCTTAGATATATGAGATTAATTGAAAACTCATTTGGACATTGACAAATTTGTTGTTAGTTATATGTACTTGGAGGTTGTTTCTGGTGTTTAAGATTTATATATGGAAAATTTAAATATACTTTGACTTTTGAATGTTGCAAGGCAAACTAGAAACAATAGGGCATGTGAACAGTAAAACAATTAATAGGAGTCAATCCAATAACAACATTGTAGTATAACTGAAAACCAGCCATGGACTAGGGAATAACAGACAAAACTAAAACCAGAAATTAATAACTTTGACACTGAAATTGATATTGAGCAATTTTATATTGGTAGTATATTATACAATACTACAAATTAAACTATATTATACTATAGATTTTATATTTTGAGTATTTGTAAGAGTTTATTCCTTGGGAGTGCATGTACCTGTAAGCTAATCATTTAATTAGATTCACTCAATATTGTTCCCTACATTTATATTTTCTAAAAACTATGTCTTGATATATTTTTGAAAATTATTATTTGGACAAAATTTTGGTTAATGTAAATGTAATGGTAACTGCTCATGCATACTAAGAATGGGTAAAGGTGCAAAACAATGTATGGTTAAGGCTAGAAAATGTCTATTCACTCACTTTTTCTGCCACAAATACCCTCCATTAAAACTATGATAAACAAACTGGTGGATTGATGTCAGTGCTGGGGGTCAACCTACATGAGGAAGCTCCTGATTGGTTGGTTGAAATATTTGTTGAGAATTTACACCGACGTTTATATTATTAGTACATATTAACATTCTATAATAAAATATTTGAACCTCCTTTGGCATCAAAATCAAAACTGCTTTATTTTTACAGGTACAACAAAATATATGCACTGCAGAACCTAAAAGCCACTCCACTTTCTCCACATGAATTCAAGATAACGTCTTCCCATTGACTTAAAATATCTGATACAAGTCACATAAGAATATTTTTTTGTGTGTCAGGTTGAGCTGCAGTCTGAATGTAGCTTATGATGGGTCTACATTTTGATGCTGGGTTGGTTGTTTTAATCTGTCTGAAAGTAGGTTTACTCTTTCACTTAAGACCAACTTATAAAATGACCCCAACAAAAAATTTTTTTTTTCATGTTTGGTTACTTATATATAAAATGTGTTTACACTTGTATTATGTCTTGGAGGTTAAGAGAGAAAGTGAGTGAGCAGAGAGTTAGTCAATTCTCTTTCAGTGTGTATATGTTACTGTGGCCTCCTGCTGCTCCCTGGCCTTTGACACCTAAAGCTCTATTGGCTTTTGTCTCCACATGAGCCTGACCACCACTTGTTTATTTCCACCTGGCTTTCTGTTCAATCTGTGGGAGAAAAATATGCCGGCTATAAGAAACATGAACTCTGAGATCTTCATGAGTGAGTGACTAAAGATCAGTGTCTCGAACCACTGCTGTATTTTCAAATCTTGAATTATTGTTGGGTCTTTTTAAAGCAGCGGTTCAGTCAAATGTAGAATGCAGCATGTTAACATTAAGGTAATTTCCTTTTAGTGAATTCTCAATAAAACACTAGTGAAGCTAAAGCTACTTTTTAGGACTTCTTAAACAAGGACCTACTGAGGTAAATAGCACGAAACAGGATTGATGAGTAAGACAGCTAATTCAATAGAAGAGAACCAAACAATGTCAACAGTTCTAGACAGAAAGGTCTTCTGATGCAATAATGGGCTTAATTTGCAGCATTATGAGGAATATATGATTGGTTTCTTTTGTGCCTCAGTATTAGTTATTATTATTATTATTATTATTAGTTTGGAAAAAATCCACAGAAAGTGACGCAATTGCTTTTAGTTGTGGTTATATAATATAGGATATGCTATATTTAATTTGAGAATTGTTTTGTTTGTTTGTTTTATTCAATGTGTCTTTCAATGTTGCCTTCTTCAGCTGCCATGTTTGTCGTTTTCAACGTTATTTCTATAAAACATTTCCAAACATTTGTCTTTGTTGTTTTAGTTTTCATCAATTATATAGTTGTCTGATACTAAATATTTAATAACCTAAAAAAAGTTAGAATTTTTTTATTTAGGCTTATTTCATTCATTTTTGCCTTTGTTTTTTTCTGCAGTTTTCACGCATCATTGCCAAATTGCATTAAAGTTGCACTTTGTGATGTATGCATTTGATCAATTGTCTCTATAAAAGTGTGTTAAATTTTTATGTTGTGATTGTGAGAATAAAATGCTTTGATTTAACAAATTCTGAATATTAATCAGTAAAACTTCAGACTGTTTTTTTTCCTGCCAAATTCATAATCATATCTTTGGTTGTGTTTTATGCAGTTAGTTACCACGTAATATGGTTTAGTGTTTCCCTTCGATGTTTTCTTAGTCCTTAAACCATTTAAGTAATTAAATAGATTTAATAAACAGACATCGACTATTAGTCGACTAGTGGCTTTAATGAACAACTAATAGTCGAATAAGAAAATCTTTAGTCGAGGACTTTCTCATATAATATATCAACATTTAAAAGGTCATGAAGCCCCCTTGTGTCAGTTCATGCCAAATCATGATTCTTGTTGGCATTGACAGCAGTGTCGAGAAGTGAAGGGAAAGAGACACAATCACATACACAGTGAAATGGAATTCTTTCGAAGTGTTTTGGTGCTCAGGCTCTTGATTTATTAAAAAACACAGACACACTAGATTAATTGATATATCACAGCCAAAAAGTTGTTTTTTTAAACCAGAAAATCAAAAAGAGTAAGGAAAACATGATAGTTAACCCTTTAAGTGTGCCTTATATTTGTATATTTTACGGCAATTGAGAAGACATGGAGTACTTTATTTAAAAAAAAAATGAAGAAGAAAGATCGGGCTATTACGTTTTAAGATGGACAATGTCTGGAGTTGAAACATTTAAAGATGTGAAAATTGAAATGAGTGAGGAAGGAATAAGAATGAGGAAAAACACAACCAACTTGCACCGTGAATCACATTTATTTCAGTGACAACACCATCACCAACCACAAGGTATCTGTTTACAATATATACAAAAACAACCACAATACACTCAGAACACAGAGAGAAAACAAAATCTATGCCAAAATCTCTCTGTGCAATCTAACTAAATAAATTAACCCCTAGCGAAATAAAGTTATTTAATGAATAATGTAAGTTATCACAAAAAAACTTAAACCCATGCAATGTTCTATTTATCTAATCTAGCTGCATGCTAATACAACATGTGGCACTTTTCCTAACTGATGAACTAGAAAGAGGGCGCCACCTATAACACTAACCCCCAAGTGTAAGTCAAGTGACGTGCTAAGCTGCCTGCTGAACCTGGATTCGAGAACTGAACTAGAGAGCTGGACTCTGTAACATACCTTGACAGGGTGGGAAGTCAAACAATAAACGGATAAACCTCACAAGCACAACAACAACACAAGCAATTGTAGCAGCTCAGACGCAGAACCGTCCTCAACACAACAAGCCAGAACAACAAGCTATTTCGAGCCAATTCTGCAGTCTGCTTATATGCAGAGTAAGGCGATTCGTCAAACGTTGATTTGGCGATGAGCTGATGACGTCATCGCGCCGCGGACTTTTGTGTCAATCGGTGGAGAGTGGGCGGTGCCTCGTCATCGGACCTGGTTGAACACAAGAGTTAGCCGAAAAAAAAACAAACACACGTGGAGAAACGAAACAATGATACGTCACGAACCAAAACAAACTACGTGACTCAGGAACGTAACACGGGCTGTTTAAAATAAATATTTTTTTTCTTTTGAGTGTTCATGATATGGATAGCAAGCCTCTGACTCTGCTATGACTCAGAAAGGAGATAGGCTCAATGTTTATGTGTTTTATGAAAGCAGGCCTTGGTTTGTTGAAATGCATTAGGCCTAGGGATCTCAATAAAAACAAGTGCATAAAATCTGGACAAAAAAAAATCTGAGTAAGGTTTCCTTACTAAATCACAGATCTCCATGAAGTAAACGTATGCAAGTTTTCCTGAAGTTCATGAATAGGAGTTAATTTGTCCTTGAGCAAGTCTGAAAGGGTGTTGAATTTGTATGGTTAGCGAATGATTTAAATTTTAAGCCAGTTGCTAGGCACACTTTGGATTCGGTGTGGAGAAAGTGGAGTGAGTATGATGAAAACTGCGGGACGAAGTTGGCAGACATAGTCAAATTCATCAAGGAAGTTCAAATGTGTTTTGTTCATAGCTGTGCTAACCAGACAGGAGCTTCTAAGAGTCAATGAGGGAAACCCAGGAACCAGCAATTGTGGCAGGCAGAGTTTGTCTATGGGATAAGGCAGACAATGGGATAGACCATTTCTATCATCATTCAGCAATTCCAATTCTCTGTCTGAACACAGTTTTAGACTTTAGTTTGAAAGTACTGAAGGTTGAGTAATTTACGTGTATGTTATATATTATTATATGTACAAGTTAAACTGTAAAATATTCACTTTTTTATACACAAGAAGTATGTATTATATGTTTTCATTCTACAATGTGATTTTGCTGAAATGACAAAATGTTTCCCTTTTTCTTGATGACATCTCTCAATCCTTGTTTGCATAAAGAACTAAAAAATCTTAACACACTCAAGTTTTATGGTGGTAAAAAAAATTGTCAAGGCTGCGGATATCCACCAAACTTAAATATATTTCTTTAGTCACATCCTTTTTTCACTTTATTACCCAATATACTTTCTGCTTTCACTACATAGACTCAATGTCACACTACACTGGTAAATAAAAAATTAAAATAAATAAATAAATAAATGTGATCATAAGCAGGTCTTGCCTCTGTTTCCTGCTGGACTAATGGTCTAAAACATCAAAACACTACTTTTAGGTAAAATTACATCAAAAGTGACTTCAAGGATGAATATTTATTGATTCTTACTCCTTAAGAATTGAACCCACAACACATTTGCATTGCTAGCACTGCTTCACTGACTGAACAACAGGGAAATGATTGTGTAGATTACAGTGGTGATATAGCTCAAGGTTCTTTCTTTAATTTTGTGCAATCATCACAGGATGAGAATTTAAGCTGCTAATCTCTAATCAGTTTGAGGTGCCAATTTCCTTTGATGTAAGTTCAGGAATCTAAAACTTTTCTGTGTTTCCTATTAAACCCTTGCATGTCAAGTTTGCTTGTCAAGTTTGAGGTGTAACAAATATTCCTGTTGGAACATTCTCCTTAAATTCTTCTTGCTTCTGTTTTGCAGCAGTCTGGAGTCAAAGGGTTCGGGTGGAGTATGAGGTCACTGCATATCCCAACACCTCTGTCAATCTGCGTTGTGAATTCACCAACAGTGGAAACACCAAACTCACTCAGGTTAGCTGGCCAACAAAACTGCTTACTGAGTGAACAACTCGTTATTATTTACATTTACTGAGATGTGTTGTCCTGATCTTCCCACTGTGTTTGTTGCACAGGTCTCGTGGATGTTTGAGCGCGTGGAAGGCGATCGGCAAAACATTGCTGTGTTCCATCCAGTGTATGGAGCCAGTTTCCCGAATAAAGAGTTTGAGGGCCGTGTTCAGTTCACACAGAGCTCTTTGGAGAACCCATCGATTAGGATTGAACGGCTGAGGATGGCAGACGCTGGACGCTACATATGTGAATTTGCTACATACCCCAGTGGAAATGAGCAAGGAACCACCACGCTAACCATGCTGGGTGAGAAGAATCACCTGGTCACTATAAGGGAGAATAAAAGTTGTCTCAGATTTGGAAATTAATTAGCGCTAAACACCATTTGTGTTGAGGAATGTTTAGGGATCATATTAATCTGAAATCATAAAAGTAAGATCACACTAAAAATAGTTATAATGGAAAAGAGAGAATAAAAGTTGCAAAGCATAGAATTTTTGTGAACTGTGCCTTTGAGGATTGTTTTGTGAGGACAAGCTTATAAAATCAATGAAATGTGACACATTCCTTTAATCCAGCCATTTATCTCTCCTTGTTGGAAATTCAGATTTCTCATTTTTTGCACATTTTCTCTACCTCATATAATGAGGGGCATATAGGACGAGCTCTAGCCGAGATGTGTGGTCCCTTCACAGCATCCTGGCTTGTTCTCCCTCTGTTCTGTGTGTTGGCTTAAGTTTTGGGATTTAATATGACATTAACAGAAGAGAATGTCATACAAAGTGTAAAAATAGATCATTATAAAAATTTATTCATACACTGCAAAAAATGCACTCTTGGAACAAGAAAAAAACCCTCAAATAAAGTTAAACTCTTCCTATATCAATCAAAGAAATCTGCCAATTGGGTAAGCAAATTTGACTTGGCAAGAATTCTTAAAACTAGAAAAAAATTCTAGCTGATAAATAGACAAAAACACTCAAAACAAGTCTTTACAAGTTGTAAAACTTCACTGAAACTAGAATATTTCAACTTGTATTTCAACCGCAGTCTCTAGTGGTCTTAAAACTAGACAATCTGTCTTAAAACGAGGATGTTTTCTAAGACTAACTTAGAAAATTTAGTATTAAAATAAATATATATGACCTTAAATTAAGAACGTTTGTTCTTAATTTTAGTTCTTAAAGTAGACTATGGGTTCTTAAAACTAGAAATTCTAGCTTAAAAATAAAATTTTAAATAATTAAATTATGTATTATTTAGGCCTATCGATTTTTAGATAGGACAGAGGAAGAACACTTAGTAGAGCTCAGGGGAGAAGATCGGCGAAGGACAAATGCTGGATTCAAACCCCCATCACCAGAGGCTTCAGCTCCACATGTCAGTGCTCTGACCGCTACGCTATCAGTGCTAACAAGTTAATTTGTTGCTGTTAAGCTATATAAAGTTTTATAAGCTATAGTCTAGTTTAAAGACCACGAGAGACTAGATACAAGTTGGAATATTCTAGTTTCAATGCATTTTTACAGGTTGAAAAGACTTGTTTTGAGAGTTTTTGTATTTTTTAAAGATCCAACAGCATTTGTTACCAGCTAGAAGTTTTTTTTGCTAATTTTAAGAAGTCTTGCCAACTCAAATTTGCTAACCCCATTGGCTGATTGACTTTTGTTTGATCTAGGAAGATTTTATCAATAATATAGGTTTTTTTCTTGTTTCAAGTGTGCTTTTGTGAAGTACAGATCACTTCCATCAAAGTTAGAAAACAACTGGATGGGGTATTAAGGTTTGAGGTATGATGATTTATTTACGGTGTAGATCCTTTTTCTTCTTTTCTTCTCACAAACATTTGAGTCTTATTTCAACAAATCAAATGTTCTTACCCCATTGTCAGATATTTTACTTGATCTAGACTAGAACTAGATTTAAGATTTTTTTTCTTGTTCCAAAATGCACGTTTTTACCAGTATTTAATAATGATTTCTTAAAATAAAATATCAATAACATTCTTGATATAAGAATATGTTGAGTCAAAAATTCTTGTTTTAAGATCAGTGGCAAAATCGGCAACTTGTTTCACATAGTTTCTTAATTCAAGAAAATAAATGACCAGAATAATATTATTTTTCTCCTCAAGAAAATATAAGTGTTATTTTGTCAAAATAAGCTAAGTAATCTATACCTAAAAGGTAAAAATTTGAAAATTCTACCTAAAATAAGAAAATCAAGATTTTCAATCTAATTTTAAGTATTTTCAGCTTTGCTTAGAATTCGTTTTTTGCAGTGTAGATGGCACATTGTACAGCTCTGATGTCTCTCTGTTAAAAGATCACTGGTTTGATGCTTCCCAGTGACTTCTCTGCGACTGTCCAAGGGCCTGCTTGAGATTAGTTGAAGACTGTCACAGTATGATAGAGATATCCCTGTATAAAGGATCTTGTAGAATAGATTTAGTAATTTGAATTTAATGAATAGACAACAAAAGTAGAGCTATGTGCAGTAAACTGGGGCTGTGAACATGACCTAGTGTCCAAGACAATAGAATAGAATGCAATCCAGCATGGCAGGTGCTACTTAGTCCCTTGATAGAGCAAATTCACTTGATCAGGTACTCTGGGAACACTGATGAACAATTTCCCCAGAAATGTTAGACATTGCAGAATCTCAAGGCTGGGAAACCCATCCATCCTCTCTTCTGGGCGCATGTTTTAAAGCCGTTTCTTCAATGATGCTTTACCACCACACTGACAGTCAGTGGTGCATTAAATTTCCCCTTTGGATTGCATGAAAAAGATATTTGACTCATCTAAATAACTCATCTTTACCAAATGTGAGCTGGATATTGGTACCAGTCACTCTGACTAGAAAATGTAGCATAATTTGTGTAGAGATCTGAAAGATGCCTGATCATCGTCAGCTGGCTTCTTCTGGAGTCCCAAGTTTTAACAATATACAGTTTCCTCAAGCCAATAGGTGTTGCTAGTATTTTAGTGAAGGTTTATGAGTACCTGTAGCTTCACTTTGGGCAGGAAAAATGTCTCTTTCATTCACAAAGTGTTTAAATTGAGAAAAAAAACTCATTTAGGTTAATAAAGTTGGCATCCACCACATTTGGCTCGAAAACTATTCCTTGAATTGCAAACTGACTTAAAATACAACAACATTTACATTACCTTGTAAAGTCAAAATATAGATTAGACGGTATGAAATTCTGATTGTATGACCAGGTTTTAGCTGCATTACAGTATTTGCTTTTTTTCTTATTTATTAAGTTCTTGCCTGTACAGTTGGGAAAATGGGTTTAGGTAAAATATTTGATTAAATGTCAGCTTTTAAAGAATCAATTACAGAATAAGTTTGTAATTTGTTTATGTATAGTAAGGATGTAATGATACCGATACCAGTATCAGGTGTTTCCCTGATTCTGTGTTCGAGTACTTGTACTTACTTATAATCATAAAAGTGCTCCAATTCCAGCACACACAATAGCCCTTTATTTCAGTTGTTAAGAAGTAGTCGAGCACCAGCGATCTGATCAAATATAAGCTACACAGAGATTAATGTGCATGTCTTTTTCATGGTTTTCAGGATTGTGCCTTCCAAACCAGGGTGGACCTTTACTCTGATATTTATCCAGTGTCTAGGTTGAGATTAATCTTGATGCTGAAGCTGCGATTGCATTAGACAATTTTAAAGGGACTTTAAAATGTTGCTTCATTAGAGTTAGCGGTGACTTATTGCCTGATCTGGAGTGGAGGCTATGGTCTGCAGCAAGGTCTGAGAGTGTGACTTTAATATAATTTATGATTCAAATTTATTTTTACGATCATTAAAAAACTACTTCCACAAAAAGAATCGATGTCCCAGTCTCTGTTTTGTACTTCTAGTCACAGATGCCGTAAGATTACCCTCTCAGACTCACAAGTCATGAGCAGAGAGCATGAAATGAGCCTACTGGCAGCCTTTAGGAACCTTAATGGCTCTGTAATTAAAATCAAAAGCAATATTTACGTCTTTTCCTAATTTTATTCTGCTCTCTGTGTTATAATATGTCTCATAAATATCTTTAAATATCTGTCTAGACAACATTTCTCAAGGACTGTGAAAAGAGATCTTCTAGTTGAGTTAAACTGAATTAGCTTTGCTCACAGTGGCAATTCTGCTGTCTGCTGTAGAGCTAATGTGGCCCATTTGCCTGATTCATTAGTTGAATGACTAAGCTAATGCTATCAGCGGAGAGAGTGGTGCTGTTTATCCTTTTTGGGTGTTTTGCAATTCACTACAGTTGTCTTTTGTTTGTTTAACACTGCAGGCAAAAAATGCCACATTAGCTTAGTTCTTGTCTAGTTTTGAAATGAACCTTCCACTTTCATTCTTGATACTTTGTGCCTAAAATTGTCAGCATTAGAAGATCCCCATAGCGTCTGCAGTGAACTAGTGAAGCTCTTTTAGTGTGAGAGGTGATGAAGAAATCCCTTGCAGATTGCAGTTGGATCAATTTTACATTATTGAAGAAAAAGGTGCGCAAGCAATCAACAGTTAACGGCATTATTGTTAATATATACAACAAATAATGATGCTGATACTTATTCAATCCTTTTGTAATGACATTTTACAGATATTACTTTTCCAGGGTTCTAACGTTTTGATTGCAGCTCGGGGTGAGATACACCCCCATTACAACTTTCTCTTTTTCCATATCAATGTTACATCTGTTATCAAATAATTATAATGTCCGTTATTAATTAAAAACAAAAAAAATAGAAAAGCTACAGATAAATGATTGGCAAAAAACAATTAGCTTTAAACTTTTTCATACACAAAATAGTTATTACATAATAGCCACTTGTTTTTTTTTAATAATCAAAGTCATCATGAAATAAGTTATTTAAATGAATCTTTTCTGTAACTTATTTAAAAATGATGAACAAAATGTGGAACTTGAAAGCCTTGTGGTAGCGTGTTGTGCTAACTATATAGTCTGTGAAATAGGTACAGGGACCCTTAAATAACAAGAGAGAGGTAGTCGGACACTGTCAAAACATGTAATGTAAAACAGCATTACTCCATGTTATTAGCAAATTTATATTTTTGATCCTATACACATAGCTTTCTTAAATTTTTGTAATTTAACCTGGTGTTCGGGTCTGTGGGACCCGTTTTCAGTTTTCATCAAACGAACAATTCTACAAGCAATTATTATTTGAAACTGAGATTCACTGGCTCATTTTCTGTGTAAAACATTGATCAGAACACATTTTTAATGACCCCACACTGTCTACCCACCCTACACACTTATATTACAGACAAGGTGTTCAGGGGTATTGGACCCGGGGCATGTAAAAGTGTGTAAATTGTAGATTATTTACCTTTATTCTCTCTTCCCACACAAACATAAATATCAGATAAACATTCAATTTTAGTATTTAGTATAAAATTATATGATCATGTGAATTAAAAGTCTAGTAGACCCAGCAACCCTGCCAAAGTAACAATAATGAGAACACCACACATGGTTTAATTTGTAAATGGAAGAAATAAGGTTAAAAAACAATAAATAAAGGATATTTGCTGTTTAAATCACTTGTTTTCTGGCTAAAATATCTTTTTAGTATTTTAACATAAAATGTCTTGTTTGGGATTAAAAATCAATGGGTCCACCAGACCCACAAACACTGCCTGAGTAACAATAAATTTAACACCACACAAGGGTTAAAAGAAAAACAATAGAAGTAGAAGTTGGGGGTTATTTGTGCCTGTCTTTAGCCTAAATTGAAAATGAGCCCCATTCTGGTCCTGTATCTGTAAAAGTTAATGAGGAAACTACAGTTGAAATGTTTTGTGTTTGAAGAAAATATCAATAGAAAATTCAATATCTATAGACAAATCTATGCAGAGTGAATTATTAAATGCACAAATTTGGTGTTTTCTTTTTATGGGTTCCTCTAGCATGAGCAGCTCGCATTTGATTGGAGGTAAATAGGAAGTGGAGTGTGTGAAAACAGCTGAATGTGTGAGACTTGAGATTTTTGGATGAAAAGTCTTAAATGGATGTTTCATAAGTCAAGGAAAATACTAGCAATGAAACTGCTCACAGTCCCATGTTCTTGCCTACAGCCATTAACCAAACTTTAAGTCAAAATGCGCTTAAAAGGCACTCAATAATATAGATCAGTTTTTACATGATCAGAGTTCATTGCTATTTATAGAAATAAATAAATAGCAGACCCTTCACTCTAAACCCAAAAATGTTGTATAACATACTGTATGGATTATCAATATAAATCACTTATACACATGACTATAACATACGTTTCCAATCAGATGTAAACCCATCCGTGAGTATGAATATATTGCTCACAATTTTTCCAAAACTGTGATCAGATCACAGTGTCTGAGCACACTTTCGAGGTCTCTCCTTTTACATGATGATTCATTTCCCTCAGATTTCTTTCTCCATGTTCGCTTGACACCTCTCTGTCGCTTCGGGCACTCTGATGCATGCAAAGGTGTTTAAAAACTACCAAGCATCCATCTGCTTTCCTTTTGCCGGAAACCTCTTATCGAATTCGTGATCATCTTATTATCAGATCTCACATTGTCACCAAAAATTACAAACACAATCACCATATGGTTAATGATGTCTTTACCTCACCCTCAACTGCTTTCAGCCAATCATTGGAGTTTTGGCAGCTGTTAAACCCATCTCTATCTCCAAAAATTCAGCTTAAATTTTTAACATTTCATGAATCTCTGTTTTCTATGATATGCTCTTTATGTTCATTATGTACAAAAGCCCTCATGGATATTTAGAAGAGGTTGGCGACCTTTGGTTTGATTCTTTAACCCCGAAGAGTAAAGGCCTTGCTTGCCAGATTGAGGGAATAATGGAAAATGTCCATGGAAATGTCAATGACAATGCAAGGAATGTCAAAGACAGAGAACACTAGAATTGAATAGCATTTGCATTTAACCACTTCAAGGTTAAATTTTTTATTTTATTTGTTAAGTTATTTGACGAAGTTAAGCAAAATGACTAGACAGATGCTTTATAAGCATTCTTGCCAGAGTTTTCTGAATATACACTAAGAATTTGTGTTAGAATGCTTATCTTCATTAACATTCCAGCGCATCATTTCAGAAAGACTCACTGATTTTTTTTCCTTTATTATTGGCTTTCTACATTATTGGATTATACCTTTAAATAAGGAAGGACATATCTTTAGTTGTTTTTCACCAAATTGTTCATAAAAAGTGCAGTAAAGAGGGTTGTTTTATTAGAATGTAATTTATATTATAATAATATATTGTACAGTACGATTTTAGAGACTAGTTAAGTCATGTACATTGTAAACAAAATGTTTTTGTAATTTTATTTTCATATCAATGTTTTTCCTCCTTCTTCAGCAAAGCCCAAGAACTCAGCAAGACCCATCCCTGTGCAATCCAGCGCTTTTGAAATGGTTGTTGCGCGATGCGAAGCAGCTCAAGGAAAACCAGAGGCAACAATTTCCTGGATCACAACCTTGGCCGGACGTTACAACCACACATCCGTGCCCGAGAGCGACGGCACAGTCACCGTGAAGAGCGAGTACCGCATGATCCCAACACCGGACGAAAATGGGAAGGAAATCACCTGCGTGGTGAATCAGAGGACGCAGAATGAAGCCAAATCTTTTCCCCTGAAGCTGCTGGTGGAGTGTAAGATTTACACAAACTCATACCATTTCAAGAGTTGCAACCTGGACAAACCGTTTGAACATTTCAAATATTAGGTGCAATGCAATACTTTGTAGTTTTTCATTTAAATGCCCCTGATTTTGAAAGGTTTTTGATTTTGGAGAATATTTTACTCCAATAACAAGATGACATGCATGCAAGGTCAAAAAAGCTTTTGTTTTCTTAAAATACACATTAAATTTGATCTGATTTGGTTGGGATTTCTAAATAATTAGTTTAATTATTTTTAACTCTTTACTACTAACTTTATTAATCCCTTTTACTTTTATTAACCCCACACTTTTATGAGACACAACCTGAGCTAAGCTTATGCAGCATTTTCATGAGCTCTATCTGACCTGGTTTCATCACGTTTTATTATGAGAGCAATGACAACCAATAAACATCTAACAACATCAAACTGTGTCCGAGTGAAAATAGGGTTCCAGTATCAGAAAAGGCTTGCAAATAAGACAAACACTTGCATGATACTAGATGATTAAATAGTCAATGTATGTATGTCCATCAAATCTGTTCTATAAAAAAGGAATGTGCATGCATATGCCTTAGAACTGGGCAAACTGTACACATAAGATTGTCAAAATACAAAAGGCAAAAACAGTTCATGCACTCTTGTTGCATAATGTCAAGGAGCTCAAATACACTCTACATTTAGATGCAGAGTTCACATCTGGTGAGTGAATTTAAGTGATGAGCATTTTGAAAGAATCTGAACACTGTAAAAAAAAATCTGTAAAAATACAGTATATATTCACTATTAATTTGATAATCGATTAGTTTTCATGATTTACAGGGTTTAATCTGTAATTTGGTTTTATCCGATAGTATGCTGATAACAAAGGTGTTATTATATCCTGAACACCTGCTGGCCGAGATATCGCTCCGAGTCTTAGGAGGCGATAGTAGTTTGTAGTCCAGGGTTGCCAAAATTGTGTGTAGTTTAAGGGATGGTTACGTACTGTAGGAAGGATAATGTTGTTTAATTTGGTTAACTGCACATGGTATTTGTCTTTACGTGATGCCCTCGAAACTGATGACATCACTTGTTGGTTCAGACTTTAAATAGCACCCATGATCTTAGTTCTAGTGTTTAGTGTAACATTAAAAGATACAGAAATATCTGGCTTAAGTGGTGTGTAAAATTATGGAAATTTCAATTTTTTTTTACAATTTTCATATTCATGGAAACATTATGTTTAAAAATTCCTACAATTAAAGTCCTAGTAAATTTATGAATGTTTTTTACATGTAGATAACACATTAAATTAGAGAACGTATGTAATTAGCAGTCAGTTATGTGTTTCCATAGCATAAGAGAAATTGGGCCTATGAATAAATATGACAAACCAATGTATTATGGAAAGATTTTGTGTTATTATGTCACAATTGGGCAAGTCGTTTTTTTTACACTAGGAAGTTAAATGTAACACAGAAAATACTATTATTTATAAAAATAACAAGCACAAAAATATCCCAAAAATATGTTTAACAGACATAACACTTTAAAAATGGTGAGAGGTGCATTAAAATACCTAAAAAAATAATTTCAGTTTTAATCATTATGACAGTCAGAGAATAATTTCTATCCCTCAACAGCCTGAGGTTATATTCTCAAAGGTTTCCCAGGATAAGAAGTGGTTAAGATTAACATTTCATCTCTTATTTCTAATAAAGTTATATGCTTTCTTGATTTCAGAAAATGTCACTTCATAAAGAGAGGATATTAATTCAATAGCATATACTTTCATTATCTTCCGTTTTGTCTGTTTCTCAAGCAAATCCATCCTTTGGAAAAAAAAGTTTATTGGAAAGTCAATCTGCTGTGCCTTTTGAGCTTTGTCAGTTCAGATTCTATTCATTTGCAAGTGAAAAGAAATGCAGACCAGCACCTTTTCCCCCAGCCTCCTCTGTATGCATTCCACAGATTTATTTCAAATGACACAAATTTCATATCTGACTAAACTAATCCTTTCAAAAGAAATGAGTTCTCGGTGACACACATACGAATCTATAATCCCTCCTGTATCATTCGCTCATAACACCTTTTCTCACTCACATCCCTCTTTACGTCAGAACTTGCCTGTACACATCTTTTACCTTCAGCACTTTGTTGAGTTTTTGTTCATGAAAGCTATTTCCAGCTTGTTTGGGGTGTCTGTTTGCTTAGCTGAGCGGGGATGTTTGAGGTTGTCACAATTTTGCAGCTCCACTGTTCCTTTTATAAACACCCCTGTAGGAACATCCTTGTCCCTCACACATTCAATCTCTAGCATGTCAAAGCCTTTTTATGAGAATATAGAGCTGTGCAACCTTCAGCAATCCCGTATCTTTCCTCTCCCACCCCTGAACTGCAGATAAGCTTCCTTTGAAGTGCACTATCAATGCTCTGGAAACAGATGCATGACTCTTTCTTTCTCTGTTTTTTTTTCTCTGTTTCCATTTTAGACCCGCCCTCTGTGACAATCGACGGGTACGACAATAACTGGTTTATGGGTCGCACTGATGCTGTTCTGACCTGTCAGGCTGATGCCAACCCAGAGCCCACTGAGATTACTTGGACAGTGTAAGTTTCTACATTTCCATCAATAAACAAACATACAGTCAATAGTAAAGAGATCAGTTTCAGAGTTGCCAAACTGACAATTAAATAAAGGTAAAATGTCTTTTTCATTATTTTCATTACAAAGGACTGTTTAGTCTCTTATATTATATTAATACTGTAGAAAAAATGATTTGAATTGTGCCTTCAACCTATATAGTGCTTTTCTATATTTTCATACACTCAAAGATGCTTTATAATGTTTTAGAGCATTATTCTTTTACTCCACATTCACACTCTGGTGGTGATAAGCTACCTTGGTAGCCCTCAGTTGCCTTGGGTAGTCTGTCAGGACGTGGCTGCCAAACCACGTACCCACCACCAAACACACCCAGTAGTCACACACATCCATACAGGGCAATGCAGGTAAACTTTCCCAGGGCCACAACGGCAGAATGGACCTGGCGAGGATCGAACCGCCAACTTTCCGGTTACGGGACAACCAACACCAATGCGCCATCTTTCCCCATTTCCGGGGAAGCTAGCTGCATAACAATTTTAGTTTTATAGATGTTTAAACCAAACAAGCTTGTACATAGTAAGCTTTACATTATGTAAAATTGCAGATTTTAACTGAATTTTGGCAGTACTCAACATTGATCCTGGCTCTGTATTTGTAATCAACCGTTTTGCCAGTTTTTTTATAAAATTGAGAAAATAGGTAAAATCTTGATGTGACAGATTATTAACAAAATTTGTCCTTTTACTTAGTCACACTTTATTTAAGCTGTGTTCCATTTCTATGTCTACTCCTACCCCTCTGTTTTGCATGTTCATGTAAGTCAAATGGTGTCCCAATTCTCTTTTGAACAAAGGAGAAGGATTATATCAATAAGGATTTCCCAGCATGCACTGTCCAATACAGGAACAGAGAGTTGTGTACCTAAGATACCTGCTAGTGTTTCTAACTAGGAAAACAATTTTTTTATGTTTTTCTTTATGCCAGAGCACAGTTCACGGATTTGCTCCATAATATTTAGGTTGTACAGTCCAATTTTATTTTTTTACATCAACCATCCTTTGATTGTGACATTAGTGTTACTAGCTTCATAGCGAATATTTCTCTCACTCCTCCTCAAAATGAGCTCATCCAGCTCAGTGTACAGTTGAAAGTGGTTGAGTTAGGGTACATCAATGAAGATAATTGTTTCTAGTGATTTTTTTTATTTCACTCAGCTAAACATCACATTCAGTGAATAATTTTATAAGGACCCTACTATTGGAAAGGAATCACACACTAGAGTAAATGTTCTGCGTGTTAAAGTAAGTTTCACACTTTTACAGTGAATTTAAATCATGAATACAGTACAATTGTTCTAAACAATGTGAACGATCAACCCTGATGTGCTTTAGGTGTATGAAGTGACAAGCCGTAACGCTAACTTCCTGCTAAAGCTAAATAAGATGTCTCTCTAATAAAAACAATAAGAATAGAAGAGCGTTCAGTTATTGCCAAATGTTTGTCCCTGATCTCTTTTAAATATAATGGATTTTATCACTGAACTGTTGTATTACTGAAGCTGATTTTAGCTTCATCTGATCTATTAATGAATGGAGCACAATCTAGATTATGTTTACCTTACATGACTAACAATATTTGTCTTTGTTAAGTGACAATTAACTTTAACCATCTTTTTAGTTCGGTTATGTAACCTTACTGCAGAGCAAACATTAATAAGGTTTTTAATATGTTAATGTTGCGTTTAAAAATTATGCGTTTAAAAATTATGCGTTTAAAAATTTATAAAACAAGCTCAACTGTTGTATATCCCTTACATATTGGTCAGAAATAGTCATATATTTCACAAAATGCATCCACCAACTTTAGCCATAGAACAGTAACATTGCACAAAAGAATAGCTTATGAGACATACAATTTTTAAAAACACAATTTTATTGTAAGTTGTTTTTAAGGTTGAGTTAAAAAGATAAAACAATAGAGTAGACAAAATGCCAAGACAACCACTGAAAAAGGCAACGTTGAATTTCAAACAGAAGTGAAAGCAATAATTTGGGAAAATGCAAATCACTTGTGGCAAGAAAGATGGGATCTTGAGAGAAGAGGCAGACATTAATATTAAATCTAGCAGAAAGTTAACAATTTTAAATCAAAAGAAGGATCTTATGTGGAGCTGATGTGGAGTAGACATTGTGCACTAAATAAAATAAGTCAGGGCTGTGTGAGGAGCTTGAGGAGGAGAAACAGTGGAGCATGTAATAGGAAAATGTAGTAAGGTTCAAGAATCAGAGGAAAATCATGGAAAAAAAGTTAGGAACTAAAATAGTACATTGATTGATTTGTTAGAAAAGGAAAATGCACGGATGTTACTCTTAAAAGAAACAAGCATTTATTAAAAACAAATTACAATAAGAAGTTTAATCTAGCTAAAGGATTATTCATTTTACTTGTAAAAAAAAGCAAGCTAAGCCAAATCTTTCCCACACTCCAAAATGGTTATGCATCAATAAAGCTGCATGCCAACTGCCATAAATCAATTACTGTTTAATTTTGAGACTTTTTGAGTTGTGAGTAGAGACTTTGTATTGATGAGTTGTGTTTGCATTAATTATTTTATAGAATATAAAATATCTGATAGATTATTTTCCCAATACTTCCCTTGGCTATGTATTTGTTTACTTAAGATTTAGAAAAGATATGTCTCAACTGCCGTGTACCTGGGGTCCGCATTCCTCATGACAGTAGTCCGCATAAGAGATCTAAAAATCTCCCCTCCTCATTCATACCATTTTTCTCCCCTTGGTTTTAAAATAACTGTTTGCATGTTCAAATGATTTCAAAACATATTTTTGCTAATTTTATACAATTATTTAAAAAAAATTTCTTTAATGCAATCAATATTTTGGCCCTTTAAGACTAAGGTTAAGAAAAACTGGAGATGAAAAATGTTTTGTTGATTTGATTCCCGTTTATAGGACGCAAGTATTCGTTACCTTCATCCTATAATCACAATCAATAGTGCATAAAACGCATATAAATTATCATAATGAATTTGGTGGGGTGTTTATATGTACATACCTTCAGAGATGAATCTTGTTGTTTATTTATCAGTCATGCCATTTTAGCAAATTTTAGCATACACTCAGCTTATATATGTACATTTCTAGATCAATAAATCTCTCTCTAAACAGACTGTTACTTATTTCTCTTTCAAAAATCAGCAATTGTTGATAATGTTTATAACGTTAACAAAATAATACAAATTCTACAAAGTAAATATAGCAATCTGGGAACTGTGTCAAGGTCTTATTGTCTAAAACAGGGTTCCCTAAATCCGGTCCTGGAGGGCCGCAGCCCTGCACATTTTAGTTGCAACACTCCTCTAGTATGTAGACTACTCTAGCCTCAGAAAACCAGAAACATCGACTGTACATAAGATGGGCAGAGTGTCTGTGATGTCACTCATTGGTCAAATGAAGCTCAAAATGGGTGTAGCCAATGCTTGATAACGTGACCTCACAAACCAGGCTGCTGTGAAGGTGTCTGAATGGCTGAAGGTTTAATTTGCAATTATCTTAAACAGACAATTTTTTAAATAATTAATCGAGTGTTCATGAAGATGAAATGACTGATCTGACTCAACAAACCTAATGGTGCCAGAGTTTTTTTCACCCCAACGTTGGCCAGTTTTAACATTGGAGTGAATGAGAACCTGCTCCCTTTTGGGTTCAGCCTCAAATTGCTGCTTGGGAACTGTAGTTTTACCATTCCTGTTACACATCAAGAGTGAAAGCAGGAGGTTGTCCCATGATCAGAGAGGACGTTAATTAGCGCAACAGGTGTGTTTCATGATGGTTGAACCAATAATGCGTAGGTCTTCGGCCCTCCAGGAACAGATTTGATGACAAATGGTCTAAAAAATCCCACCTAAAAACATGGTTAATCAACACTTGAAACACACTCTTTAGACCTGGAACTGTGAAAAGAAAGCTATATTTATTTGCTGCATCTGGCTACATCTACATTTATTCGAAACCATAGCATAAATTAGGCTTGTTTTTAGTCTTGTATGCACACATTAGGATTTCAGAAATTCACAAACAGTTGATACCTTCACTTAGTGAATAATGGTTACTGTACTGTAGATGTTGCTCTGCTGGTCAGATATATACATTTTGATGCCTTTAGCCAATCAGGGGCTGAGAAACAATCTGGGCTATGTAGTTGTTTACTCTTTGAGCATATGGAAGTGAAACACTAGTTTTCACTAAGTTTACTTAGATGAGACTAACTTAATGTAAAATTAAGTTACAAACTGAAAAAAAGAGAGTTGCCTTCTAGTGCACTATACCACCAACATTGACGCCAATCTAACACGAACACAAATCAAATACAAATCAGAAACACAAAAACAAATAAGAAAAGTTAGTTGCTTGTATTTCTTAGAGGTTTTTCATTAGGAAGAATTATGTGTTTAATATGTATTTAAAGCATTGCTTAAAATATAATTATAAGCTTTCAACTGATAGGCTAATGTATAGAACATCAAAAAGTCTTCTTTATAATTATATTAAATGAGTACTCCTAGACTAATCTGAGTGGAATTAAGAGAATGAAAGACCCTTTAAACAAAAATAAAGAAGTTAATGGTTTAGCAAATGTATTTCATAAACAGAGAACAATTCTGTTTACATCTCAGAGGGCTAAGACAGAATCGGAAAGTACCCCATGATGAGTATTTCTACACTGTTTACACATAAAAACATTTAGAACATGTTCCTCTACCGCATAGTTATACCCCATTATTATCATCCTTGATGATATTTGTTGTGTTTGTAACCAAAATTAGTCCAAAATAACTTTTGAACAATTACCTCATGCCGTCTTCTGCCAGGTAGAAAAATGTGCCAGTTTCCCTAGCTTACCCATGAGGGGAGGGGGATTTTAGTATCTAATAATTTTGTACCAACACTTATTCTGATGACGATAAATGCTTGATGTTCACCAAATGATCATATTCCATACACTGTTGCCAACTCCTCAGAAAGAAAAGTTTGCCTTATTTGCATAAATACTATGTGAAGTGTGTGACATACATTCCCCACCCCCGACTGGTTTTATTAATGCAAACATAAAAGTATTGCAGAAACTGCAGTCTTGAAACCTTGTGCCGGGAAAACCGGGAATTGGGATAATTGTGGAGTAGAGGAAACAATAGAACATTTAATACTTAAATGTGAAACATATAAAATGGAAAGAAAATAAATTATGAAAGAGATTAGGGAAATAATAATAGCGTCTATAACAAAGATCCTGAAAGGAAACAAAAACGTATAAGGCAATCCTTTTATTTACTAAAAAGACTAAGAATAGTTTTAGAATATAAATAATATTAATAATAGAAAAGGTGAAATTTTCCCTCCTTCATATATAGTTCAAACAACTTTTCAGTTGGTGGCGGTAATGTACCATTAAGAATGCTTGCAAACTGCCTTTAAATAGCATACGAAGAAGAAGAACCTCGCGCCGGCCGCCAGCCAGGAGCATTGATTGTTATATAGAGTCAATAGCATTGACAGGGGAGCAGGTCCGGGGTGGGGGCAAAGACAGTGAGGTACAGAAGGCACAGCACAGACATTGCAGCCGTGTTTCTCTGTCTGAAGAGCCCATCAGCCAGAATGAAAAAGTAGCCAGGAACAGCAGAAAAAGTGCTAGATTTGTCGCTATTCCCTAGGATACAAAAAAAGTCGCTGGACAGTCTGAAAAATCGTTAAATCTGGTAACATTGATGCTATAGCTTTATGTCTATTCATCTTTTTCTTTTGCTTGTTTCATATAAATTTGGATTACTTTGTTAATCTCTAACTGTATAAAATCCACTTTCTAGAGATTCAAAATAGCTTCATTTTTATTTTTTATTTCATGAGAACTGAAGGCATGCAGATGTTTATTTTACTCCTGTGTCAGTTGAAATTGCTCAAATATAAAGAACAATCTTGTGTTGATACTGTTACCTAAAAATGTATTCGATTCAAATTTGTGGTTTTCGACGTCAATGTAACTTGCTAAATTTTGTATTTAATCAGTGCACATGCACCCCATGTATCATTATTCCATTGTGTTGACTTGCAATTGAAATCAACACAATGCATTGTTCGTGAATAAAATAATTAATTTCCTCTAAGTTGACCAACATATGGCTGATCAAATGATGCTGAGATTTGTCCAACACTGAAATAAACAACTGAAGCTTTTGTTTTCATGTGGTCCAAAGGGAATCCATATTTCATATTTATATTTGTGAGATGGAGCTGCAATCTCCAGTAGAACTCAAACCAAGTCAGATTTGGCAGAATTGGAAACTAACAGCCGCCGTGGGCTAATTGGCTCTGGATAGAAGAAGCTTCTCTGCCTGAGGTAAAAAGCAACAGCAGCCTATTAACGCTTCACTGGCTCAACTTCATTTTCTCACCAGAACATCAATCAATACAGATCCAGAAGCGACATGTTTTAGCAGAATTGCTAGCTGACAGACATATGTAGCAGTGGTAAGTTAAAGGAGACATCAGATGCCCATGTCTCACAAGTTTGTATGATTTTCTCAGAGTAGTGATGTCCAACCTTGAATGACAACAGACCGGAATCATTTTTTGGTACAAAAACATAACAGGATAACGAGAGCAACATGTTTAATGACCCCTACCTCTCTTGCTCACCCTTCTTAAAAAACAAAATAAACAAAGTAAAAACGCAAATCATAAACTTGAACACAAACTTGAAAAGGCTGTGATCTTTATAAACCTCTATAGGCTTCTTCTTCTGTTCCCAGTTTAGGGGTCGCCACAGCAAATCATCTGTTTCCAGGCCTCAGGCCTCTGTATCCTCTACTCTTGCACTAACTACCTTCATGTCCTCCTTCAGCACACCCAAATAATTTGTCTTTGGCCTTCCTCTTGCCCTCTTGCCTGGCAGCTCCATCTCCAACATCCTTCAACCAATATAACTACTATCCCTTCTCTGCACATGTCCAAACCATCTCAATCTGGCTTCTCTGACTTTGTCTCCAAAACAACCAACCTGAGCTGTTCCTCTGATGTGCTCGTTCCTAATCTTGTCCATCCTTGTCACTCCTAAACTGAACCTCAACATCCTCATCTCTGCTACTTCCATCTCTGCCTCATGTCTCTTCCTCACTGCTACAGTCTCTAACCCACACATCATAGCTGGTCTCACTACTGTTCTGTACACCTTTCCTTTGATTCTTGCGGACACTCTTCTGTCACACAACACCCCTGACACTTTTCTCCACCCACTCCAACCTGCCTGCACTCGCCTCTTCACCTCTTTTCCACACTCCCCGTCGCACTGGACTGTTGACCCCAAATACCTAAACTCCTCCACCTTCTTGATCTCAGCCCCCTGTAACCTCACTGTTCTACTTCCCTCCCTCTCGTTCAAACACATGTATTCTGTCTTACTACGACTGACTTTCATTCCTCTTCTTTCTAGAGCAGACCTCCAACTTTCCAGGTGTCCCTCCACCTGCTCTCTACTCTCACTACAGATTACAATGTGATCTGCAAACATCATTGTCCTTGGAGATTCCTGTCTGACCTCATCTGTCAACCTGTCCATCACCATAGCAAACAAGAAGGGACTCAAAGCCGATCCATTATGTAGCCCCCTGTAACCTTGAACTCTTCCGTCTGACCTACAGCACATCTCACTGTTGTCATACTCCTCTCATACATATCCTGAACTACTCTGACGTACTTCTCTGCCACTCCTGACATCCTCATACTGGACCATAGCTCCTCTCTCGGCACCCTGTCATATGCTTTCTCTAAGTCCACAAAGACGCAGTGCAGCTCCTTCTGACCATCTCTGTACTTCTCCATTAGCATTCTCAGAGCAAAAATTGCATCAGTATTGCTCTTCCTGGGCATGAAGCCATACTGCTGCTCGCAAATATCCACTTCCCTTCTTAGCCTAGCTTCCACTACTCTTTCCCAAAGTTTAATTGTGTGGGTCATCAACTTTATACCTCTGTAGTTGTTACAACTCTGCACATCACCCTTGTTCTTAAAGATTGGCACTAGGACACTTCTCCTCCATTCCTCAGGCATCTTCTCACTCTCTAGAATCCTTTTGAATAACCTAGATAGGAACTCCACTGCTGTCTCTCCTAGACACTTCCACACCTCCACAGGGATGTCATCTGGACCAACAGCCTTTCCACTTTTCATTCTCCTCAGAGCCTTCCTCACCTCATCCTTTCTAATCTTTTCAACTTCCTGCTCTACAATGTTCACCTCTTCCCCCCTTCTTTCCCTCTCATTCTCCTCATTCATCAACTCCTCAAAATACTCCTTCCATCTTCTCTGCACACTCTCCTCACTCTCCTCACTTGTTCCATCTCTATCTTTAATCACCCTTATCTGTTGCACATTGTTCCCATCTCTGTCTCTCTGTCTCGCTAATCTGTACAATTCCTTCTCACCTTCCCTCGTGTCTAACCTGGCATACAACTCATCATATGCCTTCTGTTTGGCCTTTGCCACCTCCCTCTTCACCCTGCGCTGTGATTCCTTGTAGTCCTGTCTACTTTCTTCAGTCCTTTCAATGTCCCACTTCTTTTTAGCTAGCCTCTTCCTCTGGACGATGTCCTGTACTTCCTCATTCCACCACCATGTTTCCTTATCTTCTTTCCTTCTTCCTGCTGACACACCTAGCACCTTCCTACCTGTCTCCCTGATCACTTCTGCTGTAGTTTTTCAGTCCTCTGGAAGCTCTTCCTGACCACCCAAAGCCTGTCTCAGCTTCTGTCTGAATTCCTCACAACCGTCTTCCTTTTTCAACTTCCATCACTTGGTCTTCTTTTCCATCTTTCCTCCCCTCTTCTTCCTGACCACCAGAAACATCCTACACATCACCATCCGATGCTGTCTGGCTACACTCTCTCCTACCACTACTTTGCAGTCAGTGATCTCTCTCAGATTGGCTCGTCTACTTAGGACGTAGTCCACCTGCATACTCCTACCACCACTCTTGTAGGTAACTCTATGTTCCTCCCTCTTCTAGAAATAAGTGTTAACTACAGCCATTTCCATCCTCTTGGCAAAGTCCTCCACCATCTGTCCTTCTGGATTCCTTTCCTTAACACCAAACCTGCCCATCACTTCCTCATCACCTCTGTTGCCCTCGCCCACATGACTGTTGAAGTCTGCTCCCACCACTACTTTCTCCCCTCTGGGAATACTCTCCATCACCTCATCTAACTCACTCAAGAATCTCTCCTTTTCTTCCAGCTTACAGCCTACTTGTGGAGAATAACCACTCACTACATTCAACATCACCCCTTCAGTCTCTAACTTCAAACTGATCACCCTGTCACCTCTAAAACATTCCTCACAAACTCCTCCTTCAGGATCACTCCTACCCCATTTCTCTTCCTATCCTCACCATAGTAAAACAGTTTGTATCCCCCTCCAATACTACGCGCTTTGCTACCCTTCCACCTGGTCTCCTGCACACACAGAATATCTACCTTCCTTCTCTCCATCATGTCCGCCAGCTCTCTACCTTTCCCAGTCATTGTAACAACGTTGAGAGTCCCTGTTCTCCGACCTATACTCTTTCCTTTCCTCTTCTCTCTCTGCCTACGAATCCTTCTCCCTCCTCTCCTTCTTTGACCAACAGTAGTCCAATTTCCACCGGCACCCTGTAGGTCAACAGCACCGGTGGCGGTCGTTGTTAACCCGGGCCTCGACCTATCCGGTATGAAAATCGAATTGATGACTTGCATATTTGGTTTTGGCATGTTTTACGCCGGATGCCCTTCCTGACGCAGCTCTCTCTATTTATCCGGGCTTGGGACCAGCACAGAAGTCACTGGCTTGAAACCCCTGTGGCTAGATTATAATCCTCTATAGGCTAAGAATTTCAAATCAAGTTAGAGGTTTTTAGGTGACAATATAATAAAGTTTACAATCTGTATTAAAGTATTTATTCCATCTACAATATATTACAACATAAATGTAAGCTTTCAACTGGTAGGCCAATGTATAGAACATCATGGTGTTCATTATGAGATTAAATGAGTACTTCTAGGCTAACATGAGTGGATGGAAAATCTTTAGAATTAAAAGAAAGAAAAGCCATCAAAATATAGTAGTTAATAGTTTAGCAATTATATTTAATAAACAGACGACAACTCTGTTCACATCTCAGATGGCTAACAGAGCTCAGAAGACTTTGCAAGTACTTTGTGAAGTGCATTTTTATGCTGTTTATACATTCCAATGTAGAAAATTATTTAAAAAATGATTACAAATTGGATGAAACATCATGATAGTTTGGTGGAATTCCTGACCCTTCTATGACTTAAATGAGACATATAACAGAGACAATCATGTCACACCACAGAGACAATCATATCACATACCCAAGACAGTTATATCATCTGACAAAAAAAAAAAAATACATGACCTGAGTGAAGTCCAACATGTCAATCGGGTCACATGACGGAGACATGGCACTCCAGTGGATGGCACACCATCCACTTTTTATGGGTGCGAAATAAGAATTAGTGTCTCTCAAACTGTTGTAGACAAGCTTATCACATAACTCACAAAAGCTTATCACATAACTGACAAAAAAATATCACATGACTGACACGAGCGTATCACATGACAGACACAAGTGTATCATATGACTGACACAAGCATTTCACATGACTGATACGAGCATAAGTTAATTACATAATATTAAACATTTGTTTGGGCAAGAAAATTACAGGAAAAAAGAAATAAACAACAATAAATAGAAAAAAAACAAAAACGCTCAGGAATTCAAATTGTATCATGTGACCTGAGTGAAGCCTATCACATAACTGAGACAAGTGTGTCACAGGTGTCAGTAATATCACATGATACATGATTCCATAGACTCTTTGGGCCCTAAGCAAAAATTTACAGGAGGCCCTTCAACCAGCATTTGTCTCTCTGTATACAACAGATCATATTTTACAAGATACTTAAAACCATAACATGTTATTAACATAATGTTAAAATATGTTTTTCACTTTTATGTAATTACATAACAATGTAATAAATAATTTATGTAATTCAAAAACCAGATAATTCAATAGTTTGACACTTTGTACTTTGTTTAACTGTATAATTTTAATAGCTGACATATAATAGAAGTTATTTTCTCTTGTTTTTTCCCAGTGCCTCAGGTCAATTACCACCATCGGTACAAGTGGACCAAAAGCGGCTTCTGGTAAAGAAGGTGGATGAAACGGTCAACACCACTTTCATCTGTGAAGTCAAGAACAGGCTGGGTTCTGGGAAGAAAGAGCTCGTCGCCTTGGTCATCGGTGAGTACTTCAACACAGGAATGACACTTTTTATCCACATTTAGCATACACTCTGAAATACACCAACTTCATATATTGTTAACATGCACACACAATAAGCTCATGGCTTTCATTTCACTAATTACTGATGTTATGAGTTCTTGTATGTTCTTCTTTGATGTTTTCGGGTTTCAGAAGCTAGACGGTACTTTGTTGGGGTTCTTGTTGGCCTGTCTAACATATTCGATTGGGATAATGTCATCCACTCTCTGTTCTAAGCGAAGTCACTTGGTGTGAGCCAGTTTGCCGGGTTGCTTTTTTATTTTTTCCCTTTTTCCACTCGGTGTTTTCCTTTTCTTCTTCACCATCCTAATAACACGATACATTGATGTCTTTGTTAAACCTCTCTTAAGAAAAAAAAAAGAATCAGCTACCTGTATTGTTATGCCCCCTTTGATCCTTTGAATGTGTTTCTTTCTTGTTCTGTAGCCTGTGAAACATCCTCTTTCTTAAATACACTCTTTTAATCCCAGATGATTGACATGTGTTGCATTCAAACGTGTATTCTATTAATCTTAAGTATGTTTGAAAGTAAAATTACTGGTATTTTTAAGTAGTATTCCTATGCTAGCAGATTGGTTCTGATGTAACAGATGTAGCATCCATACACAGCTGATTTTAGAGGGATTCAAGTAAAACTTCAAGCATGTATCGAAAGTCTTGTAAAGTGCTAGCATGGTGTATGTGCGAGTGCTTGCTTTTGTTGGAAAAGCTTGCATGAAGGATTTTCTGACTTGTGTCTAAACTGATGACAAATATTTTTTTCAATGTTCACTGTGTTGTGTCATTTAAATCTTTATTGTGTAGATGCAATTGACTTTTGTGAAGAAAAGATTTTCTGAAAAAGGGAAAAAGCTAAGAAAGGCGCAGGACATAAGTCAAATTGTCTGTATACATAAATGGCTATTTATGTATACAGATAGTGGCTTTATTAATATAAAGTAGTATACATACTGTGTTGTACTTCATCTGCATCTTCATTATCTAGATGCACTTGACCCTCGTGAAGCAGAGATTTCCGGATAAAGGAAAAAGCTAAGAAAGGCACAGTACAACAAGGTTGATTCCCAAAAGCCAGATAATAATACATATATTTGAATACACCTTACAACAATTTAATTCAAGTACAGTTGAATAAAAAAACAATAGTTAAGATAAAAAAACTGAATAATAAAAGTACAGTCACATTCACGTTTTCATTTCATTTATGAAATTATAACTAATCACTAAAACTACAAAAAAGAAAAAAAGAATTGCTGTCAGCAGAAAAAAATGTTATAAACAATCACACTTAAGGCCTCGGTAGTGCTGCAAATGAACAAAACAAAACAAATATTTCACTTATGAATTAAAAACACAGTAATAAACACATCAATCGCACCAAAAACGTGCTAAATTTACACAGTTCTTATCAAGCAATGGGGAGAAAGAGAAAGAATTTGGGTATCTCAAGTGTTAAAACAGAGGGAAAATCTGGTGATTTCTCCTTTTGGTGCAGGAACTGAAGCTCCCCTATAATTGCCTTTGAACCTAACATACTTCAGATCATCCATGAGACAGTTGGTGCTGCTGACACTCGCCTGAAGAGGCAGAGGACCTTTAGAGACCCGATTGACCCAGAACACATCTAGCTGTGTGCCTGAGGTGTTCCGTAGTTTCATTCACAAGCGCACCAGTGCGATTTTAACAACAATGTTCTTCTAAACTCTTCCTCTCTCTTTCTTGGCTTTTGCTCGGTGTGATACGCTAGATAATGAAGAAAAACTTTGACGATAAGTTAATAACCTTTTTTGTTATCTGTGCTGAGTTTTAGCTAGCTGGAAGTTAGCATTGTCTGCACACCATGTTGTGATCAGTTTAGAGACAGTTCTTCCACAGCAGCAGCGAATGTATGTAAGAAGTTATATTTATGTGAATGATTAATTTTGTACTGCGTTATCACCAAAAACACTTGTTTACCAATTTAAAAACATTTTTAACACCTCCCCCTTGTCTTGTCTATCAGTTATTAACTTCTTTCAGTATTTTTGTAAAACGTTAACAATCTCCAAGCTTTTAAATAGATGGTGTTGGGGGAAATAGACTTGCTTGGGCTCAGAAACCTTTGTGTTTCTACTCTAGCATATTCTCATGCCAAGGCAAGTGCAAGAGCTGCTTTTAGAATCCGTGGGAATCCTTTTGGAAATTTCAATTGTCTAGTGGGAGAACAAAGGCTCTTTGTAGGCGCTCTGTAGCGAGAAAGAGTGGGATGATGTGCTAATGTTTCTTTTTCTTTCCATGAGTTGTACAGAGGAGAGTTTTATCACAGGCATGAGGGCAATAGACCTATCAGAAACACTCTCAAACCTTCATATCTTGATACCGTTGTTGCAGTTGCCATAACAATCACTGACTCCTTTCTTTTTAATCTTCTGTTGTTTTGTTCTATCTTTTCATTCCTAATGAAAGCCCTGTTTAAGGTCAATGTTTACTGGCTAATACTGGTCTAGCAGGTCTGTTTTTAACGTGGGTGAATAGATGTTTGCCATCAGAAAGTTAGACTTTTAGCAGTAAACTATTGAGTAAATTGCTTGAATTTCCTGAAAATATACAAAATCCAGAGGGAGGTCAATCGAAAAATAACCTGTTTGAACTCTCCATTTGTCTGAAAGCTGACATCCTGTCATAGCAATCCTGCATAAGTCAAAATGTCTGTTTAAATAGTTATAATAATATGAAGTAGAATACATATAGCTTGAAAATGTTATGAGTTATCATTCACTTGCTTCCTTCTCCAATTAGTCTACTCCGCTTGCTCCTCACCAAACTGATCCCTGCTCCATGGATTTAACTTTAAATCAAACATCTGGTGACCATTTCTCAATTTTCAACTTACAAAAATTATCATAGCACCCATCTCAATGCAGAGCGAACCCACTGTCTGACCCGAGAGTGTAAAAGACCTGTGTAGAACAGCAATGCTGAAAAAGTAAGTTTTCTGATTAAAAGTATACACTAGAACTTGGTAGGTGTGTGGGGCAAAATTCAAAACCTATGAATGACAACTTATAATTTCTGAATGGCCCTTAACATCAAAATGGTTTGTAAGCAAAGTGGAATTTAAGAGAGAGGACTTATAATGAGCCAGGCTCAGAAAACAGATGCTGGCCTGATGTGCTGAAAAGGAGCCTATAGCTGAAAGTACAGTTGTTTACAGTGACTACGATTAATCCCCCCAAAAATTGACATTATCCCTATTTCTATAAATCTGATCAGTAGTCAGAAAAGAGAATATTTCTATTGAGGCTGTTATATGAAGTCATAACAAAAATACAAGCCGAGGCAGGATGGCAGTTGGATACTTGAATAACGTAAGCCTCTGTCAATAGTTTTTGGGCATGAAGCAAAACGTTAAAAAAACGTTGTCAAAAATTTAGTTGCAGATATGTTCAATCTAGAACTCAAAATAAAACAGTATGAACTTATTGTGAACTTGAATGAAACATGTGAAACATGAATTAAATTGCATTTTAAGTAAAATCCATGAACAAACATTGAAATGTATGTAATTACAATGACATTCACACATCTTTACATTTGGATGTGGCCATCTTGGATTCAGAGATAATTTACTTGCAGTTCTTTACATCTGACCACCTAATGAACTTCAATGAAGTAGTGCAGCAGAGAGCAGTCAAAAAGCTAAAATGCAGATACATTTTAGAAACCTTTACATACATCTGCAGTGACCACTATACATCAGAGGGGTTTAAAGACATTGTTTACAATGGTGTTACCATATAAATAAAACACTTCCCACTAAAGAAGCTAAGTTCTTTAATCATTCAATTATCCAACTAGTAGGGGTTTACTTCGGGTGCTCTGGTTTCCCCCACAAGTCCAAAGACATGCGGTATAAGTCAACTGGGTAAAAACGATTGTCCATAGTGTTTGAGTATGAATGAGCATGTGAGGATGTTTCCCAGCCATGGGTTTCGGCTGGAAGGGCACCTGCCGCATAAAACATAGGCCATGGCGACCCCGAAAGGGAAGAAAGCTGACAAGAAAATGAATGACAACAAAGGATCACTAAACTAGCTAAAGAGCTGCCACTCGAAATCAATACTGCATTTTGAATGTTAATGTTGCAGTGCTAGAGTAGAGAGGTCAAATAATTAAGACCTTAACATGACACCTTAAAATTATTGTGTTGATTCTGCAAAAACTGGATAGATCCTGAACATTTTAGGTTGCACACAAATCACCACACCAAATTCATGTTCAAACATCTTAAAAAGTTTGATTTTCATCTACGGTCTCCAGTAAAACAAAAAAAGTGTTTAAAAGGGATAGAAGTACCTGAATAAATAAACCTTAATAATATATTTATTCAAGCCGGGTCTGTCCCAACAGGGAACATGTAGGAGATTATTCAGCATGAATTATTCCCACCTGCAATTTTTTTGTTTTCGCAGCCGCTTTTTGCGCTGGTATTGTGCTGCACGGAGTGTTTATTAATTGAGTCATTAAGTCAGCTGTAAACAGACCCTGATACATATGCAGAGAAGAATGGCACACCAAGACAAAGCTCAGCGGACTCCATGCGTGGCTTGTGCTGATGCAAGTGAAATTTTGAAAAACCCAAAACTCCCAAAACTGCCCTACTGAATTCAACTAGATTGCACTCCTTCACAAAAGCTTAGACAGAGAAGAGTGTTTGTGAGAAGTATGAGAAGAAGAGAAGGAGGGCTGTTATCGGAGGAACATCCCCCTGACAGAATGCTGGATGTAAAAATCACTCTTTCTCTTCTCCTCTGCTAAGGCTTTGAAACGAAAGGACCTCAGTCTGTGCCAGAGAACAGTCTAATCATGTTGCTTGCCAAAAAAAGAGTGTTTCCTCCTTTCTTTCTCCTCTCTAGCCATTTTCAGACTTCTAATGCGAAAAAAGGAAAGCTTTTCACTGTGGACACTCTTTAGCTGCTTGAAATCTTGACTGAATCTTGAGGCTGTTTACTGGAGTTGTGGCAGCTCTTAGGGAAACAAACAGAGCATCTTCGCGCACTGCTGCACATTTGCATACATCTATGCGATGGTGTTCCCAGTTGAAAACAACACACAACCACATCCCTGTGGAGAAGATCCGTCGTGGTTCGAATACATCTTGGGGTTAATTGTATGGGACCGTTTATTAGTAAAAATGTAATCTAAAAGTCTGGTATTTGTGTAAATTTCATTACTAACCAAGAACCTTTGGATTTGCCCATATTTGGGAAAACATTGAAGCTAGCCCCATGTGGTTTAGTTTGTAGTTTAAGTGAACTCCATATCCTTTCCCAATTTTAGACGTTATACATTTTTTCCCAATGTTTTTCCATCACATTACATCATATTAGAACCAATTAAAACATAATACGTTAGTTATAACTTATTGTAAGCGGCTGAGTGCTTGTTTGTCAGTGCTTTACAGCTGCACATCACTTTGCATAATTAATGTTCATGACCCGTGAAAAGATATGCTAATTCACCCTGACCTTCTGCTCTTCCCATCATTTCTCCAACCCTCAGAGCAAACAGAGTTTCTTCAGTGGCCAATCACATATTTCAGCACTAAATTGCCACTAAAATTGAACTTCCTGCTGATCTGTCAACGACGACATCCGGGGAAAGATCAAAATGAGTTCTGAAACCAAAAATTATCTGACACAGCGCTAATTACAGACTGTGTCTCTTCCCTACACCCTTCATTACCCATTTGGATCATCAGAGCTGGGACTGTAAGGAGCAGAAATCCAGATTAATGCTCAAATGAGCTGGTTTTAATGGTTTGTTCTGAAAGGTTAAGTATGTCGTTTTAATAAATGAGTTTAATGTTTTAATAAATGAGTATAAAAAAGTATAATGTTTTCAGAAAAATTTACTATAGATTGGCTTTTTGTATATGATTTTGAAATGAAATGGTTAATGAGATGTGTCAGTCATTAAAACATCAATTCTAGTCAATAATGAATTTTAACATTGAATAATGATGTTTATTTTACAAAATACTCTCAGAAAAATGCCACAGTCTGTTATAAAAATCAAGATGATTAATGTATCTTTCGGAATACTTGAACTTACTCTAAAACTCAAATTTCTCAGGCTTTTATTAATCCACTGTATAGGTTTTCGGCTGTATTTGCTTATTCCACACCGCAGCCATCTTGAGAATTAAATTGGAAAATTTGGAAAAAACCCAGAGGTGTGAAGAAAAGGAAGAACAACAGTGACAGATGAAATGTTTTGCTTGATGTAAGCTTTGTAATTATGGTCTGACCATTAATGTAGTATATTTAGCATTTATCTTTGCTATTGCTGATGCAGCTTTCATCCAGTTACTGTATCATTTTAATAAAATAGCCATTGGGAATCAACATGCATTTGCAGCACACATTTGTACATCAATAATGTACAATCTTATAAGCAGATCCAAGGTGGTTGTCCACACAATGGTTGTTTACCGTTACTTACGGTCCACCGGAGCCTTGTTTTTGTTGGTCGCAGCTTGAAATAGCATATTAAATAGTACATCTGCATAACCCAGTCTGCATCTGAAAGAGACGTTGTTGATGTAGAAGAGCCACTTTGTGTCTTGTTGCTGTGCTCAATATTGCCATGATAAGAAACTGTCTTGGTAGAAGAATCTGGCTATTGCTAATTTAGTTTTAAGGATACTACACAGATGTGTTCATAACTGGGTATTGATGGTCATTAGAAACTGTTTGGTATAATTGGTTGAAGTTGGTGCAAGTTTATTTATAAGAACTGATACTGGTTTGAGGTATAAAAAAAAAGAAATATATTGATTTAATTTGATATTCAGTTTGATAACTTTTCATTTAGTAAAACAACAAAAATAAACAATTATTATTGATGTTTCTGTTCTTTTCTTATTATTGTTTTTGTTGTGTTTTTAAATACCTGTACAAAACTTTCACACAGTACTTAATGGGACATCATTATTTTATATTTTTATTGATTCATTCACAAGACACTTGATTTTCAGTTTGACCCTATGCCTCACTTATATTTTGAGAAATGGATATGGAGTCTTTGTCCACTAGAGAATGGCTACTTTTTTTTTGCTTAGTTTTAATTTAGTAAAACAACAAAATTATTTCATTCAGCATAATCAATATTTATGTTTATGTAATTGTTTACAGCATTTTGCACACATTTTAAACAAAAAAAAATCATCCCAAGATTGTGAAATATTTTTTTAATCAGAGCTGTAAAAGTGACCTTTTAAGTCAATATCAACACAGTGTGCCTTATTAGTTTGGTCTTTCACCTCACCCGTAGGTGGAGAAATTTAGATGCGGTCTTATCCCATTGACTAACAATCAAACTAGCTGAACACCTTTCAGTAATCTGCCACTCCAAAGCCACACCATTAATTATGAACAAATAAAAGGCTTAATATATTTTAAACACAAACATAGTGCACAAATAAACACAAATAAATCACCCCCTGTTTATGAAGGTCAAAACTAGTGATTTGTATCAACAAACCTAAAGGTGGAAACGTGTTGTTTTTAGCTCTAAATTTGGGCAGTTTTAACATGTAATTGAATCACGTCACAAGTCAGCCTCAAGTGGCTGGTATAGGAAATGCAGTTCAGTCACTTCCTGTTGCCCATCTAGAGTGGAAAGTTAACGCCTGATTTATCCAATTAGTTATTTATAGTATGCCTACTTTAAAATTATTTTAAAGTACTATATTTTACTTTACTGCTTGTTACGATATTCTGTAAGCATCTATTTTTGCCTCAACACTCCAGCCAAGGTGAATTTTTTTAGAACAATGAAAACTGTGTTGTTGACTCCTGTCATTCCTGTATTGGAGTGATCTGATTATGTCTGATTAGGTAAGATTGTGGATATCGTTGACCTTAATGCAGTCAGTTCTTGTGTAAATAAAGCTCAGTGCAAATCAAAACGGAAATTAATAGGAACCGTTTTAAAATAATGGACAACATTTTTTTACAGAAAAACATCTTTGGAAAAACAACATCAAAATTTTTAACTTGTCTTTGTTGCTTTTTATTTACATTTTCAGAATCGACCCCTGTCGATTAAAGTGTTAAAAAAAATTATATTTTTTTTAAATACATTTAGAACAGTCAACAATCAATAATGAGACCAATGATGTGAATTATACATTAATCTGAAAAAAAGAATACTTGCTTATTATTTGGCAAACCTCAACCTGCCATTGTTGGAAAATAACGCTCCCGCTCTAATGTGTGAAATACAAGACCTCAAGGTTTAACCTGTATTTCATGTTTAAAGTAATATATTTGGTCCTTCAGGTGCTGTCTTGCTGTGAACTCGATTAGATCTGATGTATTCCCACTCTCTGAGCTTTCATATCAAATCGAGCAGTTCTTCTCTCTGTTGTACTTGCGCTTTTACCTGAAGCATCATAAGCCTTGCCTTGTGAAAACAATGTGTGAAAGACAGCATGCAAGATAAAACACGAGCTGGTGGACTGATACTTGGATCAAGCTTATCACACCGGCTCAGAGAAAATCGAGAGTGAAAGAACAAGGCAACAAGAGGGCGAGGAGGAGTCGTCACCCGGCTCACATTAAGAAAAATGTCAGAAAAGTGGCCTGCCAAGATTAGCTGGCTGTAAGCCCACTCTGTCCATCATTAGAGCTCATTAAAGATGGCTGGAAAAGCTCCGAGCACTCTCTGGAAGTGCGAGGGCTTGCACAGTTGCCGTTTTCTTTTACTTTGATCAATTACTGAATCGAAATGAGACTTTTGCTGGGTCTTGCTTTGGGCTGCCTTGTTGACCTCTTCAGGTTTTAATGATTTAAAGATTTATTGGACTTTTCTCAGGTAGGCATTGAATAAATCATTCTTGCTGAACCTTGATGTATTTATAATTGGTAACCATTTGATAAAGACTGCATTGGTCAATATATAGCAATGATATTATTGCTGGAATTTTACAGCTGTGTTAGTTACATTAAGTTGCAAAAATGGTGTTTTAAAATTTGGCTTGATGGATGTTCAGTAGCAACGACCACAGCACAACCCAATAAGTGTAAGTATAGAAAAGAAAAGAGAATGTTCTAGTTTCTCCTCAACTCACCCTTGTTCATTTGACTAAGACAGGGAGCGACTGCTGACTCACTAACAATATATCTGATGAGGTGCGAAGGGTACAGAAAAATGACCCACATGAAAATGCAGCTTCTTTAATTAAAATGTACTCAAGTGCAAGTTAAAGTGATTGAGTACGTGTAAACATTTTTTTTTTTTACAGCAGAGATGTTTTAATATCAAACTAATTGAACATTCAGTTGAATTTAAAGATTAAAAATCTCTTACCTTTTTAGGTAAAATAAAAAAAAATCAATTCTAATTTTTAACCTCATGTCGTCCGAAAATAGATTTTGAAACTAGATTGTAGGTCATTTATATTACTAGTTATATTCTTAATTATATTTAAAAAAATCTTAATTACTCTATAATTGCCTCAGATGCATCAGATGGAGGGAGAAAATACAAAGGAGGAGTGTTATTTAGGGTCTTTATATTTACAGGTAACATTTCTTTTACTACCTAAGCGGTTACTAACAAACTTATTTTTCCCAGATTTTGATTTTGTGCTGTGATTATGTCCATGCTGTTATAAGCAGTGGAGAGCAGCGTTCTACCCGGGCAGAAGGTGCACTTCACCGTAAAGTTATTTTCCTTCCATTGAAGATATTCAAAATAATGACTGAATCTCCACATGTCAAAATTAGCTTTCTGTTGCTGGGAACTTCCCTCTGAAAAAGAGCTTTCTGTTGATGCTTCCATTTTTCCCCATCTGTCTTTGCGCTCTGCTGCTGGATGTTGACCAATCGGTGATGGTGGTAAATGATACCTCGTGCCAAACCCAGACCAATCACTGTTCCATTCATGCCCACTTCTGTTCTCTGTGCTGTGTGCCCTGTGTGTGATGAAGATGCTACTGGCAAATATAACTCAAGTAACTACTTTGGGAAAACTGTAATAATATTACCATTTTCCAACAAGTATTGCCTTATACTTCTAGTTACTGAAAAAAGTAATATTATTACGGTGACTAATTACTTGAAACTAGTTACACTCAACACTGCTGATGGTGTCAAATCTTTGATTTGATTTATCTGTTGAGCAAATGGTCTTGTTGTTTTCCTACCTTTCCCTGATTCTGTTATTTTCTAGTTAGAGCATTCAGTTGGTACACCTGGGTTTTTCTTGTAATGTTTGATTGGTTCCCCTTTTTAAGCTTCCCTCAGTTTTCTCTTCCTAGCGGGCACTTACTTTTGTTCATATGAAAGAAGTCAGTTATCTTTCTATTTCTTTGCTTTTTTATTCCAGTTCTTTAGTTAGAGTTTTCTAGTCTTTGTTTTCCCCCTCGTGGGTTTTGCTTTGTTGGCCTTGTTATCCTGGGCTTGTTATCGTTACTTTAATAAAATATCATTTTAAAACTGTTATGCAATTGGGATCCGTGTTCTTCTCTTGGCCACGGCGACCTGAGAGCTGCAGAAAGTGCCTTATGTATTTCTTAGTCAAACTAGTGACTTGTAGTTTCACCCCATATGCACAGTTGGTAAAATCAGTTTGCTTTTGGTTGATCATTAAAGTGTGGGGAGGGTTACTCACTCAAACACTTACTGTGGTGTACATTCTTCCTTTTTTTCATGCATTTTTTGCAGTAAAGTTCACGTGAAAAAATGAAATACAATCTACTCTAGTAAAAGAAGACATTTTAACACATACTTTAAAAAGTAGAAGTGTACACCAAAATACTCAATTACAATAGTGAGAGTAAATGTAATTCTCTACTTTCCAACATTTACATATATAATTATCTTTTATAAACATCCAGAGTTTGATGAAAAGGTGGTTTTGGATCCAATCTGATGAAGTGGTTATTTAATTATTTTATTTGATTTAATGTATTGTTTTTTTAAGCCATGGCAGATCTAAAAATCATGTAAACAAGAGATCTTGTAAAAATCATTTTTTTAAATAGAATACCCTGATAACTGACTTTTACTGGATTTTGCACTCATTGCAAATTAATCACAAAACCATTTAGGGATAATTTATACACAAGAGTGTTACCCTCCTAAATCTTTATTATTTTTATTACTACTACTACTAATAATAATATTAATAATAATAATAGGTCACAGCAGATTTTTTAAATCCCCATTCATTAAAAAAAGTTTAAGGAGAACTCTGAGTGAACCTTTTCTTTCTCTAAACATTACACTCACTATCTTTATTTTAATAGCTGCTGATGCATTACTTGTGCAATCCTCACAGATGGTTTAAAGTATATCCATTTAGAGCATCTTAACAACCAAGTGAATAGAAGCTTATCTAACACCACTATTTTACTGCACCTCTTCCTCTTTCTAAAAGCAATTTCATACACGCTAGGCTATAGAATCAGCAGTGGTGAATATGTGAAGCTTTTATGTTCAAAAACAGTGTTCACGCCATGTCTGGCTAGATTTTTCATAAACATGTCGTTGTCAGTACTCTCGCTACTCCTGTAGATTTTCTTTGGGAAAGTACTTTTCCTCGTAGTAGATTATAGCCTGAAAATGGGACAACGGCACATTTTTTACCAATTTCTCACGGAAGTTGACACTGATGTGATGGTGGATGCAATGAACTGTTGGAAAATCATTACAGGATCCTTTTACAGCTTAGCCGAGGTTAGTCTGGCTTAGCCGAATGATTTCTATCTCCTCCACATCCTGTTATCTGTCATTACTCGTCATTACCTGAACCTTCTCTCCTAATAAACTTGTGCTAAGCATGACAGGCTGGAAGATAAATAGACCATTACATTTTCAAGCCTTTTGGGAATATTCAAGATAAATCTTGACTTTAAAAGGGTGCTCAATTTTAGTTAAATCAGACAAAATGTCATTTTAACCAAAGCAAAAACCAAAAACTAAGACTACTAGATGGATAAATTGTAATCGTATCTATTTCTATAAACAAACCAACACACAACTGTTCGCTCATTAAGCCCACTTCTTAGTCTCTGTTACAGATCTGGATTAAGCATAAGAACTGCTTAATGCGGTACAAAGGGACAAATACTATATAATACAAGTTTATTTACAGAGCACATTTCAAAACAATCAACATTGTCCAAAGTGCTGCACATTAAAACAAAAGAACAAACCTAACGGTTAATAAAACAAATTATAAAATATAAAACAATGAAACAAAATAAAAACTTTTAATCATGACAGATAAAACTTAATTAATACATGACCCCTCAATAGCATTATTGCACTACTTGTTGGCACATGCAAAATGTACCCATTTCTTCCTAATATTTATTTTTTTCCTCTTGAATCTTCCTTTTCCGGATCAGACAGTGGGGTTGTTCTGGATCAAGATAAGCTGCAAAAGCAGTTAATCTGATTGGTCTGCACTGAGCAGCACTACGATCAAGCCATTTTGAACTCCCAGAAAATTAAAATAATATGCACAAACAAATCTGAATACAATTTGAGGACATGTAGTAAAAGTAATTTAACCTAAGTTTTATTAATAAACTCCATTATTTAATAAATTTTTACCGATACTTACTTATTTTAAGTAAACTCAACATTTGAGTAAAATCAAATAAAGATAATCACATTTCTCTAGTAAAGTATACTATTGACTTTACAAATCACCTTTAGGAAACTGGAAACTTCAATTTAAAAGTTTTTAATATAATTTAACAAAACATTATTTTACTAATTCATTGTTATTCACTGTACAAGAACGTGTTTTTTAAGGTGGTCAAGTTCTTATCATGAATTTACAATACTTTTAGTTATATTGTTAGCAAATCAGCAGTCTTCAAATAAACAAGGCTCAATTGAGGAGAATCTAGTAAATTCTCATTACTTTTCTACACTTAAATTTATTGGGTTATGATGTGTTTCTTGCTACTGAACCGTCCATCAAACCACATTTTAAGACAATTGTTTTCTTTGTAACCAACACCTCTGTATATAAATGACGTTTAAAATCTATTTACAGTACAGTTTTATGATGTTTCACATGTATAAATACAGTAAAAAAAAGTAAATTTTTGCTTATTTTTCAGTACATTTACTATTAAGGCTATAATTAATAATACATTGAGATTATTCATTGTCAATTGAGCATAACAAGGCACCCCCATAAGGTCTAGTTTTTATTTTATTTATGTGTATTTTTAAAGTTCTTGCTAAAGCACAAACAGTAAAAGGTTTCATTTATGTACGAGGCAGTACGAGGGAGCAGGCAACTTCTGAAGATAAAACACCGTAATAATAAATACACATGAAAGAAATATAGCAGTAGCCCCTCACGGATGACTGCCACCAAGCAAACAACAAATAAAGTACGAGGCCTGGTTGTTTCTTGCCATGATTTGCAGTCTGTTTCATCATAACACAGAAGCATCTCACAATACTATAGACGAAAGACCAGTGTTCACCAACTGAAATTAGCTACCTAGCATCTAATCATGCTTTAAGCACAAACCAACCACACATTTGGTATATTCTAAATCTCTTCTTAAGAGCTGGCAAGGCTGCTGCTGTGGGTCTTCTCTGTTCTGTTGTAGTAATGCACTCAGCCATGCGTGCACCCTGGGTCTTTGACGTACAGTGCACACAGTGACAAAAGAAATCAAGATAGGCACCCTGGGATTACTGCCTGCCACAGATCGAAATTGAGAAACGTGCATGTCAGAAAAACCATCCTCCTCCAGAGCTCAACCGCCCCACTCTTTAAGCCGTCAACCCAGTGAGAGTGCGCACGTGCGTGTGTGTGTTCCACCTCAGGAAGGAGTATCTTTGACAATAGGGTTATTAAGATCTGCTCAAACCCCAATTATACATCGAAATCAGTTGGATTTAGCACTCTCTAACAACTACTCTGCACATCCTAGTGTGGCACCCACTTAATTATGCCGCTCAGAATTGAGTCTTTTCACAATCCGAAGTAATTACCTTTTGTGTGGAACAGAGCTCTTTGGTCAGTCGGCTCTTGGATGACTTTCCTGGATAGCCTTTGGCAGCAGCATTAGCGGTCAGAACGTCAGCTGTCAGTTAGTCTGAGCTTTAGCACAAGAGGTTGCTTCAAGCTCGATGTTTGGGCCCGGAGCTCTCCAATAAATCAATACAGGACGTGTGAGACACCAGAAACGAGGACCCTTACCGCAGGCCCTGTCTGAGATTCCAAGCTATTCTTTAGAGTCGACGGAAATGCGATCTGCCTCAGTTTACCCATCCATCATTCTTTACTTTCCTGCCCATAGAAGCCAGTTTATTTTAGCAGAACTGAAAATTAGACTGTAATGATCGCACCCGTGCAGCGTGTGTACAGACTGCTTAGGCAGGGCTGCTGTTTGATTGATTACTTTTATTGTCTGCATAGTTTTGCCTGGGTAGATGTTGTGTTGCTTTTTAAAACCAAACCATTTCTGGTGGAGTGAAGTGCAGAAGGCTTTGTTGTGACCTGCAATGTTGCTGTGCTAGCAATCAGTCACAACCAAGCCAAGTGCTCTCTACATACAACCTATAGCTCTGGAAGTGCACGAGTAATGATTGTGAATATGCCGCTGAATGCCAGTAATTACAGCTAGAATGTTCTTTAGCCTTGGTGAAGTTGGCATCTACAAAATAGCCAGAGTTATTACATCTAGGAAACCAATGTTGCAGCATATAATATAGTGAAGGTTTCTATTGAATTTGAGTCCAGCAACAAGTATATTTGGTTTCTCGGGGGAAATCTTGGCTTGACTTGCTTTGTGCTCCAAGAGTTTTAATCACAGGTAGGTGCTTTTCTTTAAAGTACAATATTATAATAATTTTGCCTAGGTTTTCAAAATCTCAAATGTCTTCTTTTGATTCAACAAAATTCAATAAATGTGGCTTAAATGTTAATACACTTTTAATGGAAAGTTGATGGAGTTAACTTTTAGACACACATTTAAAAATCTTTTAGGGTGTATGTGTGTGCGCGGGGGTCTGTGTGTGCACACACTACTAATGAAAATAGTTTGCTATTACTTTTGCATCCCAAAGAATGCTTTGTGAAATTCAGAATCTTGTTAGTAACTAAACAAACTTGTAGCCAATCAGCAGGAGCTATTAACATAAAGGTGAGGTGCTACTGGTCAAGGGCATGTTTGTTTTTGTGATTTTAAATGTGGAACACTGGCTCTCAGAAACTGCATATACAAACCTCCAATTTTTTAGTTCAAGTCAACACAATATAATTTCTGTTATTCTGCTAAAATGACATGTAGAGCAGCAAGGAGAAGGGCGGGAAGTGAAAGTTGAGTAAATTCATAGTTGAATCAACTCTATGAATCTATTACTTACTGCTCAACAAAAGAGTGGCAAGGAAAGAAATACATTGTTTTGTTGAAATATAAGTTATTTCAACGATTAGAAAACATAAAGTATAAATATAGACCATTTATGTTAAATGAACACTATCATGGTGAACAAAATCTATCATATTTACTTCCATAGTTTCATGACCCTTTAAACCAGGTATGGGCCAAGTCTCTTCTGGATTTTGTTCTAACCTTGTTTTTGGAGACAAATCATTAGTTTCAAACAAGCTCAGAGGAGCTGAATTAATAGAATCAGGTGTGTTGAAGGTGAATTGTGCTCGAATGTTGCTCACCTTACCTACCTCTGACTGTAAGGCCATATAAACCCATGAGGTTTGGTTCCCAACCATTCCCTATCGGTTATTATAAAAAGGATTTGGAAGGAAACTAAAAGTGTATTAGTAATTTAGGTTCGTGCTTCACATTATTAGTTGAAAATGAGCAAAACACAACGATTAATAATAAAAAAAGCTTGCGTTCATAGGTAAACCTTGCAGTGTTCATAACAGGGGTGAAAAATCTCATTCCTATTGGGCCGCAAAACGAGAATAGCTTGAAACAAGCTAAAAGGAGGTTAGTTAGTAGCATCAGGTGTGTTGCTTGAAGGTTGAAGTTAATTTGAGTTAGACTGTTAGTTCGTCATTGCCATCCAGTGATATATACAATCTGATCTTTTTGACAATTGCCTCTAGGGTTAGTCAATAAAGTGTCAACCTCCACAAGTTGTGTCCTAGAACCAATGTTTGGATTTCGCCACTCTAAAATGTTTAAAATTTCAAGGGAGTTCAGTGTTTTTTAATGGTGATTTTATATTACATTATATATAACTTGAGGTTTAGGTTTGAAAAAATAGTGCATTTTGGTTTTTGCCGAAACTTATTTGAAAGTAATTCAAGAGACTGCAAGAATTGTCGGAAAACATATTTTACACTCACCTAAAGGATTATTAGGAACACCTGTCCAATTTGTTATTAATGGCAGTTGCTTCATTTTAAACAATTTTGAGCGTGGCATGGTTGTTGGTGCCAGACGGGCCGGTCTGAGTAATTCACAATCTGCTCAGTTACTGGAACTTTCACGCACAACCATTTCTAAGGTTTACAAAGAATAGTGTGAAAAGAGACAAACATCCAGTATGCAGCAGTCATGTGGGCGAAAATGCCTTGTTGATGCTAGAGGTCAGAGGAGAATGGGCCAATTGATTCAAGCTGATAGAAGAGCAACTTTGACTGAAATAACTACTCGTTACAAGCGAGGTATGCAGCAAAGCATTTGTGAAGCCACAACACGCATTACAAATAAGAAAAAAAGAGGCTACAATTTGCACGAGCTCACCAAAATTGGGCAGTTGAAGACTGGAAAAATGTTGCCAGGTCTAATGAGTCAGAATTTGGTGATTGAGAACATGGATCCATCATGCCTTGTTACCACTGTGCAGGCTGCTGGTGGTGGTGTAATGGTGTGGGGGACACTTTAGGCCCCTTAGTGCCAATTTGGCATTGTTTCAATGCCACGGCCTACCTGAGCATTGTTTCTGACCATGTCCATCCCTTTATGATGGCTCAACCTCTGATGGCTACTTCCAGCACGATAATGCACCATGTCACAAAGCTCAAATCATTTCAAATTGTTTTCTTAAACATGACAATGAGTTCTAAAATGTACTAAAATGCCCCCCACAGTCACCAGATCTCAACCCAATAGGGCATTTTTGGGATGTTGTGGAACAGGAGCTTTGTGCCCTGGATGCGCATCCCACAAATCTCCATCAACTGCAAGATGCTATCCTTTCAGTATGGACCAACATTTCTAAAGAATGTGAAGCACCCGTTTGCTAAATATGATGTGTGTAGAACAAATTTGGGTGATGACTATAAAATAACAATATGGACCAGTTAGGTTCGACTATGGAGTCTGGGGAAAAGATAGCAAACTGACACCAAGGTTTCAATAATTGCCTGCTTAATATGAGGTACCATTTGGAAAGATAAACAAAACAAAACTAGAAACAGAAATATAGACTTAAGGAAAAGAAGTTTGCGCATACACACTGCAAAAGATAGACCGGTCTGTACATTGATGTAAATGAATCAAAAGTGCACTTTTGTAAAATACCCTTGATACCAAACAAAAAGTTTAATCAAGCACAAAGAGTTCTTCCGACAATTTTCTTAATCAAATGTCTGTTCAGTAATTAACTCAGAGTTAGTACTCATCCTAGGCCTGCTCCAGGTTGGTGAGGTGGCGTGAAACCGATCCCACCTTGATGTAGGATCCAACCAAGTCCAAAAGGGATGAGACTGAAAATTCACAATGTTCCAGATTCGTGGGGGCTCGCCATCCAACTCTCACGGTTTCCAAAAAACCTGACCTATACGAGGTCAAATAATAATATTCAAAATTCATAAAGATTGTATAAATGCTAAGTCACTACAGCATTCAAAGTTACCAAATAAACCTAAATATCAAAACACATGAAACACAAACACACATTGATACAAAACAGCAAAGTCAGTTGTACAAACAATTGGCAAACTAATAAACTCAAACACAAATACTCAACAGAAGCTTCAACCGAAAATACACAAATAACTTGACAAAACTCTCCAAATCAGTTTCAAGGGATGACTTAAATTCCGCTGAACACTTCACAGCAACCAGATGGGTCAGAACAGTGTTTGGCATTTTTCTCAATGACTCTCAAAATGGAGTTTAAATGGGTGTTTCCAGCCAACGCCCAAAAAATTTAAAGGGGCAGTACATCTATTGCGACACACATTTAAATCATAATTTTAATAAGGCAACAAATCTGAAATGACAATACTTATATAATAAAGACAATAAATGAAAGGGTTTAAAGAGGTTTGTGAAATTAATATCATAATAAATTATACAAAAAAAATGCAAATATTGAAAGTACTAAAAGAATTGATAATTCTAAGTTACAAAAGTGCACATCTTACACTTGTGCTACAAATGCTTTCAGCACTTTGTTGAATCAATGTCACGTAGAATTAAGGCAGTTCTGAAGGTGAAAGGGGGTCAAACACTGTATTAGTATGGTGTTCCAAATAATCCTTTAGGTGAGTGTATATGTGTAGGTAATAGACCTAATGTGTACAATTATCTGAAGCAATACACCAAGAAGCAAAATAGTTTTGCCTGATAGAGACACAAAGACATGATGAAAAAAGAATCAGGAAAGCAATCACATTGGTAACTCAATCTAGACAACAAGCAGATCTAACAGAAGTTGGAGACTTACACAAGGAAAAAAACTATAAAAGCAAAGCAAACTAAATGAACCAATCTAATGAACATTAAAAATAAAAAATAACACACTTGAAAGATAGTAAACAGGACCTACAAGAGTATGACTTAGTAAATCCATTTGAGCGTTTGATTAAACTGAATGAAATAACCAGTAAACTATTTATTTTAAATTATCTACATCACATGCACTTTTTTCTTACAGCAAAAAATCAACAACATTTTCAAGAGTTTATAGTGAAGAATTATATTCTCCATAATGTCTGCCAGTTTTAACAAAGAGAAGTTGGCACTTGAACTTATATTTTCCCCTCTCACATTATTGGTTTAAATGTGCTACCAAACAACCGACTCCAGCTTTGTACTCATGTAGCAAATTTGAAAGAGGGTTCTTAATATTGAACTCCATGCAGCATGCCATTAACTGAGAGCGGAGGAACAATAATAATGTGCTGTGGTTATGGCACTCGAAGTGCGTATTGGACACATTAAAGGTCATGAGGACTGAAAGGGTGCTTTGTCCGCAAGCCTTAGACAATAATGACTTTTTACAGCGTTTGCAACAAGATTCAGTGCCAATGTGGCTAGTGCGAATGTAGTTACGTTTATATATATTTGCAGGTTATTTCTTAGGCATTTTTTTGTATTTACAAGATGGTGTGAGATATAATTTATTGTAGAGCAGGAATGGATAAGTTCTGAGATCACAGTCTGCTGTTGATCAAGCCTCACTGTAATTGATGTTCTTGGCAGAAATTACATTTTACCTCACAACTAATAGGAGTTAAGTATTTAATTACCTGACCCATGTTACAAGTTGATGTTTTACTCATTAATGACTAAAAGAGTATTAGTTTTTATTCATTTATATTGGAAAAAACTAAAAGTGCCGTAAAGGTAAAAGCATTGGAATGTAAATATTAACTATGATCCTTACATAATTCACAACCAGTTGTTAGCATTTGTTTACTAAACTAAAAACCAGAAGAGTAAGATAGGATACAACTTTTAGTATTGACAGTCAAGATAACAGTCTTCACTGCTTCATGTTGCATGCCTTAAATTACATGTATATAACCGGTTCACTCAGAACTGATACTGGAAGTCAATATAAAAACAGCCACAAGCATCGAGTCAGGCAAAGCCATAACACACAGTCACACTATGCTAAAATAACTAACTTAGTCAAACATAACTAAATTAAGATGGCCACTGAATCTACTGAAAATCCCACCCCATCAGCCACCAGGTTTTAAAAAAAAAATACCAATCTCGAAATATAATTAATCTAAACAGCAACAGGGTTCACTCTGATGTACTTCACCTCCACACTCCCATCTTAAAAAAGAAAATATTGCTTTAAAATGAGATTTCAGTAAACTCAAGCTCATGCCTTTATAATCCAGTGCTTTGTAGTCACATCATTTAATGCCTTATCTCAGGTCAAAGTTAAATTCAGCTCAACTTTCATTGAAGCGGAATCCAAAATCTTTCTGCATAGACTCAAACTTCTGGTTTCGCATCGATGTATATTCAAATCAATGGAATTGTTTTCATAGTGTGATCACGTCATGACAATTGTTGATGTTTTTTAGAAGCCATTCACTGTTATGTTTTCCTGCTCTTTAGGGGTAGTTAGTCACCCTGTAAATGCGTTCTTAATTAGAGAGTAAGAATGTTGTGAATGGTGGCAAACCGTTGTGAACATATGGCAGAGCACCGATGACTTTTAACCTGAAATTGTAAACTTAGAATTAGATTTTTGGAGCATGCAATATTTTTTTTTCATATAACTTGGCAGCATCCACTCTACTGATGCTTAAAATGCTTAATCTTATCGACAGGCTTCATGCTTGGTTGTTACACAAGTTGTCTAAAATTTGTCAAGCATTTTACATACAGATCATAAAACCAGTTTCACAAAAAACTGTGTTTACATGAGATTTGCAATGTAACTTACAGGCACAGCTCAAACAGATGCTTAAGAAGTGATGCTCTGGTATATAATGCAGTCCATGTTGATGATAATGTGCCCTCTGAAAAATCAAAGACATAAATTTGTAAAACAGCACAGTGCTAGAGTGCATGGAAATCTACCCTTCCCCTACAAGTGCCTCCCGCTTGATGCATAGCCTTAATAAGGACTTCTGAGAACAGGTAGTATTGACCAGTCCAGACTGTTACACAAGGAAAAATTGACAAATTAAAACAAAACTAGGCTGTTAACCTTGTATTTTATTAAAAATTGTTTATTATGTATTATTGCAAGATGGACTTTTTTTTCCAAAAAGTCTCAATCTTTTGAGGAGTTGTTTCAGTCACTCACACATGTTTATTTATTTTTTTCTTTTTCTTTTTTTTTTCTTCTGAAACTCCAAACATATGTCATTTTAATCTAGATTCAACAGTAACCTCTCCAACACTTGTCCCCAGCGAGCTCCCTTTAGATGTACCTTAGATCAAGTGTGGTCAGGAGGACAGTTTACCCAGAGCGATATCTCTTCTTCATCCACCTTTTCTTTTGTCTCACAATCTGGAGCTTGCTGTCTGGTGTAGAGTTTATGGATACCGTCTGCCCGGCTGATGAATTATGGATCTTGAGCTGTGACATCTGGCACTGATAGCGTCAGGAGCGTGAGGTTAAGCGAGATAGGTGATGTTAGCTCCATATGTGCATGCAAGTGTGTCTCAGTCCAGCATTCGATCCAGTAGCAGCGGAGCTTGAAAAGACACTAATAGCAATGGACCGAGAAGCATGGGGAAATGGAAAGAGGTATCCTCAGAAAAAAAAAACTTTTTTTTGCACCTTGACATCTCCCCAGACTGGAATAAAAGAAAACAGTAGAGCAGAAAAATTGTGTAGGAGAGGAAGCAAACGTGTACTGCAAGAATTATGTCTTCTCCCAAATGTGTGGGAAGATGTGCAATGCAATGTACACATGTTAGCTCATATACAATTACAAATACAGTCCATATTTCTACTGGAGACCGAGTATGAGTAGACAATGCTGGTGAATTATTATCATATTTTTTTAAGCCTCTTGACTTGTTTTTAGGAGCAGGAATCCATAATGATTCAAATTGTCATGGTAACAAGGGAAACTGCAGGTGGTGGAATTGATGATTGCTTGACCAAGAGAGAGGGTTAAGTTTAGAGGAGGTAGCGTGCTGCTTTGCCCTTTGAATTAAACTGCCTAGAAAAGCGTGGTGTATTTTTGGAGCAACATTTGCTGTAGCTGAGGGTCATTGTTACTCTGACCTCATTATTTAAATATGAACCAATGGCAAGATAATAGTTTTCTGCTGCATTTGTATAGATAAAAATTATTGTTAAGGTTTAATTTTAAAATTATTGCAATCATTGATGCAAACCGTTTTACAGATGTGTAAATGAAATGTTTTAAGGTGTTGCCAAGTTTAAAGAGTCGATGTGTTGATTGTTTTTATCAAATTAATTATTATGAAGCTATAACAGAAGTCATTTTCCGTTACATTAGCAGAGTGTACTTTAGCTTTCTGGTGTTATAAAGCGTTACATTAGCAGAGTGTACTTTAGCTTTCTGGTGTTATAAAACGTTACATTAGCAGAGTGCACTTTAGCTTTCTGGTATTATATAACATCACGTTAGCAGAGTGTACTGTAGCTTTCTGGTGTTATAAAATGTTACGTTAGCAGAGTGTACTTTAACTTTCTCTTGTTATAAAACGTTACGTTAGCAGAGTGTACTTTAACTTTCTCTTGTTATAAAACGTTACATTAGGAGAGTGTACATTAGCTTTCTGGTATTATATAATGCTATGTTAGCAGAGTGTACATTAGCTTTCTGGTATTATATAATGCTATGTTAGCAGAGTGTACTGTAGCTTTCTGTTGTTATAAAAAGTTACGTTAACAGAGTGTACTTTAGCTTTCTGGTGTTATAAAACATTACCGTTGCAGTAATTTTTCAGGGTTTAACAATGTTGGCAGTTGGAGGGTACCACTTTGGGCTAAGCGCTTCTTGTCTGTTTAGCCCCATGGGCTAAGTGCTTCTTGTCTGTTAGCAATATGAAACCCACTATTCTCACTAAAAATGAGATTGGTTAGTACCTGCATGGGCCACCCCTAGGATGCTGAGACTAGGGAAAGTGGTTCTCCCCCTGGGGTCTTTGTAAGTTTATAGCTCCCCAGTATGGTGAGTTAGAGGCTGGACTATAAAAGAACACCATCCTTTGAATGGAACGTTAAACTGTGGTCCATGCAGTCACTTAAAATCCAGGTGTAGGAATGTAATCAGGGTGCAGCAATAATGTCCTGGTATTATTTGGTTATCACTTTTGAACTTGATTTTAAGAAACAAGTTGCATGATCACAAGTTCAGTGACCACTTGCTACAATAGTTTATTCACTCCTGAAGACAGAAGTTTAAATGAACTATCTATTCTCTATGAATTTGTTTTTTTTTTGTTTTTTTTAATATTTTTTTTGTTTAGCAAATCGAGACGATCTGCACAAGAATCACATATAAACTTCACCCAGCAACAAGTTGAATGTGAACCAGCTGCAGCCAACATAGAAACAAAGAGCTAAAAATGTGAGAGAAGACACAACAAACTAAAAATTCCTAACTTAAACAATGTAACTGTAACAAATCCTCTTGTCAAATACACAGTTTTGTTTAGAATAACAAGATCTGGTCTGTTAACCGTAACAACTCTCTCAAAATGTGCATCAACAAACAAACTATTGTGAAAGTAAAAAAATTGCCCACAATAGACATTATACTAGCATAATATTACCCAGGTAGATGCTTTACATTGGTGCCGAAATAGTAGACCCTACCTCCCTCTCAACATTTAAGCTGCTCAAAGTGCATTTAAAACGCTATATAAATGAAATAACATGAAACCATGAAGTTTTATGATTATCTTCAAACACAGTAGCATGATTGACACTACTGTATGTTTCCCCTCACATTTTTATTTAGTTTTTACTTCCACTAACACATTCATTTTCAAGAAACCACATTAACATTGACTCATAACCTTCAACATCTCTTTGAAGAGCTCTATACTGACAAACACTGCTTTTAAAATTACAGTTATTTAAATCAACAAGCTGGTGTTTTTAAAATGCACCTCAAATTCGCTCTTGTTTTGCATATTCACCAGGCTAGGTGTAGGGCTGGCACTTTAATATATTGAACTGTATGATGGTGTAGTGTTAAAAAAAGCTATGGAGTTGGCTTTGCTTTTCTTTCCGTTGCATAAACAGCCTTGGACATAGAGCTTCTGATTAAATCACAAAGCAAATATGATTACTTTATGCACTATATAAATATCAACAGAACTTTCTGTCCAGTGGCCTTCATGCAGACCTTGAGGGTTACAGCATGAAATGGAGCTTATCTTTCATGTTCCTTCAGTGCTTGTGAGTTGAACAAATTTTCAGGAATTTGTTGGGATTGTGCAAAACTGACAGATAAGCTGGCATAAACTGCTGTGTAACTTCCAATTTGCTCTTTGCATGACCATACTGTGACATAACCTCCACATCCCTTCTCCATCTGTGTGTTTCTCTTTCTTACTCTCTTGTGTAATTTTACCTGGTCAGTTCCCGCTCATAGAAGGAATGGACATGTGTGTTGTTTTCACAAACCGAGAGTGGATCCGGCAAACTTGGCTCACATCATAGGACTTGTAGCAGGGAAATGGGGGCAGACAAAGACATTATAATCATACACCATCATTACCCAGTATCGTGAGGAATAGCTACCTGCACCAAGCAAAATCTTCCTGATGTGCCCCTCATTTGTACAGAGTCAACTGAAGACCCGTCCAGTGCTGGCATGGTAGCTGGTGCAATACTGGGAAGCCTCCTAGCCCTCGTTTTGGTTGCTGCGTTAATCACTGTATTAGTGATACGAAGTCGTCGCCAGCAGCATGGATATACAGGAGATGGTGAACAAGCTGTTTATGGCAACAAAACCCGGCTCTTTGGAGGCAAAAAGGTCAGCAAGAATGGCACGGGTGCCAACAACAATGGACCTATCTACACATACAGAGAAAGTGAGCCAGCAGTCTTAACAGAGAAATGTAACGAGTTCCCTCATTTAAAAACCAGTACACCAAGCGCCCATGACATCCTCTTGAGCGGCGATCTCAGTGAAGCAGAACGTAGAAAGTTTGAGGCTATGAATGACAGCATGGAGGATGAAGAAGAGGATGAGGGGTATGATCGATTCAGTGGAATTCCACCCAGCTACCAAATCCACTGTCATCAGGACGAGTGTGCGCCTTATCTGGACGACGACATGGAGTCCCAACGAGATGGGTCCATCATCTCCCGAACTGCCATCTATGTTTAAACAAAACTAAGAATATGCCTAAACAAATCCACTTGACTTTTTTTAAACAAAGGCTGAGTTTTTGTCTTTGAGGTGGTGGAACTCAGTCGTCAGTGTTTGATTTAGGTATGAAAGGACTTACTTTTGAGATGAAACACACACGTTGTCACTGCCCACCTCAAAATGTGTACTTTTAATAGAAGATTCTGACTCAATCTTAGATGCTGACAAGCCAATCTGTTGCTAAAACCAAGCATTCATTATTCATTCACTGCCACAAGCACAAATCTCAAGTAGGCCACTTTGAAGGGTGTGGAACTATTGTAATAGGCATGGTGGGAGTGGTTAAAAAAACAGTGTCTCTGAAACAATGTCAGCTCTTGCATTACCGCACAATTTAAACAGAGCAGAGAATGTCAGTTACCAAAACAGTTGGTTGTTTGTCTGCCAATGTAAAAACAAAAAACAACAAGTGCGGGAACTGGATAATTTCTATTATGATCGCCACACAGCTCCCATATATTATCTATTGTTTTGTAACTCTAAAGAAATCTTCAAAATGACTTATGAGAGCTGTAACCATGTTTTTTATACTCCTGGTCTCCCCGCCATCCTTTGCAGAAACGTTTCTGATTCAGGCCATGGATAATTCAGAGTGCGGAGAGAGCTGTGTGTTAGCTGTGTAATGCATCTATAAGGGCTGATGCATCTGTTTTCCCTCCTCTGATTAATACAGTTAAATCAAGCCCGTGCAACATCCCAAATCCCCAGACAGGAGAACATGGAACACCCACAATGCACAATTCAACACATTAGCACAACTGAATCCTTCCAGGGCAAAATTCATTGTGTTTTCTGCTGACTTCCCCAAAACAGATTAAAAGGATAGTTTCCCCCAAAGAGAAAGTTGTGTTTTCTGTTCCTTCCTTATGTTTTCGCTCTGCCAAACAGAAAACTTCTTAAGCATTTTTTTTTCTTTACTCGAAAGTTAAATGAAATTGAAATATTTTGCATCCAGCAGTTCTCCAGGACTTGCTCAGTTTTAAGTGAAGTAGATTAATGCACATCGTAGATCGGTGGCCTTTAGAGATTTGTGACTGATGTGCCTTTGGGATTATTTTGGACCACAGAGCGAAAATGGAGCCTAGTTGAGGGGGAAATGTTAAGCCAGGCGGCATATGTTGCCAGGTTCAACAGAGTCCACACTCCTGAAAAGCTGCCAGCTGTGAAAAAAAGGTCAAGGGACCTAGTGCTCTCAATGGATTCTCAGTAGTAAGATTAGGCCACTTGCTTTTTCATGTCCTTACCGGAACGGGTCAGAGGAGTGCTTTGAAGGCTAGCCCTTGCAGACTTTTCCTCCAACAACAAAAACACTCACAATAGCATTAGGCGTGCAGATGTGGATCCATTTGTCTCTGGATGCTGGCGACTGCATGTTTTGCATAATAACACACAGCTTCTGTGAATTCTCCGGCTGGGCTTTGAATAACTTTGAGCTGTGACTCATACATCCTTGATTTCACCACGTCTTCGCTGGAGGAAGGTTAGAGCGATAATGACTAAGCAGCAACACACTCACCGATGCGACACGAGTCAGTCAGAAGCCAGGATCCGGCATGGGTGATATATAGCATGAGTAATTGGGAGATTATGCTATCAGGACCCAGTGACTGTAAAGGCTGTAGTTACTGTAGTGTTCACCCACACTGAAGACTTGCAAGGCTGTTAATTTGTCCCCTCGCTAAAGCTTTTCCCATTGCATAACTGCCATGAAAATTAGGACGACAAGCTGCTTTTTGAGAGGTGCCCAGGCCTTGAAATATTCTAGCTGATAATGGTGGCCACAAATAAGAAGGGAAGCAAAGTTCATCATAGTCTTGTTTATGCTGAGATTCCAGATGTTAACTTTGTTCCTTTTGGTCCTGGAATTCAAATCTTTCTAGTGTATTCATGTGTCTAGTAGGGCATTGAGTTAATTGAAGACACCGTTGGGAACAATGCTGTATGAAACTTGACAAGATGGAAAGAATTGTTGCCATAACACGTTTTCACATAGTATTAGTTTTTATATTTTAGTATATTTATATATTAGTATTAGTAATTATATTTAATAGTAATGTAAATGATTTAATAATTAGTGTTTGTTTTGCACAATCCCAAGGTGATATTAAGGAGAAATTGTTGAAATAACATTGGTGAAATGTATCTGGATAATGTTTTACAGCAGAAAAAATATAGAAAGTCTTTGGCAGCTTCTATTCCACTGTTTATGCCTAAAATATCTAATTAAGGTCATAAGGTCTTCTGCTGCCTATTCTGGTGGATACTGGATGAAAGCCAGTGGTACTGAGGCTATTGCAGCACCACAAAAACCACACAAAAAACCTGTGAAATCACAACAAGGAATTTAAATATAAAAGACTCCAAACTAAGACTTGTACCATGGCCATTAGAAAACGTTTATCTTTTCTTTGAAATAATAAGTAAATATTATACATGAAGGGAAAAACTGATTATTTTATAATAAAATACAATAAAAATGTATTTGCTATACTACTCGTTACTTTAGTTTTAAATGACTATCTAAAAAGTTGAGGCATAAAACCCTTTAAAGGAAGATGATCATTTCTTAATTTTTTTTGTTTAATTTGGCTTATTTTAGTAGCAGTGATACAGAACGAATATCTTCAGCATTAAGTTGTCTACATTCAACATTGTAGCTATCACTATATTAATTGTATGTGTGTATATATATATATATATATATATATATATATATATATATATATATATATATATATATTTATTATACCATTAGCTAGAATATTCATGAAACCAAATATGATCACAAGACATAAAAGGACAAAATCAAAGTGCAGTACTTCTACGATGTTTTTGAACCGCAAAAAATAAAATCCAAATTAGATATATACATGAGTAACAAACTTTTAATAAACTAAAAGAAATTCAAATTGCCTAATAAAACTGAACTTTGCACAGAAGAGAAAAGGGTAAACATAAGACTAAGGAGTTAAAAAAACATTGTTCAAAATGAATGCATACTCTTTTCCTTCACCTTTGCATCCACTTACTTTTTCCTTTATTTATACATAAAGACATCCACTAGAGAATGTTAAATCACATCTTGACAGATTTTGTCATGATATAGTTTGTTTAATAAAAGTCAAGTATTTTTCTGTCCGACTGTCAGTTGAGCTTAATATCCGCCGCTAATGGGCTTTACTCATTTTTGCAAATGATTCATGATTGAGTATTCAAAACCTGTCCATCAAACCCTACTGTAGTGCCACAGTACCCATCATAGACCATTGCCTTTGCGGCTAGTCTTTAACTTAACATGTGAATCACTCCCTAAACATGCTTTTTGTCTAAATGCCCAGTTAAAGTTCGAAGATCAGTGTAAAAACAAGGGAAGATTAGTTTGAAGAACGATTTATTTCAAAAAGTCGACTCTTTCTTTTAAGAGAATGGATAAGCACAGCACATTCATATTTAAAACTCAAACATAGTGCCATGTTCCATCCCATAAAAAATTATCATGTTCAACAATTTCCATATTATGAGCTGTTTGAAATATTAAAGTTTTATGAAAATATGATTAAAAGAAAAATTCTAAATGTTCTTCTCTCTCTATTGTTAGGGTAATGTATACAAACAAACTGAACACGATTGTTTGAAACTTTAGATTACCTTTTACTTTTAATGTGGACAGCTTAGTATCAATGTGGGCTTCTTTGTTATTTTTTTCTGAAGTGAAATATAAACTTGTGCCGTCTAATCCAGCAATGCTGGAAATTAATGCCTCTCCCCTGTATAGCCACATGTTCTCAATTTAAAAAAACAAGGAGTATGTTTTGCTAAGTTGATGTAAGTGCCTTCTGGGATGTGTTATATGACTGGAAGCATGCCAGTACTCTTGTCAAGCTGAAACCATACAGTATACAATGTAAATGAACGCCAGACTTTGAAGCTGCAATCAATCCAGAACATTAAGGGAAGAAGAAAAACAAGACTGCCTGTGCAGCGGTAAATTGTCCCCACGTGAGCTTTCTTAATTGCACCGCATTATGGTGCAAGTCATTATTAACTCATCAGCTTTTGGATGCCATTCTGAGCTGGCTGCAAATTGGTATTTTTTCACTGTTGTGTTGTATTGTCAAGTTGTGACACTGTGTGTGACAAAAACATTTGGATGAAGCGTCAGAGATTGTTTTGTGTAAAGCTGCAGGTTCAGATTACATCACCCATAAATGCTGTACCACCTATACTCTCTCTTCTTAAGTTTCTTGCTTACTATAGATGGACAAGCAGTGATGTTCTGTGAGGTGTAGATGGTGTATCTTGACGTGACGTGTCATGTGTGAGGTATCTATGTATATAAATAAAGATATACTGTATCTGTACTGTATGTATTTATCATCAAGACATCCAGTGAGATAACAGTGTATTCATCAGACATGTACATAACAGATGTAGAGGTCAGTTAAATGACCAATAAAGCAGAGGTACACTTTGTGGTTGAAAATTTTGCAATAAAAGTTATCTATTTCATCAAGGAATTGTTTGCCGTTTCAGATGTTTTGATAAACACCCATTTTCAGAGCCCTAAAGTTGAAATTTGGTTGTGCACATTTAGAAAACAAACAGCAAGTTATTCCTACAACTGTTCCTCTGTCATCAAGCGTGACAAAAACGAAATCCAAAATGAATATTGGAATTTACGTTTCCCTGCAGGAACTCGAGCTGCATCCAAAAGCTATGGGGAATGCTCGCTGTGTTTCTGGCTCTATATTATGTGTCAAATCTCATCCAATGGACAGGTGTGATGTCATCCGAGCGCGACATCGCTCCCGAAAGTGCGCAGTATAAAGGAGCCAGCGATGGAGACGGCAACCAGCTTTTCTGCATTCAGTTAGCACTCTTTATGTGTCTACTTGCCCAAAAAGTGTGGCTAAATCTTGTATTTGTTGTGAGAGAAATATTTGAGCGCTGCTCGAAATCCAGTTGCTTCCTTGTTTTATCACGGCCGAGGACTCGTACGAGCTCTGTTTGGCGTGCTTGGGTGCGGATCATGCCCAATCGGCTCTCGGGAGAGTTGGCTGTGAGAAAAGTGCTCTCCCTGGAGTCTCAGGTGACCAGGGTTGCTCAGGTGGGCAGAGAGCCCGCTTCGGTTATGGGGTTCACAGATGGAGCTAGTGAAGGATGCGGGTACGGGCCTAGCCTTATCACTGGCCTTACCCGCTAGCTCCGGTCCATTGTTGTCGGATGCAGAAGCACACCTTCAAATGATTTCTTCCTCCCAAGCGAACGATGAGGGAGGAGGTTGAAATAAAGTAGATTCCTCCACTGTTAGCCACGATGCTGGAGTTTGTGATGCGTGCGGTCGAGTGGTTGGCTATCCCCTGGCCACCAGCGGCACAGGCCCCACGTTCAGACAGGAAGCTTGATGAACGCTTCCAGCGTCGGCGGTCACAACCCCCGTGCCGGGGCCTGCCGTTTTTCTCGGACCTGTACGTCGAGGTGTCTAGGTCCTGGGATCACCCTTACACGGCCCGCCTCTTCTCTTCTGATGTTCATTTTTATTCTAATATCCGGGGGATGTTAGCAGGAGCCTGGTTATGGGACGATCCAAGGTGTTGGTGGGAGGTTTCAGGAGGTCCAGACCCAGTCCGAGGCCTTCCAGAGATTCCTCCCCCACCACCGAAAACCTGGAGATCTGCTGGTGGGACTCTGAAAGCTTCTGGGTACAGGAGGGGTGACGACACAAGCCCCAGCCCAGGGAAATGGCGGGTCTCAGGATCGTCATTTTCAATAAACGGGCTGCGGCTAAGCGCTCCTGACAGCTGGTGGGGTCTCCAGCTTCATCAAGTGACGCGCTTCATATAAGGCTGTTGTCTCTCGGTGACCCCCTCGACACATATTCTGCTAACCCTGTCCAGTAGGTGCCCCATGTCCCATTAGGTTTCAGGCATTTTTCCTCCTTCATTTGAGTCCTCTGTGCACGTGTCTGTCACACGGCTTAGTTCGGAGCTCGGACCAGTTTTTGTGTGCTACGATCTACACAGGAAGGACTCTCTTGCTCACACGCAGTCAGTGAGCAGATGGATTGTGGATGCTATCGCCTCTGCTTATGGTTTCCCGGCCCCGTTGGGGCAGGACACATTCCACGAGAGGTGTGGTGGCTTCTAAGGCCTTGTCAACTGGTATTTCTATCCAGGACTTTGTAACGCTGCGGGATGGTCCACGACCTTGACTGTGGTCCGGTCCTACAGTTGGATCTGGATAATTCAACGGGTTCGGCGGTTCTTCGGGCTGCTGTCACTGAAGACACTGACAGTCTGGGGCTGCTTGGCGTGTTTTGACTCTCGTTCTCCATAGCGTTTGGACACAGCACAAGTTCCTGAACAAGACGCCGCTTCTCCAGGCCACTCCCCCCACGTCTGACGTCGTTTACTGAACCTCAAAGCTGGTTGCCGTCTCCATCGCTGGTTCCTTTATACTGCGCATTTCCAGGTGCGACGTCACGCTCGGATGACTTCACACTTGTCCGCTGGATGGAATTTGACACTCAATTCAGAGCCTCAAACGCAACACGCGTTCCCCATAGCGTTGGGACGCAGCGTCTCGTTCCCTCAGGGAACCTTGGTTACATATGTAACCTGAGATCTTGACTCATTGGTTGCCAATATTTTGATCAATTATTGGTGCTATTTTTTAATATTTGGGTTAATTGTCCTGCTGTAACATTTCATAACCTTTAACTCTTCGGGCTCCTTATTAATTGGACTGTCAGGTCAAATAACAACCAAAATACACCATGCTTTAGACAATGTTTGTAAAGGTGACATAACATGTAAACTTGACTTTTTGTTTTACATACATGAAGTTGTACTCACATTCCTTCATGCAGGTTTGTGTATTGCTTTCTGGAAACTGAAATTAGTCCAATCTACATATTTCTGTCCACTAGCCGGTCAGATTAACCGCATACGCAGTCTATCTCTAGTCTATGTTGAGTGAGCTCACCAAAGTGTAACAGCACAATGTGATTATTGCAAGGTGGAGCAAGTATGTTTTTAGTTGTCAGTAAGATGTATAAAAAAAATATTTTTGCATCTTTTGTTTGTGGGTTGGTTTTGCCATGTATTAAATCAGCTACAAAATACATAAAAACAAAAACTTATTTACCAAATAGTTTCCCATATCTTGCTTACCTTGCTACACTTCCTTATCCATGAACATAGTTGGTTTTAATTTTTTGTGTGGGCTACTGGGTCTTTTTTGTGAGTGAATTAATCTCACATGTCTGGACAGGCCCACATTTGTTTGTTTTGTGAGGGTATACAAGAAAACCATGCCAAATTTAATTTCATGATTAGGAGAGGAGCTGGCTGTCAGTGTGTAAACTGACTGACAGTGCACTTATGATTTCAATTTTGGCTATAATAATTAATTATGTTATAAATATTTTAACACAAAGGTTATCATTTCAACCAGAGCATTTTATAACTTCATGAATATTTTGTGTTGTTGTTTTAATCTGTTGAAAGAGAGGTTTTGCTGGCAAAGTCAAAAAGCCTTGACGCCATAAACAAATGTATGATATTACTTTATGCATTTTAAAATAAATTTTAAATTTTAATTTTTTAACAGTGTCAGTGCTGAACTTAACAAAAGAGTAAGGTCATAAAGTAGTATGTTGCATTCCTTAACAATTCCCACAATTCATAAATTCTTGCCATTTCACCTTTATTGATATAAACATTTCTAAACAGAATTTAAATGAGAGAAGGGGTGGGTTCAGGAAACTAACACATGCTGGCATTTAATGTCAGTCTGTCCCGAGTTTAGCTGTGCCGCATATCATGTTCACTAACCCCTAGGCTACCTACACCTTTAAGTGTTTGAGTTCAAACTGCACATTGTCAACTTTGATTCCATTGAGTGTCAGGTTATGAGAAATCACTGACAAAACATTATTATTTACAAAACATGGAAATTAAACAAAATACCTTTCCTTTGATTGACTGAAAACATAGGTGTGGCTTAATGAACTTAAAAAGGAAAACTAAGATCAAGACAAAAGTCCAAACTGAAACAAATTAACTGAAGTACTTCAATCTTGCTGACTGTCTCATAGTCGTTTAATATAAGCCACAAGATAAACAAGTCCAGTATAGTAACATAGCAGAGAGTCCGAGTGTCACCTAGGGAAACCAGACAAGGAGGTGGCAATGCTGTACCGCTTATATGGGGAAATGAATGGCATGCCGCAATCCTTTGCATGCTGGAGATGGTTGAGTGCTGGTAATAGGAAGAACATGATGTTTCTGTGACACGTGAGATATTTGGCATGCAAAAATATCTCCACCTATCTGCAATTCTACGTATTGTAGACACACCCAGAGTAAAACTATCTATTGTGTAGTGTTAATACAGCAGTGCCTGAATGCTGTGCAGTGTGGAAATGATCTGTGGCACTACTATTTTCCTAAATCCTGCTGTCTGAATTGTGTCTAACAATGTGCTATACCATGCATATGAAATTAATTTACAATGAAAAAGAAACTGCCACAATTAAGAACATAATTTTTTAAAGAACAACAAACAATTAGTAATAACCAATTTAAAAGGTTTAACAATGAGTGCATGTTCAGGAAGATAAGCAAGTGTAATTGGCAGTAAGCCCCATTATGTTATTCACAATTGGCACTAAACTGAAATATTTCTTGAGATGGTTCTGCAACCTTGAAATTTGTTATGCGTTTGCATAGTTTAGCTTCAGAGATCCTGTTTTTTGTTGTTGTTGGTGTTACAAGCTGAGACAAATAACAATGATTTAAAATATTTTTATTTTAATTAGTGACCTCTTAATTCGCTGTACCTGTTACCCATCATTGGCAAGTATAAAGAAGCACCACATTATTATGAGCACCACATAGACACAATTTAACCTTGATAAAAAAAACTTTTTTTTTTCTATTTAAAGGTTTCATACCAAATGTATTGCAAATGTATTTGGCACGATGTATGGCTGAATTACTTTTAATACTTTGGTTTTTGTTCAGATAATAGGAATTCATAAAACCAACAGCTGTTGACTGTTTTCCCAATAACAATTCCAGCACTCCAGTCATTGATTCGATCAGCACTCAGCATCATATTTTCTGTCAACCATGAAAAATATAAACTCTCAAATGTTTGGAACCACTTGAGGCTGATCAATTTCAATTGCATTTTTATTTTTTTTTTGTGTGTGTGAGCTGTCACTTTAAGCCAGAAGAAAAGAACCAACACTAAAAAGAAACTGGTTGCACCATGTACCGCCTACAGTAAGGATCGATGACAGTCACATATCAGCTTTTTGCACTGACAAGTTTTAGCCCTCAATGACTCAAGACACACAATGTGACATACTTTCAGCCTTCAACAATGACACACACTCTCAACCAACAACAAGACATGGCATCAACACCAGGAGACCACACTGAGTAGTCCACATATCCTGCTCATTTCTCATCCCTGACAGGAGGAGATTTTGAAAATGGTTCATTTAATGAATGAAAATTTCAAACAATTAATCTTTAATTAAAACAGCAATTTGTTCTTGTAATGAACAGTTAAAAATAACATCAGTGGCTACTGACATTGTGACTGTGAAATTTAGATTTTATTTGTGAAAAGATGAGTAAAATGAGTTAAACTCAATACTTAAAGAGGCAGTTTTGCAATTTATGGGAGCCTGTGTTATCAATCAGAGACAAACGAATAGCACCTCACCCCTATTTTGTTAGCTTTGCTGATTATTGGCTTCAAGATTATCTTGGTAGTGACATTGTTAGGATTATGTTTTATGTCAGTGTGCACCAAGCATGCATGTATTTATTTATTTTTATTTTTTAAGTTTAATTTGAAGGGAAATTCTCTCTCTCTCTCTCTCACACACACTCATTCTCTTATGCTCTCTCTCTCACTCATTCTTTATTGCTCTCTCTCTCTTTCTCTCACTCATTCTTTATCTCTCTCTCTCTCTCTCTCTCTCTCTCTCTCTCTCTCTCTCTCTCTCTCTCTCTCTCTCTCTCTCTCTCTCTCTCTCTCACACGCACATGAAGTAATTTCCCTGACCTGATACACTTGTCCTTTTCAGTTAAATACATTAACAAGATTCACAATGCGGTTGTTTTCTGTCATGTGATGAAAGAAAAACATAACCCTGATGAAGTAGACACCACCAGGTCCTTGATCTGCTTGAAATGCTGCCAGGTTTCCACAGAGTTGGTCTCAATATTAGCATTATAAGTTACAGATCCTCTGAAATCCCTCTACTGTATTTTCAAACACAAGAGAGAAACTCAAAAATATGTAGGCCAAGATGGCGTAGAGCGACTGATGACAAACCTTCTAATTTGGGAGAAGTGTCTCTTAATTTTGATAACAAAAATGGGTCATGGCATCGCCTCTGGACTCCTATTTGACAAAGAAGGTTCTCCTTACTTCTCTTGGTTTGTTGACTTTCATCAACTGCTTGTGAACACTATAAATAAATGAAAGAAGAGGAAGCATTATTAATTGATGTGCGCTCATGTTTTAGCTTCACACATTCCATTGGTTTGCGTTTGCTTCACTGCTTTTTGAGTTTACTGTGTCAGATATTTATGACCATGTCCTGTAAAGCAAATAGATGCCTTAGAATGACAAAAGTGCTTACCTGAATAACAACTTCAATAGAAGGGCTTGTACTGCCAAAAAAGTAGACTCTGTTCATCCAATCAAGCATTTTAGGATGAAAGAGTCTTAGTAGAGACAACCATCCTCCACTGCGTGTTGTATGGTTCTTCACTTCAAGTGGTGCATTTAAATAAACGTTTAAACTGATTATACCTTACATATATAAAATGCTAGAATTTCACAAGTTTATATTGACAAAAAAGTTTACAGTTTTTTTTTACTTTGACAATATTATGAGCTAAATTTGCAATAGTAACATTAATATTAATGTCTGCTATTAATATAGAGCTTTTTCAAATTTCCACACACTAAAAGAAGCTTTTTTGGGGATGATAAGCTACCTTGGTATCCCTCAGCTGCCCTGGGGCAGTCTGACAGGACGTGGCTGCCATTCTGCGCCAACAACATCCTGCCCACAATCAAACCCACCCCACCAGTCACACACTGGGCAATGTGGGGGCTTGCCCAGGGCCACAATGGCAGAATGGACCTGGCTATGATCGAACCGTCAACCTTTCAGTTACAGAATGACCAAACTCCACCAGTGTGCCATTTTTTTTTAAACAGACTCACTAAGAACTGTTATATGAACACACATTGTAGTCCACAAATGATACAAAGCTTTGCTGTAAACTATTTTAGTTGAAAATTCTTGGGTTTAGAGGATAAATTATATTGAATTCACACATCTTTATCTATCATTAGTAAACACACAATTTTTATTTCAAAACTCTCTCTCTCTCTCTCTCTCTCTCTCTCTCTCTATCTCCCTCTCTCTCTCTCTCACACACACAGCCTCCTTTCACTTTCATTTTGGCCTTTCACAAAAGAATAGTTGTTTCCAGAAAAACTAAAAACCCTGTAATGCTCTTCTTTAAGTCAACCTGAAAATTACTTTAGAAAACTATTTTAAATAACTGTTTCTTTAAAATTACACAATGTATTTGGTTGGAGGTCAACACAACCTTATCTTTCAAATACCAATCCATGTTTTATACTGTTCTATCAAATGTTTTTTTGTACTCATGTTTTATCAAACCAGCTGGATTTCTAAATACAGTAATAGGAGTATATCTATTCTGTTAAATCAATATTTTCTTCTTCCTGTACTTTTTGGATGTCTAAGGATCAAAATCACAGAAGCATGTCGTATGTAGAAATCTCCTCTCAAGTCTCCGTCTGAGAGTGAAAGTGACTCCTGGAGGGATGCATGTGTGTTGTCTGGTGACGAGCAGCTGAATTCCTCGAGCAATAGTTCAGAAAGAGTCTCGTGTTGCAGGATCAGTGCTGAGATTTGCTCTAGTGGAGGCAGATTGACAGGAAAAGCTCAAGCTAAAGCAACAGCACTGTCTCGATTCTGTCACCACACCAGACAAGCTGCAGAACTATGAAAGTCGGTAAATAAGATATTTATATTTAAAAATAAATATGTTTTCTTCATTGTTGCACACATAGTACGACTGAATCAATATTAAGAAGATTAGAATGACCTCTACAAAAGGTTGAAAACTTATCCGTGAAGCAGTGCTTATTTCTGGTGTGATAGACTGGCATCCTGTCCATGGCGTTCCCCTCTGTCACCTCTTGTGAGGTAAACCCTACGACCCTAATGTGGGGGAAGAAAATTAAGAGTGGAATCAATATTTCTAACGATTGGATCTTGCAGACTAGAAAAAAATAGGTATACATTAATTAAAAAATAATCTGTGTGAATATTTGGAGCCACAAAATAATTAAAAGGGTTGAAGTTATTGCACTTGTTTTAGTTTCCTTGCAAAATTTGTTAAAATTTTTAATTAAATGACAAATTCTATTCAAATTGAACTCCTGCTATTAAGACGGCTTATCATTTTCCTTGTGGTCCAAAACAAAATGTTCTTTAAATTGCAACAGTATTACATTTCTGTGTGGAGTTTGCATGTTCTCCCCGTGATCGCGTGGGTTTACTCCGGGTGCTCCGGTTTCCCCACAAGTCCAAAGACATGCGATATAAGTGAATTGAGTATGAACGATTGCTCATAGTGTTAAAGTGTGAATGTGTGAGTGTGTGTGAATGTTTCCCAGCGATGGGTTGCGCCTGGAAGGGCATCCGCTGCGTAAAACATTTGCCAGAGAGTTGGCGGTTCATTCCGCTGTGGCGACCCCGAAAGGGAATAAAGCCGACATGAAGATGAATGAATGAAGTATTACATTTTATTATATTTCACATACATACAAAATAAATGCATTTGCAATGGCTTTTAAAGCACAATTATATACTTTTTAAAAATTCGCAAACAACGCAACACAAAATCTATTTTTTTCTAAACATGACTATAATTATGATTTGCCACATGTAAGTGACCTTGTACTATCCTTCGACGTGAAACACTTGTTGTAGTATGGAGAGATAGAGAGGGTCCTTGTCCTTCAGGTGGTCTTTCAGGGGTCTGAGCCTTTCTCTTAATGCTGACAGTTCAGTCAAGATGTGATGTCCTAATTCGCAGTGGTCAGGTCTCAGCCTCAGCCCCAGCCTCCAGGCACTCCTGCACCTGCATCTGCTGTCACCATGACAACACTCCAACAGCACCCTGTCTTCTCTCTTTTCTTATATCTCTTTTTATATTCACCATCACATTGCCAGTGCTGAAAACAACAGGCATAAAAAAATCACTTTGTATGATGCTGTATAAGGGTGCACATAAGGAATATATGGAACAAGACAGAAGGTTGCAAATAAACAGGAATGTCAATCAATCTCTATATGTACAGTGCATTCCTAAACGAATTATGTTGACTTCAGAAAACAAACATACTGCTATTGTACTGGGCCTTCCATAGCAACCAGAATGTTTACCTTAGCAACCATAATAATCAATTTATATCTGAGCTTGTTTTATATCACTCATGTTGACAACATTACTTGACAAAATCTCTGATGCCTTGCATAGAATCCAAACAGAGTACCTTAGCAACCAACACATTTGATCATCACAGAGACTTGGGGTTTAGTTCGAATTGCTAGTGCTAGCTAAACTTACCAGCTTTTTCAAAAGTAAATACTCACCCAAGTCAACATCAATGTTTGTGTAAAAACTTTAAAATCTATTTATTGTGGTTGGCTTACAGGAAGAAATCAGTTTCGTTTGAGAGTTAATTTCATTCTGAATTTCTGACCTCTTTCTGCAAAGCCAGAACTGAAGGATGTCCGGTGACATTTGAACCTTACAGGTTTAACCTACTTTGGAGTGGATTTATTTTCTCCATAGTTATGAGGAGATTTAAATTAGATTTTAAAGATTTAATATTGACCAAAAAAGGCAAAAGATAAGTTTGACTTGGAATTAATTTAAAAATTGGAAATAAATAAATAATGCATCTGTTTTGCAAGCAACTTTATAAATATTATTATTTTACAGGTAAAGATATTTGTTTGTGCAAGTTTTTTTAGTGATTACTGAATTCTTCTTGAAAGTGTTAATTCATCATACAATTAGAGGTTTGTTGTGTGAGACTGAGTGAAAGCGGTGACCAGACAAGAGAGCGAAGGGGAAGTTATTAAGCTATAGCGCATTTTGGTAATTGGAGGGAATAGACGAATTTAGCTGGCATGCTATAGGAAATGGCTCAGTGAGGTTTTAATTACTTTCTGCTGCAAGATCATTGCATAACAGGGAACAGGGACTTGCAAAACATTTATTCATCACATAGTAATGTTTTTTTTTGAATTCTGTGCTTATGTAGCTTTTTATTTATAATATAAATAATACAATTGGTAAATAGATAACAAACCAACACTACCACAACATACAGTGCATATACTGTAGATATTATGTTATTTTACAGCCAGGTGTAGATAAGAAGGTCCATTACCAGAATTCACTGGTTTATTTGCCAGTACAGCGGAAAACACTTTCACCAACAGAGATCCGGGTTTAAATGGAAATTAAGGTTTAATCGTCTAACTGGACACTTTGAAGGCTTACTTCATAAGATGGCCTATAAGATATATTTTGATTTCTAAGATGATAGCCAATGAATGATAATCATATGAAAATCAAACAGCATTAGATAATGGAAGTTGAGCGTGCTGCTAAAGTTCTGCTCATCAATAGAAGCCATCTGCCCGGGCCCTCACACAAGCTGTTCAAAGCGCAATCTGAATGCATCTCCTGCACCTATCTGACCGGTTGCAAACCTGGTGTGCACTTGCGTCACTCGATTGAAGACGTCCGCTCTCTTTCCTTACAAGAACTGTGTGGATCTATGTCCGAGCTTGTTTTGTGAGGCACGGAAATGATGGGATAGTTCTCAGTGAAAATGTTGTAAAAAAAAAAAGCTATTGTAAATGGGCTGGTGGTAATTTTGCATGGAAATAAGCCTGTATTAGTGTAATGGATAAATAGAGCCAATTAAAACAGTGACAATTTAAATATACCTTTTAAAGAATTAAAAAAAAACTAAAGAAAGCTTGAATATAAACAATATAAGAAATAACTGTATGACAAAACTATTTAGAAAAACATTTATTTGCTCATTTTTATTCTGTGAAAAAAAAGTTTAGCATAAAATACATTGAAAATGTACATCAATATCTACAAGTTTCTTTTTCGATGTGGTTTCTTTGCTCTTGTGAACTTCACTGGTCACACAAGTCAGAGAAGAAGAAGAAGAAGCATATTTTATTGAACACAAACTCAAGTAGGCTTTGAAGAAGTGTGGTCCTTTTGATGTGTTCAGTTTGAATTTAGTCCACATCTGATGGAAATATGCAAAAGTTTTTTTCTTCTAGACTCGCACCGCATCATTGAAAAGTGTGCTGTTGTCACACTACAATATGAACATCTAAATAAGTCCCTATTTCTGACTGACTCAGTTAAGTTGATGTGCCATTCAGAAAGTCGATTGGGAACCGTTCTGCTGTTTAACCTGATGAGGCTAAAGCTTGGCTGCATTTGAAATAATGAGTAGCCCTCTGAGAACTATTTCTTTTGTTATCTTCTTTTAGTGCATTTTGTTTCTCTATTAAAACACATTTGTCACGCCACAGCTCTCAGTGTTAAGTTTTTTTTTAATGGATGGATAGGATTCAATTATTCCTAGTAGCCATTTGCTTTTGAGGTTTGTTTGTTTTATTTCATGTGCTGCATCGCTGAACAATAGCTCTGGTTTGTGTGGTTTCTCTTCTCAGAAAGAAGTTATTTTAAGCTGTCTGTGCAAACTCAGAAACACTGATGGAACTGTTTATGATTTTTGCCAATTATATTAATACATCTTTGTAAGTTATATAAAGCAGTTAAATAAAAGCTTAAATTTTATTATTATATTTAGTAATATTCAGAAAGTAAAAATATAAACCATTTTTATTTAGTTAATTAACCACATTTTCCATATATAATAATCCAATTTTGGAGATTGTATTCATCTCTCTAACTACCCATCTGGTGCGTAAATATCCCAAAATTAAAGTATTTATCTTTATGATTTCTCTGCCATTTAATGATTACAATTGTTTGCTAAAAAGCAACCATTTCAGTTTTTGCATCTTTTATCTTATCTGTAAAATAGACAGCAAGTACTGGAAGAAACATTTTCTTCAGTTTTCTAGTGGACATTTCTGTAAATTGTATATAATAGAAATACGTTCACTTTACTAAGTTCTGCTAGCTGCCAGCTATACAATACAATTGCTGACTACTTTCAGCATTTACATTTATGCATTTGGTAGATGCTTTTGTCCAAAGCGACTTACAAAAGGGGAAATTACCAATGCCACTCGTGGAGATGCTGGGTAACGATCCCATGACCTCATACATGCAAAGCAAGTTTATTATCTCAAGACAGGTGGCATATAATGAGAAACATGTTATTTAATCGTAAATAGTAAAGAAGGAAAAACTTTGCCTTCCCCGCTGACTAAGTGAAAAAGATGGCCAGCAGGTGTTTGGGATATAAAGGCACATTTTAAAGGAGCAGACCTCGCAGGGTGTTCCAGAATGCAAGTTTCAAAATATGGATAAAACCTGTAAACAGAGGATATAACCACAGCATATGTCCTGCATTTTGGTAAGTTTTTTTATATAAGAAGGGTTTTTTTCTTCTGAAAAACAGTCTGAAAAATGCGGTGATCTTAAAAGCAATGGGACATCATGAAGAAGAGAAGCAAATACAAGGAATGGAACTTTATTGTTTGTTTATTTTTTTTAAATATATAAATAAATCAAGTAAATTATGTTTTTCTAAACTATCATTTTGATGGTGTTTTATTGCACAGAGAAGACATTGTTTGAAAAACAATAGGTGAAAAATAATATTCAGATATTCATTTGGCAGGCTATAGCTCACAAATATGTGAGGTGAAAGAAAAGCTAAAAAGGTTTAAGTAGTTAGCGTTTTAAAGCTTTTGATGATATTTATTTTATTTCTAGAAGAGGCAAAAGCTCAGAGTAACGAGGAAATGATTTTGGGCGTTGGCTCAGTTTCAGAAGGTGCTGATTGAAGTAACTTGTAAAGAACAGTATTTTATTGCTCAGAAACAGTTGGTAAAATGTAATTGGTATGATGTAATTCTGTCTTTTTGCATCTGACATAAAACTCTTTTACCTCTAAGAGGAAGCAGGCAGTTCACTTATCAATGCACTGCAGTTTCACCTATTTTCTTTTGAGCCTTGAAGAAAGAAAGTAATTTTTAACCACTCTCTCAATAACCCCAGCCATCTGTTCCAGGGGCGAGAAATATTTAACCATTTTTTTTCAATGGAATCTTTTTCATTTTGCCCTGTCAAATTCATTCGAGGGATTTTACTCTGGTGTCATTCTTGGGTAATTTCCCCTTTTGTGCTGGACCTGATTATGGTGAACGGCCCCATGAGAAGTGAGGTTTTCATAGTGCTCTTTCCCCTGAGCCCCTTTTTGTCATCGTAAGAAATAAAGACATTAGCAAGAAAACGCTTCTTGCTCATCTAATGAGCTAGTGAAACATATTAGTTGGGGGTAATTTTAAACTCTTGCAGCCTCTGCTTTCAACTCTCATTACACAGGAAACAGGCTAAATATTAGTTGAAAGCCTGATATTGCATCAACTTGAAACCACATGTTATGCTAATTATAAGCTGATAAAGAATATTTTATTTATTGCTAAAGCAGAAATTAACATGTTCATCTTAATTATTTACCTTTTGCACAAAAAAGAAGGTTTTAGTTTTCTCATCTAGAAATCTGCTTGTATTTTTTTATAGTGCTTTATTCAAAGCCACAAAAGAATTGTAAATACTCTTGAAATAGTATGAAATTCTTAAGAAATAGTTCACAATGATTAACTGGCAGATTTTTATAAAATGACTTTATGTGATGTGAAAGAATTGACGGATGGAATAAATAAAATGTACATAAAGGTCTGCGATACATGATGGTCCAGCTCAGAAAATAACTGTCCTTGTTTTTGACAATTTGTGTGCCCATTTATTTCTGAGTGTCTGTTCATGGGATTCAATTACAGACTTTAATTCAAATATATATAATTACCCAAGTTAATAGTTAAGGATCACCCATGACTTGGAAAAAATTCTCCTTTTTATCTGATGTATGTATTGGAAAAAATTTATTGGAAACAATACTGTTGATCTTAAGTATAGCTCTGATAAGGTTGAAAGAGTAAAATGATTGATATTAGTTTTTTTTCCCCTAAACTAGTTTAGTTAAGGTTTCTTAACTTGCAATTTTCAAGTAGTTTCATACATTTTATTTCCACAAAACTTTTTTTTACACATTTAGTTTTTTTTATATGCAATAGAACATGTAGACAGACCCGTATTAAGGTCCCATGGGCCCAGAGACCCCTCACTAGGTCTGAACCCAAAGACCCAATCACTCTGAATGTTTTTATGTTTATTGGAGGAATTAGAACAACGTGTATTACGAAACAACAAACTATACACTTTGCTTGTATTTTATTTAAAATGTATTTTTCTTTAACTTGAGTAGAAAAGTCAAGGTCCCTTACAATGTCACTTTACAGAGACGTCAGTGTTAGGTACTCAGTCATTGCAAGAAGCAACTGTTGCTTTACACATGAAAGGGATGTACTTTAAACACTATTGTTTATTTGTTGACAGGCCTCATAGCAGAACATTGTAAAACAGAACACTATTACATGCAACAACACACAATCATCAGACCTGTGTAAACATCCAACATGCAATCAAATACATGCACACAAAAACATCATCAACAATTAAAATAGTTTATTTATCCAAAATAAATGTTATTAAATTATAACATCACAACCGAAAACTCTTTCTATAACTATAGACTCCCCAAAGGGGGGCGGGGGAAGTTTTGCATTTCACCGTATAATTGGAAATGGAGTGGTTACGCTTTTATATCTGGAAGCGGGTAGAAGAATTCAAAACACCTGTTCTTCATTAATTATCTGATCGCCTTATATATATATATATATATATATATATATGCAAAACCTATGCATTGATGTGGCCTTGACAAGAGGATAGCTATTGGTCAGTTGTGGTCTGGTGTGATCAGATTCAATCTCCAGATGTTGAAGGTGAAGTGGGTGATAAAACACTTACTCTTTCATCTTCAACAATCTCAGCTGTGGAGCCCTTGAGCAAGGCACCAGTTTCCGCGACTGCTCCTCGTACTACTTAGCCATGGCTGCCCACTGCTCCGGGTGTGTGTTCATGGTGTTTTTGTTCACTGCTGTGTGTGTACACTGGGATGGGTGTCAGGGCCGGTAAGCAGAAAGAAAACCCAAAAGCAGGTGAAAAATAGAAAATTCCACTGAAGGCAATGTCTCAGTCTCAAGGGAGGGAAACGCATAAACTATTTAGTCCAAAAAATGAAAACAAAAATACTTGCACCCTTTGCTGGAATAGTTGATGGAAAAATGACTGGAAATAACCAGGAACAAAAACTGGTTGCTGCCACCTGAGTTTTGATGGATTGATGTATGCGATGTATGCGTCATCCATTAGCATCAATAATCAATGTGAGAGGAAAGCCTTGAGCTCTGGAGCATCCACTGGCAAGCTTTCACACATCTATGAGCGGTATCCTGATCTCTTTTGTCCCTCTTGACTCCTGTCACAAATTAAAGCGCTTTAAACTTGACAGATATTTAGATTTAATTCCTTTGACACATGTAAAACGACATCAATAGCTAGTTCTCTTTTAAACACTGACAAGGGAAGGTTTTACGTATGTTTTAAGTCACATGCAACACTACATGTAAGAGCTTTTTAATTTGTACTTCAATCTATTCAGTTAGTTACGATTTTGCTCAGGACATTTGAGGGTTTTCTTTTTTTACTTGAACTATTCTTTCTGAAATTATTCACACCTGTTCCATGAAATTTGATTTGAAATGTCTTCCTAAAATGTCTTCTACAAAAAAAGAACGGATCTCTGTATCTCTGTGGTGAGGAAAACATTGTTTCCGAACATAATGACAGCTAGTATTCATGAAAAATGTGTTCCGCATTTGATCAGGATCTTAGATGAATGGAAAGCATTGGCATTTATCTGAAACACAAATATGATCATTATAAGTGTATGGCAGTTTTGACATCTTAATGCATCTGTTCTGAATAGAAGCTTCAATTTCCTTGTAAATAATTATAAATGAAAGTGCTTTGTTACTGTTCCGTTGTGTACTGTTTAATAGAACATGAGGCAATGTTCTCTTAAATATATTTAGGTGGTATGTATACATTTTAGCTCACTGTTACTGGAATAGGATTGTTCATCATTAATTCATGATAAAAACAATCATTCTGGTCCAAATTAATGGATTGTTTTCAGACACGTTTTACATGTGAAACATTAATCAATATGACATCCCAGTAGGGTTCCTGTCATACCAACGAAAGTAGCTTTGAAAGTCATTTGTTCAGAGGTGTCACTGGCTTCATTGTTTTATCATTTAATTTAATGCTATTCATCGTCAGTTAGGTGTCCAAGCCCTTGTTGTGTAATAAATAATCCATGCAGGAATCACAGTCTGACAGGCATGTATTTTCTTCATGAACTGATCAATGAAACTTTTGATTATAACAAATTTCATATTAGCAAGTGGCAGCAGTGCTAGAGATTTGAAACTGAACCGGTCTGGCTTTTAATCAATGGCTGCATTGATTCAAAGGCTTTCCACCAAGCTTTCATGTCGACTGAAAAAGACTGAAATATTAGCTAGATAACTCTTCTATTAAATATTTGTGAGTTGTTTTACATATGAAAAGTTGTATTTCTAAAGCTTTTCTTAAACTAATTCTAAAACTCAAAAAATCAGTTCGAAGTTCTGTCTCAATCATATGATTCAAGAACCAATTATTGATTCAAATAACCATTTGAAAATGAATCACCCAGAAAACACGCACTGACTCAAATTATGAGTGTGAATCACTCAAGATTTCATCACTAATTTTGAGGACAGAATCACGCAAGAAACTCTTGCTGATTGAAATGATCATTTGAGAAATGAATCGGTCATGAAACAATCGTTATTCAAACGTTCCTTTGGGATTGAGTCACTCAAGATTCAATCTCTGATTCAAGTCATTGCTTGAAAGAGATTCGGTCAAAACACTTGCTAATTCAGATTATGCTTTGAGATTGAATCAGCACAGAATCATTCACTTAATACAAATTATAATTTGAGATTGAATTTGCATAAAAGGCAAGTGATACAATGAGAGGAAATCCATCACTGATTCAATATCGTAAATAGATAGTCAAGAAACATTCATCAGTTTAAACGATTGTCAGAGATTAAATACATCAAACAATCCCTTGCTGATTCAAATGATTCTTTGAGAGTGAATCAGTAGGGAATCAATAACTGATTAGATTGAGAATGAGTAGTTCAAGGATTAGCCACTGACTCAAATGATCCTTTCAAAGAGATTCTGTTAAAAACCACTTACATTTATGCATTTGGCAGACGCTTTTGTCCAAAGCGACTTACATTAGGGGAGAGGCAATATGCAACCTGTTACACCATCAAAGTCTATCTCAGCTTCTCATAATAGAAATTGTAACAACTGAGATCCAGATTATCCTTTGAGATTGAATCAACAGACTCATGTGATTGTTTGAGATTGAATTTATAAAGTATCACACACTGACTCAAACAATTATTTTAGAGTGATTTGAATCAAGTGCTGAATCTGTAGAGAATCACTGACTCAAAAGATTAATTTGAGACTGAATATTTAAAGAAAAACTCAGTGATCCAAATGATTATTATTGAATTTATCTAGAATTTCTAACTTATCCAAATGATAATGAATCAGGAGAGAATCAGTCACTTATTTAAATGATCATTAGAGAGTGAATTTGTTAAGAATGATCAACTGATATAAATTATTATTTTAGAGTGAGTCGCTCAATAACCACTCACAGATTCAAATTATCCCTTTACAGCAAATCACCAAAGAAGGATCACATCACACTTGTTCTTAAATCATTCCATTTGCTCCTGGTCTGTTTATTTGTTGATTTTAAAACTTTAACACTCACATACAAAGCACTCCATGAAAACTGGGCTTTTTCTGTTTATGCAACCGACACTGTCTCTTCCATGGGAACTCAGGGATGCACAAAGTTACACCGTTTTTAAAACCCATCTTAAAACTCACTTCTTTTAAACTGGCCTTTGATTGTTGTTTTATTGTCTGCATTTATTGTACTTTTTTGTTCTGACTGTTCAGCGCTTTGTGAAGCATTACTTTAAAGGCTCTTTATAAAATAACATTTATTATTCTTATTCTTATTCGAATGCTTTAAGGATGGGTTTAAGCAAATTATGCTTTGAACACAAATCTGCAGAGAATGACCGGTTCAAAAAGTGCTATACAAAAGATTCTTTAAAAGCGAATTGACTGTGGTTATGCACACTCAATTCTCACATTGAGAGCGAGTATATAGAGAATCGCTTATTGATTAAAACCATCTCTCAAGATTGAATCTGCAGAGCATCATTGATTGTAATGATCCCAAGAGAGTAAATCTGCAGAGCGTCACTGATTTAAACAATGCTTTGAGGACAGATTTACAGTGATGCAAATGGTTCTATTTAAACCTAAATGTGCAGATGCACATTTCAATCATTCAAACATTTTTTACAGATTGAAGTGATCCTTTTATAATGAATCAAAAGAGAGATATTCACTGGTTAAAGTCTTTTTTTTTTGTTGATGAGTGAATATTATGAAAATAATAAATCACTAAAATGAACATGGCTTTGTTTTTAGAGTTACAGTTTTGTTTGGAATGCTATAAATTAGATTCACATCAGCAGTGTACAATTGACTACTGTAATACCACTTGAATAAAGAAATGTTGTTAATTGTATACTGTATGTGCTTCCTCACAACCTAAATAACAAGGGTGTTGCCAAAAAAATACAATCATGTAAGTTGTATTCACAGTTAATGTTAGAACATTAAAAATCAAGAATATATAAGCTTTGAAGGAGGATTTCACCTTTTACTGCCAGTAGTGCTTGATTAACACTTTATAGCCACTGCTGGACAGAAGCCATCAGAGTGAAGTGGTCTGCTCAAGGGCTCTGCTCTGACTCCAGTCCTCACCCCTCCAGTATTACTATGTCTGTGTCTGGATGGCCCTGCATGCCCTCGGCCTGATGATACTCGTCTGCCTGCAGCTCTATTGACTGTATTGATGTTTTCTAATGCTGGTCTGCATTCTATAATGGAGAAATGTGATTTGCTGTGGTTTGAGGCTTAATTCTCAAAGGTTGTTTATTGGTTTTTGAGCTTTTCATGAGGGCTGTCATACTGGAGATGCTGGAGAGCCCTGGGATAAACATCAGGATGGGTCTTCATAGCACTGTAGATGAAGAGAACCAGGATCTTCTGAAGAACTGTTATGCTTTAGGGTTCTTGAGATGGATTGATGCTTGCCTCTTTAGAAGCGATGTTTAGGTTCTTCAAGAGCGCATGGTGGTTTCCCTAAAGCAAGAGCTTCTTGTGTTAGATGGCAGATGGTTAGACTGCATTCTTTGGCTAGATAACTTTGTGATCTAAGATTATATATCTAAAAAGGACAAGATAAAGAATACAGTTTGGCTTGTATTAACTGTTTCTTATGATTGAGCTTCTGAGAGGATGGAGGTTTATAAAGATAAAGTGGCCACAGTGTATATAAGTAAGTCATAGTGAGTGTTTGCATGTCTCTTGTGTGTTTGCTGTGAGTGTGAAAACAGCTTATGCATATGCACTCTGCAGAGCTCCTCACAGATGGACAGATGTATGTCTGTGAATTGGGTTCAAACATTTGAATTGGGTTTTTGTTGGATTTTTTTTACATTTAAGAGCTTTTGTTTAACAACAAAAATACAAGAATAAGTTGGGATTTTTGTGTACGCTTGTGTGCTCGGCAAGTAATAGAGGATTTAGTGTACGTGTAAAGACATGGTTCTGGGTTTAATTCTCAGAAAATTTTGGATATTCATATTTAAGACATTTGCGAGAAAACTAGATTTAGAAATGTAATCCCAGGCATCCATATGGCAAAATAAAATCTAAATCACTCTGACGAGACAGAGCTGTAGTAAGCAAAGTGCTACAGTACAAATGCAGAAACCACTTTTCTCTAGTGTTTCTTTTAGTACACTGTACTGTGTTTAGCAAGACAAACCAGACTGTACTGCACTCTGTCACTCACAGTGGAGCTGAAATAGTTTCTCTTTCATCCATCTAAAAGCGCACAGGCTGAATCATCATGTCTGAACCCTTGCAGCTGCACCCACAGCCTGAAATAGAGCCGCTTCACCTGAGAGTTTCCGTCTTCACAGGTTGACTTGCAAAGAATTCAAAAGAGCGTGGAGGAAGGTGAGGGGTGGATGAGAGAGTGTGAGCTTCATGACAGAGGCATCTGTTTGCTTGTGAAAAGTGATGCAAAATGCTCCAAGCTTCTCTGATTTCACAGCTGCTTTCACTCTAATGAGGGATTTCACCCAAAAAGATTAAAATGAGAGGTGTTTCATGCTGATAACATGGTGGAATATCCTGTCTTCAAGTTAAAATGGAGAATTGATGAGGTAATTGAATATTTTATGTAGAATTTTTACTATATTCAAACCTGCATTGCCTGTATCATTTGTACAGAAGAGTTTGTTCCAAAATACAATAACACCATTTTTTCTCTATGATGTTGTACTCTCATTCTTTCTTACGTTTTTCAACCCACTATAAAAACCAGTCCATATATTACACATAATGTCCCAAATCCAATTGAACAGTAGTGAGTGAATCTGTGAAAATTTTAGCGTGGCTGACAAATTATGTTCAGAATTAATCCATGCTACTCAGCTGGTAACGGTCTGTGGGTCATTTGGTACCGGGCCACACAGAAAGAATAAATTATATACATTACTTCCATTTTATTTGTTTCGGAATCTGAACGATTTTTTGTTTAGAAAAATTACCCGATTTTCTTAGTTACATTTGTCTCTGTCGCTCTTCTTGGTCATGTGATGTGCATATAAATGTGATTAAAGAGATGCAAAACTTATTTTTTTATCTTGTATTGCCTTTTTTTGATTATAGGGTGCAAACGACTATACATTATTTTCCCCTTAGGCAAAAACAAAAGTAATAATAAGTAATAGCTAGAATTTTTGCTTTGTATCATTCAGATCAGAAGTAACAAGTAATGAAGTACTTGAGTAAATTTAGTCTATTTTGTCTACTTTTTTACTTCCACCCAAGTAAATAATTTGGTAGTTGCTTTTACTCTTCCTTGAGTAAATGTGTTCTCCCTACCTCTGATGCCGTGTTATAACTGCAAACGTATCTTCCTACAATTCTGGGCTGATTTAATAATTAAAGTATGAGGAACGGAGCTTCTAGTAGTGATTGTCATGATAAGAAAATAGGTGCAAGTAATATGTTTGTTACTAAACGTTCTCATTGAGTTTATTTTCAGGTCTTTTTATATTATGGAAATCATGGTAGCTTGGCATGTTAAGGTTCATAAGTTAAGCATGAAACTATTTATTAATTAGCATCTGGATGAAAAGTCTCTTAATAATGATGAATTGCACATTTTCTTAATTTACTGAAGTAGCTCGTCGACAATAACAAGCTGAAGTTCATCCCTAACTACCATTAATTCACTGTTAATAAATGCACTTTGACACATTTACATTAATTAAGGCATTAATTAAGCCTTAACAAGCTTTAAACACTACTAATAAAGGCACTTTTAAGCCCCTATTGTAAAGCACCAGTGTTAGCATATAATGATGCTAAAAAGTTCCAAATTACAATCTATAGTGATGTCTGATGGATTCCGTGACTAGTGAATTAATGATGCAAAAAAAAATTCAATTATGACATCAAATAAAGAAATTGTCTAGAAAAATGCAATAAACCAGAAAGTTTTGTATCTTAAGTAACTTTCTCACTGTTTAATAAATGATTTCCATCTAATAAATGGTGATAATAACAGAATGCTTTCAAAAATGCATGCACGCCAGCATTTTCTTCATGTTTTTAATCACTCTCTGCAGCTCCATTATGCTCGCAGCAGATTGAGTTTATTTTGGTGGCATAACGACAGTGAAACAGGTTTTTTCATGCAGTTGTAAATGCTTGAAATGCTCAGCGGTGAGATGTTGGCCTGTTGTGGCATGTTCTCTCAGATTGTTTGTGGAATGAGTATTGAACCAAAGCCACTGTGTCAATTCCAGATCTGGCACCTTCACTGGGTGCTCTGCATGTTAGACTGCTGCAGTGTGAGGGAGCCCACAAAGCAGCTGAATGTCTGTCTCACATATCTCTTGACTGAAGCTGAGATAGAGACACTTAGTGTTCTTATGAATGGCATTTCTTCCTCTCTGACACTGTTACTCTGTTTTCTGTCATCTGTGTTTATCTGCAGTACTGGAACACTGTCTCTTGGTAAAGTAATAGATTGAACGGGCCAGACTGTGAAATGCCCAGTGTAGCTCTTCATTTCTATGCCCCTCTCTCAGTTTTCGGTTTCCCTCCTTCTATCCATTAGGCTTCTCCTCCCTCTGTCTTTCTCTGAGAGTTTGTCGTACATGCATAGGAGACTTCTCTTTCTTGAACAGACTGAAGACTCATGATCACAGTCTGTGTCCTAGATTCCTCTGTCGTCAGAAACAGTGCTGAACTTGTTGATTCAAAATCTGTGAACGTACAGTCGATTCCAACCTGACTGTGACTGCATTTAAATAAACTTTTCAACCACTTCGCTCTCTTCTCTTCTGCGTTAATGAAGGTTTTAATGGAATATGCTTTGTTCAGGAAACTATTTGCGCATTAGCTTGTGTTCACATTTGCCTGAGGTAAGCAGGGGGGATTTTAATTTGGGATCCTTGCACATGTTTTCCGTTCTGACACTGGTTATTAATTAGGTAAGCTAATTAGTTGAAGGGATCAAGCCAGGCATCTGGATGAATCTAAAGAACAACAAATTCCTATTCTCCTCCTGCAACCCTACCCTTATCACTTCTACATGGTTTGAAGCATTTATGTGGGGGAAGGGTGTCCCAATTTGTTTTGAAAGATGGGAAGTGTTTTAGAATTCCTTCTAAAACATGCAATATTATTGTTGTTTTTTTTTCTTTGGACTGTGCTTGGGGGAATTATGTTGTTATTACAATCAAAACAGTGTAATTTTGAATAAAAGCAGATTAAATATTGTTGTATGGTCTGGAGCCCAGGGTTGTTGAGGGGTATGGCATCTCCATCATTGCTCTTAAAGTGTGCTCTCATTGGCCAATGTTTTTTTAACAATGGCAATACAATCTAACTGAGAGGGAGTGTGAAACAACATATTTAAGAATAATATACAAGCAGCAAAGTCACTGAAGCTCCTTCAAGTGAAGCAAGGCTTAGTCCTAACAAGCGTGAATAAGAAAAAATTGTTGTCATCTTTGGTGGACCGGAAAGCTGCGAATAAGAAGCTAGAATCATCCTTGTCCTTGAGCAAAAGAGAAGGATCTCCAGTTGTTTATAATAACGTAAAAGCTAAAAATATGAAGTATGAAGGAAAGGAAGAACAAAAATCAAAGAAAGTCAAGACACTTGTCTAATTCCATCACTACATAAAAAGGTATTTTTAAGATTTCTATTATTCATGAGTAGTTTCATTGCAAATCCAAAACTCGAATAATGGTTCCCAGACAAGCCATTTTTTAAATCATATAAAATTTAATGAAAACTGTTGGAGCCATACATTGATACTGACCACTGGGGGCAGTAGGGCACCCTTTAAGTGCTAACTCCATTAGTAATTAAGCAGAATGGAAGTGTAAGTTACACAGTTTGGATTGCATAGCACCGAGCGACAAGCCCCTAAGTGCAGTCTCACTTAGGAGTACACTGCGCTCTGAATTTGTTGCTCAATTCATTTGAGACTCTTCTTGGGTGTTTTGAGTTAGTATCCGTAACTTCAGAGCAGCTCATGTTCTCAGTCAGAGTGCTGACTCAAGCAGCTCACCGTTGCCCTGTTTTTGCACAATGTTAAAAAAATCTGAGTTCAAATTCAAAGACATTCAAATAAAAATTGTCAAAACATTAATTTGTGCATATTTTTTGTCCCTGTGCTTTTAATTGGTTCTTCTTTGCTTGTGTTTCCATTATTTGTGATTCATGTAAACTTTATGGTCCTTGGTTCAGCCCTCTGAGTGACAGCTTTCCTTTAGCTTTTCCTTTAGTGTAATGTTAGTGAAGTTGAATGCCTCTTCAAAGATTTCTTCAACAACTTATGATTGAAACTCTCAGTTGGATTGTGCAGAGAGCTTTAAGGCAAGCAAGGACCCCAACTACATTACAGTGTAAAACTTGATAGGCTAGAGGGAAAGCTGTCAATCGGATCTGATGGATCAGTGGTGATGTTAGAGTCAGCCATCATTTACATGAAACTAGAATGGCAAGAAATGAAATGCACAGAATGATGAATTGTGAATACAGTTAGAGAATGGCATGCACACAAGCTGAGATTGTGAGTGTAAATTGAAAAACTTTGGGCCGCATCTCCAAAATACAGTTCCAAAAAATTAGCTGGCACTTTTTATGTGTCAAGCTTTAGAGCATAAACGATTTTAACAGATATTTTGGCCTTGAAAATACTTATTTTTGTAGTTGATTTATATGCATGTATGTCATATACACATATGTATCCTTGTGTTTTATATTTGATGTAAACTTTAATCACAGCAGGCACATCACCTCACGATTTTATTAGTCAGAATTCCTTAAGAACATGGATTTTTGCCATCAGATTTTCATTTAGTTCTAATTCCGTGGGTGTGTTTTCCCTGATGCTTGATTTACATAATTCCTTTAGAGAACTAGCCTTTAAAACATGAAACACAAGTGATGCCAGCAGCATGTGTAAATCTGCATCAGTTTAGCCGTGTAAAACACTTCCAGAGTTCATCCATGTGCTTGGGCTGCTGTGGGCGGTCATGAGCGTTTGCATTCAGGCCACTGTTTTGAATTTTTGTCTTGATAATTAGTTCAGCTAATTACAAGCTAATTGCTGTGTTCACCAGCTGTTTTTTGGCACATGCTGTGTTTGGGAAGTCCAACTGGAGTTGGAGCTACATCCACTCTGTGTCATTCAAAATAACTTGAAAAGCTGGAGAGCACAGGCTGTACGTGTTCCGCTCTCAGTTGCTGTGATGATCAAAAAGACTGAAACTGCGCTCTCATCACAATGACACTTCCACTTTCACATCCTCTTCATTAATTGCTGCTGTCAGGGACTAAAGTGGGTTTGATTGGTTGATCAAGCACTTAAAAGAGGATTTAAAAGGATGCAGAATTCTTCCGAAAATGAAAATTCTGACATTAATGAATCATGAATTTCAGAATAAAACTGAAGATGTTTGAATTGTTATACAAATGATTTCAACCGCTCTAGTGTCATGTTAAAGTCTTTTAAAAGATTTGGTGACATAAAACTACATACAGTACCAGCTATAAAGTCACATAAATCGGTTTACATCCACAAAAGACATTAGCATCATCACATGTCATGCTCACCATAAAATATTCTTAATTTGAGACCAACTCAGCATAGTTCCATGTACAAAAGTAGTTGAAAAGTAGTCCTTCCACCATCAAGTGTGAACAATTTTTAAAATTTTAGGACATTTAGCCTTACTATTGGTAAACTTTCAGCTATTCTTGCGGAACTGCTTACTCCCAGAGTGTTGATATACGAACGTACATAAAAATGTTAGCAGCACACTTGTCAAATAATATTATTTTTCAAAGAGCACGTCAATCAATGCTTGTAGAGTTCCAACACGAACAAGCTAGACCTAATCTAGCACCGGCTTGGCTGCGCTGTCTCTCAGGACATGAGATTTCTCACCCATTCTCAGACAAACAATTCTAAGTAAAATACAACTGCTTTGAAATGTATTGTTCAATGGGAACATATTCAAATGACAATTCAAGACGATACATACCAAATTTATTACTTTCCCTTCAAGCACGAAAAGGTGTTTTAATAGATTACATAGGAAACCTACAATGTAAAATAACAGAGCGACAAGAAATAACAGGCATCTGCATGCATGTATAATGTTCATCATTTATATCGTTCTGCATTTTCAAGAAATTTGCTGGATTGGAGTCATTCGGCAGAACTAAATCTGAACCTATTCTCAACTTTGGGTTCGGATCAATGTTTGCTGGGAAGTTAAGACCTCATGAATGTGGAATATTTCATGACCTGGCCCAAAACAGAACTCATTCCATCGATTAAAAAAAAACATTTTAAACTATGAACAGACTCAATACTTTTGCTGATTACATTCTGACCAAGGATCCTTCTGAGTGGAGTTTTTTCAAACACTCTGGCCTCAGCTTACAAAAGAGTTTTAGAATGCTGACTTAAAGTACAGCATTGTACTGTATTTAGATAATGTAGTTGTAACGCAACATCACTCGGGTTGGGATCTATATGCAGGCTTTATTTACAACGTATTCCAGAAACAGGCGGATAGTCAGGGCAGGCAGCAAGGATCGTAATCGGAGAACAGGCAGGGTCACAACAGGCAGGCAGACAAACACTCAGCTCAGAATTGCAGTAGAGGTACAAACAAGACTTCGCCCTGAACAACGGGAATCAGTCTGTTTAAATAGTGCTACTAATGTTCTTCAGCTGGGTGTATAATCAAGGCGCCCCAGAGGTGTATGGGGAATGTAGTGTGGTGTAGATGGAGACGCTGGAGTTAGTGCCCTCTGGTGGCCAGAGGAGTGAGTGCCGAGGTAGATTCCATGACAGTAGTACTAGACTGTAATTAATAAATCTATCCTGAAAAAAGACTATTACATATAAAATATTTAAAGTGTGTTTAATTCATCTAAGTATTTATCGATTTATTAAAGCAGACAGAATGGATGGAATCGACGAAGGCAATAGGGTGAGTAAATAATGAAAGAGTTTTTTTCTGAACTATCCCTTTAACACGTCCTCTGGCTCGACTAAAGGAAGGCTAGTTTAGCTTCTAAGAATAGCTTTGTGAGACAGAACTGATTCAGAGGCAGTGTTTGTGTGCGTGTTTGTTCATACCTGCAGGCGATGTGTGTTCATTCAATGTTTAATCCATTACTTCCCCTCCTGCACATTTCCCAGCATGCCGCATTCTGCATCTTTAATGCACCCTGAGAGCTGGAATAGTGCACCTCATTTTTTACGCTCATTCTTTCATGCTCTTATCTCAACTCTTTAACAATAAGATGTAGAAATTGGATGGAGTTGTTGAATAAGTCCACAGAAACTAATTTTAGTAGCTCGTTCAAACAATGACGAGGAGAGGCAAGCTCGCATTTGATTAGATCGACCCACGTTCATAATTAATAAGGGCTTTTATCGATGTCTTTCTCTGTTTAAAATGAATACCTTCACAAACATCAATTGAAATAGGCTTGAGTTAACTAAGGAGCAGCAAAAACACACTTTCTTACTTGCCTTTGAGTGAAAAGTCTGCAGTCGATTGAGGATGGAGACAGTACCGGGTGCACTCTGAACTTCAGCTTTGTCAAAAGCTTGTTCTGTTTGCAGTTTTAATAATCCTTTCTTTAATATGTGTAGTTTCACATATAATCCTTTCTTTATATGTGAAACACAAAACCTAAGCATAGTGACGAGTGACAAGTAGCGATGCCTACGTTTTAAATGCAGCATTCACATTGTTGTTTTTAACATATGCACCAGATAGAATTGATGAATTTAATCATGAATATGCATTATATAAAAGTTAGCATTAAAGAAAGTCTTGACTTGATATTAGTAGATTTTTAACCATATCAAACAGTTGACTATTAATAAAGTTACAAAGTGTGTCGAGTTCTTCCCACCGGGGGTGCATATCAGTGTTTATATAAAGATTACAGTCAGGGAAAGACATTTACAGCCCCATGTGAGCCACTAGTCAGCTATGCTGTTTATATCTCATCCACAGAGCCAGCACTCTGAGAAGTTTAAATAGTTTTTATTACAGATGGATTTTAGTTTTCTTCTAAATAAGATGGTCCTAAAGGCGACATAGAGTTGAGTTTTGCTAGCTTCTCTGAGGGGGCTTTTCGCTTGTTTCACACCACTATTGTATAAAGATTTTCCAGTTTTGCTTTTGGCCCATAGATAACGAGCACATCGGGGTAAACAACTGTTTGCATCTGACCTTCACTTTTAAACACAGAAGAAGAGTTATCAAAGCACCTTTACGCCATCACTTTTCTCTTGTTTTAAAGTCTTATGGAGTTTGTTGAAGAACTCTCTCTGGAGGGACACAAACAAGATATGGACTCAATATAGTCCATTTTCTTTTTTTTTTGTTTGTTGGCTTCTTTTCATTCCTTCCATTTTTCTTTTCTAATTCTTTCTGCTTTGTTGGTTCTTCTTCTTATTGTTGTTCTTCTTCATTTCATGGCTTGAGGTTGCCATCTAAACACCCAGCTTGTCCCAACGTGCTGTTGTTCTGAACACATAATCAAAAAAGCCAACTATCATTGGTTGACCGCATGTGTTCTGAATTGTTTTTCTCTCATGTCCAACACTCAGCCAAATATGTGTACCCACCTCCACATCTTTATTTGTTTGCCAAGCCAAATTGCACATGACTGTTTGCACCTAAAATCTGTCTGCCCTTAAAGGTAAAATAAACAACCATCTGCTATTTTTTATAAAAATCATTCTTTCCTGGATGAGGAAAAGGGAACAGCTGCTAAAACCTCAGGCTGAGGAGAGACACAAAATTGTTTATCTATATAGTTCAGTAAAGCTTAGTTGTTTCTAAGACGAGCTGCAGAGTTCTGGATCATCTGCAGAGGTTTGAGCATGTTTGCTGGAAGTCCTGCTAGGAGAGCGAAGAACCTGAACAAGGAGTCGAGTTACATGTTCAGTTGTCTCAGCACTTCTGTCACAGACAACAAAGCCATCTCTGTTGAGTGTTCATTCCTGACGCCTGATTGGTTGTCATCGAGCTATCCATTTCGGGTGCAGAAATAAGTTTGTTACGGAAACTAAATCAGTTACTCAGCAAAGGTTGTGCTGAAAAGAATGATACTAAAAATGTTTATACATTTATTAGGTAAAATATTTATTTAAAAACAGAAGTATGTCAAAAATACTTACGATTCTGACGGGTTAAAAATTTTAACCCTTCAAAAATGGTTAAAAAAAATATTGTTCACGGTCACTTTAAAAGTTTCTTTACTGTCAAAATATGACATGCTTCAAGATTAACTTGTTAACTGTTGAAACCTACACGACCCCCATCCCTCCAATCCAAACCTAATCATTCTGTTCAACCCCCCAATATGCAAAGCCAGAGTCATTGTAAGAGTGCTTTAGTAGCCACTAAAGCAAACTGTTACATCCAACAACACCAAAGGTGAATAAATAATCCCCTAAATCTGACGAAAACAATATCTAAGATTGGTGGAAAGTTAAAAAACATGTTAACACCACTGAAATTGGAAAAGTAAAAACAAAAATACTAATACCTGATGCAATAAGGCCCTGCACCAGTTACCAAGTTTTGGCTCTCAATTTGTGTAATTCCTTTAATTTGCTGTGAAAATCCCTTTGTTTTCTTTCTATACTCCCTCAGTCATCTGGCAAGGTTCGTTCATTTTGATTCTGTTTGTATTTAATTTCTTAAGAATTTCTACACTCATTTAGGAATGAAGGTTAGTTCATTTCATATACTGTTGTTACTTTGTTTATTTACTTTCACAACAGTTGAGTCCATTCTCAATATCAGCTGACAAATATTGCTTGGCTTAGCAATTAAAAAAAATCTCTTCTATCAAACACCATATGGGTTTGATATCTGCAAATTCATATGGCAATTAAAGTTGGGAAATCTCTGCTGTTCTTTGTTGTCGAACATGATATATTTGTATAATTGAATAAAAGGTTACAACATAGCTGATTAACCATTCAAAATAGAGCAAGGTGGGATATTAGTCATGTGGTTTTTAAGATTAGATTTAGTTTAATAATACTAATCAAAATATTCGTATTGCACTTTAATCATTTGTTTGTGTTAATTACTATTATTTAAGTTCAATTAATGTGCTTTTCATTTAGTTTAATGCTTGAAAGTGTATATTATCAATGGGAGCAGTACCATGTTAAGCTAGATCTACTGAAAAATCTAAACAATGCAGGTCATTAAAGTAAATTATAGCCTAGGCGAGAGCTATTCTATTGCCATTTCTTTTTGATTGCTTTGTAAATGTTATTAATGTCACACTTCAGTGGATTTCAGAGCTGTATGAGAAATTATATTACAATCTATTTTACAATCAGATTCCACCCTTTCATTCTCTGCACCCCCAACATGAATTCACCCCAACATGTTTTTCTAAGATCTGGCATAGTGTCTTGCACTAACCCTTTCGCTTCCTTCCCTTAGCCCTTTCTTTTCACACTCTCTTTGTCCATGGAAAGATGCACTTGTTCTGACATGGTTCAGATAAGGGTGACACAATAGCGGCAGTTGTCAAACAGCTGCATGCGGCAAACCACTTGAAGAACATCATGTAAAGCACCTCCATTTCATGTGCTCTTTTTATATCCATGCTTTCATTCCGCTTTGATTCATGCCTTTCTGTGGTGGTTGCTGCCGTTGTCACATATACAAACAACACAGTATGGAATAAATCAGCACAGTAAAGGACTCACCGGCTCCTGCTGTGAGTGTGAGAATGCAGATGCTCACCCCCCACGCACGCTTACTCGTGTCCCTCGGGTCAGCATGATGGGCGAATGAGACTCGTGCATGAAAAAGACATGACATGGTTTAAAAGGAGCCCTGTAAAATGTTTGAGCCACAGTTGAATTCTCAAATCGAAAGAATCATTTTCAAAGCGCCCAGAAAAGCAATTCACCAAGAGATAACTGCAAATTACATGAAAGTGATGGGTGCAGAGCATTTATGACTGTCTTCTGTTAATCTCAGCAAATTTTATCCCAGCAAATTGGAGGCATCTGACAGGTCAGAACAAGCCCAGTTCCACACAAATAAAACAACTGAAATAGAATTTTGTAGTTTCTCCCTTTTCATACTTATAATAATAAAAGACAAAACACAAAAGAACAGCTTAATGAAAGCTTGATGAAGTTACTCTGTTGATCTAGTAACCAATCACTGCAAATGTGAAATTGTAAATATCAAAATCTACGAGATAAATTGCTTTTATGTTCATGTTTCTTTTTTCCTGTTTCTTTTCATGTTACTTAAGTTCCATTCATCCAAAAGTAATTTTTAGAGGTACTTTTCTTCTGCTATTATGGTGTCATTGTCAGTCTTTTATTCATTCCATTTTTTGGTTTTCATTATTTCCCTAGTTCAGTAACGGTTTCCACTTTACTCCTTTCTTGTTGTTTTACTTTACATTGACATGTGCTTTTCCATTACACAACACGGCACAGTACGACACAGTTCATTGGTGCAGTACGTCCAGCTTTGCTTTCCCATTGTTGATAGTGTCTGTATGTTAACAGTTAACGCCACTCCACTTTAGCGCCACCCCCACAGGCTCCTGTTGGTTTTCTATGCTAGTGGCGCCTGTTTTTTGTGTGTGGGTGTGTTCACAGACGTGAGCAGAAGACGTGCGTGACGCGTCCTGCTCTGTGACGTATTTACTAACGCAACACAAACAAGGGCGAAAAAAACTGTAATGAGCTCGTAAATCATTTTAACAAGTTTAATATCTGATTTTATCCTAAAAGATGTGGACCGCGGCAAAATAAAGTACAGCTAAAACACGAGAAAGGTTTGGAGTTGGACCGATGAAGCTATCATCTGATCTCACAATGAGCGGCAGTGAGCGTCTTTAAATCTTTCAACCATAATACCTCTTTTGTTATAAAACTCACCTGTTTTATTATACAATAAACGCTGTGATATTTGTGTTACAGGGCGTTTCTGAATATGAAATCATCGTTCATAGATGGAGACCAATCACGTGTAACGTCATTTGCAGCTCGAATAAATCATGAATAATTTTGTGTCAACTGTGCTTTTTTGTTCATTTTTTGGCTTTGCTTTTTCTTTATTCACTTTTCACATTTAAATACTGAAACTATGGTAATCTGGCTGTAGGTTGGTGATGCAAAAAGTTTTCCAAATGGTGAAATTGTGATCATATGAAAAACTCCACAAACTCTGTTTGCCCTCCCAGTGAATAACAGGCTTTAAACAGCCCTCGAACATTAAATCACTCATTTAAAGCTGTTGTTTGGCTGGGATCATGCTAGATTACTGTAGTTTTATTTGTTAATGAGTGGTTATATTGCATTACGTTATAATTAAATGATAAATAAGACATGTTCAGATGTCAACAACAAAAACACACGCTTCGAGATTGTTTTATTAGTAAATAAAATAAGAGAATATACAAAATATTTGTTTTTATGCATCTCTTCAGCTGGTTTCAATTCCAGTAGACACGCTTATATTGCTAGATTCATCTTTCCTGGAAAATAATATACAGAAGGGTTACAGGTGTGTAAACATCACAGAATAAATAAGTCTATAAATAATTTTATGAATAATTTTAATACAGTCCAGTCCAGCTTCGTTCTTCACATTTTATCAATCCCTTCATCATATTGTTATCCTATGTCACTGTGTTCCTTGGTCAGTATTCAAGTTATTATCACTCGTTTTTATCACTCCTCGTTTGTCCACTTGTTCCCTAATTGGTTTACATCCTGATTGTCTTATACCTTTAGTGTAGTTTGTTCAATAAACCTTTAAAAGATGGTGTGGAGAGGAGACCTGTCTCTGTGGGCTGAATGATGCTGGTCACACACAGACACACCCCCATTAGATACATTTCCCCCTGTGAATTCGCGTTCAGAGTGGGTGCACACGCTCACATGGCTAACCGATTTTATTTCATTTACACTGTTCATTTTTTATCCAGTACACAACCCATCATCACAAATCACAACTTAAACATTGTTACCTGATGAAGGTCAGGCATATGTTCTGGCGGCAAACTCAAGCGCTGGGTTGTTGAGCAATAAATAGCTCTAACACTGTTTTGCGCAGACGCTGCTCTACCAGAAGAGGACGATAACATTTGAGCTTTGTTTATTTAGGCAGTGGAGAGTATATATTCTTGTGTATTTGTGTTTAATTTGAAGAGAATAATTGTTTTAAGGAACCGGAAATAAAGTGGAAACTTTATTTATGCAAACCATCAGGTTTTCCCTTGTTTGTGGGAAAAATGGTGGGGCCCGGGGGAGGAGCCTGGGCTCAGTTTGAGGGGGGCTCTTGGTGGGCAATCACCTGCGTGAGCTGCAGTAGAGCACACAAAGCCCTAGCAAGTATATTGTGGTTACTTGTTTGTCCTTAATTTTTGAATAGTGTGGATTTGTTGGTTTTCAAGGGACTAAGTTGTCCCCCTATATGTATACTTATATATTTTTGGACATTATTCACAGTATATATGAGCACTCTGGATTTGTCTTTCCCCGGTAAAATAAAAACTTGAACTTGCACCAAAGTGCACCCGAGTGAGCCATCATATTTTTTTAACAACTTCAAGAAGGTGAACCTAAAGACCTCCTTCTCTACAGATTGTCAGCATAAATTAGTAAAAACACTTTATGTAGATTGGGAGAGTTTTACACACTGTACATTCACATCACAAGTATAAGTTTCATGTTTTGTGAGTGATTGACGTAGTAAGTCAATGAGAAGAGGTGTTCATTTTTCAGTTCTCCACAAGGTTTACAAATCTTTAACTGAACACTGCTTGACAATGCAAGCTGGACATGTCATTGTGTTTTTGTGTCTTGTGTTTTTGGGTGTTTTGTTTCTTATCTTCCGACATGTGGCCAAACCTATCCACTATATGTGTCCTGTTAGCTAATTCCAACACTACTCATCACTCTTTATTGACTTGTTATTTTCTGATGGCAGATTTATGAGATCTACTTATAAGAAACCCAATATAATGATTACCCAAGGAAGCTCCCTCACAGAAAACATTCCAACCCTACATCAAGAGGAAATATTCTATTTATGTTCTCTAAAAGCAGAAAAACTAAGGATGCACCGACTGTTTACTAAGTACTAGCTTTTATGTTACCAACCGAGAGCCTATCAATCTCCCCCCAGTAAGTAAATCTTTTAACTTGTTTGCCTTGTTTGTTTTTTGTGTAAACATGTCATCGACATGTTAAGAAGCTCTTGGTTGGCTGGTGCAAATCTAGATGTGAATATCCGTAGTGTCAAAAAGTAAAAATCCCAGGTGTTTAAACTTTTGCTGTATTCTCCATTGCTGATACATCACACCCACGTGGCATGGTACTTGTCGTGGAAGTTCCACTGTTGCTAAACGAATACCATACTACAGCTAGCTATTGACTAGCTATTATATATATATATATATATATATATATATATATATATATATATATATATATATATATATATATATATATATATATGTGTGTATGTATATGACTATTGACACATGAATCACTCACTAACCATGCAAGTTCCTTTCGCTGGGCAAATGCCCGGTAAGAAAATGTGAGATAATAACAAGAACCAGAGTCAAAAGGGGCTTCGCAACACCAGCGCTCCAATGACCATCGCTTAGCAGTGTTTGAGACCCGACCCAGCATATTTTCAGAAATACTAAGCTCTCACTATAAATTATCTAAAATTCAAGTGCATGGAATTTTTATTTTATTTTATGTACAATACTTTAAATTATAACATTTGTTCTGATCAAAATTAAAGTGCCAAACTTTGTTTTTCATTTTCTCTTACAACCCTCTCCATTTTATTGATGTATATTTACACTTTTACTCTGCTTGGCAGTTTTGAAGTAAATATCATTGATTGTCTTTGCAATATGTTGCTGAAAAAGGAATTCCTATCAAGCATTAGGGACCCGATCATTTTCTTTCATTAAAAATCTAATAATATTCTTAATTCTAGTGTTAAATTGAGGTTTTCCTCAATGGTTTCAAATTCATTCATACGTTCTCTATACATTACCCACAATGCACTCACCTCATAAGTCTATGACTAACAACCATCTAGATTGAACTGTTAAATATACAGAAGACAAGTCATACAATTATGTGCTTATAATTATAAATGATGGAGTGATATGGCATGAGGTGAAGAAAGTTCTTCTCGATTAATTAAAGTGCTCACTGCTGGTGTGAATCCGAGGAAAGAGCCTCAGAGTTGCAGAGTGCAGAGGAAAGAAATATGGACAGAATCTGAGCTGACTTTCACCCCTGATTGGAATCTGAATGTGTGTCGTTGTTCAGAGCAAGATTCTGATGAGTAACTGAGGTTGAGTATTTTCAGCAGGGAATATTTGTTTAGGTTTGCTGTGTTGAGTGAATCTAAATTATTTATCACAAGGAAGGATGAGGTTTTTACAGGCAAAGTCCTACTTCATATTTCATGGGCCTTATGAAGACTCATTGGCTGTTCGTAAGAGGAGCTCATTTAGAGCTAAGATGTTTCTGCCTTAAATGCCACATTAGAATACTGGCTGAATTACCAGGCTCATTTGTCTACCTTGTGTTTTAATTTTCCCTTTAAGGAACAATGTGCACAACACTCATGTTAACGTCTTATAGTTGTAATGTAAACATTTCTTTTGTGTATGTGTGTGTGCGTGTGTGTGTGTGGTAATATTTCAGTGCTAGAAATCTTAAATAAGCTCCAAGAGAAAAGGTCCAACTGGAAATATAAAGAGAGATAAATGTTTAACTAGTGCAAAATGCATTAAAACATACCTTTGTAGAGTGTTTTTATATTTATTTTCAAACCATTATTTACATTTGTGCCTGGTTATGGAAATGTGCAATCTTTGCTAAGGATTATTTGTTGACTTTATGCTGAATGGTATTTAGTCCCCTAATAGATACCAGGATTGCACACTTTACTCTAATCACAACATGATACGATGGGGAAATTTGTTTGAAATTAGTTCCAGAGATTCTGAGTAGCCTTTTTTAAAGGCAACTAGATACAAGAAGCACTTTCACATTTAAAACTCAAACTGGCTGGCCTCAATCCAATGTAATTGCAAACTTGAACAAATGTTCACCGGACTCACTGAAACAAGTTACCAATTAAATATGTGTTGTGAAGCGTTACATTGCAAAATGATGAAACAAAAAAAGTGTGTGCATTTAATTGACATTTTTTACTTTGTTATGTACTAAATTCTTAAAATGCTTCTCTCTATGTATATTCGTATGTACATAAACACTGAAGAACCATTGACTGTATTAAGCATGGACAGAGTGTCCGTTACAAACTGGTAGTAATGAAGCGTAAAATGTGCTCATAAACATGTCCTCAGAGCTGGGCGTGGCCGAGGTGAAGTCGTTTTTTTATATCTTATGAATGTTTTGGAGTGTTTGCGTAATAGACACAAGGTGATCGCGGTTATATTTTTGATCATGAAAATGTCCTGTTCAGTGTGCAATGACTTTTAATCATAAAAGAAAATGTCAAAAAATCTGTTTGATATTCTCTTTAATATTTCATTATGAATTGCAGTTTGTATTGGTTCTACTGCAACTAAAACGAACCCTAATTTTCAATCACAAAAAAATTGTCTATTACAATTGACTAATCCCAAAAATTAAGTTGTAAAAATAAAAACCTTAATTTAAGAAGAAAAAAAACTGGAATAAATGCTGTTAAACAACCCAAATGTAAAACAATATTTAGAGAAAAAAACATGTTATGTGTAAATTATGTATTATTTATTAATTTTATATAATTTTAATATAATCAATTATATTATATTTAAAGAGAGTGATGACACATTGAATAATATATCCCTAAGATCAAATAACATCAATTTCAAATGCTATAATGGCATTCTGAGGGTTGTGGGTTATTCCCTCCTGATCACTATATTACACTTTATAATTAGCTTATTATTTCCTTCTAAATATTTCATTAAACTCTTTAAACAAATGATTTCAGAATGATGGAAATGTGAGTGATAAGTATTGTTTGAATGTTAGTTGCCAGTTGAATGAGAAGATGAGTACTTCAGCATTAAACATTGTGATTTCACGTTCAGTTCATAATAGTAGAAGATGATTCATTTCCTGTACATTTTCATCCGAGTGCAGACTGAGTGAACATGAATCCCGAGCTGATATTTTCTCACTCTGTGCAGATTAGAGATGGAATTTCCCCCGTGCAAGATGAGCTGTGGATAATGGAGAATTACTAGCTTTCTTTTTCAGACCGCGGTGTGTGATTGCACCTTAGTTCAGGCAATCATTCGCTTGATGTTTCTTGTAAATTGAATCACTTTGTTTTGATTAAGTTGGTTATTTGGAACTTCTTTTTCTTTTGTGCGCTACTTTCTTTTTTCGTGTGCTTTCCCATCTCATCTGTGTTTTGTCCAGGGCCACTAAGATTATGCAGGCAGCCATTTTCCCACTCATTCTGGTATAGAATGAAAGTCCACACTTAATCATACTTCATAAGCTGAGAAATGTTACCATAATATGTGACTGAGAGCAAATCTGTTGGTGAGAATCTTTACATACGCCTACAGAAACTGTGCATAGTGTCCTTCAACGTAATTGTTTGCCCTGGCCATTAGATCACCTTTCCCTAATGAAGTGCAAGTTTTAGAAAGTGTTTTCAAGAGTCTTGCATATTAGTCCTTTACACTTTCCCAAGGTCAACGCAGTCTTTCAATGCATAATAATATTCTAGCTCTTTACTCCCTGTCATTAGATCAAGTAACTGGTCTCTAAAGGAAGTGCCCTCATTGGCTCAAAGTGAAACTGTTTACCATTTAAACTAAAGAGCCACCCGCTTTCATTTGCAATATTGTCTGACATATACATTTAAATGTACTTCCTTTTTTGTAAATAGAGAAATGAGGGCTGTCATACATTTTCAGCAACTCTAGCATGTAGTGATTGGAATCAAAGGTCTTGGAAATGGCACATTTGAGCAGTTTTCACTAAAACAAATAGTCTAGCTGGATAATTATTCCTAAACATACCAAATGCCAAGTTTGTTAGTGTTTAGTCAGCAGTAAGCACCAATTCATTACTTTGTCTTCCTAGTCTATTAAGCATGTCTTTCTGACACTAGTATTCTAATGAATACCACTTTACTTTTGGAGAGTAAGCGTCACAAATTCAGAATGAAAGAGGCATAAGACAATTAAGGTTTATTTGTTCGAAAAAACATTTCCACACAGTGATAAGCAACGTTGAAGGATCTCATAGCGTATTGGTTGTATTAAAATTATGTTGTATTCACACCAAAAATCAGATAATTCCCAATTAAAAATCCAGAAATCATCTCTCAAAAATATGGCCAGACAGCACACAAAAATAGGGAGGTGCACGGAGGTCACCTGTCCTTTTGTATCTTCCATTTCCATCAGCACACTTCATCTACGAATACACAACTAGCTTAGCGGCTAAAGCCAATAGGGTTGCATTATATATATAGCTCAACAATAGAAGAAATCTTGAAACTCCTGACCTCTTCACTGACTGAGCAAGACCTGTTTGAGTCTTGTGTTTCTAAAAGGCTGTTGTGTCTGTTGAGACTTCTCTCTGGACAACGTGCCACTAGAGCAGTGGCCATCAAATAGTGGGGCGCGCCCTCTGGCTCCGTCAAGCCTCCGTTTGACCTTGGGGAACATGCTTTTTTATTTTTCTATTTATTTATTTTTTTTTTTTTTTTTACTGTTTTAGAATAAAGTGCAATACCACTCCACTTCATTTGGGACAAGTGGAGCTCTCATTGGCAGAGTAAGAAGTGTAGACAGGAAGTGTACAAGACAGTTGGAGAAAGAAGGAGATAAAGAGACAAGCAAGAGTCTCCCGAAAGCTAAGATGAGGAAATATGATGCGTTTGTAGTGTTTGGCTTCAATGTGAATACGGGAGGAGAGGAGAAAAGACCTGTGTGCTTACTGTGTCTAAAAATGTTGCATGAAGCCAAATAAATTAAGGCATCACTTAAAGACATTACACCCAATCATGCTGAAAAACCACTTGAGTTTTTTCAGCGAAAACGTGCTCATTATTGGCAGCAATCATGGTCATTCAAACAATATTTATAGTTTTATTAAGGATTTAATGGTTTTTTACATTTCAGATGCACCTTAAATCTTTTCTGCTACAGTTAACGAAGCTATTATTTGTTGTAAGTTGGTCCATATTTCTTTTTTTCTCTTTTAGACGTTAATAAGGATACTGTGTTATGGAGAGGTTTTGAAAATTGAAAGACAAATAATACTATTCATAATTGCGCGGGGAGAGGAGCAGAACTCAACTTCTAATTTTTCACTTTTCCTGAGACTGTAACATTGCATTATCCACGATTCTGTTTCTTTCGCATGATTTTTCTCATTGTTTTAACATGAAAAACATTTGCCATTACCTCTTTTCTTCTTTTTTTGTGTGAACGTACCTTGGTGTCCACATGACAAGGTGTCGTGGCAGTATACATGCATTATTGAGTTGGAGACAATAAGCTTACCAGGATATAGATTTTTCTAAAAACGACCTTTATGTTGGTAATTTTGGTTCGATCCCTGCCTGGTCCATTGTGCCAATATGGCCCTGGGCAAGCCACTTTGCCCGTATTGTCCTGTATGGATGTGTGTGACTGATGGGGTGTGTTTGGTTGTGTGCAGGAGGCCGTAGATGTGTAATTGCAGCTACGTCCTGTCAGACTGCTTCAGGGCAGCTGAGGGCTACCAAGGTATACCTAGTTTATACCTAGCTTATCTCCACCAGTGTGTGAAAGTGCAGTGAATGAATAATGCTTGGATCATTGTTAAGCATCTTTGAGCATATGGAATGCGGAAAAGCACTATAAAAGCATGATTATAATTATTAAATGTGACTTTTTTTTGACTGTGAACAGTACTGATCCTCTGATTAATTAAAATATTTAGGTATGTTTTGCCTTAAGAATGACAGAAACTATGTGATCGAGAGAAAGAGAGCTGGGTATGCCACACATGCAGCTTCCAGAGTTCTGGGTGTGGGTGTCTATGCCCTTATCCCTGAGTCTGCAAGTCTGGCTTATGGAGAATTGTCCAGAGAGAAACTGTCACGGGTATGGAACTTTCTGGTAACTATGTCCTTGTGAACATAGTGTGCCACCAACGCTTTAGGTACCCACCAACTAAGTCTCTGTCCACAAAATACCAGCATCCACACGTACAGGGAGCAGCGTTCAACTCAGTATTTTGGAAACACTGAGTGAATCGTCATATACATTAGACAGCGACACAGCATGTTTTAGGGTTATAGAGTGAGTTTTCCAGTAATGTGCCAGCTTTGCTCACAAAGCGTAGAGGCTAATGGTGGACCGAGCGAGGGATTGTGTTGCGGTTCACTGTGTTAAAGTATATCCTCTGAAATGTACAGGACTAGAAGCACACTTAACCTATTTAATCACAGAACAGATGCACTAATCTGCAACAATATGCAGCTCAAGTTTGTTGACTCTCATTTTGCTCACTTGACCCAGACAGCACCAGTTTTGGACATGAACCGGATTGAGCCTCACACAAGTTGCTAGTAAAGACTGGCAAAAGTTGATAACTACTGTAGCTATGGAACATCATAAGAGATATACCCATGTTCTTGGGTGTTTTTAGGTCTTTCAAACACCATACACCCATAGGTAACCAATCAGAGGTTGATCAGGTCTCAACTTGTGCCAGAGAAGCACTTGACCATGGATCCCCTTTCTATATCTACAGCCACCAAGGGGCATTCCATGCTCTGTGTTGTCATTAATCACCCTCCTCCTTCTCTCTCCTGTGATGCAAAGTGCAGTGTAAGCTCTGGAGAGAGACTACAGCAGGCACCTAACTTTCCAGTTTTGTCTGTATCAATTGCTGACCATATTATCATACTTTCGCCTCTTTCGCTCTAAGATCTACTCCATGCTTCTCCATGACACAGTGAGCTCCCACATGATAATATAATTTGTTGCCTCTCACACCACCTTTTGGAGCTGGTATGTATTAGCCAAGCTAACCTTAATAAGGTGCTGCTGCAGTTGGTGCATGGAGTTCTAGATATACTTTTTGTCCTCTCTCAGAAACTACACTGTATGCAGAATTATTAGGCAAATGAGTATTTTGACCACATCATCATCATTATGCATGTTGTCTTACTCCAAGCTGTATAGGCTCGAAAGCTTACTACCAATTAAGCATATTAGGTGATGTGCATCTCTGTAATGAGAAGGGGTGTGGTCTAATGACATCAACACCCTATATCAGGTGTGCATAATTATTAAGCAACTTGCTTTCCTTTCCTTGGACACTGACAGAATCCATGGATGACAGGCTTTTGAGTGTCCTTGCAAAGAAAGGTGGCTATATTGGTCAATAATTGTTTTTTGTTTTGTTTTTGAATGTCAGAAATTTATATTTGTGAATGTTGAGATGTTATATTGGTTTCACTGGTGAAAATAAAGAATTGCAATGGGTATATATTTGTTTTTTGTTAAGTTGCCTAATAATTATGCACAGTAATAGTCACCTGCACACACAGATATCCTCCTAAAATAGCTAAAACTAAAAACAAACTAAAAACTACTTCCTAAAATATTCAGCTTTGATAATAATTAATTTTTGGGTTCATTTCCATAAGAATATTAATTCTCAGAAATACAACTTGCCTAATAATTCTGCACTCCTTGTATGCCCCAGTGCTCATGATGGATTAGACGAGATTTGTGATCAAACTTTTTTAATAGGTGCAATAATGTGTCAGTTAATGCTAAACATGTGCATTTACTTTCAAATATTGCATGCCTTTTGCTGATCTTTAAGTTCATATCTAAGAGATATTCAATCACTCCTTTGGTGATACTCCTGTACTCTAGATAGTGTGTCTCAAAAAGATATGATGTCTGACTCAGGATTACCCGTGTCGGATGTTCCTAAGAGTGGCATCGCTAACATGCTTTTAGTCTCCCAGCTATAATTACACTATTGTACAGGATGTGAGTGCGAGAGGTGTGAGTCTTAGTATGTGTGAATTAGTTGCTTTGTTTCTCTGTGCTCCAGAGCAATGAAACTCTGTAATCTCACAGTTTGCTTAAATGCACAATGCCTGCAGATTAGTGTTTGCCATGTTTGAATGATTCTGTGTTGGTAAAGAGCTTTGACTTTTTTAATTTTAAAGGTAAAGGAGCCTTTTCTGGGAATAATGAAATCTGATGAGTTAGCAATCTGCTAGAGTAACACCTGCTGTAAACCTCTTTGACTGAAGACTGTGTTTCAGGTTTTTGCCAGCTTTGTGAAAATGTTGGTTAAATATGCATACATTGAGGTTTCAAAGAAAACTATTGTTTTACAAAAAGCAAAGTAAGTAAATAAAATGTATTTATTAAGCAAATTACTGCACAATCAAAATTAAAAATAGAAATTCATTAAGTTAATTAAAAACCAGCCACAAATAAAAAAATCTCTGGAAATAAATAAGTCTTAAACCATGTTTTTAAAAAAGAAAGAGGCGAATGTCTGGAGGCAGATTGTTGGAAAGACGAAGGGTTGACTCCAAAAAAATGCTTTTACCCCTGGACTCACCACCACCAGGGAACCCTGGCAGGGTAGATGTATGTCACAGAATGACATTAATGGTTTCATAGAGATATGAAAGGATCTTGAACTCAAATCTAAAAGTGACCTGAAGAGAGTGCAAAGAAGCCAACACCTACATACTATGACCATTGCTTGGTCCTTGACAGCAGCCTCGCTGCAGTGTTTTTTAGGCTGGAGTCAAGATATTGGCCCTAAGCAAAATTTCCCAGGGGGCCAACCAACCAGGATGCATCTCTCTTTATACTGTACATGGTCTTTTATATTGTTCATACAATAATATTATTTACATAATTAAAAATTGTACTAATGTGTTTTATTCATGTTACATGTATTTAATTCAAACTAGTCAAAATAGTCAAAGTACTATTTCAAAGTTGGTCAGCCCTCAGGGGCCCCTTTCAGACCGGGGACCCTAAGCATTTACTTGATTTGACTGTTGACAAGCTTCTGGCTAGTTGGGAATGCAACTTAAAATTGTATTTCAGTAATAAAGACACAATATATAAAAGCATGGATGACAAACCGGCAAAAGATCAAATTGGCTTCAGATAATAATTCAGCAATAATAATTTATTGATTAAACACTTATAACTACTGTACCAGTTTGATTGGGCAAACTCAGCTGTGCATTACTTATCACAAACCAGAATAATATAATTTTCACTGGATGAAATTGTCAGGGACGAAGGAGCAGAACTCATATGCACAACAGAAAGGTATCCAAGAAAATGACTATTTTCAAAACTCAAAATAAACTTAACAGAAATTACAATAAAAGCTCTGGAAACAAATAAGTCTTGAACCATGATTTTAGGGAAGGAAAGGGAAAAGATGAATGTCTGGAGGCAGGTTGTTGGAAAGAAGAAGGGTTTACTGCAGAACATGCTCTGTCATTAATTATACTACTTTGCAAAAAAAAAAAAAAAAAAAACACACAAATCCCATAAGAGGGAAAAGTAAGAAACCAGAACATAAACTCAATAACAATGTTGAACAAACAGCAAAATAACTTCAATTTCAAACATATAACAAAGGTAACAAAGGGTGATGTAGACTAATACTGCAACAAGAAATTAAAGCAAAAGAAGGTATTATAAAGGGAGACTGATTGGGAAATAACAAGCAGCAGCAGGTGCAGAGACTTGGGTCTTGATTCATAACTAAAACTAACAAGACGGAAGCAGGTTAACCCTTTTACTTCTATAATGATACTGTAAATATAACAGTTTGTCTGGTATTAGTTTCTTGTTTTCAGTAATTGTGTCAGAAAATGTTGTTTTTATGATTATGTTTGCCAGTTTTTCTTTTCCGATTAAATAAAAGTTTCCAAAATCTGGCAAATCTATGTTATTATTGTGATATAAAGGCTCAGAACAGTGTTTAATAACACGAAAAGTATATAAAAAAGGATTTGAATTTTCATTAAGTTTCTCTTTATAAACAACTATAAACTTAGAGCAACAAGACTTTTGAGATTACAGAAATGAACCTCAAACTGTTTAACATAAACTCAAAACGTTTTGTTTGAATAGGGCTTTCAATGTCCATTTCACAAGTTGTTTTATTTACGTATGTACAGGCATTTTTTGGTGTCCCTAAAGCTTTGGCCTCTCGATAAAATAGCGGCATCTCTCTCTCTCTATATATAAAGAAATTACATACGATTAGATAAGATTTGTCCCCCCAAAAAAATTGTGTTTCTACAAAAAATTGGCAAAAGATTAAAATGATTAGATAAAATAAAAACTATGAAGGAAGCAATATGTTGTTGAATTCATGAGCATGAGCAGTAGTAATGCAATATTATATAATGTCAATTAGAAAAATTACAGGATATATTGGAACACACGTTGTATAAAAACTGTATCACTTACTGTGGTTGAGATGGAGACACACCCGCTGTCTGCTGCTCTCCATCCTCTTCCACAATTCTCCTAGAGGCTGACCTTACAAACATTGAATGAAAACTCATGAACAAAAGCAACTTTGATGTCAAGATCGTCTTGACATTTTTCTCCACTATTTACAAATGTTTTGGTACTGAAATCTGACACCAAGTGTGCCAAAAACAGCAGAAGAAGGAGAGGAAAATAAGAAGAAAAGATTGTGGCAGAATCACGGACACTAAAAAAAAACTAATTACAACGAAAGGTTTTATAAAAGGTTTCAACAAAAAAATACATTTTAGGATGCTATTTACCTCGCTCTGCTACTTTCTTTCCATGGTCATTCTTAGGTAGTCTGGGAACTCTTCCCAAATTGAATGGGTTCAACATTTCCCAGTTATATGAGAACTGCTATTTTTAAAGAGGCCATTAATCATTTAGTATCAAAAAAAAAAATTCTGAACGACTGGCAATTATTTACAGATAATTTGAATGGACTAATAAGCCACAAACCTCTTCAAACACCTGCGAGCAAGTGTGACTAACTGCTCCAACAAAGTTAACTTGCAGGTACATTTCTGAAATAACATCCCCAACATAATGGATTTACACTAGATGATGCTTCTTAGCCATGGAGCTAAACTCATTATACTACATTATATTTATAGCATAGTTGAGTGTGAAGTTTCCACGAGTGGGTTCAGGGCAATTAGACATAGAGCCTGAAGTACAAAACAATGCGTTATTAATGATATCATAGGAAACAAAATGGAGGAAAAACAACAACAAAAAAATACAATGAAGTGGCGCACAACTGTGGACCACGAGACATTTAGAGGTGAGATTAATGATGGGAACAGGGTGACCGGTTGGAGATTTGAATAGTAAGTTGACAATGGGCTGATTAACAGAACTATACGATGAGAATTAATGAAAGTAATCAGAAAAACATAAGTTGTGATGGGCATTTGAAAAAGTCACATTAGAAAATGGTCAAGAAAACAAATCAAAGGTATAATGGGTAATGTTGAGAACAGTAGACACTCAGGGAACTTGAGTAGAACAGAACCTGCCAGTAGTAAACTCAAGAGTTTAAAGCGCAATTTAGATCATGATGAGTGATGTGTGTTTGTTCCATCTGAGTGTACAAGCTCCACCATTCAGGCCTGTAGAGTCTATAGTGTACACAAACACACGGACTAGTCATAGTCCATCTGGAGCTGCTGAGAGAGATAGAGAAAGATGGAGAGATACTATCCCTTTATTTCTCCTTCAATTGCTTTTCTCTACCATCTGCCTCTTCTAATCCTCCTCTCGCCACCTAAGAACGAACACATATTTTTGTAACAGCAGGCACTTTTCATTGACATTAGTTTTCACAGTTGAATAGCGATTTAACCCTTTTCGACCCATGTGTCTAATTCTAGCTTACAGTTACACCTAAAGAACACATCATAGATATACGCAATTCAATAATTGAGGCAACAAATGTATAACAGTTTGGTTAGCACAAGTTAACATTATTTTCACTTTTGTCTCACTTTGTTTTGGTGACCAACTGATTATTAACTGCTCAGTAACCAAAGAGCCAATAGATAAGTAACCAAAGATTAGATTAGTTAGTCTTTGTTAGACGAATACCATCTTTAATCAAAGCATTTCTTGCTCATTGAAAGCTGGAGTATTCTCAGAAACAGAAAACAGTGTTGTTATCCCAGCACTTATAACTGCTAAAACCAAAAATTATTCTAGAGCCTAGAGATGCTTTCACATCAATGGTCATTCATGTCACCAGTGTTGGGCAAGGTAGTTGGAAAATGAAGTAAGCTAAGCTAACGGTTACTCTTCATTAAATGTAGCTTCACTACACTAAAGCTACTAGCCTTGAAAATTGTAACAGGCTAGGCTACAGAAACATGGTAAAAGTGGTTCACTACACCTAAGCTATTTTTTTATATTGAAAAAATTTCAGATCGATGCTTTCTCAACAATAAAATATACTTTTTAGATAGGAAGACATTACTGTGCATTTGACTTCTGTAGAATTAGATTATCGTTATGGGCACATTTGGGGTGTTATCACAGCACTTGCAGATATCAAACAGCATTTAGTGATATACTTTAATTTAAAAAGTATCCACCACTTATATAAATGTAATAATTTTTCAGCATGAGGTGGCCACTTGAGTACCTCAGCAGTAACATTAGTTGTTGACAAGTAGCTTGTGTTTGGACACTGTTCTGAATAGTGATTGTGTTGGGAAACACCTGAACTTGTGTTTGATGACTTCAAAGTTGACAGCGTCTTTTTCTTTGGGTTGGGATGAGCGAGAGAACGGATGACAGGCTTAATGCAAGACATGTGAAAGACAGGGTGAACGCGAGACATAGTGGGGGAGACGAAGGCGGAGAATTCCTCTCCTTCCTGGAAGGGCCACAATCTTGGAGTTGTGCCCCCACCGGAGAACAGAGGTGCGGGCAGACTCTGTGACGAAGAGCCGATCGGTAGGACAAGCAGCAGGAACCTCCCTACCAGACAGTGCCACACAGACTCTACGTTCTATCCCCCAGTAGATTTCTCCAATGACAACCTCCGGTGGAACGATGGGCTCTGGGGAGGGGGCACTCTCTGAGGCGTCATCATGAGGATGAGGGTGGCGCAGAAACGTTGCTTCAGCTCCTCGAAGGCAGCTTGGGCAGAACACGACCAAGAGAAGCGAATCTTAGGTGAAGTTAACTAGGTCAACTGGCTAAAACCGTGGATGAACCGCATATAAAAGTTGGCGAACGCCAGATAGCGTTGCAAAGCGGTACGTTAGGTGGGAACCGGCCATTCAACCACAGCCCAGAGCTTACTCCGGTCCATACTGATGCCGTTACTGGAGACTACGTAACCCAGGAAGGGAATGCTCTCCTGGTGAAAAAAAAACACTTCTCGGCCTTGACGAACAGCTTATTCTCCAATAATCTCTGCAGCACACTGCGTACATGCTGGACATGGGTAGAGAGATCTGGAGAGTAAATCAGAATGTCATCTAAATAAAAGAATACAAAAACATTAAGAACGTCACGGAGGAAGTCATAGAGGAAAGCCTGAAACACGGCTGGGGCTAAGCAAAAGGGAAGGACCCAATACTTAAAATGACCCAGGGGCGTGTTAAAGGCAGTCTTCCACTCCTCCCCCTCTTCTTCTTCTTCTTTCGGCTGTTCCCAGTTTAGGGGTTGCCACAGCAAATCATCTGTTTCCACCTAACTCTGGCCTCAGTATCCTCTACTCTTGCACCAATTACCTTCATGTCCTCCTTCAGCACACCCATATAACTTGTCTTTGGCCTTCCTCTTGCCCTCTTGCCTGGCAGCTCCATCTCCAACATCCTTCTACCAATATAACTACTATCCCTTCTCTGCACATGTCCAAACCATCTCAATCTGGCTTCTCTGACTTTGTCTCCAAAACAACCAACCTGAGCTGTTCCTCTGATGTGCTCGTTCCTAATCTTGTCCATCCTTGTCACTCCTCAACTGAACCTCAACATCCTCATCTCTGCTACTTCCATCTCTGCCTCGTGTCTCTTCCTCACTGCTACAGTCTCTAACCCATACATCATAGCTGGTCTCAATACTGTTCTGTACACCTTTCCTTTGATTCTTGCTGACACTCTTCTGTCACACAACACCCCTGACACTTTTCTCCACCCACTCCAACCTGCCTGCTCTCGCCTCTTCACCTCTTTTCCACACTCCCCGTCGCACTGGACAGTTGACCCCAAATACCTAAACTCCTCCACCTTCTTGACCTCAGCCCCCTGTAACCTCACTGTTCTACTTCCCTCCCTCTCGTTCAAACACATGTATTCTGTCTTATTACGACTGACTTTCATTCCTCTTCTTTCTAGAGCAGACCTCCAACTTTCCAGGTGTCCCTCCACCTGCTCTCTACTCTCACTACAGATTACAATGTCATCCGCAAACATCATTGTCCATGGAGATTCCTGTCTGACCTCATCTGTCAACCTGTCCATCACCATAGCAAACAAAAAGGGACTCAAAGCCGATCCTTGATGTAGCCCCACCTCCACCTTGAACTCCTCCGTCTGACCTACAGCACATCTCACTGTTGTCATACTCCTCTCATACATATCCTGAACTACTCTGACGTACTTCTCTGTCACTCCTGACATCCTCATACAGGACCATAGCTCCTCTCTCGGCACCCTGTCATACGCTTTCTCTAAATCCACAAAGACGCAGTGCAGCTCCTTCTGACCATCTCTGTACTTCTCCATTAGCATTCTCAGAGCTTCGGGGCGTGGACCCCGAATTTAACTCAATAGAACAATCATAGGGGCGCACCGGCGGGAGAGAGGCAGCACGAGACTTGCTAAAAACCAACTACAAATCCTGGTAATCGGGCGGTACGCCCTCTAAATTGACCACCTCCTCCTGCAACAAACGGTCAGCAGAAACAGGAAAAAAGGCAAAAACCAAACAAGAACTATGACATTGAACCCCCCATGTAATGACACTGTTTTGAACCCAATCAATATGAGGCTTATGTCTGGCTAGCCAAGGATGCCCTAACATTAACTGACAGTGAGAAGAATCAATAATAAAAAAGTACAAATCTCCTTGTAGTTACCGGAAACTGAGAGTCTGATGGGAACAGTCTGGGAATCAATCTCAGCCATCACTCTTCCGTCCAGAGACCGAACCGACGAGGTGACCACAAGGGGGCTCTGAGGAATGTTGCAGGTGACGCGAAAGATCAGTCCATGAAGTTCCCCTCGCTGCCGGAGTCGATTAAGGCGGAGCCAGAGTAGGAGCGTGAATCCACCTCGACGATGACTGGGAGAAAAGTCCTTGCTGATTGCCTAGAGCAGGGGTGTCAAACTCAAATTCCCAGAGGGCCAAACTTAAAAAAATATCAGGCTTCTATATCTTTAACTTTATTCATTTTAGTTGTAACCCCAAATCTTTTCATACCATCAAGGCCAACACCTAAAAAAAATATCTCTTTCAACTTTGAACAGACCATGCCATCAGTAAATAAAATAATATTTATCCATTTAATTTTTTTCACTGTTCATTTACTCTGATGATGCACATGGGTTTAAGCCAGATACTTGGCATCGCTTTTTACATGCAAGTGCATCAATTTCTGGAGTCAGGCTCTGCGCAGAGGAAATCCTAAGGACTGAATGAAGGTGTTCATTGGTGAGACGACTCCTATGTGGTGTTTTGTTCATCTTCATTAACGAAATCAGTTGCTCGCACAGATATGTGCTCCCGAACATCGAGAGCATTTGCGCAGCTTGGGCACGGAGTTCGGGCAGCGTCTCAGGGAGGTAAGGTGGAAATTGCGCAGCACCGCCAGAGTCGTATTTTGACTTGAGCGTATCATGACACTGCAACTCAATAAGCTCCATTTGGAGATTGCTTGGTGCGTTATTCACATAGAGAAGCTGTTTTAGGTCGGACGGAGTTCCCGATGCGGAGCAGTAAGCCCCTGCTAAGCTAAGCTAAGCAATAGAGGAGAGTTTTCTCCGTGGTGTCCCTTTAAAAAAGTTTAATGAGTAGTGTGTAAATTGTTAAAACTGACAAGAAAGACTGGTATAATACTGGTGATATAATAATCCTAATTAAATAATAAAAAATTTAAAACGGCCACATAAAATGCAGACACTTCGAGACCCGAGTATTGTCAACGCTGCGGCATTTTTGCCAATCAAAACAGATAGTTCCGGCACTCGTAGAAAAATGCTGCCGCAATTTCGTGACGATCGCCACACATCGAGCCCGCTCTATTTCCCTTCCGTTCGTGTTTTTAAGACACGAATGAAAAGTGTCACCGATGTCGCACATACACAATGAATGGCTGCGCTGACGCCACCCAGCGATTGACGCGTTCAATGTGTAGGCACCTTAAGCGGTACGTGCGCTGTATAATGGGCCGGCGGGCCAGATGTAATACATATTTGAAATCATCTCGCGGGCCAAATATAATTATAGTGCGGGCCAAAATTGGCCCGCGGGCCTGAGTTTGACATGTCTGGCCTAGAAGGAACAGATGACACACCCAGCCGTACTCCCCAATCTACGGCTGGGCGGGGGCTCTTAACGGGCACGCGGGAAAAAGGTGACCCCTTCGGAGGCAAAGGTGGTCGGCTGGAGGGAAACACCAGCTCACATTGAATTATGAACCCGAGACAGGAAGAGGGCTCTACGGCATAGCATGGAGGGTTATTCACCCGAGGCTCTGGAGCAATGAGTGTTGGAGAGGTTGGTGTTGCCACGGCCAGGTTCTTCCGGTTGAGTCGCATCGTCACATAGTTGAGCTGTGCCGCCAAGGTCTCGATGGCTCTCCTGGCAGAAACGAGCTTCTCAGCATGTTTACTGAGCAGGATTCCCTGTTTTTTTTATAGCCCCTTGGATCAGCGTCTCCTCTGCTGGGTCCATGTCAGGTGACGAACTATTCTGTGATGCTTCGGAAAGGAGGACCCAAATGCAGAGAAGTGATGCGTCGGGATTTATTTAAGAGAAAAACAAAATCGCAACTCAACCGAGTAGGGAAAAGCACAGAGTTCAAAATCAAAGAGGAGTTAAGGCTCCGGGTGTCAGCTGTTAGCTGGCAATCAGCATGACAGGTGAGTCCTCTCTCCACAGACACGACTAGACAAGGGAACTTCTGGACGACAAAGAAACATCCGGTCTAAGAGCACATAGAACAGAAACAGCCGCTAGCGAAACCACTTAAAAGAGCAATAATTTGCAACCTGGCAATGAAACGGCACAAGCTAAATAAAAGGTCTGATCCGTGGACAAGCAGCCACACGTGAAATGAATGAGGGTGATCACAGACAGGTGACGAGAGGAAGAAAAACATAAATGACACACAAAACTATCACAGCTTTGCTACTGAAAAGCAATTTGATTTAAAAAGCAGTGATGCTAACACTATTTAAATATAGTTAAACTAGCAGTCCTGCCCAACACTGCATGTCTCATCAGAGCCACATTTTGTTCACACAAAGTCACAAATATTTGTATAATGGCAAACACTTCAGATTTAACAATTACATCAGAACTGAGCTTTACGACCTGCAGTCTGATTTAAGCCTTTTTACAGGATTTGTCGAGACACAGATATGGTGCAGTGATAACACTGCAGAGGAGGTGTTTTTTGTAATTATGTATTTCTAAAAACTTATGCTAATGACGAGTGTGCCCAAATTACATGGAAGTGAAGTCAGTTAATAATTTAAAATGAACAATAAAGGATCACTTAATGATTTATATCAGTTGTATTGTTGTTCACAAAGACACAACAGCATAATATTCCATACTTTATTCAAATGATAAAAAAATCTGTAAATTGGTCAATGCTAACCTGGTTTTTGGTATTTACAAATCTGAGGAAAACTCGCAAATAAAATTGCAACTACTGTCACAATAACATACATCCACAGTAGAGAAAAGATGCAGAACAAACAAGTAGTATGGGTCTTTAAAATACACAAAAACCTACATTTTAACGTGTAGGTGTTTTAACAATCATGGTAAATGCCGCAACATCAAAAGATTGCATTGTGTGTTCATGGAAACAGAGGTTCCAGACAGTAGAATGGTACAGTTGACACTTAAATTCAGTTTGAATAATAAACTGTACTGTTTTGAATATTTTGATTATTTCATAAAGCTTTACTAACTAAATTAGTTGATAGTTTTGATCATCACTCAAGGCTGTCACACATCCATCCAAATATTTGGTGTGAAGTTACATGCATGAACATATCTCGATCGGAAAAGCACGGGCACCAATGTCACATCATACATCTGTCCAAGCGATTGGATACCACGAACAAGAGTTCAGCTCTGCCATATAGGATTGATTATTCGCATGAAAGCAACCAATGACAGCTGGCTGTTTTGATGATGTAAATGGGACATGAAAGAGCTGCTGGATGATGCTCAATACACACTCGCACTTTGATATCGCAACAGAAAACCACACCAAAGAATTAAGAGACTGGGAAAGAGGAGAGTATAAACAATCAGAAGCTTGTATTGCTGGAGTTTGATCATCAAGAGTTGTTCAATAAAGCCCACGAAGACTATAAAACAAGCGTGTGGCTGTTATCCCCTGAGTAGTGATGAATAGTGATTTGTTCAACTTGGTGCTTCGTTCTTTTGACTTTTGTTCATTTAAAATAATGATTCATTTGAACAATTTTTTTGTACCATTCATAGCTGAAAAAAAAATCTGATCTTATTGCAAAACATTATACAAAGACCCAAAAATAGAGCAAAATGCACTAATCTGAGTAAATAAACGCGCTTATCGTTGTCTTCTGAATAGTAACAAAGTAATGCGCATGCACAAAAGAAAACGATTCACTCAGTGAAAACATTTTTATAAACATGTCAGATTCGTTCTTTTCACGAACAACTCATCACTACCCGTGAGCGCCAGCCAATGGCAAGGAGCATCACTGCATCCACTTGTAACAATAGCTTGGGAATGCACCCCACAGAGAAGCTATCCAAGGATTCTGAATATTAGTTCAGATATATGTGTAGCGGCCTTCGCTGAGAAAGAGCAGACTCAAGCCTTCCAAAAACATGTACATTTCCCAAATTTTTGCATCCAGAAATCCTCCTCTCATCAGAATCAACCTCCTACTGTACATTCGCATTTGCATTAAGCTCTGGGAAAGAGAGCTAAAGTGTGTGTCCGTGCCTGCGCTGGGAATTGAGTGCATTATGCGTGTGACATGTTTGGTCCATGTGTGTGAAATGCATTTGATGGGGCTTCACGGCTGTCAAAGAATGAATTCTCTCTGTCGCTTTGCTCTTCGGTGCAAGTGTTCAAGCACCTACCTTCAGGGTATTGCTTTGGTGTGTTTTGGTTTATATGGTATGCAATTGGAGCACACCCACAATATTCAGGCAGTTCACTAAATAAAAAAACCTTATCATTCACTCAATCTTTCACAGGTTCGAAATCACTGTAGTTTCTTGGTTTTGATGAAAGCGCTTATAAATGCATACCAGGCGAGCTGTCCGTAGGAGACTGCTCTGCGCTAATTGCGTGCTACTCCGATACTTTGTAGACATCACGAAATTAAATAATATGTGCTGAATGAAAGGCAACACTTACAATACATTAACATAAATCATCATTATTGAAAGGACCATGACATCCTTGAGGAAAACATGTGTTGAACACAAATTAAGACAAATCATATTTTACAAATCTATTTTATTTAATTGTGTTGGGAAAATTGGTAATTTCTATCTTTGCTATTTTTGACTTTGAGAGAGAGAAAATCAACATTTAGTTTTTTTTTCTGTTATTTTTTTATCACGGCTGTAACCTCAGAATTGCTCTCTTGTCCTTTACGAATACAGCAGGTATTGATTATTGATGACTCTTGACATGTCTTGTTCACAACACTAGCTTGCAGTACAGTATGGTTCAAGTGTATGTTTACATTTCCTTAGGAAAGATCTTTCCCTACAAATTAGTCACAGCTAAATGCCAACCCAGAGCATCTTTTTCAAAAGACAGATTTATGAGAAAGAGAATATGGTGGAGCTGGGCATGCTATTTATCACAGTATTTCTCAGACGATGTGTTACCAATGACGGAAGAATTTTATCCCTCTTCAATTCAGGATTTTTTTTTTTTTTTTACATGTTTTACTATTATTAAAGGTGAGGTGTACACTCATTTGGATTTAATGTTGACAGTTGAAATCCCTTCAAAAAACATCCCTAGGACCAATAGCACTTTGTGTTAATGTGCTTGATGTTTCTAAGTGCTCACTGATGGTCTATTTGATTATTATGCTGTCGTCTAACCGAAGCAATTCTAAAATACAAACCACCCCCCTTCTAATACAAATTTACATTGAAAATAATGTGATATTATTGTTATTTTACTTTTGATGTAAAAACTAATAGCTAATAATCGTAAAAGAATCATCTTATATTTCGATATTATAAAATGTCCTAAATCTTTGATATGTTTTTTTATGTTGTCTTTTGACAACTTTTAATTCATTTGATGTCAGTGTTTTTAAAAATGTTCTCATCCTGTTAGCATCAAGTTAGTCTTGAGATTTCTGAGCCAGCTAAAAAGCCTCCAAGCACTGTTATACACACCTATTTTGGGTTATCTTTATTTTGATACATTTTAAATACATTTAATTACATTTCTGGCAGACAAGATCTGAAACAGACGGCACACATGGGCCTTTTAACGCATAACTTAACCATGAATTAATGCAAAATTAGTAGTAATAAGTAATCATTAACTAATAGTTAATATATGAAAAGTTAATGATGATTTAAAACACTCTCCAGTAAATCAATAGGGGGAAAATAAAATACAAGATATCAATTTCCAAAGTGAATTATTACTAGGTGGTGATTTATATATCTTAAATTAATCATTAATTAAGGCAGTATTAATCCATATGACTCACAAGTTTAATGAGTTCATGAATAATACACATGTTAACTCATCATGAATGCATCATTAACTCATCATAGATCAATGGTTATTCAGGTATTAGCTAATGATGATTTGTACCATCTTACTGTAAAACTGAAAAAAAAACATTGTTTCTAACCATTGACTGATGATTTTTTTGAAATTAGGTTAATTATTGAATTAAGGTTTGTTTCGAGAGGAGCTTGGATTGTACATCCAATCATATGGTTGCACCTATGATATTCTAGTATAAAAGAGACGACCTAAGGAGACAACCTCAAGGTTGTGCAAGCTATCCCTCCTTCCACTCCTTTGCCTCGGATTTTTCCAGGTCGCTTCCTGATCCTGAACTCCTCACTCAGACAGCTTGCTTAGTACGATTCTCTATTGTGCGTCAATCACATTTGCAATTCAAGGCAATTATAAGCAAGACTGAGCTTGTGAAATAAATGTAAATGAACTTTCATCAAAATAATATCTCCTTTTGTTGTAAAGTTCTGAAAACAAGAAATTGTTTTAATGTAAGAAAGCTTGCGATTCTGCATTGATTGGCCCTCATTCTGCTGCACAAGTGTGAATTGATTAAAATTGTCTCACTATTACTCTTATAGCCTTGATGTATCAATTATGAACGACAATAGTCCACCATGGGTTGAAAACTATAATAGGCTCTTTTCACCACAGCTGTGGCCTTTTGTAAGTGCACTGGACTCTTTTCAACAGAAATTAATGCTTGTTGCCCTTGACTGTCAGGGTATAAATGCAAGTGTAGCCAGGACTCAAAAACACTTTGTGATCTTGTCAGTGGAAGAGCATTTAATAGTAATGTGGCCAGGCTGCAATTTGAGCTCAAATATTCATCCTGTTACTCTTTTCATGAAGCATAGCCTATGTCATCTTTCATTAATGTATTTGAGAAAGCTCAGATGTACTCTTATCTAGGCGAAAAATGGTTTCAAGTTTTAGCACAAATTGGAAAAGTCAGTCTCAAAAAGGTTTTTAAATTTTTAGTCTGTTAAACTTTATTTACCTCACACTAACATAACATCTTTATATAAAAACAGATCATGTCATTAACTATAACCAGAATGATTACCTTCATTTTGTGTTCATTTGCTCAAAAAAACAACTCTCTGAAAACTTTTTGTCACTTATGCTGCATGTTTTTCAGATTATGTTTCTACCTTTACTCTACGATTTTTTGTAGAACACTATTTTATATGTCTGACTGCTTTTTTCAACTTGTTTAACAGCATCACGTAACTGAAATTTACTCCAGCTTTCTTGTTTCTTGACAGATGCATAGTGTTCAATGAAAAATTGTTTTTCTCACAGGCGTGCTTAACGAAGGCACAATTCACTTGAAGATTACACAAAAATAATCTCATACCACCATGCTTATACTCTCAAAACTCACCAAATGCTACAAGAATTAGTGGAATAATAGGGAAATCTATTTATTCATTTGAAAAAAAAAAACTTTTTTTTTTCAGAAACTTGAATTAGTGCATTGCCAAACAAATCTCAAATGCATGGTTGAAAATAAAGACCCCCTAATGACTCCAAAATCAATTGTGAAATTGTGAACAAGTGTCTTGTCCCTTGGTGTGGAAAAAAACAGTTTTTCCCTCACAGTGCAAAGCAACTGCATTGTATTAATTATTTTATTATAATTAAGTTTTTGTTTTATATTTCTACTCTCAACCTTTTTACCAGGGCGACCAGTTTGCCAGATATGAAATGATCCAAATCCGGAATTTGTGCTCTACATTTAACCCATCCCAGTGTACACACACAGCAGTGAACAAACACACCGTGAACACACACGGAGCAGTGGGCAGCCATGGCTGCAGTGCCCGAGGAGCAGTCGGGAAACTGGTGCCTTGCAACCACTGTTGTTGTTGAAGATGGGAGAGCAAGTGTTTCATCAGTCACACCACCTTCAACTCAGTGGATCTAGGTTATCAAACCAGCAATCTTCTGATCACAAGTCGATATCTTTACACACTGCTTTCAGTGAAGCTAGTTGCTGCAGAAATATGGGTAACATATCAAAATATTTTTCCCAGCTCAATAACAGTTTAACAGAAGAAATTACATCTCTTTTCAATCTGTGTAACACAGACAACAAAGCCATTTCAGTGCAAACACACATTCTCCACATTCACTGATTCACTGACTCAATTTTTGATTTATCATGTCTGCATTCCTATGATCAAGTTTATGAGCATCAGACATGTTCAGGCAGAACTTTCTGCTGAACAGAAAAAGATAGCACTCATAGATAGTATATAAAAAGTTTAAAGTGACTTTTTTTATTCTAGCTCATTTCAGATGAAGATGAAGCTATTAATGAAGAGCTGGCTCTTTCAGCTCCCAAAATTAATTTTGCATAATTAATTGTCAAAAAATAATACATTGGAAATAAGCTCCTGTTCAAAAGCAATGTTTAGAAGTTACATTTATGTTAAATGCATTCTTAAATATACACCAATTGTGGACTTCCTTAAGGGAATAATACAAATAAAAACATCGATTAGAAATTAAAAAGGTTTTTATTGACACCACTGTCTGCATTCTTCCACAATGTCAGCTGATTTCCGCTTCACATGCACAAGGTCTCACGCTCAAAAGAAAGCCTTTCAATGGTAAAGAATTCTGAAGAATTGAATGCATAAGCCTGAACAGCTATATGTTCAAAAGAAAGATCAAGTTAAGAATTGAAAGCAATAGCAGCATGCATGTTGTAGCACTTCTGTAAAAAAAAAAGTCTATGTGCATTCTTGAAAATCAATTTACATCCATCTTTTACTTCCTGCACAATGTTGATACAATCTGTTTTAAAGAATTCCAGACTACTTGTGCTTTTTTTAGCTCAATATTCTCCATAAAGGCACGTAATTCTCCTGCGATTATGATTTAAATTCTCAGAAATTAATTGCATCATTTATATTAACTGTGTTATATGTAATTTAATTATATATCATTATTTTAGTGTTTGTCCACTCCCAGGAAATACACAACATTACATTAAATACATATGCTCACTTTAAAATATGTTCTTTTTCTACATTCGGGGAAGCAAACATTTGAACTTATCAATAACATTTCTTGCTACAATGTTAACAGAGGTGATTCAGACTCATGTCGTTTGGAACGTTCCTTTGTGAAACAGTCAAAATAGTGCCTTGCAATGTACTTTCCCTTGGATTCAGTATCCAGAGATACTGAGAAGAATTTTCCTCTCACTTTGAACTCCTAGAGCTTTCAATGACCTTTATCGTCCAGTGCCAATGTCACAATCTCTAACGGAAACAAATTACTCTCAAGGCAGATTTTCTCTTATCTTTGAGTCACTCTCAAACTCTCTGCAAGAAGCCCACAATGTTCTCCCGTTGCACTACTCTTGGTATCAAGCTGCCTGTTCACAGAGAGAATCTTAAGGTAAAAGTACCAGTGCTTCTGGAAAGAGCTAAAATAAAAAGATCATTATGCAGGTTTTTGGTTCTGTTTAAGTGCACTGTGAGGAGTAAAAGGATGACAGCTTGTCAGCTTGTTTTGTTAATGGGTTGGGGCTTTCTTGAGCACTTTGAGACAGTTCCACATCGATTTTCACTTCAGGAGTCTGGTGGCAAAATTGCGTGTCTCATACACAGGTGTTACTTCTGCTGTGGCAAACCGCAGGCTAAAAGAAGTGTATGTTAGCATAGCAACCTGTGAGAGAGAGATGCTTTGTGAGTGTGTGACTGAGAAGAAAGGCTGAGTGAAGATTGATACCTGAGTGTGTGAGTTCATTTTATGGCACCTTGGGCTCACGGTAACCATGGTAACCAGATCTGACACGCCTACGAATCAGACTCAAGTATGTCAAGCTTGTGCTAACCTGTCAAGGTGTCAGTGTTCAAAAGTGTGTGCGTGAGGAAGAAAGATGGAGAGAGAATGTGTGCTTTTCTTCTTCAAAGCTTTGCTTTTTAAAACCTCTTCCATTAGAAGTATCACTTCACAGCCCATGCTTTTTGAAATGCTGTCTCAGGAAGGGAACCTCAGTACAGTTCGGTTGGTGGAACGCGAGAAGGCCGCCTGGGGGGATGTTTCACACGCAAACACATTTCTATTTGGCATCCAGCACCTTACTTTTCAAGGTGACTGTGACCAAATTTACATTAATGAAGTGTCAGCTTGTTTAATATGCAGATGAAGTGAGTTCCTGCTATGGCAGGAGAGTATATTTAGCACTCCTCATGAGTATGTATCATCAGCCTCTTTCTTTACACAATACTCACAACGTAAGCTGAACATTTTACATTTTTGATGACTATATGTAAAATTCAAAAACTGACTTTTATACACTTTCCGAATTTACATCTTGAGGTGGTTAATCCACCCCCAATGTGCAACATACACCAGGATACTGTGACGGCTGCCATTGTGGACTAAAATAGCCTCAACACACTGGCTGATGATGGACACACCTGACAAACATTTTGCATAACAATGGACATGAGCAAAGAAAAGTTTGACCCTTGATTTTTTCACCACCCAAAATACTTATCAAATACTTACCAATACAGTAAACCAATGGAACTTGTCCCTTATGATCACACGTTCAGAATAGTGTTGGGACCATTGACTTTAAATAACATGGACGTAGCATGAGCAATATTTAGTATGATTAGTGAAACAAGTTAAAAATTGCTGTAGCCAACCTTCGCCTTCGTGCATCACTTCCTGGCAACGAAATATGGGTCCAGAGAGGTGGGATAAAGGCGTAGCACAGTTGTCTGATTGGCTGAATGTTTACATTTGATATATTCTAAACAAACAAATAAAAAAATTATTCACCACAACTAAAACGCTAGATGCAATATTACGTTCTTTAAGTTGTGACATGCAATTTATTAATTTATTTTGAAGCATCATTTATCCCCAGTGGGAATATTTGCTTTTGTTCTATTCGCATTAAAAGCAGTGATGAAAATGTGCCAAACACACCTACAGTTGGGCGTCACTTAAACAACTTTATTTGCTTCCTTCACATATGAAATGCATTATTGCCAAGTGTGTGTCTGCATGCGTGCACACAAAGAATTTTCTGTGGTACAATGGAGCAATCAGTGCAAATGTAAGTACAATAGAATAAGTAAAGAGCAACACAACTAACAAATATAAATTAACATAAGACTATGAGGTCATCCTGAGTGAAGCAAACAAAGTTTGCAACAAACAAATAACAGGACAAACTAGCAAAAATAACAATAACACTGGAGAGCTCCATACCGAGGTGGCCTCCATGGCGCCATCTTGGATCCTCCATCTTAGATCACAACAGAGGGTGCACATTTATCTAAGAGAGATCCTCTAAGATGAAGATTTAATCACCTGCATCTGTTTCTGCCCCAAGTAAGAATGTATATTTCCCGTTCCTGTCAGAGAACGCTTTTTATTGGTTAATGTGGCGGCAGATTTCTTGCATGCATAGTTTGTGATTTTGTTCACTTACTCCACTTGTTACGCCATACTGAATGCAAGAGCCGCTTCTTTCCATGGGTTTAACATAAATTCTCTCATGCTTGAAAGTTCACCTGCACCTGGTGCAAATGTACATTTAGGTTTTTGACTGACACAACAGTATTACAATTCTTAATCTAAGACAAATTATACTTCAAATTATACTACTCCCAGTAAATAAAAAAAAGCCAAAAGGTTAGCCACTTTATAACACAGATTCAATCATTCATAACTTGTCCAGTGGAAGGCTAAAAATATGGGATAACTTTATCACAGATAAGCTTTATTCATACTGTACTTCAAATATGTAATTATCTTTCATTGATATCAGTGTCCTGTTTCTTTCTTGCTTTCCTGTGTGAACCACGACTTCACGAACAAAACAAAAACTGTGGCTCTTAAAATACCTTGAAAGGAGCACTTGTACATTTTCTTTGCCATTTAGTGAAGAAAGTTCTCTAGATGGCTTTTAGACCGCAGTGCATTAAACAAGACAATTAGGATATTATGCTACGCATTCTCCTTTGCCTTCAAATGTGTTTGAGAATGGTCCTTCGGGACCAAGCGCTAAGCTAAAATGAGACGCTAGCTGGAAACTCATCTTGAGTTGAGTTCACAGACGTTCTTCTTTTAATGCAGTCTGATCACTGGTTAATGGGGCTTGAATGTTTACTCTCAAGAGCAGTAAGGTTTGTGCTTTTCTCATTATGAACGTTGTATTAGCGGCTAATGATTCTAATAGGCAGCTAGCGCTTTGTGCTGTGTTGAGTGGGATGTCCATTTGTGGTACTGTGCTGTCCATTCCTGAATGTTTTGTGCACTATATAAGTTATGACCGTGGCTTTATCTTCTGTAGGCTGCTTTTGTGTGAGTGAACAATTCTTAACTTCATGATTTCTCAAGTTCATGTGAGAGAGGGATCAACATTAAACAGCATTTCTGATAAACTATACATCAATACGGCAAGTATTTTGAAAAGTGCCCTTTCATAGAGGTTATTTCTTCAGCAAATATATGTGGTTTTGAGACTGAATAACTTGCTTGAGGTAAATACATTTCTACGTGACAGGTTTTACAAGTTGAACTATTGACTTTTTTATGCTGTTGAATTGATCGAGTAGTTAAGTCAGTGACTGAGTGATTAAATGAGACATGGGATGTTCATGTTAGGACTGTCAATCGTTAAATGTTTTTGACTAATAAATTATTGAATGCTGTGATTCATTAATCTACTTAATGGTAAATTAATAGCTTTTTAAATTTGACTGAGAAATTTTCTCAAAGCAAAGGCCGTGAGCCCAAAAGAGTGATGCGAGTAGAAAGGCTGACACAACTGAAACTTTTAATCAACAAACAAAGGCTGAGGATAAGATTGAGACCCTATCATAGGCATTGTCAAAAAAAAAGAAAAGTCCAACACTAAAAAATGATACTGACAAGGAAGATGTCAAGTGAGTGTGAATAACTACTATATTTATCCCTGAATGGCAAACCAGCCTAAACATAAATATATTTGCTCCACAACATAACAAAAACTTAATTCTTAATTGTTTAAACTATTTAAATTATTTAAAAATGTATGTTAGTTTGTAGCATGTGTGGGTGGGATGCTTGGTTATTATTAAAAGTGTAAGTAAATCTTTATTAGTTTAAACCATTATAATTGGCTACTCAGCTAACAGAAATGTGCAATGAATCTTTTGTGTCCCTTGTTACCGATTTTTCAGAACTAGAAAAATCATTATAAAGATCACCCTCTATGTCCTGTCAGTTTTATGTTGAAACTCTGTGGTCTGTAGTTTACTGTTTGTTCAGCCTTATTGTAGAGTTTATGTTATCTTCTGTTATTTAGGTTTCTGGGGGTTTCTCTGTTTATTTATCTGTTTATGTTATCTTTATTTTTAGTAACAAATCAATCAATCAATCAGTTTTTATATAGCGCTTCTTTAGCAATTGCTTTCAAAGCAGCTTCACAAAGTCCTCGTGAGAATCAGGTAGAGGAAACAGGAGTTCCCTCTGCATAAAGAATATACAAACTTAATATCCATCGACAAACGGTTTACCGGACAGGACCTGAAAAAAAAACAAACAAACAAAGACAAAAAAGGAACTAACAAATGGAGAAACAACGGTTAGAAAACTGTAACACAGACAACAAACAAGTGATCAGCATCAGCTGCAGGATGAGACACCAGATCTGTTTAGACAAATACCAAGAGATAATTATTCAAATGCCAGATTAAACAGATATGTTTTTAATTTAGTTTTGAACTCTGTGAGTGTAGCTGAGCTCCGGACAACATCCGGGAGTTTGTTCCAGAGCTTCGGGGCTCTATATGAGAACGCTCTTCCACCTCTTGTGGATTTACTAACCTTCGGTATAATCAATAGTCCTGCTTCTTGTGACCGGAGAGAGCGAGCTGGAATATATCATGAGAGGAGACTGCTCAGGTAGGCCGGAGCCAAGACATTCAGCGCCTTAAAGACAAGGAGCAGTATTTTGTAGTCAATGCGCTATTGTACAGGAAGCCAATGAAGAGAGCACAAAACCGGTGTAATGTGGTAATATTTCTTTGTTCTTGTGAGAAATCTAGCTGCTGCGTTCTGGACTAACTGTAATTTTTGTAGCGTGGCGGCCGATCAGCCGGCTAACAGAGCGTTACAATAATCCATTCTGGAGATCATGAAAGCATGCACTAATTTTTCTGCATCTACGATAGACAGCATGTTCCGCACTTTAGCAATATTCCTGAGGTGAAAGAAAGCAGTCTTAGTAACATAAGAGATATGGTTCTTAAACGTCAGTTCACTATCTATAATAACGGCAAGATTTTTAACTGTAGTGGAAAAAAATTACAGTGTGTCCCCCCAGTTCCATATGTAAAACTGAGAGATTCTGTAATTGCTTTTTGGAGCCAATAAGTAATATTTCTGTTTTATGGGGATTTAGCAAAAGGAAATTTTCATTCATCCAATTATTGATATCAGTGACACATTCTGAGATCTTATTTAACTTTAAAGGGTTGTTAGGTATTGCTGAGATATAGAGCTGGGTGTCATCTGCATAGCAATGGAAACTAACCCCATGTCTTCTAATAATTTTGCCAAAGGGGCAGCATGTATATTGAAAATAGGATGGGTCCCAAAATGGATCCTTGAGGAACTTCATACTCTACTGCTATTGTGTCCGATGAGTCTCCATTTACATGAACAATCTGACTCCGGTCAGAGAGGTAACCGTTAAACAATCTTAGAGCCTGGCCCTGGATGCCTGCATCGTTCTCTAGTCTCTCGAGGAGAATCCTGTGATCTATCGTATCAAAAGCTGCACTGAGATCTAGCAGAACTAGAAGAGAGATATTGCCTTGATCCCAATCAAGTAATAGATTGTTTGAAAATTTAACCAGCGCAGTCTCTGTGCTGTTATGCGCTCTGAATCCAGATTGAAGATCTTCATAAGAGTTCCTCTTTTGTAAGAAGGAGCTGAGCTGTGCTATAACAACTTTCTCTAATATTTTTGACAAGAACGGAAGGTTAGAGACTGGCCTATAGTTGGATAACTCAGAAGGATCCAGGTGCGTTTTCTTGATTAGTGGTTTAATTACTGCATGTTTTAGCTGTTTGGGAACGTAACCTAGCGATAGAGATGAGTTTTTAATATTTAGAAATTGTTCTTGAGCTATTTGTAGCAATTCTTGCAGTAATTTTGTTGGTACAGGATCTAGAGAGCATGTTGTTGATTTAGATGCTGTGATTATTTTTAGTAGTTCTTTCAGGTCAATATTTATAATATTTAAATAAAGTCAGCTTATTGAATCCCTGGCTGCTGTGCGTTTGAGATTTGAGTTTTGCAGCCACACCATCTGACAGAAGGAGAGTTTAAGATTTTTATCAAAAGTTTAAACAGGCAAACAGGCATTAGCTAATAGCTGATTTAAAATCAAAAAGCAATCAAGTTACAAGTAAGCATTAAGGAAGGAAGCACCTTTGGCAAACAAATTTAGCTGAAGGAAATTATTTTAGTTTTGGTGACAGCAAAGGTCAACACTTACTAAAATAAACCACATACTGCACTGTTGTGTGGTGGCACCATGGTGTTCCCCACACTATAAAAGGTTTTTAATAGAAACCTACCATAAATTTTTTTAAAATAAATAAATAAGATCAAATTAAAATAAACCTTTGCATCTTAAAAACACATAATGTATACAGAAGTAAACCTGGAAAGAAATGGAGTAAAAACTCACTCTTGCATTTTTGTAAAACATACCACAAAATAACATTTGATTTTATAGCGAAGTCTCTAAAATTTGTGGCTAAACTGTCATTTTATGGGTCTCATAGATTTTAAATTAAATCATACTAAAATATAGTTGTGTTTTTGACACCCTGATGATTTTTACATTTATAGCAGAAATAATGCAATGTTGGTGAAATGTCATTTCTGTCTCAGGTATTGCAGTTGCATTATTTGCACTACAGTTTATTTTTCAACATACCTGAAGGTCGTTGTTATGACTTTTTATTTGAAAGGCATTTGCCAAGTTTGCAAAGCATTTTTCTTTTGGTGGTGCAAAAATCTATTCAAATCCAGAAATCCAGAGATTCTCACAAATACATTACATTTGAAAATCTTGTCACCTTGCACCCAGGATAAACATACACGAGGATAAACTTCCTGAAGCTTATCTTTTATTCTGCCTCAAACCCTTCAGCCTTGAATCCCAGGAGGTCGGTTCACACAGATGTCTTGTTTCTTTATGAGAAGCATTGGAACAAGCGTTGTTAAGCCTGCAATATTAACTCCAGATAAAAATTCAATTCTCTCGCATAAAGAGCAAGGCCATCTTTGCACTCACTTTCCATTGTACACCAGCTTTCCGTATCTTTTTTCACATCTGGAAGATTTCTGATTGGTTCAGGTCTTGGCTCCCAAAAACATCTTTGAGCCTCTCAACATATTCCCTAAACACATGTTTACTCACAATAGGGAAGAAACCATCATTGTGCTACCTACCAGATGGAAGATATTCTCACAGTTATAAGCTGGAGACTGAATTAAATTAATATTAATGAAAGCCTGTTTTTGCCTCTCGCTTTTATTGAGCTGCTTGCAAAAAGAAAGAAAAGTGGAAAAAAGTCAGCTTGCATCTGGGGAGCCTTTGATCTCAGCAAGGATGTGGAGAAGTATGAGCAGAGAGATAAAGATGAGATATTTCTTTCTGCCTTGCTGCTGTTATTATTTATTTCTCTCTTTCTTGATGCCTTCTGACTGGAAGCCTCATGGGAGGTTCCTTAGATAAGATAACATGATTGAGGCAAATGAGTGAAGTATGCTGCCTGTGCCACTGCCATCGGCCTCTCCATTATATTGTGTGTGTTTGTTTGTTTGTGTGTGTGTGGAGTGGTCATGTCCCTCTACGTCCGCTTCTTTGCATCGCCCCTGGCTGTAAAACTGTCCGCTGTGGCACTGGACCGCACAGACCGGCTCATAATAGAGGTTAAGTGTGCTTCAGGCTTTCCAGAATTTCTCTCTGTTTCTGTCCCTCTCCAATCCGGTTTTGTTGTGCTAATAGAAGGGAATAACTGAAGAGTTAAAGTCGACTGATGTGTGTGCAGATGGAAAGATTGCTCTTTGTGTTTGTGGGTCTGCTTCTTGCTTCACTGGAGCTTCAGCTGACCTTCCTTCAACCTCTCAACCAGCTACAAACAAGTTATTGTCTTTTCAGAACACAATGGGTAGATAAACATATTGATGAATTGTGACATAGCTGAACAATGAGATGCGCCTTGGAGAAAATTATACTTCTCACCTTTCAGTTGAAAGGTTTTTACAAATGGAGCTTTTTCATTTGTACATTTTTCAAGAGTCATGCAAATGGGCAATAAAGTTCGTTATAATTATTTTGCAACCTTTTGGCAAATAGTTTTCAGAAGGAAACTTAACATCAACCCTCTGAAAGCAGGATGTCTTCACTTCACTTCACTTCAATTCTTGAAAGTCAGAATTAAAGGTGCGTGGTCACTCATGAGTTAACTAGATGCCAATGAGCAGGACTTAAATAAAATTATGATGTATAGTGCTTAAACTCTCAACTACTCCGGCATTACCCTGAATTAATCATCAGAAAAGTTGAAAACTTGTCCTTACAGACAATTGTACCTTGTGTCTGAGAAGGATACAGAAACCCAACTACCTGTGCGCACGAGACTCTCACTGTGTAGAAACAAAACTGATTAGTTCATAATGCCACATTTACAAAAAGGGGCTTTTTTGAGTCATCCTGTCTCGTAAAAACAAAATAACACCAAACAGAAGGAGAGTGACCACTGTCTGACTTCGGGTACAGAAAGATTTCATCTTATCTTCATCTTACTCTGCGGTCATCCAGTCTATTGTCTGGTTTTGCTACGCCTCTAAAGCAGACGTCCGTAGACTTCAGAGGACTATTCATACAGCTGAGAAGATCATCGGTGCTTCCCTGCCCTCCCTCCAGGACCTGTACACCTCCAGAGTGAGAAAGAGGGCTAACAAAATCATTCTAGACCTCACTCACCCCGGCCAGCACCTTTTTGAGCTCTTGCCCTCTGACCACCGCTTCAGAGCCACCAACACCAGGACTGTACGGCACAAACAGAGCTTCTTTCCCTAAACTGTCCGTCTGCTGAACTCTTAGCTCTTATCTCCCCGTCATCTGTTACCTGCTTTACCTGCTCCTGGACTCCATCCATTTCATCTCCCTGCAATTTGCACTTAAGCACTCCACACTTTGTAGACTGTTTACATTTCATCAAGCCTTAATTCTACCTCATATCCTTCTGTTAACTGCTTGTTGTGTGCACTTTACTGTACTTATGAGGTTTGTATTGTGGTTTGTATTGTACTTTGTTGTTTGCACTGACGGCTGCTTTGTACCAAAGGAAATTCCTACACACACACATGGCAATAAAGATGATTCTGATTCTGATTATACATATATATTAATTTTTAGCACATTCACTAAACCGGTTTTGACTTGAAACCAATAAGTCATGACAATTTTTACAGCATAGGAAATTTAGATATCTGTATAACATTGCAAAAAAAATCTTTACATATATGTTAGATTAGGGGTGTCCGATGCAAACTCAACCAGGCATTTGACATAAATATGTTATATTTCCATGGGTCTCTTCGGAGCAGTTTATTGTACTTTTTGGACTGCATCCTGCTCCAGACACCTTCGCAGAGGATGCTCAGTCACTCTTTCACAGCATGGTCACTTGCCTGGGATTGCATTCGAACACCTCTCGTCTGCAGCCCATCGAGGGGCAACGATGAAAATGGCTCAATGCTTTCAAGTGCAGGTTGTTTATTTTAATCCCCAACCTCATTGATTGCCCAAGCAGCATTTTTAGGGCAACTCTAGCTATCTTCATTCTAACCCTCTTACTCCCCGTTTAAATCAACCTGGATTAATTTTGACTATTTCTTGAGCGGTAAGCAAAAGACAGTATTCCACCTTGCTAGTAGTACAACAAGCTGACTGCACAAGCTCCGCCCAGAGCTTGTTTATTGGTGCTTATGGTCGTGTCAATGCATAGTTTCGACATTAAGTATATTCAATCTCAGCTGCCACTGCAATTTAAAACAAATGAGAATCCAATCCAAATACTTACACTGCACCCTTAAAGTAGAATCTAATTTTCAGAAGAAAATGTGCATATTTTTTAGTGTGAAAAAAGAGTGTTCACGATCTGGGATGCACTAAAACATAACGTGACGGAAGTGACCACAGCATGGTGTACTAGAACTTAACTTCTTTTCTGTTACTTCATTAAAAATATTCTAATAATAGATAAAACACTCTCTATATAGATGTTATTTGTTTATGTTAGTCTTCTTTAAAAATTTGTTGTATTACAGAGAGTGCTCATTTGTTTGGGTCCCAGAGAAAACTCTTTGTGGGTAAAATCAGCAGGTCGAGCATTGATCGATCTGCACTTCAGAATCTAACCGGACAAAGTACACATCCGGGATCCACTCAGACACTCTAATTCTCATTTCGCAGCCATAAAATTGTGCATAGTGCATGGATTGGGATGCAGGAATAGAGTTTTATGAATTTGGACCACCTATTCTGCAAAAGAGCTTCAACTCAAAACATTTTAAGGCTTTTAAGAGTTTTCTACCCAAATAAAGCAGTTTTTGCTCTAACACCCCCAAATTGTAGTATTAGGTTGAAATTTTGATCTTTTTTCAGGCTACAGCCTTCATGCAAATTTGTGCACTCGTGTGCAGTAGGATTAAAACAAGAAGGGGCTATCCTCAAGCAGTTCCCTCAAACTTGGCAAACTGACATTATAAATCTTTTCACTGGAATTAATGAGTAAGACAGTCAGACAAGTATCATGCAGGAAATGTTGTGTACTTTTGTCTTTTGGTTATTGACATGTGTGAAATCTTGCTCATAATTTTTTTGTGACTGGAATACCACTTGAAACAGTTTCCCCATCTGTGCTATCCTGTATTAATGGAATTGCATCTGAATCGCCTTGTCCAGTTCATCTTCATTAGAGTTTAAGTGTTAGGTGGTTATCTACAATCCACTTCAGCCTCACCTTCAGGTTTGCTCTCCTGTCATGATGCGATCGATTCCCGAATAAAATCCAATCAATTTTTTACACCAAGCTTTCTGTTTCATGTGGGTTTTCATTCAATTCTCAGTTCCTTAGTTTGTGTTACATCAATGTTCTGTGTCTTTACTCAAGGTTATATGTTTGTACTCTAGGGGCCAATTAAGCTGAGATCAGGGTGCTGTTACCTTCATTATTAAACCTGTTTGTCATTTACTCTTTTAAAGTGACCTTAAGCATGTGGGTTAAGTCAAATGAAGTTTTGTGTGCTTGTATGCGTTGGAACAGTGGTCCTGTCCACACAACTTTCTCAACAGATAATTCTGCAAATTAGTAATTGTTGAGTTACTTTGAATTGCTTTGTTGTTTAAGTTTTTTGCTATTATTAGCAGATGGTTAAAAAATATAACCAGGGACCACTTCTACTATTGTAGCTCAAAATTCAAGATTTGATATTGTGTATAATGGTAAAACCTGGTGAATTCAGTTCCTTGTGTCCTCATTTCAATGAAAGGTTTTGAACTGTTCTTCAGATACATTCATGTACACCCTGAGCTGGTTTTAATTTAGAATGCTAGAAAAGATACTATTGAGAATTGTGAATAGTGATCAAGCTAATACAATGCTAATTCAACATTGTGCTAATCACCTAGTCAACAAATTTATGTTACAAGAACGTACTGGGAAAATTACCTCTAGCTTTGCATAAATGTTGTTTTACAAGTTTTTTAACGTTCCACGAATGTTTCAAGGCATTGGAACGTTTTTAGAACATTCATTCTAGGAATTTTCTGAGAACATTATTCCCAGATCATTTTCTTTCAACACTGTAAAGACATTCATCACTCACAGAAACCATTCTAGGAACGTTCTGAGAATTTTGTTTAGATAACGTTTAATTGAACGTTGTAAGAATGCTACTAGAACATTCTTGAACCGTTATAATGTAACATTTAGGTAACATTACAACATAACATAACATTACTGTTATAAGGTAACATTTAGACAACCTTTAAAGAACGTTTGTGAATGTTACGAGAACATTCCCTGTTAGCTGGGCAGTCCATTCAACTATACTCTTTTAAAACTCTTTTACAGATGAGCTAGAATCAACTATAGAATCTATAACCACAACTTGCCTACCATTAAAAATGTGATGAAAGAAAATATGAGCTCAGTGAAAATACAAAAATAATCATACTGCGTGGGCGTCACGGTGGCGCAGTGGGTAGCACGGTCGTCTCACAGCAAGAAGGTTGCTGGTTCTAGGCTCGGCTAGGGCTGGTGGCATTTCTGTGTGGAGTTTGCATGTTCTCCCTGTGATCGCGTGGGTTTTCTCCGGGTGCTCCGGTTTCCCCACAAGTCCAAAGACATGCGGTATAAGTGAATTGAATAAGAACAATTGCCCATAGTGTTAATGTGTGTGTGAATGTTTCCCAGCGATGGGTTGCGGCAGGGAAGGGCATCCGCTGCGTAAAACATATGCCAGAGAGTTGGCGGTTCATTCCGCTGTGGCGACCCCGAAAGGGAATAAAGCCGACATGAAGATGAATGAATGAATCATACTGCGTGATATTGTGTTGTGCCTTCCTGTTCTAGCTCCTCCTCCTAGTTTTTATGCTAGGTCATAGCCACATTCGAAAATAAAATAAAAACATAATAAAAAAATTATGTGTATAAATGATACATTAATGAATGTAGTTGATCTCCAGGAATGCACTTTTTTGTACAGCAAAATCAAAACATTTCTGCTTTCTGAAAAAACAAGTGATATGCTTTTATGTAGGTGTAAGCTAGACTATTTTAGAAAACTGTCACTTGTTTGAAAAACTACACATTTTAAACATAAGGCGTAATGTATTATTTTACAACATAACTTATTATAAAAGCTTTAATTGTTAACTGCGATATTTAAATTGCATACACATATATGATTTACACTTGTATAGTTAGTATATGTATTTACATTAAACCTGTAAAAATATTTTTTACAACTTCTCCAGAAAGAGTGTTGAGTGGTGGGATGGCATCCTAGCACTCTCTATTGACCAGCCACCAATGGGTTAGACTGTGTAAAAAAACAAGGACAAAGTAATGTCACAAAGAGTTTTCACCTTTGCATATGTACTCATAATAAATACAAATGTAAATCATGTTGAAAATGTATTAATGGCATGTTACTTAAAGCTAGCATAGTGCTAAATAAATGCTTCATGCATTATTGAGGTCTCAGTTGGCTAGGTGGGGAAAATCATGTTCGATATTTTATTGGGGGAGCGGAAAGTTTAAATCATGTGTAAATACATATTAGCCTTTTTCAGCATTTAAAACAAAGGAACATATGCTTTGTGTGTATCTGAGAGAACAAGAGGCAACCATTTTGTATTGCCCTCTCTTGACATGAAGCAACTGTGACTGCTTTGCAGTTCTAGATCCTGAAAACAGATGAATTTATTCTGTGCAGCTGAGCTCCACAGAGAGGGTGAGAAAAATGAGAGCAGAACAGAGAAAGATTGAAAAACATGCCACAGCCTGTGCTGTGGGAGTTTAAGCACATTAAAACAATCAAGCAATGCAATTTGCTTTGGTGCAGTCATTCACCATACGCGTGTTTGGCTTGAAGACTTGATGGGTGGCAGCGTGTCTTTTGTTTCAATTTCCGAAACTACAAGAGCAAAAGATTAGAGGGAACTGAATGAAAAGTGAAACAGAAGCTATTAATAGCTTAGTTTCTACAACTAAACCTTTTTTAAATTATTGCTGGTTTTCATCTTGTACTTTTGTTCATTTTGATAAAATCGATATGAAATGTTTAGATTTGTAATTTGTAATTTTACCACCTGGGTCTTATTTTTGTTCCTTTGTGTAGAGTTTTCCAAACCATTGTTTGAATTTCAGGTTGTTGCGTGAACTAATCTAGCTGCTGAATTGAACTGTATGCGCAAAATAATAACTTTCTAGTACAAAGGTAGAGAAATTGGACTGTCGACAGCTGTGTTTAAACTGAGGCAAATTGATTATTTGGCTAATCTCAAAATAAATATTTAAACAATTTTTACAGATGGAACTATGTAATCAAAACTTTAACTAGCATCATATTAAAAATCTAAAGAAGGAAAATTCGAAAGCAAAAATAATCTTTACATTTATGCATTTGGCAGACGCTTTTGTTCAAAGCGACTTCAAAGAGACATTATGCAATCTGTTACACCGTCAAAGTCTATCTCAGCTTCTCATAATAGAAATTTTATCAACTGATCAATAAACCAAAGCAGGGAGGAAATAGAGGAAGAAGATAAAGACAGAGGAGGAAAAATTAAAGTTTTTTTTTAAATAGGTGTTTCCTGAAGAGAAGAGTTTTCAGTTGCTTTTTGAAAGCTGTTAGTGTTGCTGCTTTCCTGACTGGATCAGGGAGTTTGTTCCACCAGCCAGGGTAGTGAGAGAGAAGGTTCTGCTGAGAGATCTTCTGCCTTTGTGGGACGGAACCACGAGTCGCTGTGAATAGTGATGAAGAGGGGAGTAAAATGAGCTTGTTTCGGTTCCTTGACGATAAGACGAGCTGCAGAGTTCTGGATCATCTGCAGAGGTTTGATCGTGTTTGATGGAAGTCCTGCTAGGAGAGCATTGCAGTAGTCCAGGCATGAGAGATGTAATCTTATTGTTCCATACTGAATGGAGTGTTCTTGTTCAATCTCCTCCTGATAATTTGTTACAATAATAAAAAGAAAAGTTTATAAATGAACACAAATTAGATTAATCTTATTATCGCGCATATGAATTTCATATTTACATGCTGGAACATGATTCTAACTTCATGGATCTTCCACTTCCTGGGTTTTCGTGCCGTGTCAATGGTTTGGAAGATGCACAGCTTGAGCAGTTGGGTCACATCCGCTCGTAGAGTGTGAGAACTTGTGTTCTTTTAACTTTAAACGATTTACTTTAAGCAGAGGCTGAACCAAGTGAATGTAAAATTGCACAGTGTCTATCTGGCTTTACTCAAGTCAAAGCAGTTAGAATACAAAGTTTAAGGGTAATTTTCCTGTTTTCAACGATTAAACAGACTGATGTCACATTTTTTTCAATATTATCATTTATTTGTTATTTAAGATGTTTTTACACAATTTTTAAATAAAATTCATTCTGACAGGGCATTTACACCAAGTACCAAACACGCAAACAGATTGCTTCTCCCGCGCCTATCTGAACGCTTTCAAGCTCGGTGTTCACTCTAGTCAATCGTTTGAAGACATCCTCTCCTCTTCAAAAAGTGTCCCTCAACCCTCTCTATTTCTTACTGCACACTTCCTTTGATAAATAAATTCCTGCACACTTCTTTTGATAGATAAATGAACTATTATGCTTAGCTAACATGAGCACAAGCTCAAGTTATAATAAGGTATACTATAATAAGTATAATAACAAGTTATTCATCCTGGGTGGCCACAATGAAATAATATATGTCTCCTATATTGTTGTTATGTTGTAATGTTCCCGCTTGATAAAAAGAATCACTAGAAGAGCAACCTGATTGGTTGTCGCACACGCAAACTTCACCTGAATATAATATGTGTGCCAGTCTATCTATTCACAGACAGGTGTAGGCTTTTGCATTCATTCTTTTGATCAGATCTCATGAAGAAAGTCATATCCATCTCTTGCATTGTTCAAAGCTCAATGCATGGCTTCCCTCCTCTATTGGAAGCTGGAGCTAAAAATAATTATATAAAAATAATTATAAAAGTAACATATGCTGGATTTCTGCTTTTGTTAATCTCAACATATAACATAGTGGCAATATCCCGCTCGATAAATCAAACCCAGTAGGGGGGTATTAACATAGATGAATCTCAGATATGTAATAAATACAAAGCAGACAATTTACAATGGTTTGTTTTAAGTTAAAACAAACCATTTTGGGGGGGTTAATTGGATAAAATGGTACATATAGATCTTTCACTAATTTACTTAATTTATTTATGTTTTTGTTATTTAAAATATTATACATTTGAATAGTCTATTGCAGGAAAATTGTACCGAGAGGCTTTTCACTCTTTAACTAAACAAATAACACATAACATATTTTTCTCATGAGATTTTACAACAGAACATTAAAAAACAAAAATTAAAATAGAGCACTTTGAAGTACGATGTGTTGAAGAGTATTCAATAAAAGGGACAGATAACATCTCAGAGAAAGTGGATCAAATTACTTTAGTTCATTAGGAGACAAACATTTTCACAAACGAGATAAATGAACACATCCTTATCAATCTGGATGCTCTTTCAGTCTCTGAAGTAGTTTCATAAATAATATGCTGGTTTAGAATTGCAATGTTACATTTTAATAAACTGCACGGTATGGCTAGAATAGTGGAAGAAGGCTTCTCATGAATCCTTTAACATACAGAACACAGTTCTTTTTCATAGGTGGTTGACTTCTGAATAGCTGTTGTTGGGAATTAAAAAGTATAGATGATACACAAGGCTAGCAGATCCAGAGTTGGACTCTACATAATACATCGATTGACTCGAGAGGTCTTCAGTGAGAGCACGGGGTCAGAATAACCAATGCTCTGATGGAGTAGAGAGAGGGTTTCCAGAGCATGATGTGCATTAGAGAAGCGCGTATGCTGAGGAATGAATGATTGAGAGATCTCAAAGATGCTGAGCAGCCAAGGCCATATATTGTATCGCGGTGAAGGAATGAGTGATGGAGAGAAATGAAGAGTGGTGGAAACCCTGCTGTGCAGCACTGACACTGAAAGAGAGTGACACACAGCAGACTGTTCTCTGACACTCGGAGTGGGAGTGAGAGTCTGAGAGATGATGGTGTAGAACTGGGGCTTATAGGCTGAGAGGAAAGAAGGGCTGAGAGAAAAAGTATTTATGTCTCATATTTGCATATCCTTTTAACATAATTAGAGGGGGTGACTATTCATTTTTTATTTTTTTAGGGTTGCCTCTGGAAATAGATGTGGAAATAGTGGCATTCATCGTGTCATTAAAAAGATATTCAAGCTGCGTCTATATGATGTTTTTTCAGTTCAGAAATGGTTGAATTCACGTTTTGGTGATATAGAGGGCACTCTTTTGGAAGTAAGGTATTCACACACTTTTGTCTGAGGTTTTCATTGGATATTCAATTTCATGTTTTTCATTTCCAAACCAGAAGAAGTCTTCTATAATTAAAGGCAGAGTGCAAACTACAGGGGATCTAGGGGATGCTTGGCACCCCTATATAAGACATGGGCTCCCCTGTAAATTTAAAATTTTGGGAGGTCTCAAAAATATATTTTGAAATGCCTTTTCAATTTTGTGTAATTTGATTATTGAGAATTGTTGTGTGTTAAATAAACATGCATCATTAACCTATGATGGCTATGTGAACCTAATTCTGTTAAATAAATATATTCTATTCTTTTCATGAGCATTAAGGTGTGGGGCTGATACATCATGAATTAGGACACCTATCTAAAGAAGTCTTATTTATTCGTAGAAAGAAATATAAAGGATGAGACTGTTTGTCTGCACAAACTAATTGAAATAGATTTTGCATTTTACTTCTTGGATTAAGTGAGACATCACTTTTTGGATTTGTAGACCAGCAGCAAAGGAAGCCTTTGTGTTTAGGGAGTCAACGTGAAGGGGCATGTTTATATACATCTATGAGTTGTGGCAGGATAATTGTATGCCTGATGTATTAGTTGGTTGTGTTACCACTGATTATAGCCAGATTTAATAACTTTAACCATTGTTCATTTACAGTCTAAGACTGTGAAACACTTTGCTGATAGACTTTAGTGGGAAAATAGTGAATGTCTTTATTGTTTTCCTAGTGCAATTTGTTCTATTGTCTTTTTAGTTTATTCAAGCGCACAAACCGTATGAACTGCCAAAACCACACCAACCCCATCCTCCCAAACTATTGTATTAAGACCTACATGTAAAATGTACATTTTCCAGCCAGTATTGTTAAGAACTATGTTCTTATTTCAGCTTAATAATTTAGGATCTTAATAATCTAGGATTTTCCAAAAACGTGTATAAAATAAAAATTGTTTTATTTCAGCTTTGAAGTCAAACTGGAAATCTTGTATCTTGCTTAACATGTAAGCATTAAAAGATAAATTTTTTTGTAGTCTGTTAAACTCAGGAATTAGATTTCCATCTGACAAAAATTATGGACCTTTTCCAAAGGGATATGAAACAGTATGTTATGAGGTCAGATTTATATCCATACTGTTGATCAAATTGACTATTTCTATTTGTTGAGTTAACAATCCATGCCAGCTGCCAGCCAATTTTGCAAATGTGTTACCCTATGTTGTGAAAAGTTAACCAGATGTTAATACAAATATCTATTACTTGGGGGTAACACAGTAGCACTCATGCCACTCAGTAGTTCGAGGCCAGAGAGAGGTCTACTTGAGTGAAGTTTGTGTGTTTGCTCACATAGTCCTAAACCAATTTTCAGGTGATCTTTAGACTCAAAACTCCCCTTCTAATGGCAAATAAGTGGTAAACGAATGTTACACTGTGATGGACTAGTGACCTGTCCAAGGTGTGGCCCTCTTTGTGGAGAGAGTGAGAAGACTGAGCTTTACCATGACTAAGTGGTTCACTTAGAATGGGCGTTTTCTTTTTGCTAGCTTTATATTATTAATTTTGATGTCAATTATATAAGAAGAAGATATAAAACTGAATCGTTAAGTCATTAAAACTGAGGTCAGTTATTTTAATTTAACAATGTATGATGAATACATGGTAAGAATATACATTAGTCTGCTGGAAATGGAATACATGCGTTTAAACTCTTTTAAAGCTAAACAAAAAATTATGCAAAAGCTTTGTTAGTATCAAATCAACTCGAATTTTCAAAAAAGTGTAATAAAAAACAATGACTAACTGGAGATGTACTTTTGTCCAGCAGATAGACAGGCTGACCTCTTACTGACATTGAGTGTAATCCACAGACGGCTGAACAGTGGAGCTGTGCTCGGATGAGATTAGTTCAGAACCATGAGAACGTCTGAGAGACACTTAGTGAAGGAACACTCAGCACTGCACTGTCACTCTGTCGATGGAGGAAAGCAGCTGGAGACCCTGAACAGCTTGCATTGACACTCTCACTACACTCATGAAGAGAATATATTTCTTCAGCTCTCAGTGTGAATATTATGAACTCTGAACACTCAACATGAGGTCGACTGCTTTACAAAATACATGTTTGTAATATATGTTTGTAATGTTGCATTCAGCCTCTACTCAGCCAGTACTTAGAAATGACTTAACCTCTAATGTGTCCCCTTAAAATCTGTATTTTTTGTGCCTTTGAAGTTACCTTAAATAACTAGTTTAAGGTTAATGTCTTACTGCAAACTCTGAATGTTTCATTTACTTTGTTAGTTCCAGTAACCTGAATTATAGAGTGAAAGTCCAAAACAAGTCTTTGTGTGTTTAAGTGGTGAACATATATGAAAAAAGGCTAAACAAAGCAAATACAATGAATATAGCTGCAAGCAGCAATCACCGGGGTTCAAGCTGCCAAAGTCATGTCGGGGTCATAGCAAATAGGAAGTGACATACCAGGTCAGTGATAATTTCATCAACGATAGCGATAACAAAATTATTTAGTTGAAGAACATTTTTTTCGTGGCGATAACAAGACATTGACAAGCAAAATATGTCTTTGTTTTAATGAACATTTAGCAAAACGAGAGTGAACAAAAATGTTAATGAGTTAACAGTTGCACTCTCAAAATGCTGACATTTCTGCTTTTCAAGATTCTGTCATTCAAAATATCCAGTGTCCATCACCGCTTGGTATCCAGGACTGAGCATCTGCACTCTCAGTGAGTGTTTGGGTTGTCTTCTTCGTTTTCTCTTGATGTGTTTTTTTCTTCAGTTGTCAATTGGCTCATTTCGCTCAGCTGGGTGTGATCATCTGCTATGTGACGCTCATTGCTCTCCACCAGTGTCCAATCTTGATTAATTGCTCTAGTATATATATATATATATGTATATATATTGTTTTTCTCTACTTCAGTTGCTGAATTATTGCTCGCTTACTCTGTCGTTTTATCACAGTCATAGAATGTTTAGTCCGGTCTATCGTGCTGTTTTATAATTTCGTATTATTTTTGCATGTTATTTGGGTCACCCTTGGTGGTCTGCAGACCAGCTCTGGAGCCTGGTTTGCGTGGTGCTGCCCTCGTCAAGACCAGTCCCCTCAGTTAGACCCCAGGAGGGGTGTATTGAGTTCTGTTTTTGGAGACTCCCTGGATCGACATTTTGGTTGTCATTTTGCCTTGGAGCTGGAGGAGAACGGCCTGTTGTTTCTTTGTGATGGACTTTGGTTCCGCTGTACTCCTCAAAAAATCATGTTCCTTTTCTTTACTTACTCGTGGGTTCTTGTCTTCCCAAAAGCCCATGACAGTTAGTCCCATGCATGAGAATTTTCCTTCTTTTTGGGGATAATGTCAGCAGCGTCAGCAAAAGGGCTTGGTGGTCTTGATTTTATTTTTTTAAAACAATTGCTACATTTTTTTTGCATGTTCTTAGTCCAGCTCTCATATGTTGGCTTACATATGTGTATTGCATAATCCTTAGTTTTTAATGAAGAGTCTATCAGTAATATCACAATGTGAAATGGAGCATTAATTCATTAAATACATTTAAACACATATTTTCCAAAACTTAAAGAGATAAATTAACGTATTAAAAACGTATGTTTTAATCAAATAAATATTAATCTACATTGGCTAAAAGTAAACTAAAACCTTTTATTTTTTGGTGACTAAAATTAGACAAACTTTTTTGTTCTTTGTTGACTAAAATGTGACTAAAACTATTATATTTTTATATGACTAAAATATTTTCCCAGCGATGGGTTGCGGCTGGAAGGGCATCTGCTGCGTAAAACATATGCCAGAGAGTTGGCGGTTCATTCCGCTGTGGCGACCCCGAAAGGGAAGAAAGCTGACATGAAGATGAATGAATGAATGACTAAAATCTGACTAAAATTATAATATTTTGAAATTATTCAAATGTGATTAACACTAAAATGATTTCGTCAAAAACATCAAGACTAAAACTATGGCTGCTAAAAACAGCACTACCAGATATAATGTTTTCTACTGCATACTAAAGTCAATGTTAATGCTAACATTTATACCTTTATAGCGACATGTTGTCTGCAAAAGACTGTCATCGCACAATAGTGTTTATAACATTTTTGCTTTATCTGAGTTATGAATCCACATCCTTTTTTTAACAATGATTTTTTTTTTATGCTATTGAACCCCTAAAAAGTCAAAATGTCATTGAATTGATTGCTTCAGTCTGTTATTCTGTGCTTGAGTACTGTTATTGAAGTGGTTCTAAACTTCAGTGGTTCTACAACATCAATAAAAAATGTTAATTTTTAATACAGGAAAACCTACAATATTTCTGAACTTCTGTAAAATTACATTTTCTAGTTTACATCAAACTGTTCATCATATTTTCTGCTTTATGTTCATTGAAAATGTTAAGTAAAAATATTGAATGAATATTTTAGTCAAGAAAGAACTTTGTCTTTGCAGAAATATCCAGGAATCTATTTTTTAAAAGGCTCAAGGCTTAAATACTGTCATGGGGTTATATTCTTCTGAATTCTTCATCTAAAAGGGAAGCTTGGTTCAAGTCATGGATGCTTAGTTTCATTTATTCATGGCACAGAAAGAAATAAGAGTGTTTTGCTGCCAGCCATGCAGGTGTTGGGCAACTCCACATGAGTCTGTGAAGAAACACACACTTGTATACAAACACACACTTACTCACTTGTCTGGAGCTTGATTATTTATGCATGCAGTTTCCAGGTAACCACTCCATCAGTGAAGGAAGAGACACATGCACGCAGGGGGCCAAGTCAGAATTTTATGTTAAATCAATCTGAAGACTGCATCGTTCATGCTCTGAGGGCTTAAGACCAGCACCTGCAGGCCTTGCTTTTCTCTCTTTTTCAGATTTTTTTTCTTGTTTTGTAATAATGAATAACAAATAACAACAAAAATGACTACCCAAATTATAAAAATTTGGTTGAAAGTGTATTTGTAGAGTGTAAATTGTAAAATTGAAGTTAGTTGTTTATTAATTTACTATTAATAAATACTGATACGATCTTGTGTGTTTTTGTTTAGTTTTGTTTTTTAAACACACTCAACAGTTTTACCAAGAAGAAAAATCACTATTAGCTTGTTTAAAAGTAGCACGATGACTTCATTGCCTACTTTTTCAATTTGACAAAATAGTTTATATTTTACATGTGCATGCAATGCTTGTTAAAATAAATAAAGATACATTCATGGTGAGATCCTGTACATAAAATGAGAAAGACTTTAGGGTCTAAAAAAATGAATACATAAATAAATTTCCCCCAAAAATCTGTGATTCATTATGATGGGTTTTTGATGGACAATGAAATGAAACTCATTCTTGAAATCGTTTTTAAGCTGCGGTTATTAAAAGGAGCAATCCATGCCTTGATTAGTTCTCAGCTGAACTACTGTAACGCCCTTCACTATGGTTTTAATAAATCTATGATGGCCAGGCTGCAGTCGTTCCAAAATGTGGCACCCGTCTTCATGACTAAATACCAGAGGAGGTCTCATATTATTCTTACAACCACTGCACTGGCAACCAGTGAAGTTCAGAGTCCAATATAATATTCTCGTTTCTATTTTTAGAGCTCTGCATGGAACTGCTCCATCTTAAATTAGTGACCTTTTTGCCATTTAAACTGGAAACACTGCACTCAGTGAGTCTCAATGTTCATAATGTACACTTTAAGAGCTTGAGAGGTTGTGAGTTCTCTGCTGCTACGCTGCAGTTGTGGAACATCCCACCATTAGAGTTTAAATCTGTTACTGATCTATAGGGGACTGCAGGAGTGAGGATGTGCAACGTGTGGCTCTTTTTATTATGTATCATGCATACATATGCTTTTGAGCACCTTGGGCAACTTCGTTGTTTGTAGCTTGTTTTTGGTGCTTTAGAAATCAGTTGATTTATTGCTTTTGATGCATATAAATACTTATTCCATCAATTAATTATTTTACAAAAGATTGTTTATTGTCTCTCTATATAGAGGGATTTAAACTGTTTATGTCGAGGTATTATGAGAATTTTATTTCGCATTACAAAATATATTAAATACTTTGGTAAATTATCAACTGTCTGCAGATTCCTCATCTTTATTGCTCTCATCGTCAGTCCTGTGCTATTTTGGCTCTGTTTTTAATTTAGTTTCTTTTTCCCCTACTCCAGTCGGAGATTTCGTTCTGCTGTGTTTATGTTTGGTTACTTTTGTATGTGCTCCCTTTATTGTTTCATTGTGTTCCACACCCACTTGTTTCCAGACCTCACCTGTCTTTATTTTCCTCGCCATATGGGTATACAATCACCTGGTTGTTAGTCTTGTATTTAAGTTGGTTTGGAGCATTCATGTTAGCTGTTGTATTTTCTGGTACTCTCAATGTTCCTGCATCTGGTCTTGTTTACAATGTTCCAATAAATGAATAAACTCTTTGTGGCACACTCTATGCTAGAAATATGTGTTATAGTGACACAAACTATTCCTGTATTACATTCTAAAATTATAATTCTTTTAAAAACTATATAGTTGAAAACTGCTTTTTGAGACACACTTGAAGATGCAAGGAAGAGTAGGTCTGTTCTCTATTTGGAAGCTACCCCCTCATTCATTGATCCCCTTCAGCTTGAGCTTGATGCTGTTAAATTCCAAATAAGAGCAGCTCAAATTTGTTTACTGACCAGTTAAGGCTGTTTCCAGATGGCAGATGATCTCATAAAACCCACATAATAACTAGTCAACATGTCAAATACAAACTTACAGTTTACGGTTAATTTTCACTTTCTTGATAACAAAGGAGACAGACCTGTCACAACTTCTTTATGTTATGTTAAGACTTGAGTGAGAGCCAAATATTAGGGCTGAAAGTAAGAGATTTCAGCTTCAAAACGATTCCTCCTTTTTGCCCAGTTTATATTATAAGAAAGTGTTGTGATGCATCGCTACACCTTCAAAATCTCTCCAAGAACCAAGTCACATTTCAGGTTCTAAATCCATAGTTTTTAACATGAACAATCACATCTTTTACCACAAATTAAAGTTACAAAATATTGTGTGGTCCAGTTACACAATGCATTTTGCCAGAGTACAAAAGCTGTGATCCTTTTGTTAAAGTTGCTTTTAACTATTGAAGCAGAGGCTCACTCCACCTTGACTTACACACGTAAATTAAGCTTATAAATCTGGAATTTTATTTTTACTCTTGCTCTTCCTAACATCTTGAATAGATCTAACCTTGTGAGTAAATTATTTGATTTATAATTCATTTAATTTTCATTTCATTTGTGTTTTTTGCATGGAATAAGTTCTTCAACAAGCCCTGTTTGAAGCTGTTTTTTTGTGTTTTTTTTTCTAAATGCTCAATGACCGCACCAGAAAAGATTTGGTGGGTGCAAACTAGTGGCAGATCCTGCAACTTCAAAGTGGAAACTTGCGGAATTTTGTATTTTTTGAGAGTCTCCAACAACAGATACCCAAGGTCAAAAAACACTTTTATATTTTTTTAATTTTATTAAACATACAGTATTTTTATGTTACTCACATATTATTTATTTATTTAGTCATCTGCACTGAGCCTCTCCTTTGCATGATTCATTCAGAGCTGCTCACGGAGCTGTCATTCGAACGCTTTCATTTTTTACAAAAGTGTTTTTTACTTATTGTTTACTGGTCTGGTCAAACCTGTCATCACTTTCTTCATAGTGTTAAGGTCTCTACACCTCTCTCTGAATCTGTGGTACACATTTTTGTTCATGAATGGGCCTCGATTGAGCCAAAATCACACTCTTGGAGAACAAAAAAAAAAGCTTGCCTCTGTCATATGACTTTTTTTGTCAGCAAAAGCTGGCTGATTTGATATTGTGAGTGGGACACTTTGATAGTGCAGCTGGATGTCCATCAATACACACTCAAGAGCCGAGGAAGAAAAAGAGAAAAATATGGATGTAAATCTGAATGTAAATATTTACGACAGCCCTCGAAGATGACCAGGCGTGTGGCTGTTGTTCCCTGAGTAGTGAATGGAAGTTTTGTTAATTTTAGTGCTTCGTTTGTTTGACTCTTCTAAAATAATAGTTTATTCACGAGTCTGATTTGTTCGTTTAACAAACGACACATCACTACACAAGAGCACAATTCATACAAAATTTCCAGCAGACATAGGGATTTCACATTTCTCAGGGGCACATTTTCAGCCCCAACCATAGCCAATTGGTTTCCAAAAAGCAGGATAAAGGAAAATGCAAAGGGGTATAGGTGGGGACAAAATGGATAAATAAATTGTGCCTTAATAGGAAAGCACAGGCTTGTCTAATCAGGATACTTTTTTTCTAAGCAAGACAGGTCTACTTGAGTCGTTTAGAACTTCTATATTTAAATAGTATTAATTAAAATCTATGCAACAGTATTTTATATACATATACCATACCATATAAACAATAACGCTTTTCTCACTTCAAACTAACTTCAATGTGATCCCAAACGTTGAGAAGTAGTGCAGTAGTGCATTTGTGGATGTACATATAATCCTTTTTAAGCATTAAGATGTGTTGGCAGTGGACTGAGCGACTTTGATTTTCTACATTTGCACAGATTTCAGATGACATGTCTCTATTATCAGGATCTTTCTGATGCTTTTAAGAGCTGCTCAGCTCAGCACAGCCTCCCTCTGTTGATCTCCTAGCATCTCTCTCTCTCTCCTGCTAAGTATAGTGGTGGAATGCTGGAAGAATGCAACCGATAATGGGACGAATCAGAAGTCAAGCTGCTGATGATAATTATTATTATTTCAACAATGAGGCTTTTGTCAGTCCCTGAGAAATGTCCACCTCCCTCTCACACTTCTGTTTTTATATATATCCTTCTACTCTAGCAGGTTTGAAACAAGTTCAGTTTAGAGGGATGCTTTGCACCTAAACATGTCAAGTTATACAATTAAAAATTGTCACTGTTTTTGTTTCAAAATGAGCTTTGGAATGCAGTTGTGTTATAGATTGATTTATTATTGATTTATAATATAGTATACAACTATAAACACGATATGTGTGAGATCAGATTGACTCGCCTTTGCAAAAAGCCATAAGTGTTGTGTTTGCTCAAGTTAGTAAAAATGTAAAGTACTACAACTATATCTATATCAGAAGTCCTTTGTGCTTTGGAGGTAATGTGAAGACCAAAGTCTAAAGTAACAGTAAAGTTCAGCACCAGAACATCAGAATATGGGTTGCTGTAAATGTGCAAAGAGTCCACATTAGAGTCCTGTTGCTTAGTGCAATGTTTAATGGAATATTTGAGTTGGTTGTGGATTCATAACATGAGAGTTATGGGTTTAACAGATGAATGGCAAGTGAATGACAAGCTATATTTTGTTCGATTTGTTGAATAGAGAGTGGAGGTTTGCCAAATGTAAGCTTGGTAGCAGTGTTCTGAGACCGCACTCCCAGTGTTTGACTATATATCCAGCCTGTTTTCTCCTTCGGCATCTCCAAAGAAGCATCAGAGCTCCACTGACCAGTGGAGCAAAACTGTTGGCAAAACTTCCGAGAACTCCCAAATAAGCAAAAGATTGTTCTGAGAGTGCTCTCTGAGATGCGTACCAGTTCCTCTCAAGATGAAGTTGGCAGAACAGAAAACCGGACAAAGAAAAAAAAACATTGGAGAGCGTTGACCGTGGCTGCCATCCTCGGCGCTATCTTGTGTTGAAAAGTCTTGTGTATTCAATATATCAATATGGTGCACGTTCTTGTATAACTAAAGAGTGACAATTCAAAATCCAACTTCTCGTTGTGTAATGTTCCCTTGTAATGCTCTTTGGTAAAGGTATAATAAATCAATACCCACTCAAATCCTCAAACTTATAGAACATTTAGTACTAGGAATGTAAGGTTATGGTTTGAGCACACATACTGTGTTAGTTGAGCGGTCTAAGAAAAAACACCAGGACAGGATAGTTATCAGTGAAGATAGTCTGTGCTACTCAGTGCGGTGGATCTAGAAATGATAAACTGGGGTGGACTGAGAGTAGAACCAAGCATTTTTTGAGAACCATAACCAAGAGTAATATGGGGTGATCAATATCTTTTCAGGTGTGCTACTGGATATGTGACTATTGCTAAGAGACTTGAGTTGATACACCTGCAACAAGTCATACTAATTACAAGACATGCCATTCCTAAAAAAAACACAAATGCAGGAAAATAGACAAATTCTATCTACACGTATGCTGTGTTTTGTGTGTTTTCAGGAAAAACTAGAAAGTAAGTCATGTATTACTTAAGTGGTGTTAACTCTGGCAAAAAACATGCACTATTCTTGACCAAGTGAGAAGTGACACCTGAGATGATTTATGTTAACAGAAAAAAAAAATAAAATAAAAAAGCAATCGTGTTTTGCAGGAGAATTTCAAGAAAACATTTTTATTTTTTGAACAGAAGTCTTGCACACTATATAGATGCTGTTTTGTTTGATTCAAACAGAGCAGTATGCCACGGGCTAGTCAAATGTTTGAAAGCTAGTTAAAACTTTTTCCGGTTGGATCACTCGATCCTCTCAGGTTGCAATTTATAGTCTTTCACCTCATTTTTAGTCCCTGTCAATGCCGGTGTTCTCAGGGTTCAACTCTGGGTCCCTTGCAATTTATCATCTGTCTTCTTCCGCTTGGTTATAATTTCCAGAAACATCTCTGTCATTACCCCTCCCCTCAGGTTAAGAGTCTGGGGTTCCTCTTCAACAGCACCCTTTCATTCAATGCACATGTTAGAAGCTGGTTCGTTTGTTTTCACCTTCGTAATATAAATCGTCTACGTCCATCACTCACACCTCATTTAACTGCTATTTCAGTTTATAGTTTCATCACATCCTGTTTAGACTACTGCAATTCCCTTTTGTTTGGCCTTCCTAATAAATTCCTTCGTAATTTACAACTGGTACAACAGCTTCATTGGCTTCCCATCTTTTTCAGAATGAATTATGAAATACTTCTAGTTTCTTTTAAAGCCATCCACAAACTTGCCCTCTAAACCTTTTTAGTCTTCATATTGCCAAACCTTCTCGAAATCACACAAGTCTTCTTCCATTCACCTCACTTTTCTCCGTTTGTCTTGTCGCCATGGGGAGCAGAGGCTTTAGTTACTCTCCTCCTCAGCTCTGGAGTTCATTTCCTTCTGATCTTCATCCTTTAAACTGTCTTTCACAATTAAAATCTAAACTCAAAACACATCTGTTTAGAATAACCAACTCATTTTAACCACTTCTTTTTAAATGTATTCTATTTTATCGTTTTTGATATTGTGTTTTTACTTGAACTTAATGGCATTCATATCTCATATGGTGACCTTGAGGGTCAAAAAAGGCACTTGTAAATAAAAGGCATTACTACTATTATATTATTCTCAATGAGTTGTATAATTCACTTTTTTATTAACCCCTGACATTTTTTGTAGTAAATGATCAGAATGACATTCAGGTTACTTCATGTATTAATTTGATGTTCATCCATGAAACACTTCGAACACTTGATAGTTCCTAATAACTTGAGAGCACTCTTGCAAAACTTCTAAAGGGGTAATGAGAATTCTCCAACTTTGGAAACAATGAGAGAATGATGCCCAAATAGAAGCAGACGACTCAAAACAGCATGCAACTGATTACAGTCCATGTTCAAGATTACACAGCTCTTTGTTTGGACTCATTTTTTTAGATGAGGTTTAGGTTGTTTTCTGCGGCTTGTCACTGTGATCATCTCCAGTGATATATGCACAAACACCAAACACAACCCTCTCACTGGGAGAACATTGAGAACAAATGCTGCAGTTTAATATCCACAGCGGTAAAAATGATTGCTGGTGCACTCACGCAGGGTGGCTATCAGCTTTTATCAAATAAAGATTCTTCTACCTCTTGTGTTCATCTGATCTCTCTACCTCTGTGCTGCTGTTTAAAGAATAGAGTCCAATATTGTTTTAGCCCCCAAACAAGTTTCCAGTATGAGTGCTTTCATTCTTTTCTCTGGCACTCTGCCCAGATTCATCAGGAATCTGTTTGGTATTAGGATTGGATGTTTGACTACATGTTTAACTGTGTGAGAGATGGGCACATCTGTTTCTGTACAATCACTGGAAACAGGCTTAATCTGATCCTTCTGAAATAAGCTGAAATTCACAGAAAGCTCACCAATGGGCTGATCTACAGTGTGTTGGGAGTGTCTTGATCAACATTTACTCCTCAGAACAAAAGAAATTTTTTTTTATTGATTGTTGTCTGTGACACGTTAATACACAGACAGATAACAAATACTTTTTTATAAAATAAGGAAAATTATGCCAACCATGTGAAGCAAAATAAGTAAAATAAAAAAAAATTTACAATAAATGATTTGACAACAAAAAGTATTACAAGTAATCACAGCACAAACAAATATTTAAATAGTCAGTGCTGATTTTCTGACACCACTTTCAAAATGTTAACAATTCTTACAAACCTTCCAAAACTTACATTTTAAAAAGAACTTAGAAATAGATGTCAGTACAAGATTCATACGTCCAAAAAAATCTGCCCAACGCCTGAATAGACATCATCGGAGGTGTAATGAAACTCTTCATGGCAAGATTTAATTTTAGGCTTTATTGTGTGTCCATATAACACCTCAAAGGAGTTCTATCTTAATGTTTGTACATTTTTATATTGTTTCATGTGGTGCATCAAGACATGGGCACAGGTCAACCAAAAATGGGGGTTAATTAAATAAAATAATAAACAGCAAAACTGGGATGTCGAGGACTGGGCAAAGAATAATCCGTACTGTGTTGTGCTGGGGGCGGTATACAAACAAAATGTAGGGCAACCCGTACAGCAGATTCTTTGCGAAGGTGGCTACCAGAATTCCACATCTGTCTACGTCTCAGCTTGGGCATTGATATGAGTGACACTCATTGTCACGGTCTTACTGACTGGTCTCGTAGGCCTCTGGTATTGTTTCCCTCCATGCAGCTCATTTCGGAGAACTCTTTACCTTCTATTGAAACAAAGGTCAAAAAAGGCAGGCTTGTAGCAAAAACAATCTTTTACTCAGTTTGTTCATGAGTCTGTTCCCAATGAAAACTCCAATAAACACTACAACAATATTCAGAGGCTTAAACTAAATGTCAAAATGGCTGATATACCCAATGAGAGGCATTTAGCAACACTGAAACATTGTGGTCAGTTAACAAGCAAACATATTTTTCTACAAATTAATACATACACATAATACATACATTCATTCCCTTTCGGGGTCGCCACAGCGGAATGAACCGCCAACTCTCTGGCATATGTTTTACGCAGCAGATATGTTTTCCCTGCCGCAACCCATCGCTGGGAAACATTCACACACACATTCACACTTTAACACTATGGGCAATCGTTCTTAATCAATTCACTTATTCCGCATGTCTTTGAACTTGTGGGGAAACCGGAGCACCCGGAGAAAACCCACGCGATCACGGGGAGAACATGCAAACTCCACACAGAAATGCCACCTGCCCCAGCCGAGCCTAGAACCAGCGACCTTCTTGCTGTGAGACAACCGTGCTACCCACTGCGCCACCGTGACGCACATAATACATACATATATTTTATAAAATAAACAACATAGTAAATGTTAATTGATGAGAGCAAATACACTTTTAAAAATGGCTGGGTTGAAGTAACCCAATTTGGGTTATTTTGGTAACCCAGCGCTGGGTCAAATATGGACCAACCTAGTGTTGGGTTATTTTAACCCATCACTGGTTTGAGTAATTTTTGACCCAGCACTGGTTTAAAATAACCCAACACTAAGTTGGTCCATATTTGACCGAGTGCTGGGTTGCTTTAACCAAGCACCTTAAGTTACATTACCCAACAATATTTTCTTATTAATAAATCTTCATCTTTTGACAGTACAAGTCTAATTATTGTTAATATGATTTTGAACATGATAATTAAACTATTTTTCTAACTGATATAACAGTTCTGATATACACAAATAAACAATTCTATCACAATAAAAAAAACAATATAACATTTTGATACATTGAAATACAGTTTCATTTGCACAACAACTATTTAATGTATTTCAGCAAAATAAACTAAATTGCGCACAAGATCCAATTTTATGGGATGCATTCAGCTTGACAATATCCACCCAGTTATCGAACCTAGGGTGATTCCATCCCTGGAAGTTCTTACAGCACAGTATGCAGAAAATCCCAGACCGGGCTTGGGATAATGATTGTCAAAAACAAAAAAATGTGATCTAAACCAAGAGGCAGGAACTTCGTTATTGTAGATCAAGATGATTGGTCTTTTAGCAGCAGTAAATGTCAAACCGCTGGTTTACACAAGAAATTGAAGTTCTAAATAAGAGACTCAAGCAACGGGTTGTTTTCAGTCACGTGATTTACACGAGTTGTGAACTCGTTTGATGGGCAAGTAATAGAATGATTGGAAGCTTAATTGCTCAGTCAAAAAGGTTATAAACTCACTGACGGTAGTAATTGATGAAAGACAAGTAAATACAGAACCCTTGCTTTGATGGCTTGTGAATCCCTTTGAACCCCCGGTCTGTAGTGAGTCATCGGTGTGCCTGCTGCAGCGCCTCGGGTCAGCCAGGAACAGCTCACATATTTCTGCTGCCCGGGTGCTGCACCTGGGGCTCCGAACATGTGGATCTCCTCATTCACCATTTATCCCACCATTGTCCTTGTGGACAAGAGAGAGGAGTGTGTTATTTGAGCAAAAATAAAGTAAAAGCACGGATACTTAATGTTAAACTCCATCTGATAAAACACCATAAACTGACTTTACGAGCCTCGAATTCGGGCATTAATGGTGGACGTTACAAACACATTGCACAAAATACAAAAAAGATAAATAATCAAACATTAAAAAAGAGATTTTTGCATCAATTTAGAAGGGGGTTTAAATCTTGTACAGTTCTTGCAAGGTCATAGTCTTGCACAGTTTTTCCAGACATACACAAATGCCTATAGCTTTTAAAAACCTGAGTGACTGTCACATTAGAAACTGTCTAATTATGAAACGGATGGGGTTTCACTATAGTCTGTGATCCGGTGATCTACATCTGTGCTAGATTGATAGAACATGTTTAATTATGTTGTCTCGTAAACCATCTATACAAGTATACAGCATTGAGAAAAAGGTTTAGGCATGTTTGTAAACACATGTTTTGTTCACAAATGTAAATACTGGTAGTTTAATTTGTCAATTTACAAAAATGAAAAGAAGGTTACTAAAGAAGAATTAAAAACAAGTCAACATTTGGTTTACCTACCTTTACCTCACTTATTTAGCATCAATTCTTCCAGGCACAAGGTCCTTCTAATTCTTCCACAAAGTCTCTCTCTGACAGATGTCAGATCCTGAGAAGTCTGAGAAGAAGTAAAACACAAGGCATTTAAAAATAGCAAAAACAGTTACCTTCAACCAGGGACCAAGGCCAGGCAACTAAAGTATGAACAAAAATAAATGGGATATAGAAAAATGACAAAAGGTGCTCTAGACAGATCAGTCAAAATTAGAAATATTTGGCTGTCAGAAGGCTGCCTATTTGTAAAAAAAAATTATAAATAAAAACATGTAAAGCAGTAAAATTATGAGTAGGAGCAGTACAATTTCAGACAAAAGCTAAGATTGGTGGAGGTTCCTTGATTTTTTTGGGGCTGCATTTCTACAAATGTAGTTGGGGTTTGCTCTGTATTAATGGTGTTCTCAATACTGAGAGATACTGACAGACACCCATTATACAATACCATGGTTGGCCCCAAATTTATTTTGCAGAATGACTACCAACACTTAGCCAAATCATTAGGAATTATCTTTAGCATAACAAAAAAGCAAGAAGTACTGTAAGTGATACCCTGATCAAATTTGGTGGGATAAGCGTAGTGGGTGAGCTGTCCATGGAACATGCCCAATCACCCAAACCTTAACACTGACCCTGAACTCAGCATTCATACTTCGTTCTTACTTTGCAAAATTATGTTAGAAAACAAGAAAAATGATCAAAGTCTCCAGCTACCATTCTCCATTCTGTCACACATCTCTGCCATGAACAATTGTAATCTGCACAGATGATGAACAGAGTTGGATCCAGTTTGAAATTCTTCCTTGGCATGAAGTGGTTTATAAATATTGAAATGCATACGTGTGAATCATGGGAGCATCCATATCCTGCCCCTGGCGAGTGATTAAAAACAAGAGCACTTGCTGTTGTATGTTTTTGTGCTGGAATGTTAACATCCACTGCCTCTGCATGTCAAATGGCATAAACCTGTTAGAGTAATCCATGCTCATCGTCACACATGCACCCTGCTTTCTATAGTTGTTTGGGAGCTGTTTGGGACTGAGCTGTGCTTGTGGAAGGATTTTTGGATGGAGTGTCATCAGTCAGCACTCGTCTCAGATTCTCAATCCACACATTTTGAATTATAGAGGCTACCTATCTATAATTAAATAGTGTATTTATTTAAAAACCCATTGATCTAGGCAGAAGTTGAGTAAACTGGTATGTCAGTCTTCATCTCTTGCTATGAAAAAACTATTATTTGCTTTCTTGGAAAGAAAAATCAGGCTTGTATTAACCTTGCTCTTTTTTTCCTCCATTCCTTGTCCAGTTTTTGATTTATTTTTAATGGAAGACTATGATAAAAGACTTATCTGAATGCTTATTGATAGCATGAGGAGTGAGCACAAGAGGCTTATTGGTTGTTAGATGAAAAATCCAATTAGCTAACCAAACATTGCTGTTGAGTTGCACTCTGCACATGATGGCCCACTTCTATAAATAACACTGATTGGGTCTTAAATAAACACTAACAGATGGGAATAACTATCTGTGCCTTTTGAAATGTAAATATGAATTTTCCTATATTTCCTTCTTTGGTTTCAGATCAACCTTTGCCGATGCAACAAAGCACTGCTGGATCAGGACCAGTTATTGGAGGCATCATCGCTGCTATTATCATCCTGGCTCTGATCGGCGCTGGTATAGCCATGTACCTTAAACGTCGACAGAGATTCGAGAACGGAGAGTGAGTGTTAACACGACTCGAAACACCACAGTCACACATCTGTTTTTTTCTTCTTCTCACTTAAGCGTCTGAACTATTTTTGTCTCTTTGCTCTCACCGCATCTTAATTCTTCTGTTGCACACACACGTATCACATTTAAATTTAACAGAGACTGATCAGAGGAAATTCCATTTATCTATGCTGGTGTGCAGTGCAGAAATCAACCCACAAAACATGCTACAAGAGAATAAACATAGTTCTGTTGAGCCTGCAAAGAATTTGAGAGATTTTTCTTAATCGTGAATACAGAATAAAATAAAATCTTGAGAAGTTGACATCAAATTTTGACAAAAAAATCCAAGGCAAATCGGACTAAATAATACATGTAAATAGATTTGATATTGTACAGTGGATCTGGAACTGATCAAACAAGTTTCATTTTCTTCCTGGATGTTAATTGCCAAAGTTTAACACGTTTGGATCTGCCTATACCCAGTCAAAAATATCTGGTCCTGACATATGCAATGGAGCAGGAAGCTTTCCGGAAGTTGTGTGAGTAGTAAATAAGACTGCAAACACAGAAATGATTGACAGAAATGTCCTCCAATCAGCAGTAGGTTGGCGGATGCCCTTCCAGCCACAACCCATCACTGGGAAAGAGTCACAATATGATCCCTTTAAACTATTTTCTCAATTTCTTTTGCAGAGGACCCCCAAAACACAAACCCCCTCCCCCAATGAAGTCTGGCAGCTCGACAGAAATGGTGAGCCTATTTTTCTGATGTGCTCTTTCAACTCTACATATTGAGCTTTCTTCATTATACAATGTTGAGATTACTTACAGCTCTCCCAGGCACAGCTGGCAATTAAAATGTGTCCAGAGAAAGGCGTGAATGTATAAACCACTATCAAATAAATCTTTGAATGGAAACCTTTGAAGAATAAGCACACTATTAGATACAGAGGGGAAACTTGTGTTGCTCTGAATAGGCTAATTGCATTTTTTTTCTCTGGTGAATGATTATTTCCTTCTCGCCTGAGCTGCGTTTGAGAAAGATTTGTATTGTGGAGTGTGTAAAAGCTAGCCAAGCAAAGAGAATGAGAATTCCTAATGTGTCCCTCAAGCTATGGCAGAGACAGAAAGGGTTAACATGGGGCAATGGGTATTGATTGGAGCCTAATGTAGAGCATGTGGGTGGAGCTTCATTTGAGCCTTGGAAAATGAGCCCGTACATCACGTACACCCAAAAATCTGTAAGTAATTCTGCTGTCATCACCCTTACAATATGTGACTGTGAGATCTCTCTTCATGTTTGCACTGAGCAGCTGCTGCTGTGAGATATATCTGCTTGCCTCGCTCTAAATGTGTTTTATCTGTTAAGAACTTCAATTATCATTTATGGTCTTGTCAATCTGTAGAATTTGTGTCTGCAGATTAAATATTGCTTCTTTAAGGGTTCTAAGCATCAAACCAGCATATTAGAATATTTTTTTTAACCGATCATGTGAGTATGAGATTCCATTAAAAGAGAGTGATACAGATCCTCTGTATCACAAAAACTGGAATGTGGATGGTAATGTGATGTATAAAATTATTTTTGACCAAGCAACTATCGTGTCTTTTTCAAAGGAAGCTATCCATAGACTACACAAAACTATATTACTGACAGTCTTTAAATGTAAGCTATTAAAGCTTTTTTATGTGTGCTTAAATCTCACTAAAAAAGGGTTTGTTGATAGGTGCAGAGAGGTAGATATACCAGTCACAGTGTTTGAGCTTTCCAACAGGCAGTCACTTGATGGTCAAGGGGTTGATCAGATATTTCATTGAATATTGAAATGAATACAGAAATAAGCTCATTCTTTTTTACACTTTCACCTTTTATCGTCAATCACTGCAACTTTCACCATTGCATTATTGTTGCTTCAGCTGTTGTGAAAATCAGGCAATTTTTGGTACCTTAGTTAACACCCCTTTTAATGGATCACATTTAACAAGAAATTTAGGGAATGCTCAAACTTCTTTTGCTGTGCCTATCTCACAGCTTTCAAACTTGTTGCTCGTTCTCGGAGCTAAGTGTGAGCTCACCGTGAGAGGCACTGGAATGACAAGACTGGAGCATACCTGCTGCTGACCCACTTTTTTTTCCTATTTCTTTTTCCTCTCCTTCAAAAAGTGTCCCTCAACCCTCTCAACTTCTTCCTGCACACTTCCTTAGATAAATAAACTAACTAGTATGTTTAGCTTTAGCTAATGTAAGTCTTCTTCTTCTTCTTCTTTCGGCTGTTCCCAGTTTAGGGGTCGCCACAGCAAATCATCTGTTTCCACCTAACTCTGGCCTCAGTATCCTCTACTCTTGCACCAATTACCTTCATGTCCTCCTTCAGCACACCCATATAACTTGTCTTTGGCCTTCCTCTTGCCCTCTTGCCTGGCAGCTCCATCTCCTTCTACCAATATCCTTCTACCAACATCCTTCCACCAATATAACTACTATCCCTTCTCTGCACATGTCCAAACCATCTCAATCTGGCTTCTCTGACTTTGTCTCCAAAACAACCAACCTGAGCTGTTCCTCTGATGTGATCGTTCCTAATCTTGTCCATCCTTGTCACTCCTAAACTGAACCTCAACATCCTCATCTCTGCTACTTCCATCTCTGCCTCGTGCCTCTGCCTCACTGCTACAGTCTCTAACCCATACATCATAGCTGGTCTCACTACTGTTCTGTACACCTTTCCTTTGATTCTTGCTGACACTCTTCTGTCACACAACACCCATGACACTTTTCTCCACCCACTCCAACCTGCCTGCACTCGCCTCTTCACCTCTTTTTCACACTCCCCATCGCACTGGACTGTTGACCCCAAATACCTAAACTCCTCCACCTTCTTGACCTCAGCCCCCTGTAACCTCACTGTTCTACTTCCCTCCCTCTTGTTCAAACACATGTATTCTGTCTTACTACGACTGACTTTCATTCCTCTTCTTTCTAGAGCAGACCTCCAACTTTCCAGGTGTCCGTCCACCTGCTCTCTACTCTCACTACAGATTACAATGTCATCTGCAAACATCATTGTCCACGGAGATTCCTGTCTGACCTCATCTGTCAACCTGTCCATCACCATAGCAAACAAGAAGGGACTCAAAGCCGATCCTTGATGCAGCCCCACCTCCACCTTGAACTCCTCCGTCTGACCTGCAGCACATCTCACTGTTGTCATACTCCTCTCATACATATCCTGAACTACTCTGACGTACTTCTCTGCCACTCCTGACATCCTCATACAGGACCATAGCTCCTCTCTCGGCACCCTGTCATACGCTTTCTCTAAGTCCACAAACTCCTTCTGACCATCTCTGTACTTCTCCATTAGCATTCTCAGAGCAAAAATTGCATCAGTAGTGCTCTTCCTGGGCATGAAGCCATACTGCTGCTCGCAAATATCCACTTCCCTTCTTAGCCTAGCTTCCACTACTCTTTCCCAGAGTTTCATTGTGTGGCTCATCAACTTTATACCTCTGTAGTTGTTACAACTCTGCACATCACCCTTGTTCTTAAAGATTGGCACTAGGACACTTCTCCTCCATTCCTCAGGCATCTTCTCACTCTCTAGAATACTGTTGAATAACCTAGATAGGAACTCCACTGCTGTCTCTCCTAGACACTTCCACACCTCCACAGGGATGTCATCTGGACCAACAGCCTTTCCACTCTTCATTCTCCGCAGAGCCTTCCTCACCTCATCCTTTCTAATCTTTTCAACTTCCTGCTCTACAATGTTCACCTCTTCCCCCCTTCTTTCCCTCTCATTCTCCTCATTCATCAACTCCTCAAAATTTTCCTTTCATCTTCTCTGCACACTCTCCTCACTCGTTAGAACCCATCCATCTCTATCTTTAATCACCCTTATCTGTTGCACATCCTTCCCATCTTTGTTTCTCTGTCTCGCTAATCTGTACAATTGCTTCTCACCTTCCCTCGTGTCTAACCTGGCATACAACTCATCATATGCCTTCTGTTTGGCCTTTGCCACCTCCCTCTTCACCATGCGCTGTGATTCCTTGTAGTCCTGTCTACTTTCTTCAGTCCTTTCGATGTCCCACTTCTTTTTAGCTAGCCTCTTCCTCTGGATGATGTCCTGTACTTCCTCATTCCACCACCATGTTTCCTTATCTTCTTTCCTTCTTCCTGCTGACACACCTAGCACCTTCCTACCTGTCTCCCTGATCACTTCTGCTGTAGTTTCCCAGTCCTCTGGAAGCTCTTCCTGACCACCCAAAGCCTGTCTCAGCTTCTGTCTGAATTCCTCACAACCGTCTTCCTTTTTCAACTTCCACCACTTGGTCTTCTTTTCCATCTTTCCTCCCCTCTTCTTCCTGACCACCAGAAACATCCTACACATCACCATTCGATGCTGTCTGGCTACACTCTCTCCTACCACTACTTTGCAGTCAGTGATCTCTCTCAGATTGGCTCGTCTACTCCTACCACCACTCTTGCAGGTAACTCTATGTTCCTCCTTCTTCTGGAAATAAGTGTTAACTACAGCCATTTCCATCCTCTTGGCAAAGTCCACCACCATCTGTCCTTCTGGATTCCTTTCCTTAACACCAAACCTGCCCATCACTTCCTCATCACCTCTGTTCAACATGACCGTTGAAGTCTGCTCCCACCATTACTCTCTCCCCTCTGGGAATACTCTCCATAACCTCATCTAACTCACTCCAGAATCTCTCCTTTTCTTCCAGCTTACAGCCTACTTGTGGAGCATAACCACTCACTACATTCAACATCACCCCTTCAATCTCTAACTTCAAACTGATCACCCTGTCAGACACTCTTTTCACCTCTAAAACATTCCTCATAAACTCCTCCTTCAGGATCACTCCTACCCCATTTCTCTTCCTATCCTCACCATAGTAAAACAGTTTGTATCCCCCTCCAATACTACGCGCTTTGCTACCCTTCCACCTGGTCTCCTGCACACACAGAATATCTACCTTCCTTCTCTCCATCATGTTCGCCAGCTCTCTACCTTTCCCGGTCATTGTACCAACGTTGAGAGTCCCTATTCTCAGACCTATACTCTTGCCTTTGCTCTTCTCACTCTGCCTACGAATCCTTCTCCCTCCTCTCCTTCTTTGACCAACAGTAGTCCAATTTCCACTGGCACCCTGTAGGTCAACAGCACCGGTGGCGGTCGTTGTTAACCCGGGCCTCGACCGATCCGGTATGGAAATCGAATTGATGACTTGCATATTTGGTTTTGGCATGTTTTATGCCGGATGCCCTTCCTGACGCAACCCTCTCTATTTATCCGGGCTTGGGAGTCACTGGCTTGAAACCCCTGTGGCTAGATTAGCTAGCTAGATTAGCTAATGTCAGTGCAATACCAATATATATCAAGTTGTTTAATTAAACATTTCTAACTTACCTGATTCAGCAACCTCTTCACCCACTTAATTCCAATCAAGGTCTTTTTTGTTTCCACATGGATAACAATACAATTTATAAAATCTGGCTGGCCACAAACTGTGTCATTTGACCCGTCCGTCCATTGTTGTTGCGCATGTTCCCATTTCATAAAAGAATCATGTCACTACAAGAGCAAGCCCTTACTTGTTTGCCATGCTAACTAACTTTGTCTAAATAGACTTTGTCATATACCTCGTCTTTCGTGCCTCGTCTCTTGCGCCTTGTCCCCCGTGCCACATGGTCCAGACAGTTTGCGCTGCGGGGTACCTTATGACATCTTTACATAGACTTTACATTGACATCAGCCGCTTTTCCTGGATCATTTACGCTTGTTGTGTAGGCACCTTTAGAGAAATTGCCCCTGCTGGAAAACATTTTTTATCTTGTGTAAAGTCTGGCATCAGCCTCAAGTTGATGCACCGCAGTTTCAGTCACTTCTCCTTCAAGTTGTCCAAATGTGCTTTGTAGACCTAGAAAAGATTGACCAGACTCCCCATTACACTGTGCTTTTACAGTATGGGAACAGATGCTTCAGTTATGGATCTTTCGGTCTCAATAAAATCAGAGTAGGAGCTTAGTTGGCATCGCCAGCAGGGAATTCGATATGGAAAGGTGCCACAGAAACTAAATCCAGTCTTGAATGAAACAGAGGAAATTGATTGAAAGCGGAAACATACTATTTCTTTAGATGTTGTTTTTGTAAATTTTGAGCTTCTAATCAGATTTATTTGTACCTCCCAGCTAAACAAAGTCCAGGATAAGAGCACAAGTATCACAGAGACACAGCCACTTAGTAACTACCAGAGCAACTACTACGAGCCCAACTCTGCTGAACCTGTGACGGTAGGAAATACCAACAAATTGAACATTTGTTATTAAATCCTTCCCTTTTTTTCTTCAGCCAATCAGAGAGTGCAGATCTCTATAAGGAAACTTGAAATTTTTTACTTGATAAGTGTTTAGAGAGATGAAGAGAGAAGCAATAATGGCTGTCAAAGGTTTCTTTAAAAGGTAGATCTTCAAAAATTTTGATATGTTTATCTGAGCTGAAATGTAAAGTGTTAAAAATTTACATTGTATGAAGTGTAATATAAATAAAAGTTGCTTGACTGGAATTGGTACTGCGATTTAGATGTGCACTTGAACACATTTGTTGGTAGATTTAAAAGATAGACAAGCAGCCAAAATGGGTGATTCGAGGTTATGTGTGGCAAGAGCTAACATTGCCACAGGCTCTTTAATGAGGATAATATGAAGAGCTGGTTATTTAATCAACTCTGAGAACCATAAAGCCAATTACTGCAGCATCTCTGTATATGAAGGCCAAACACTTGTGTCATGAAGCCCTGGAGACATGAGTTGGCCTTTCAGTAAGTGCCTGTTTGCATTGTTTCTCTGCTTGAGTAGGACAGGTTTAGTATGGAATTCCAATTGATTTGGCCACACCTTCCATAAAACAGCTGGGAATACAAGAAAAGGATGTGAACCACTAATATCCAGAGGAATAGCAATATTTCCCAGATTGCCTGAATATTTCCCTTTTAACCATTTACTTCTGTTCTCATTTGCTCAAAAAAGGTGAATTTTTTTCTCAGCTAAAAAAAAATTCAGCTTAAAATAAAACCTATTTGGTCTTCTTTTTTCATCCAGACCTACAAATGAGAAGGTTAAGTGACCAGGAGGGAGCTGTCACCACTTCATAACTGAAGCATTCCCCACAAAAGAAGCATTCACATCATCTTGATGCCTTTCCTTGCATCATTCACCCAAGCAAACAAGATCCCACTCACTCCATTTGGAGACTTTTAAAGCCAATTTAGTCTTTTTTGTTTAGTTTTTTTATATCACTGCAATAGGGATGCACTGATAACAGTATCGGCCCAGTTTTGTGCTCCAGAGCCGTACTCATGCTTGTCAAAAGTGCCTCGATACCTAAGCACTGATTCCACTTTAAGACGGGGGGATGTGAGTTGAGCAGACATGCTTAACAGCTGCAGAAGTGTCCGTTAACAAGAAATATTTTAACACCAATGCTGGTGATAAATGCTTTTACTTCTAGCAATCTGATCATATAAATAAAAAGAGATCAGCACAAACAAGTACAATGAGTTCACTGTTAGCAGGAAAAGGCAACAGTCAACTTTGCAGCAAAGTATGCTCGCAAGTCTAACTGAGGTGAAAGTTATACCGTGTACTGGACCTGAGGTAGATCTCACTATGCCGCCACTAAACATACACATCCACTGCATGTAAGTAGATTTTAACAAAGGTTCTGCTGGATCAGTTTTGTGTCTCACACACCAACCAAGTCAAGTGTCTTCATGTGTGAAATTCCCTCAACGTTCTGTTCAAGTTGACCTTTATGTCAGTGCAAAAAACATTATATTTATTAGCCCTGAATAATGTTGAACCCGGCTGTGTGTTGCAGACTCTCCAACTCGATGTTAATGAAGAGCTTGAAGTGTTGTGCGGTGAATAATGAAGTGGTTGGAAAATCTTCGGGAACACACTAACTGTTAGTTTTGAGCAAAAATTTGTGATACAATTAAAATGCCATTGAAATAAGAGTAAAAAAAAAGAGAACATGTAGTGGTATTAATAAGTACTTATTTTGGTACTTGGTATCAGCAAGTACTCAGATCAGAGTATTCGTACTTGTTCTTGTATTTGTATTTTAAAAATGGGGTATCGGTGCATCCCTAACTGCAACCATCTAATCTGATGTGTAATGAATAAACAAAGTGGTAGTATAATAACTAAGTGAACACATCAGAGGTTATCAGAATTCTGCCAAAAGCATGATGAAAAAAAGGTTGGTGCAGCAGAACCTTGACAGAACTGATCATATGGTTTCTAATTGGAAATACCACCTCTTGTGGTTATTTTAGTAATTGAAATAGAAGAGTGAGGGTCTTAGAGAGTCATGGTTGTGCTGTTGTTAAATGCTTAAGTTACCAGAGAGTGGTATAGGGAAAAATAGTGTCAAAACATCTTTCCACTACAAGCAGTTTCACAAACCAGTGTGATTTAAGCTTCAAAAGAGTGGGATGAACATACATATGTTTATTGGAATGACATCTTTGAACATAATCATTATTTGAGCATATCTAGAAACATAAAAACATTTAATCCCGTGCAAGACCATTTTGACATACATTCGGTTTACATTTTTATCAAGCTAACCTAGACACGTTGTGTAACGCTTAGGATCTGGATGATGAGAACGCCGGCCCTCCTGCCAATGGTGGGACCCATTGGGAGGACTCAGAAAAACAAGAGACACTGGAAGAGAGCCTGCCACCCTATGAACTCACTGAACATAATGATGTCGATGCTGATAGTGCCAACATAGCGCGGGATGATAGCTTTGTGTCAAGGCCAATGCTGGTGTGAAGCTATCACATATACCACCACCCTTAACCAGCCGCGGATGCCCATTTACAGCGCAGCAGGCTTGAGTCACTCTCTCACACACAGGTCTAAAAACACCCCCTGCCTGGGGACATTTCTTTTTGCACGCAGCTGAACAACCTTTTTCGTGGTTATGTTTTTGAGACATGTTTATGTATTTTGGTCTAATTGAATGTTTGACTGTACTTTTAGATGTAAAGGTATAATTGGCAAAAAAAAAAATCCCTTTCTTTATTATCTTTGGTGTCATCCTCAGAGCAGATATTGCATTTAGCAGTGTTGTTTAAGGTTTCAGAAAGGCAGAAAACACCCTGTGTCAAACTGCCATCAAGGGCCTTAAAAGTGAGTGCAAAAAGGTACAAAAATTCCTGGCAGTTTTGTCTACATTTTTAGTATTCATTTAAAAATGTTGACACTGATGCATACACTTTACTTTCATTTTAGACAGTGTTCAAGCATATAGTTTGCTTCATTTGATGTATTGGTCAAGATGAACTAAGAAATTATGCATTTGGTTCTAGTCCGTTTATACTGGCATTTTTTTAAAACAAAAGGTATAGTGGTACATGAAGATATGGTCTGTATGTATAGTGGTACGTACGATACCACTATACATTAGTGTTTGTATATACCACTGTATGATTAGTGTTTGAATTATTCATCAAGGACATTTTACTTTCTATGTTTCCTGCAGTTAAAACGAAACAAGAAACATATCATACTAGCTTGCGTAACTTAAGTATAAAACTAACCAAAATAGTTCAATTGACATTCTTTATAAAAAAAAAAATAAATGCTGTTGTAAAAAAAGTGTTCACTACATTAATAACAAAAATAAAACAAAAATAATGTTCGTCACAAGCAGGAAGTGAATACTGTACTATATTGGAATTAATTGTCAATGTTTAGGCCAAGTTATCTGATGGCATTTTCTACAGTAGTGCAAAGTACCAAAATATTTAACATTGATACAGCATGCTTAAGTAAGTTAAGTATTTTAATATTGATTGGATTAAACTCTAGTCCCTTAAAAGCCACCGAGTATTTTGACAAATCTGTATTTTTACAGATGAAATCTCTGTGCTGTTTGAATGTTTTTTTGTCTGTTCTTTGCAAGATGAGTATGCAGAGTTGAGAGATATAAAACTATTTATACAAGCACACCTAGCAGAGCTGGGTAGAATATCCCCAAAACATAAGCAAAAAAAAAAGTAAAATTACTTTTTTTTAGTTACTTCTTTAGTTACTTACTTATTTTAGCTACTTCTAATCTGAATGATACAAAGCAAAAACGCAATTCGTCAAACTATTAGAAGAACTAGCTCTAGATCTAGTTATCTCTCTCATTGTTCTGCTTTTAAGAAGGATATGTTTAAGCATGTTTTCAGTCTGTTAAAACATGCACATCACATAACCTGACACTTACAAAAAAAATGTCTCTGTTCATCATATAGATGCTGCTAACTGTTAATTTAAACAAAATAACTATTTAATAAGTACTTGCTAACATGTTAAAAAAACTTTCTATCAAAAATAAAATAAAGACCAATTAATATTTCTGGCCTTTAAGATCAATGCTTTTTTGCTTTGCAGAAATTATATCCCTTAATGCCAACCAGACTAAGTTTCAATATAGCTTTATTGATTAACCAAACTACAAATTAGAGAACACTGAACGTGAACCGCAGTTCATTTCCATGCGAACACCCCTTTCAACAAATTAAATCTGAAAAGAAAAAAATCAGTTGACCCTTGGATTTAAAAAAAATCATACTACATTGAAAAATATGTTTTTCTCTGCAAATGCATTTGAATAATTAATATGTATCTGCCAGGAACTGTTGAAGGGCTGTAAACATCATTGACTTTTACACCATTGGATATTGCTGAATACAGTTCCTGAAGGTAATGGTTCTTTACTCTAGGTTTAGGTTTATTTATATATTTTTTTTATCTCCTTAGATTTCAATCGAGTTTACATCTCCTCCCCAATGCATACTCCCCAATGTCAATGCAATGTCACCCAAAAATGTTACGAAAACAGTTACAAAAACATCAAATGAGATTCGTGCTGTGAGAATGAACTTAATTTGTAGGGTTTCCAAAACATTGTGAAAGTATTTTATTAATTGTTTTGGGTAAATCTTTTTGTGATAACCAAACCATGGGAATTTGTATTTGTAGTTTTTGGTTTTAGTTTAATCTGGGTTATGTGAAATTTAAACATGGTTCGATCAGGTTGACTTGATGCAGATCAACCTAATTTTATTGAAAGGTCTAAAAGAATTTACTTCCAGTATTGTGAAATGCACGGCATATACTGTTAAACGAAGCTCACGCTTTAGTTTTGCACTTGTGATTTTGGTGTAGTACTCCTTTGAGCATTAGCTTTTGTCAGATTCGTGCATCTGTACTGAGGGAAAAACGTCTTATGGTATATACAATGCATTTTACATACTGAAAAATGGTATTTTTATATTTTATATTTGATGTCCTTTCCTGACCAACTGCATCCTAACAACTGATCTATTATTACTGTTTCTATTTTTTATTATTGCTCTTAAAATGTACCAAACCTCTTCTGTACATAAAAATGATTAAATATATATAATCCGTCTTATATAGGAGGAACAAAGAAAACTGGAAGCTGAAAAGTAGTGGGGTGCCAAAAGAAAGTGTCGATTTCTGATCATTTAAGGGAACGAGTAATCCTAAAGTGGTATATTGTTGTTTGACATATCGATATGTGTGGATTTTATTTCTTGTTGTGGAAATGCATGGCATGGCTGTTCTTTGTCTTACAAAAAGGGCATCCATCACATTGTTTTCTCACTTTCATATTTTGGTCATAAAAGCACAAAATGTATTTTGAGACAGTGACAAGTGGTTTGGTAAGTGTTTAACATTTTCTGCCTTTTGAAATTGAATATTGATGTGAAAAATCTAGAGAGACCTCTTGGCGAGCACAGTTTTCTTACTCTATGGACATACAGGATCTCTTAAGTTTTTTATTTGTATTTGGATGTTCTCTGTTCTGTTGCTGAGTGATATTTTTGCTCATGCACCTGCAATTGAGTGTAGTTCCTAATAATATCAGCCTAGAAAAAATCAAGCTTCAACTCTTTGTTTTATGCACACTTGTTTTATCTGAACACTCTGCTACACAGTAAAATCGGAAGAGTAAATAAAACTCTTTCCAGAGTAGGACCAAATACAATCTGAATTTAATGAAAGTAATGCCCAAACTGATTTAAAATATCTATGACGCTCTCTGTCATCATCTAAAGGCTAAAACATTCTTCCCAGAAACCGTGTAGATCATAAATAGGTTAACTAAGTAAGTATTTAATGTATATGTTGATTGTTAATTTCAATGTTAATTTAAATCTTTATTGAGTTAAGGACCAAACATAGACTGTATATAACATGGACGTTGCATGCGCAACATTTTGTATGATCAATGAAACAAGCTAAAAATGGAACTTCGTGGAAGTGTATCACTTCCCGATAACCAAATATGCTTCGAGACGCGGGACACAGATGTCTGATTGGCTGAACTTTTACATTCTATATATCCTAAACAAATATTTTTTTTATTCACCCCATCATAAAGTAACCTCATCATTTATTCACCCAGTGTTCATAAAGGTCAGAACTGATCTGAAGAAAAAAACACCAGGGGTGTAAATATGTTTTTTCAGCTCCAAAGTTGGGCATTTTTAACGAGTGAATGATAACCTACTCACTTCTGACTCCACCTTCTTGAGATATTACAGTTCAGACACTTCCTATTTTGCTAAAGCAGGGAGAGGGGGAGGTTACCCCTTGAGACCAAATATTCTCGGAACAGTGTTAATTTAACTCTCTAGATTTTATTGTGTACAGTTACGGTTATGAAAGCTAAATGCTAAATTTGTTATTACCATAACTAGAGAACAACTCTGCAGGTTTGAAAAGATACTACTAAATAGGAAATCTCTTCAAAAAAGATTTTGAGGTTTTTCGCAGCATTTGATTGGATGAAACGTGACTGTTTTTAAGAGATTGACTTAACATTTGTATTTATTTTCATTTTTAAATAAGTATACTTTTTTTCTTACAGTTCTAATGCAACAAAGAGATGACTGTATACATTGAGTTAATAACTATGACTTTACAGTTTTTGGTGAGCTTCATTTTCTGGTTTCTGGGTTGCTTGGCAATTTCTATGGTTATTGTTCATGTCTATCACTTCTGAATGTAATCTGTGCACGTCCACTGAAGCTGTCGATAAATCTTCATGTCATCGTTGCCATAATTGTGCCAAAAAACTTCACAGTGATGCAATGAACTGTTGACTCAATAACAGGCTGTAAAGAGAACAGATAGACAGCTTTTTTGTCTTCATTTGCAGTGTAAACTTTCAGGTACACAAAGAGTTATTTCGATGCATGAATGCATTGGAGAGATCGATGGATGGGAGAGATATGGTGATAATTAAAAACCCTCCTCAATATTGAGCTATACAGAAAATTGCTGGTTTACTCAGATCGGGCTTTCACCGGTCATCTTGCTTTTGCTGGCTTGTGGTTTGATCACTGACTCTGACTGACTCTGATAAAGGGAATATGTTCACCTGCATGCTGCATGAGGTTTAAGGTTTGCTTATGTTGCTCTCCCTCTAAACTGGACTTTCTGCACACACCTTTCAATCCCTGAACTGGTTCAGTATTAGACAATCACTGTATGTTCTACACTCAGCCATGCAGGTTTGAAACTGTGATTTTACTGTTTCAATTCAGTTTTTTTATGTATGTTTTGGAGTGTCTTATTTCATATCAACAGCTTTGGTTATTTTTATTTTTTTTTACTTGAGTCAAAAATGGAAATGCTGTCATCATTTTGTTGACTTTTAAACATTTTAAAATTCACAATAATAGCCACAACATTGCTTTTTGCCTGCTTCTAATGGCAGGTGAATGTTGGATTAATGTGTTCATTCACGTGTGTCCAATTATGCATTAATAGTATGATACTTAAATATAACTGTAAGATTTGTGTGTTATTAAGTCTATTAAGTCAACTCCATAAACACTGAATCAACTAATCCTAGCATTGAACCAAAACCGGAGAACTTAATCAGCTGAACATTATTATTGTTTTCTACAGGTGAGAAGAATGAGAGAATAAGACTAGAAATAAAGGACAAAAACCTTAAAGAAATGTGTGTGAGCCAGATAAGTAATGAAGGGTGAGATTTCAGAGCATAAACAATGTTGATTCATGAGGTCCCCAGTCTTTTCATGCCTCACTCTCAAACGTGTTGTCAGTGAAGAAAAATGTTTTGTGATGTCAAATTGAAATAATTTCTGAATTAACAATCTGTTCAGTTTTTATACTCACTGCTATTATTTTAATATTACCTCAATCAAGCTCATTTCTGTTTTAAACCATTCAATGATCTGGAATGTAATGGTTCATTCTAAAAACTAGCTGCTGCTTTAAATTTTTACCTCAACTTGGAAACTTGGAGCCAAGTTCAGCCAATGTTTGGGTTGTGAAGTGTTACCTCAAAATACGAAATTAATCCATTCCGGGGTGGCCTTTGTATGCTGGATTTTTCATATGTTGAAGCAAGTTTTACATGTAAAATGCCTAATCTATTCCAAGCCACACAGAAACAACACTAAAAATTCAAAATAACATGGAAAACCAGAGAAAAATTAACAAGGATTCTTCAGTCCTTAAAAGCACACATTATAATTCTAATAAATAATAATGAAAACCCTTACCTTTCGAGTGTGGTGATGTGGCAAAGCATCAGAGAAGGTAGTAGGGGAGAAGAATGGATGGTAGCGGACAAAAGCGGAGGAGTTTGATACCAAGCATGGGTGGTTTTAAAACGCTAAACTTCATCTTAGCACCCCTAAAACTAATCCATCTCATCATGTATTTGTTTATTTTTTGTAAAAGTTTTGTCCCCACTCAGATGCAGGCGTTTGAGACTGCTGACTGACAGCTGCATCGTCCAATAAATGAGAAAACAAAAAGCCCACCCCTGCATATCCGAAAAGGTGAATAACATCTTTGCTGCATCTTATCAAAATCCGCTCACTTTTCAGAGGAAAGTCTAGATCCAAACATTCACTTAAACACGTCAAATCACTTATTTTTTCACTGAATCGGAAAGTTTTTTTTTTACATGCTTAAAGATGCAAGTATGAACAGGTATCTTTTTAAAATTATGTACTTGATTCTACAATTGCTCTGATTTTATCCAGATTTTCATTTCAGGTCAAACTTGTGTAAATCTCCTGTGTCACAAGATCTGTGAAATGTGTGTGTGTTTTTTTAACCGTGTCCTTTAATGATGAGGCTTAAAATCACAGAAGGAACACATTTTCAACATTCACCATGCACAGCAAAAGCTTACTGCTTTGATTGAGACAACTTTTAGATTTCTCAACAAACATCAAAAAGTACATTGCATTTTTATGAGATGTTCTATAAGGACAATGAAAATGTAAATTATTGTAATGGTCACAAATTGACATACTAAACAACAACAGACATGGTTACCGAATTTCCATTTGACATTCTTTTGTTACTGAATGATTTACTTGTTTAATCAGAATTTTGAACCAAATGCTCAATTCTCCACTGCCCTGTCATTGTCAAGCCAGATGTGCCTTTGTTTCTTTGTTTTGACCATGTTACGAACAGGATACTGTATCTCAAGTTTATGCACTCAATGCAAAGTATTGTGGCTTTTGCTTCGAATGCATCTGATTTGTTTTTCTTTGGGACTATTTTTTTATGCATACGCAACTGTTGTATGTTTTATGGATCATCGTGATGTCTAATAAACTAAATCTAAAACTAATTTGCGTGTTATTTAGTTAGGGTAATAGTTAATTTATTTTGGAAATCAGTTTATAATGAAATATAGAGGGAACTCTACAATCTAACATTAACAATCATTAATTAATGCATAAATTAGCAGTTAATTTATGATAAGTTTATGATGCATTAAGAATGTATTAAGATATGAATCAAGCATGCACACATTAAACCCATACTTGAGTCATATAAATAAATTATTGATTAATTTCTGGTTGTTAATGCATGTATTCATTGGCACTGATGTAAAAAAAATCTTTTTAATTAAAAATGTTAAATAACTATTAATTTAAATTTAACTTAAAATTTAGATAAGTATTGATTAACTAACAGTGATGTGCCACCTAAATTAAAGCAAACAACTGATAATTGTTTTCTAATAATTAACTAATTATTAATTAATGTTACATAGTTAATGATCAAATGTGCCCATATCTTGTAATTCAACAATGGGAAAATAAAACAAAAAAATACAAAGTTGATAGTTAGTTAGGTTTTATTTGTTGGTGGTCTCAACCCTGATCAATTCTTTTTTGGCCCTTTATGGCCTTAAATGTTTTCAGGTTCACCAGGCCAGAGGTTCTGCACCTATTTTTATCCCTCCAAAAAAAACAAATCAGGGTCATAACTCAACCAAAAATGACCTGGTATCTTATAAATAAACATAATATCAAATATTTCAGCTGTGTATTTATTTCACTGAAAATGTACACTTCTTTAACATAACTTGCATACATTAAACAAATATTCAAATGAAGAGTGAAAACTTTACATTGGCATGTTACATTTTAAATGCACAGTGTTAAAATCACTCTGTTGTTTTCCCTAGACCCCAAAATGAAACCATTTCTTACCTAATTTTACACACTCAAACAGAGTCTTTAAAATTGTTGCGAAGGTTAGTAATGCAAAAACATACAATAGAACGGTAACCCCAAACTTACCAACAATGCAACCTGTCCTCTAACTGAGAGAACTGGTCATTAATATTACACAAATAGCCTATTTCAATACCTTAATCCTAATAAAACTAATAACAAATATTTTAACAATGCAACTGAGTACAGATTTTTTTGATAGAATGAAAAACACCTAATATCAGCCGAGTAATGACTTCAGTCACTCATGGCTTATAAGTGAACTTGTGAAGAGAAAACTCTTTTTTTCTTTGTTTTGGCGTCTCTGGGAAGCCTGCCACAGTCAGGCCAGGATGCCATGTCTACCAGATGTCAGCCACATCTCATTTGGTTAAAATGTTTAATCAATCTCAGCCAAATCTAAATCTTACTTGTGCTTACATGTGTTTAAAATTTTTTGTACCATATACATTAAAATCGACAATGAACCAATTTTAAATCTCTCGCACGCTTATATATATATGACAAAACTTATATGGTGTCTATCTGACCCACGTATGTTGAGCTATGCCACTTCTCTGCCATATGGATCTTTCAGCCACATTTGGACAAAGTGTTCTTGCCATCAAGGGATTATTTAACCAACTATTTAATTGGATCCAATTACTTTTTTGGATTTTAATTCACCCAATTAAGAGATTTTATGTTAAAATACTTAAAAGATATTTACTTATGCGAAAAACAAATGATATAAACAGCAAATATACTTTAACCTTATTTCTTCACATTTAGAATTTAAACCATGTGTGGTGTTCTCATTATTGTTACTTTGGCAGGGTTGGTGGGTCTGCTATACCCATTACTTTTTGGGCTTTTAATTTTATATAAAATAGTAAAATGTTAGGTTTATTTTAAATATGACTCATCTACGGATTTAATGAGTTCATGATTAATACAGATCTTAACTCATCATTAATGCATCCTCATAGATCAACTGTTAATTTATATAGCAACTAATGATGATTCGTGTCACCTTTTCGTAAACTGTTACTGAATAGTGTGTGTTTGTGTGCATGTGCGTAAGTGTGTATGTGGGTGCGTGTGTGTGTGTGGTGTGCGTGCGTGCTTATGCGTATGCGCGTGCAAATGTGTGTGTGTCTAAAACTAGTAAAAAAATAAATAAAAGTGCTACGCCATTGACTTATTGATTTACCATTTTCAAATGATCTGGTTTAACTCTTGAACTCAGAAAATGTCAGATTCCAAAGACAAACAACAACCTGCTGTCCAAACTTCAGGGGCAGAATTTTTGGTAAAAAAATGAAGAGCATCTGGAAGTCTGTTGCTCTGTTTGTATGCCTCCAAGACATTATAGACTTTATAAATAAAACATGTTACACATTTTCCACTCATCCTAAAGTCAGTCAAGCTAAAAGACTGACATGAAACCGATTTTAGTTTCAAGTTTTAATTTTGATTCTCTGTATTGTTAATGTAAGTATTAACTACTTTCAAAAGTTGGATGCCTTTGAGTGGAAAGCATGTTTATATGGACAACAGAAGGGAATACTGTCCCTGCTTTACAATCTCATTTTGTGGCTCTAGGCTTTGTGTGATCATAACTTGGTAATGAATACAAATTGCACAATTTTACATGATTAAAACAGGTAATGGACAGCACTTCAATGATTTGTTTGGCTAAAGGCTGCTCTTGACTCGACTGGTCATGTTATATTTATATGAAAAACATTTTTGACGGAAGCTATTTTTGGGATGCAGTCAGCTAAAACTCATTATTTCTGACAGCATTTATATTCTGACTCACATTAAACCAAGAATCTCAATTTGAGTTTTGTTGTTTGAATCAAGGGGGTTTCAGTTTGTATTTAAAAAAGTCTTAAAGGACGTTTTTTACAGACATATGTAATTATTACATGTAAATGTACTGAAATGTGTAAACAAATTTTCTTTTTTTGCACTTCTATGATAAACACTTTTCTTTCCAGCATGCCATAATTATGCTCTGCTGTATAGAGCACAGTTTATATAGTTTATACACAGTTGTATAGTTCTTCAACTCTACCTTGATGCAGATCATTCTCAGATAACTGAAAACTCTTCTTTTATGCTAAAATAGTTTAATCTTTTCTTTAAGGCACCAAATATTCCATCAATTACAGCATGGCTTAATGGAGCATTGAAGGCCCAGCAGGGTAGAGTTGTCGGTTTTATTAAAATAGTTTTCAGTTTGTTGAGTCGGACTATCCTTTGTGAACGGAAGCAACAGACCTTTCCAACATTTGTTTAAATTTGCCTACCGACTAAGGCACTATCCCCACTATTTATGTTACTAGAACGTTCTGGGAATGTTACCTCTGACATTCCATAAACGTTAGTTAGTCCAGTTTGTTATTGGAACATTCTCTCAAGGTTATTAAAAATGTTTTTAGAATGTTCTCTCCACTTCTGCGCAACTAATAACATAACAAAAACGTTCTAGTAATGTTCTGATTGTTCCAAAACATTTTCTTTCAACATTATGAGAACTTTCATAACTCACAAAAAATGTTCTAGGAATGTTCTGAGAATGGTGTTTAGATAACGTTTTAGTTTAACACTATTAGATTGTTACTAGAACGTTCTTTTGGTAACATCATGAGCTAACTTTTAGAAAATTTTTAACTAAATGTTATCAGAATCGAGTATACAGATCTTTGTCTTAAGGTCTTTGTTCTTCAAAGACCACATCACCGAGACAACTCCAGCGTGTAGGTTTGCACTGCACAACATCCGAAAGATGTTCTTAACTGAGCTTAATTTTGTCCTCTCACGTCTAGACTACTGCAACGCTCTCCTAGCAGGACTTCCAGCAAACATGCTCAAACCTCTGCAGATGATCCAGAACTCTGCAGCTCGTCTTATCTTCAATGAACAAAAGCTAGCTCATGTTGCTCCCCTCTTCATTACTCTTCACTGGCTCCCTATTGCAGCTTGTGTTAAATTGAAATCGCTGATGCTGGCATACAAAACTATCTCCCAATCAGCACCTGTTTACCTCCACAAGCTAACACACTCCAACATGCCCTCCAGAAGCCTGTACTCAGAGAAGGAACAGCGACTTGTGGTTCCATCCCACAAAGGCAGAAAATCTCTTAGCAGAACCTTCTCTCTTACTGTCCCTGGCTGGTGGAACAAACTCCTGATCCAGTCAGGAAAGCACCAACACTAACAGCTTTCAAAAAGCAACTGAAAACTCTTCTCTTCAGGGAACACCTACAATTAAAGAAAAAAAACTTTTTCTCTCCTATGTCTTTATTTTCTTCCTGCTATGGTTTATTGATCAGTTGATACAACTTCTATTATTAGCAAGCTGAGATAGACTTTGACTGATTATCGTATTGCATATTGTCTCTCAAAAGCGTCTCAAAATTTATACAGACAGACCATGACATCAGTCATACTTACTTAGTTACTTAGTGCCTGATCTGCATCATTGAATAATATTCAATTTAATTTTAGAGGCCATGACTTTTTCATTTGCAGTACAGCCTGGCACTGACCATGTCTTTCTACTGGCTTTTAAGAGCTTTCTTCTGGATATTCTTATGGGTAAAGGGAAGTGAAGTAAAAGAAAATGGTAAAAAAATATTATGGGATCATAATAAACGGTCCTTTTGGGGGCATGATTAAACAGTGTGTTTTATGCTAGTTTATACAGTTTAAAATCCATTTATGAACTGTTTTTATGCTACGACATTTCTAGTGCCAGACAGGGGAGAGTCAAGACTTTTACATTTAAACCTGTGACTATTCTATCCATAAAATAGGAATCCAAAAGATATGAATAATTATATTCTGATGAATAATAACTATATTTTATGTTAAGTATCGTTTATATATTTAGTATTAAATGGCTTGCCATACTGTCAGTAATGTCATTCAACATGAAAATTTTAGAGCAAGCAGCTATAAGGACAGAAAGTGTAAAATCACAGATTTTTTTATACAATAGTATCCTTTAGCAGCAATCGTTTAGTCAATCCAACATCCAATCTAAAGGAGTCAACACTGATAGATAATGTTAAGCAGAGGTAAATCTCATCTTTGAACTTTGAAAAATGCACTTTGTCCTCAAGTTGCTTTTACCCTTGTAAAAACCTTGTGCTGGAAAATACATTAGTGGGTGGAGATATTACATCTCAGAAAGCTTGCACAAAAAGCAATCAATCTGAAAACAGATCTCTGGATTTTGCTTCCATTTTTTGCTTTTACCAATTTTACAAATGACAACCAATTTTACAGCTTGATGAATTTGAACTCTAATATGTGTATTCACACCTAATATGGTGTTTACACAATTAATACAGATTTAGATTCAAATTTCCTCCAAAAGACTTTTCATAATAGTTGACTTTTAAAATAACCTACAGTAATTGATCTCAACTCTTTTGCTCAGTTCCTGCTGCTTTACATACCACTAAGCACTAGATATTTACTAAAAAAGTGAACAGGAGTTCTTGCTAAAGTGGCCGGTGAGTGACACGAATAATATCTACTTTTTGGCGCATGTTGAAGAGGACATTTAACCCTAAATAAATGTTTCTAACATTGTGAACCTTTGCTGTATTTATAAAATCACCTCAAGCTTCCAATTGAAAAGGTACTTCCACGTGGACTGGCTTCATTTCTTTTATTTCTGAGAGTGAGTGCTATAGTGTGAGAAAATCACAGTCGTCTGTCTTCCACACCCCATCTAACAGGTGATCACAAAACCCATGTAGCTGGATGAAATGGAAAACCGATCACCACAGCGAATGCAATTACCTCAATGAGAACTAGTTCCCCATTGAGTTTGATTAATATGCTAATTCCGTTGCAAAGACATCAACTATTGGAGTATACTATTCAGGTCATTTGTATTCCTCACGACGCCCACAAGAAGCAAGCGATTGCAGTCTGTTCGACTTGTTTGCCATTTCTTGCCCGCCAAAAGGCTGCCTGATTCATTAGCAGCACATACTCGGTGTTAATACCTATTAACTCTTCATAGCTTTCTCTGTAATTGAAACCCAACTGGCCTCAACACTTGTGTGCAACAACTTGACATTGCTTTCATGAGGACATAATGAATACATAGCTAATTTATCCTCTCAAACGCTGGTGTTCCACGCCGGCACCATAATGAGCCAGTTCCAGGCGTGACTTTGGACTTTCTTTAAACAGCATAGCCTCCTTAAGCACCTGTCATCCTGCATTCGTTAGCCCTTTCCGTAATGAGTTGGATCTCAAGGCTCTGAGGCTGATGAGATATGAGATGAGTGTGGCGATTGTTCTGTGTCAGAGCCTGTTAAGTCAGCCATGGGCGTTTCAGGATGCGACCCAGGGCACGATTAAATGTTGATAGCAATGATGTGCAATCAGAGATTAAAAGCAGGCTGTGCTAACAGCTAATGCTCGGTTTAACCTCTGACTCCTGAGATTGTGAGCTGAAGAGGGAAAAAGAACCAGAAAAATAACACAAATACTGGAATGAGGTGGAGAAGGAGAAAAGAAAAATGAAGATGCCATGCCCAGGAGCCATTAGACTCCTTTGGCCATTACTCAATGATGTTTACTGAGCCTTTGACCTCTGCTGTGTCTGAAGAAATGACGAAGAGCGTGGGTAAGAAATCACGAACAAGGTGTGATTCGCTGGAGAGAAAGCAGGGTAGAAAAGAAGCACTTGGAAGAGAATGGTGGACAAATGGAGGAGAGCAGGGCAACAGCACCACCAGGTGGATCTTCACAAGCATCAAATGGTGAGCTAGAACTGTGCAAAAGCCTTTGTATTCATCGGAAATCTTTTCCTGTGAAGTCTCTTGTGTTTCTGTGTAGTTTCAGTTTAAAGGTATTGATAACAAATTACAAAACCATTATAGTGAAAGCATATAATAAAGCATACTCATAAGAGCCGCTATGTGCAGAGTGTTTCAAGGCAGGGAATTGAAAACAATTCTAAGATAAACACAATGGTTTTGAAAAATAAAATAATGTGATATATTGATGAATAATACTTTTTATTTGCTATTGTACCAGCCAATTGAATAATACTAATTGTGTTTTCACTATGTTAAAACTACCACTTTTTAGCAAGTAAGGTTCATTAGGGGTGACGGCAGATTGTGCTGCGGAAGAGATGACCGAGTTGCTTACCCGGGCTGCCAGAGAAATTGGGTTGCAGATGGTTTCACCTCTCGCAGCCGAAATCTCCAAGCTAGTCATGTGGTTTGTGGGGTTGCGCCGGGATGATACCCCGCAGCTGCTTCCAATTCAGATCTCGTTCTTCTCAGAAGTACATCGGGAACTCACCCAAACTTAAAAGGCACCTCTTAAAGCGAGGTTGGTCAGTCTCCCCTCTGTTGCTCCCATTGACGACACGGTAGCTAAGGGGTAGGAAGCGATTTCCCAGATAGAGCTGGCGGTACACATATGCTGCCTGGAGGGAACAGCCGAGGCCTCCAACCCATCAGCTAAGCTTGTCATCTGACCTGAGTTTGAGGGCTTACGCTTCTGGGGTCAAACTGACACTTCTCTGAATGCCATGGCAGCCTTTCAGGTGTTCCAGGCCAAGGCCCTCAAAAACATGCAGGAGTGGAGTTGTGGCCCAGGTCTTACGGAGGACCTGAAAGTGGCTACCGACTTTGCACTCGAGGCGACAAAAGTTGCAGCTAGCTCGCTTGGCCACACAATGTCTACATAGTCCACAGCCGGCATCTTTGGTTGACGCAGGTTGAGATGCTCCAGCACAATCGGAAGCATTTCCTCAACGCACCTAGGCCGTCCTTAGTTCGTTCCTTATACCTTTTCATTGTCCTTAGAAGACTTCAAGGTCCTCCGTTCAAGCCACTTGAATCAGTAGAGCTTAAATTTTAGTAAATTAAGATTGCGCTCCTTGCTGCGTTAGCATCGATTAAGAGGGTGGAGGATCTGCAGGCACTCTCTGTTGACGAGACGTGCTTACAGTTCGGGCCTGGTGACTCTCATGTTACTCTTAAGCCCAGGCCTGGATATGTGCCCAAGGTTCATACTATTCCCTTCAAAACTCAGGTAGTGAACCTCTAATCTCTGCCCGGAGAAGAGGTAAAACCACCGCCTGGTCCAAATTGCCCAGGCTGAGTTTCTGTTTAGAAGGACCCTGAACCTTGATCTAACGCTTATGATCAGCTCTTGTATAATTGTCGGAAAGCAGAAGATAGTGAAGGCTTCATCTCTACTGCATACACAGCAGTCATCTCTACTGCATACACAGCGTTCCACGTCCCTTGCCCCCTGTAGTTGAGAGCCCACTCTGTCAGTGATATTGTGGCCTCCTGTGCGCTGGCAAGAGGTAATCCGCTGGCAGAAATCTGCAATATCGACACACAAACACATTGCCAGGTACTTAAACCTGAACGCTGATTCAGTCTCTTCAGCTGTGCTAGGTTGTGGCAAGGCTGTCTGAGATGTATGAAGAGGTGTCCAGCTTGTCTTGCTCCATTCTTAGTGATACGATTTTTGCCCCTGGAGATAACCTCCAGCTTTTCGGCTCCTCTCGCCGCAACAGGCATAGTAGAGTTAGCGGAGTAATCCTATGTACTGTCCACATGTGTGTCATCTATTAGAGACTACCTGCTGAATCTTTATGTATTTATTTTGTACGCGACAGCGTGGTCACATAACCATCAGTGCTTTTGCTGATTGGCATTTTGAGCTCATTGGAGAGAGCAGAGTGCTCCTAGTGGATCTTCCCTTAATTTTTTAGGGCTTCATTGTTTGTCAGAGCGAAGACTGCCACCATTTGAACAGTGTATATATTGAGCTTGATATATTTTTAAAACATTTAAAAATCTTCTGGGCAAGGCTCTTAACTAATTACAAGCAAGAGTTGCCGACTTCTGTGTGAAGCAGAGCTTCTGATAGGTCTTCTAGCCAATTACATCCTGTAATTATGTCAACAGGAAGTGTTTGAATGCAGGAACATGACTGAAGTAAATAATATGTTTTTTTTTCATGTAAGTAAGATAAAAGTGTGGTGGTTAATCTCCATTTAACCAGTGGAATAGTGCCACTGTTTTATCCCACGCAAGTCTGGAGCTCATATAAAAACAAAGAAAACAATCCCTCTCATGGGACAAGAATATGAAAATAGCAACCTGCTGCTCAGGCAGCTATTGAGCTCTCTATCGATCTCTCTATCATTTTGTTGAGAGAATGTAAATCATAATCATTATCTATATCAAATCTTTGCCCATCCCTAACTGTGGCCCTTTTTAAAATTACATTTTAAAATGTTGATGAATTTTGATTGAATACTGCCTCATCTATGTATATGAATTCATGAGTAGCATGTTTGGCCTCCCATTCCATAAAGAAAGTTTATGTAAATCATTATGTAAGTCATTACTGTACACCATGCTGTATTGTAACCTATTATTGTATAGGTTACCTATTTGTAAAGTGTGAAGCTTATAGAACTGGACATTGCACTGAATATTCACGATACCTGGACTTTGTCAACATAGCTGCTTGACTCTTTCACTGGTCATCTCAAAGGGAACAGTGAAGAACTACTTTATTCATAAATTATGTTTGGACAATAACGTGTCATGGTTGTGAGGCTGTTTCAATTCAGTCCCTTTGTCAACAGGCTTCAGAATTTTTCTCAATTCTGTTTTTATGGTATTTATCAGGTTTTGAAACCAAACTATAGCTTCACCCCATCACCATCACACCTATCTTAATTGATGACAGTTATAAATTATTAATGATATAGGCAAAACAAATTTTCATATATATATTATTTTTAATGATTTAAGGGATGTTACATCAATTACATTATTTATTAAAATTGCTCTGAGAATGCTAATGGAAAAGTACAGAGATGGTCAGAAGGAGCTGCACTGCGTCTTTGTGGACTTAGAGAAAGTGTATGACAGGGTGCCGAGAGAGGAGCTATGGTGCTGTATGAGGATGTCAGGAGTGGCAGAGAAGTACGTCAGAGTAGTTCAGGATATGTATGAGAGGAGTATGACAACAGTGAGATGTGCTGTAGGTCAGACGGAGGAGTTCAAGGTGGAGGTGGGGCTGCATCAAGGATCGGCTTTGAGTCCCTTCTTGTTTGCTATGGTGATGAACAGGTTGACAGATGAGGTCAGACAGGAATCTCCAAGGACAATGATGTTTGCAGATGACATTGTAATCTGTAGTGAGAGTAGAGAGCAGGTGGAGGGACACCTGGAAAGTTGGAGGTCTGCTCTAGAAAGAAGAGGAATGAAAGTCAGTCGTAGTAAGACAGAATACATGTGTTTGAACGAGAGGGAGGGAAGTAGAACAGTGAGGTTACAGGGGGCTGAGGTCAAGAAGGTGGAGGAGTTTAGGTATTTGGGGTCAACAGTCCAGTGCGACGGGGAGTGTGGAAAAGAGATGAAGAGGCGAGTGCAGGCAGGTTAGAGTGGGTGGAGAAAAGTGTCAGGGGTGTTGTGTTACAGAAGAGTGTCTGCAAGAATCAAAGGAAAGGTGTACAGAACAGTAGTGAGACCAGCTATGATGTATGGGTTAGAGACTGTAGCAGTGAGGAAGAGACACGAGGCAGAGATGGAAGTAGCAGAGATGAGGATGTTGAGGTTTAGTTTAGGAGTGACAAGGATGGACAAGATTAGGAACGAGCACATCAGAGGAACAGCTCAGGTTGGTTGTTTTGGAGACAAAGTCAGAGAAGCCAGATTGAGATGGTTTGGACATGTGCAGAGAAGGGATAGTAGTTATATTGGTAGAAGGATGTTGGAGATGGAGCTGCCAGGCAAGAGGAAGGCCAAAGACAAGTTATATGGGTGTCCTGAAGGAGGACATGAAGGTAATTGGTGCAAGAGTAGAGGATACTGAGGCCAGAGTTAGGTGGAAACAGATGATTTGCTGTGGCGACCCCTAAACTGGGAACAGCCGAAAGAAGAAGAAGAAGAATTAAAATTGTACTTAAAAAAAAGTGTTATAACGGCTCAATATTGATGTGTGTATATTATTAACATCATTTATTCAAACAGATAGTGTCACAACATACATGGTCTGCTTTGCACTGAATAAGACTACTATACATAACATACTGTTATATTCTTTTTTTTTGTAAATTTGAGTTGAGTTATAAAATTCAATTATGAAGAAGTAGTTTTGTCTATAATAAGTTGAGCATTTTTTTATATTTAATTAAACTGTGTGAAGTAAGGATTGTGGTTAGTGTGTCTGTTTTTTTTTTTTGTGTCACTATTCTCACCATTCTTCACCATGGACTAACTGGGTGTGTCCGAGAATAAGAGCATTTTGTTATCAGTATTTTTTTTTCTTTGTTTAGAGAATAAAGAAATTGACTACCCGAGATGAGACCAGTTAAAAGATCAAGAATTCTGTGAAATTAATAATTTACAAATGTCCACAAGTTGCACATTAAAATGTAACTGCAATTCAAGATAAACCAACACATGATTTATGTCTTCTTCCCTCAGGTGTCAGTCCATTTGTCTTCTTTTTAAAGCCACTTGAAAAGCACAACAGCATTTTGAGAAATGCATTCCTCCATCAGTTTAATTACTGAAAAGTACATGATAATATTTTAAAGGATAAATAATATGATTCGCTAAGGAATATTGCATTTTTATGCTTATGTGAGAGAACATTAAGTAAACAGTTAAACAATTGGACTGTTTGGGCACATCTGTAGAGCGCTCAAAGAAATGTCATCTCTCAAATGTTTAATAGAAAAAATATAACTCACAATATGTGTCAACTCAATATTAAAGCAATAGTTCATTAAAAACTGTCCAGCTGTGAGAAATATCTTCCATTGGTTAGTGTTAATGGGTATCCTACCATGAGCACAAACTTCATGCTGTGAGCAAACTTACTTCAGGTGATTTTACTACTCTGTGAATTTTTGGAAACTCATTTTCAAGATGGTAAAGTAGCCTGGGGGAATATATTTTTTTAAACCCATTTTAACTGTTTTTACAAAAGGCTTTTAGAGCCTAGTTCATTTTTATTTGATATTTATTTATTTGATGCAGCATCCCTACATGAGCATCTTAAGCACTTTGATTGAAACTTGTATTAATATCTGTGTATTAACATTTTATTAAGCCACACAAAAGGGCATTGTTGGGTCGGTCAACATTCCTTTAAAGAAAGTTTTTTATTTTTTAAGTTATTATTAATTTCTTTTTTTAATGTATTGATATTTTTCATGGGGGTTCAAAAAATTAATTATACAATGATTTCCTCTAAAATGGGCATAGTAATGCATAGTAACAATGCATTACAACTTTCTGTCTTGGTTAAAGGCCCTGGTTTTGGCCTTTTTATGTTTGGCTGCCTTGTTCCATTCCTTTCAATGTAGCACAAAGTTTACAAAGTGCTGCACAAAACTGTGTTTAAAAAAAATCAAAACCAAAATTAAAACTCATAAAAACATATTAAAAATGAATAATAATAAAATATGACTGAAACAGATCAAATAAAAAAACTAAAATACACACCTTAACAACACACAGAGGACGACACATGCTCAGACCGAGTTAAAAGCCAAAGAGTAAAACATTCTACTGAGGTAGCCGTTCTATCAAGGAGAGGCAGTGTATTCCACAATATCGGTTCTGCGACAGAAAACACCCTGACCCATCTAGTTTTAAGTATCCTCTTTGGAACCACCAGCTGAGGCTGACCTTAGAGAATACGCAGGTGTATATATCTGAATGAGTTCAGTGAGATATTCAGGGGCCAGTCCCTTAAAAACTTACAGTAAAATCCTAAAATCAATCCTAAAATGGAGCAGCAACCAGTGCAAGGATTCTTTTAAAAAATGTGCTGCACCGTTCTGGACTAACTGTAAGCGATGAAGTGTCTTGTGATTTATGCCAGTGTAGATAGCATTACAGTGGTCCAGACTTAAAGGGATAAAATCATGCCTCACTTGCTCAAAGTCTTTTAAAGATAAACACGACTTTATTTTAGATAAAAACACAATATAACCTCAGTTTTCTCTTCATTTAATTTCAGAAAGCTCTGAGCCAACCAAGCCTTCATGTCAATAAAGCAGTCCTATAATTTTAAACACCATAACTAAACCCTATGTGAAGAGAAGACATCGTGCTCAGCAGACACAGCATGAGCAGGGAAGTTAACAAGCTAATAGAGCAGTTGAAGTTGAAGTCAGAATAAATCCAGGAGTCAATAGGAGGTTGAGCATAGTTAAAGAAGCCTTTTCTCAGATGTTACCTGAACAACAACAACCCAGCAAACCTTGGTGGTGGGCTTTTGCAGGGATACTTGGTTACGAAGTGGGCATGGGCTTAAACTGCCCATTGAACTGGGCATGGGACCAGATTGGTTTAACCACATGGGAAATATATATGAGCCATGGATCTTGAGTGGGCTTTAAGAATAGTTTAGACATGGCAAATACAATCTATCCCATATAGTGGACCCATATTGTTCTTAAAGTAGATCGTCCTTATGTGGTTTTATTGGGTATTATGATGTTTGGACTTATTTTGGGTAACATGCTTTATCCTTAAGTGTTTTTTTTTCTTCTTTTAGTTAATTCCAGATGTGCATTATGATGACAGTGTTGATGACCATGCATGTTTTCAAGGATAAACATGTATGGTCACCAGTGCTATAGAAAGTACACCTGTGCACGAGAAGCACTAGGACAACCAGATGATTGAAACCTAATTTATTTATTTATCTATTTTACATTCAGAACAATACACAACATTATATAGTGTTTCTAAGAAATTATTGTTAAAATGCACCATAACACAAAATATTTTTGTTTCATACATACAATATTTTTCCCAGCGATGGGTTGCGGCAGGGAAGGGCATCCGCTGCGTAAAACATATGCCAGTGAGTTGGCGGTTCATTCCGCTGTGGCGACCCCGAAAGGGAATAAAGCCGACATGAAGATGAATGAATGAATGAACATACAATATTGTTTATCATAACTTGTTTTTTGTAATATATACAGATGCTATGAAGAAAAAAACTTATTTCAAATATCAACTGGGCTGTTCCCAGTTTAGGGGTCGCCACAGCAAATCATCTGTTTCCACCTAATTCTGGCCTCAGTATCCTTTGGCCTTCCTCTCGCCCTCTTGCCTGGCGGCTCCATCTCCAACATCCTTCTACCAATATAACTACTATCCCTTCTCTGCACATGTCCAAACCATCTCAATCTGGCTTCTCTGACTTTGTCTCCAAAACAACCAACCTGAGCTGTTCCTCTGATGTGCTCGTTCCTAATCTTGTCAATCCTTGTCACTCCTAAACTGAACCTCAACATCCTCATCTCTGCTACTTCCATCTCTGCCTCGTGTCTCTTCCTCACTGCTACAGTCTCTAACCCATACATCATAGCTGGTCTCACTACTGTTCTGTACACCTTTCCTTTGATTCTTGCTGACACTCTTCCGTCACACAACACCCCTGACACTTTTCTCCACCCACTCCAACCTGCCTGCACTCGCCTCTTCACCTCTTTTCCACACTCCCCGTCGCACTGGACTGTTGACCCCAAATACCTAAACTCCTCCACCTTCTTGACCTCAGCCCCCTGTAACCTCACTGTTCTACTTCCCTCCCTCTCGTTCAAACACATGTATTCTGTCTTACTACGACTGACTTTCATTCCTCTTCTTTCTAGAGCAGACCTCCAACTTTCCAGGTGTCCCTCTACCTGCTCTCTACTCTCACTACAGATTACAATGTCATCTGCAAACATCATTGTCCATGGAGATTCCTGTCTGACCTCATCTGTCAACCTGTCCATCACCTTAGCAAACAAGAAGGGACTCAAAGCCGATCCTTGATGTAGCCCCACCTCCACCTTGAACTCCTCCGTCTGACCTGCTGCACATCTCACTGTTGTCATACTCCTCTCATACATATCCTGAACTACTCTGACGTACTTCTCTGCCACTCCTGACATCCTCATACAGGACCATAGCTCCTCTCTCGGCACCCTGTCATACGCTTTCTCTAAATCCACAAAGACGCAGTGCAGCTCCTTCTGACCATCTCTGTACTTCTCCATTAGCATTCTTAGAGCAAAAATTCCATCAGTAGTGCTCTTCCTGGGCATGAAGCCATACTGCTGCTTGAAAATATCCAATTCCCTTCTTAGCCTAGCTTCCACTACTCTTTCCCAGAGTTTCATTGTGTGGCTCATCAACTTTATACCTCTGTAGTTGTTACAACTCTGCACATCACCCTTGTTCTTAAAGATTGGCACTAGGACACTTCTCCTCCATTCCTCAGGCATCTTCTCACTCTCTAGAATCCTGTTGAATAACCTAGATAGCAACTCCACTGCTGTCTCTCCTAGACACTTCCACACCTCCACAGGGATGTCATCTGGACCAACAGCCTTTCCACTCTTCATTCTCCTCAGAGCCTTCCTCACCTCATCCTTTCTAATCTTTTCAACTTCCTGCTCTACAATGTTCACCTCTTCCCCCCTTCTTTCCCTCTCATTCTCCTCATTCATCAACTCCTCAAAATACTCCTTCCATCTTCTCTGCACACTCTCCTCACTCGTTAGAACCCTTCCATCTCTATCTTTAATCACCCTTATCTGTTGCACATCCTTCCCATCTCTGTCTCTCTGTCTCGCTAATCTGTACAATTCCTTCTCACTTTCCCTCGTGTCTAACCTGGCATACAACTCATCATATGCCTTCTGTTTGGCCTTTGCCACCTCCCTCTTCACCCTGCGCTGTGATTCCTTGTAGTCCTGTCTACTTTCTTCAGTCCTTTCGATGTCCCACTTCTTTTTAGCTAGCCTCTTCCTCTGGATGATGTCCTGTACTTCCTCATTCCACCACCATGTTTCCTTATCTTCTTTCCTTCTTCCTGCTGACACACCTAGCACCTTCCTACCTGTTTCCCTGATCACTTCAGCTGTAGTTTCCCAGTCCTCTGGAAGCTCTTCCTGGCCACCCAAAGCCTGTCTCAGCTTCTGTCTGAATTCCTCACAAACGTCTTCCTTTTTCAACTTCCACCACTTGGTCTTCTTTTCCATCTTTCCTCCCCTCTTCTTCCTGACCACCAGAAACATCCTACACATCACCATTCGATGCTGTCTGGCTACACTCTCTCCTACCACTACTTTGCAGTCAGTGATCTCTCTCAGATTGGCTCGTCTACTCCTACCACCACTCTTGCAGGTAACTCTATGTTCCTCCTTCTTCTGGAAATAAGTGTTAACTACAGCCATTTCCATCCTCTTGGCAAAGTCCACCACCATCTGTCCTTCTGGATTCCTTTCCTTAACACCAAACCTGCCCATCACTTCCTCATCACCTCTGTTGCCCTCGCCAACATGACCGTTGAAGTCTGCTCCCACCACTACTCTCTCCCCTCTGGGAATACTCTCCATCACCTCATCTAACTCACTCCAGAATCTCTCCTTTTCTTCCAGCTTACAGCCTACTTGTGGAGCATAACCACTCACTACATTCAACATCACCCCTTCAATCTCTAACTTCAAACTGATCACCCTGTCAGACACTCTTTTCACCTCTAAAACATTCCTCACAAACTCCTCCTTCAGGATCACTCCTACCCCATTTCTCTTCCTATCCTCACCATAGTAAAACAGTTTGTATCCCCCTCCAATACTACGCACTTTGCTACCCTTCCACCTGGTCTCCTGCACACACAGAATATCTACCTTCCTTCTCTCCATCATGTTCGCCAGCTCTCTACCTTTCCCGGTCATTGTACCAACGTTGAGAGTCCCTATTCTCAGACCTATACTCTTGCCTTTCCTCTTCTCACTCTGCCTATGAATCCTTCTCCCTCCTCTCCTTCTTTGACCAACAGTAGTCCAATTTCCACCGGCACCCTGTAAATCAACAGCACCGGTGGCGGTCGTTGTTAACCCGGGCCTCGACCGATCCGGTATGGAAATCGAATTGATGACTTGCATATTTGGTTTTGGCATGTTTTACGCCGGATGCCCTTCCTGACGCAACCCTCTCTATTTATCCGGGCTTGGGACCGGCACAGAAGTCACTGGCTAGAAACCCCTGTGGCTAGATTTCAAATATCAACCAGCAGATTTAAAAAAAAAAAATCTGTTAAAACTGTTTGCTTGGACAAGAGATAGAAGACGGATGGCATCAATCATCAAGTGGTGAAGCATCTGTCTACTTAGTGTCTGCTATCTTGCTGCTAGTTCGAATGTTAAAAAACATTGTTGGTTATAAAATGTGTTTTTAATGTTTTCATACAATAAAATTGCTAGGTATTCAGTCTTGTGATTTTCATTTCAAGATATGTTTGACTTTAATTAGGAGGATTTGAATGTAAATAAACACATTTATATTTATTAACAATGTTACATCAATGTGGAGAGTTGATAAATGTAAGTCAGTTACCACGATGTACCCATGTAGTAGCCGATGTTGGGACCAAGGTGGATTTAATGTCTATTTCCTAGTCAGGCCCCTTGAAGTGCTTAATGGAATTCCATGTTATGTTTACGTGGGAAATTAACATTGGGAAATTATGAAACCTGTGGAGAGGTCCACGTGAAGCAAATAGAGGCCTTTAACGAACACAGTTTCACCCAGGTGCTGACTAGAACTCCTATCGATTTGCTCAGAATTGTGTTTAGAAAATTAGCTTTATTTAAAAACCAAAGCATTTTGAGTCCTGAAGCTTTCCGTGTTTCTTTAGCTCTTCCATGTCAAAATGTTAGGTACTTTTTGGTCCATCATCCCATTTAAGCTTTGCACAGGTTGTAATTTTTTAACACTGTAAACCAATAATTAAAAAAAGGCATGCATGGATAACTTAATACCCAAAAGAGTTTTTTTAAAGGAGCCTATTTTTCCCATTACCAAATCTGCAAAAGGAACAGAGCAAAAATGCAGCATAATTAATACAAAAGGCCAACTCAACATCAAAGATAAAAAAGAATCTCTGCTCTGTGTACAGGTAAGTCATATCAGCAAAAGTAAGTAAATAACGTTCTTTTGTTATCTCAAAAACCTTTAAAAACCAAGTAGTTTGTAGTATCTGCATTCAAAGGTACTGTAAATAAATATAACCTCTTTAAATAAAATAAATCTGCATCTTCACTGAAACGAACAAGGTCCTATTAAGCCTTTAGCTGCCCTCTCCAGGCCTGATTAACATGTAAAACTCCTCTTATAAAGATAATAAGATTCTTCCTCTGCTTTGAAAACCAATGCACTTGTAAATCATTAGTGGTGGATGGGGTATAGCGGCATATGATGTCATTAGTGGTTGAATATTGGCTCAGATTTTTTCCACCTTTTCTAAAACTACTTGAATTGATACAACTTCAACATGAGTTTATTCACATTATTCATTGACATTTAAATCCAAGCACCTACCAAAGGTTTTTTACATAGCAGATCTACTTTAAACACAATACCCTAACGATACAGACTTTGTATGTTATCTATTGTTTTAGCCAATACAAAACTAATTAGTTTTATACCATATTTCTATGCCCTAGATGCCCTAGATTCAATCACATTTTTGGTGTGATTTTTATTTAAATTGAGTTTTTAGTAACATTTTGCAACAAGCTAATTCACACAAGTATTAGCACCCCTTGATAGTTCAACAGTCGATAGCTTTGTCACTCTTAGGTATTAATATTGTTAACGATACAAAAGAAAATCAATACATTCATACCCTACAGTGTTTGTGCTGGATGATTTCTCTAAGGAAGGTTCGGCAATAACAAACGCTCCCTTTAGGGATTTTCACCAGTATGTCTGCACCTATAACTTAAGTTTATTATCCCTCATCTGTGTTATCCATGTAGAAATGTGATCCTTTAAAACCTTGACCTGAATTTGAACACTGATCAAAAATCAATAAACAGTTTTCCAGTATTGTATTAAAGCAATTTATATTTACTTTCTTCCACTGAGTGTTTGATTACTGAACATATGATGTGTTTTCTTTTCATTTAAAAAATATAGAATTTGTGATTTTATTTTTTCTTTTTTTCATTGTCTGCATATTATTTCAATATAATATTTTGAATGGCATAAATGAGCCAGGTTTCTCATACAAGAGACAAAGGCAATGCCACCATGCAACAGAGGTATGCGATAAACCTGTACATTGTAAATATGCTGAACTCTGAACATAATGATTTTAAATAACTTGGATTTTAAATGCTATTTTAAAAATAAAATATTGGGAAACACAATTATTCATTCATTTTAATTATTGTAAAATAGTAGTTTCAAGTTTGATTAAAATGATATTTTTCTGCTTTAGATTGATTGCTGCCTTCTGCTCAATTGTGGGATGAATTCACTAAAAAGCAAATCAGCTGCTGGTAGAAGCTACCATGCCATGGTGACTACAAAAACTTCAAATTTTATCCATGGGGAGGGGGCTTCATTCTCCATCCTCCTCTCTTTCAAATACATCACCCTCAGTGTCTTCTACTTCTTTCAGCGCACTAAAACAACTAAACCAGCAGCAGGTATGATGCTAGCTTAGTGGCTATTACATTTCCAATGTGAGTAAAACACTCAAAACGCACGAGATTCTCACAGCTAGTCTGAGAGTCTCTTCCAAGCTAGTCTGTTTGAGTCTTGTGTTTGTAAAACACTTTCGTACTGTCTTGCAGCACATAGTTTTCATTTACTTTAAGTTGATCTGCCATGTGTCTGTTGTGACAATGCAGCACTACTACAGAGCAAGCTGATTGGTTTGGGTAGCTCAAAAGTTCAGATTTCTTCAGATTTAAAGAACTTCTGACTTCTTTGGCTCTCCCATGACCTCAACATCTGGAACCAAAAAAAAAGCAGGAATCAATATCTGCACCTCTAACCTTACCTGCATGATCGTGTCTTCTCATGGATTTAACATGTAAAACATCTTCCATTCTCGCTTTTTCCTGGTTGTTGGCATGAACACGATTTTAAGGTGCAACAGCAATGCAACAAACTGATTATTACCACATTGAAGAGGTATGGCCCTACAACATCACAGAAGGCGCTGTCAATGAGCACAGTGTGTAAGTGTAACTTGTAGTAACTGGTGTAATCATCAATTAATTTGTATACTGTATGTTTTATTATTGCTTTATTATTAATGAATTCAGCCATAGCTAGGATGGCCTGAGGGTTAACTGTTTTGGAGAGTGAATTCTCGTAGGAATATAAGACATATTTAGGGAATGTTGAGAACTTCTATTAGTTCAATGAAACACTGGTAGTCGAACCTTCAATCCCAGTGTGAGAGTTTTAGAAACAGAGTTACCAAGGGTACATTCCAAGGTTGTCTTTGCTGTGTCCTTCATTGAAGAATATAACCCTGAGGTCACAGGGGAAACATCTATGGCATCAGTTTTGTTTTGTTTTGTAAGGAAGATGCAAAGTTACAGAAAAATTACTCAAAACCATGCTACAAAAAATAGATGAGTGTTTAGTATGGATTTTGCTTGGAATCAACCTTTTTTTATTATTATTGTATAGTAATACATACTATCACCATATGTTTTTTGCATTTCATTATGTTAACCAGAGGGAGGCCTCCTGAGGTTCTTAAAACATGTCACAAACCTTAATTAGACAGTGAAAGACAGTGAAAGTCTTTGACAGTGAAAGAAATTTGTTCTTAAAAATGCGTTTGTTCTCTTTAAAATGAATATTTAGATAATTTTACTTTATGTTTGATATCTTTTAAAGTTCTGTGGGTGTTTACTGCTGGATGAGCAAAGTGAACCCTTATGGAATCTGAGCTGAATAATGAGGCTCGCATAACCATGACATTATGTAATGTTTTTAAAGTTAAAGTAAGTGTTATTTTATGTATATGTAATATACTTAATAAAACACCTTTACCAAAAACACAAAGAAATGTTTTATTTAAATTGTTGCAGAAACAAAATTCAGAGACAACATTTTACACAAATTACTAGCACAATGGGGATTGTTATACAATATATCAATTTAAATGATATTTAATAAAACTTTCATTATGCTTTGTGTTGTCTGTCCTTAACTAAACAAAACTATATGTCTTTCCTTGAAAAGCTCTGTAACAAATGAACACAAATCATTATACATTTTTATGTACATGCTTATTGTGGCTGGGTTACAAAACATGCATGTTTTGTTTATTTTAATGGTCATTTTTATACATTTCTGAAAGTTTTGTGTTGATATTTTATTACACTTTTTAAGTAACTCAAAGAAACTTCTAATGAATTCAATGTTTATGTAAGTCCTGGCATTTGGACAAGATTTGAATAATGTTAACAAAGTGGAGGGACCAGCTGTTCAATCAGAAGAGAAAACATCCAGAGAAACTCAGATATATAAAGCATAATAACAGATGGGATTGCATTAAAAGAAATTTTCTTGAGGGTTATATGACATTTCAGAAGGAACACATCACAAAGATTAACCCTCTTTGGTAAAAGTTTCTACAAAACAATGGTCAATATCAGCCTATATTAAACAACAGTGTTTTTAATTTGAGTAATCAACATTTTTTAAACTGCATTAACATATGAAAATTGTATTTTCAACTAATTAAAATATATAATTCTAATCAAGTTTTGGGAGTAGTACGTCATATAACTAGCTAATGAATCCTCCCAGCTCAGTAACGTAACGGAACATGAACACATATGCTCAGCATCACTGAGAACTCAACAGCATCCCTTCTCCGCTCCACACATGAGTATAACAAAACTTTGGGAGGGGGTTACCCTGGGCCTCGGACTCTCCCAGGTCCTAGGACCCCTCGCATGGACAGCATCACTATACTTGCTTGTGATGCATGTGGTTTAATTCCATGTAAGTTTAAACTTGTAAAATGTTCAGTTTACGATTATTTTGTATAACAGTTTATTTAACTGAGTTAACTGTTTGCCTCAAAAAAGTGGAAAATGGTTCAAATAATGAGCAAAATAGAATGATTCAATTGTAGTTTGCCATCTGGGACCAGAAGAGTCTTTTCATAGAATTCTATTCTATATCTTTTAATGGACCTTTTTGCTTCACTTACTCAACTTCTTCTTTTAAAAAATATTTGAGAGTTGTTTTTATTACATTTTCTTTAACCGAAGTGATGGTTAACCTTATATAATACTACCACTAGATGTCCCCATTTCTTGACGTCTCTAAAACTAGCTTTTTATCTAAGTAAGTAAAATAAAGTTTTAAATAGGTGTTTTCATTTAATAAAAGTATTATATACATAAAAATACAACTTGTTGTGATGAACAGAAAAAGCTAAACATTTAAAATCTTGCTATTTGTTTTAATTATTATCATTATTTTAAATATTTTGTTATCCCTCTTACTCAACAGCAGAGGGCACAGTTCTTCTTGCTGCTGCAATACTGGATAGTTCAATAATTCATTTGTATTTGGAAGGCCTCAATCTCAAGGTCATTCACATACCATCACTTTTTACATGTAAATTTGTATGTTTGCAGTTTTACGTATGTGGTTACTTTAGCTTTATTGCTTTTGAATTGGGTCCTCTTTTTCTAATTGATAGACTTTTTGTATGTGAAGTGAATGGTATGGGAAGCAGCTATCAGATACAGAGCTGAAACTGCCTCAATAGATTCAAAATTCAGTTTTTAGAAGTGCAGCAGGCATGGTTAAAACGCTGCATCTCTGTTCCTGTGGGTTGTGGTCTGCATTCCAATATGATGTTTTTTCATAAAGATTTTTTTTCTTTAGTTTTACTCACAATCGCTAGACTAAGAAATTAGAATTGTAAATTAAAAGTATGCATTTAAAATAGAAGTAATGTATTATGCCACATATCTTTACTTTGGGGAATGTATTGTTATGAGCATAGTTATTTTAAAGAAATAAATAGTTTAATTTTTCTTATAGGTTTACATATTTTAGCCATTGATTTTCATAGAAGACTATAAGATACAACGGTAGTGTAATTACTTTTTAACCGAACCGATACCGTAAACTACCGACAATCATGAACTGTACTTCTCCTGAACTGTGACCCTCATTGTTGATTATATGAATTTTGGGATGTTAGTAACATTCCAAAACACTTTAAACAGATTTTTAAATCTAAACAAAAATTGTAGGTAAATCCAGACTAAATCAATCTTTTTGTAGACTTTCTGACCAATTTTTCAGGAAATTATTTATGAAGGTTCTTATTGTCCAACAGGAAATTACAATATGACTACCTATTGAATGCAATATGTTCCTATATGAGCTTTAGACCTTTCTTGTGTCACATTACATGAATAAAAGTAATTAAATCTAACAAAAAGTGGTTAAATTTAACAAAAATTTGTCAAAAACGTTTTGTTTGACTAATTTTAGATTTTTAGATCTACATGAACATCACAGAAAAAACTCTATTCAAACTCTGGCTCTTTTGTATGTTATTTCTATGCAAAATAAATCGCATCTATTGTGACTAAACATAAGCATATATATTAGAATATATTAGAGACAGTGATGTAAAGAGTAAGTTGCAAAGTAACACCAGGCAGAAATTTGCCCTGCCACAGATCCGTCCTGTAAATAATTACTAATGCTGTTTTGACAAAATTCTAAATGGCTGTAGTTTTTAATTATAGCTAGTTAAAGTTATGCTACGACTAGTAAGGAAAGAGTAGTTTGCTTAAATAGCTTACCATAGAGCTTGCATACCACAATTTATAAATTATAATATATTGTTTTACCAGTAAAATATTATTATTCAAAATCAGTAACCAATAAGTAAACAATGACAAAACTCAAACAGAAAAAGGTCACACACAACAGTCATTCGACTTTTCCCTAACAGCCATCAGTTAACCTTCCCCAAAACTCAAGTCGGTCAACCTGCCCCAAACCTCCATGTCAGTCGACTTTTCCTTATCACCCAAGTCAGTCGAACTTCCCTAAACACCCAAATCATTCTACCTTCTTTCTAACACCAGAGTCAGTTGATCTTTCCTTAAGACCCAAGTTAGCTGACATTCACCTACACCCAAGTCAGTAGACTTTTCTTTAACACCAAAGTCAGTTTACATTCCCCTAACTCCCAAGTCAATCGACCTTCCCCTAAGAACCAATGGAACTGATCTTTCCTTAACACCATTCAGACAACCTTCCTCTAACACCCAAGTCAATCGACCTTTCTTTGATGCCTAAGTTAGTTTACCTTCCTCTAACACCCAAGTCAGTTGACCTTCTCCTAGGTCCCAAATCAGTACACCTTCCCCTCAGAACCAAGTCAGTCAACCTTCCCCTAACAACCGAGTCAGTTGACCAACCCCTAAAATCCAGGTCAGTAGACCTTCCCATAACACCAAAATCTGTTGACAAACCCCTAAGACTCAAGTCAATCAACCTTCCCCTAAGACCCAAGTCAGTTAAACATCCCCAAAGGACCAAGTCAGTCAACCTACCCCTAACACTCAAATCAGTCCACCTACCCCTAAGTACTCCTAAGACCTATGTCAGTAGACCTTCCCCTAAGAAGCAGGTCAGTCAACCTTCCCACAACACCTGTCAATTGCCCTTTCCTCAACACGTCAGTCAACCTTGCCAGAACACTTTAAATACTTGAGAGAATCCACTTTCTGAAGTCTAATTTTAAAGCAAATTGTTATTTTTTGTAATTTATTGTGCACGTAAAGTAGATTAGAGTTAATCTTGTTGCTTTTTGTATAATATATCATTTGAGTTAAACATTTTTTTCAAATATACCACCTTGTCGGTGGGGTCTTAACTACCGGAGTTCATATGGAGATCATAAGATTACTTGTGTTTCCTGCCAATTTGTCTCAAGAGTAGAAATTAATTATTTGATAGCATTAATAAAGTACAGATAGTAATTTTAATCTCTTTTACAAATAGTACTAAAATAAACAGTGATTTTTTTGTTCATTTTTATTTTTTAGCTTTAAAATAAAAATCAGTATTTTAAATTATTGTGCATTAAATAGCTGTCTTTGGAGGCCAGTTCAAGTTCATAAGTTTTGACAAAAAGGTTATATAAAAACTTTCATATACACATACAAATTTCCTACTAGTTCTAAAATAAGTCAGTTGGAACAGCTTTGGTCATTATTAGTAAAAAGTTATGTTTAGAGGAAAAGAAGTATATTATAATTAAAGTCTTAGTTCTTGAAATCTAAATTGCTTGTATTTCCCTGTGTTAGTATGAAAGTAAAGTTATAGATTAATCATACTTCCACATTCCTTCAATAGCACAACTCTGACACTCCTTTTAACTAATTTGTAAGGTTTTTTGTTGTTTAATAAATGTGCTTTGCTTATTAATGAGGTTGAGAATGAAAGTGGATGGAGACTCTCAACATTAATTAATGTCTTTGTATCTAGCAAACCTTTTTAGCCTCATCAACTTGACTTGAATGAAAATGACATAATCAATTAGAACAATTCAGGCTTTCCTTGGAATTGAAGCCACAACCTTAAAATTGTATTGCTATTCTCCAATAACTGGATCGAAAGCTATTCTCAAATATTAACACATTAAGACAATAACTCTCCTTCTTCTGCAACACAATAAAGAAATTCAGAGGTATTTATTACATAGAGAGAGAGAAAACTATGACTGAATTTTCAATTTGATCTCTTGGAGACCCTTGTGTGTGATTAAGATCATTCTTACTGTAGCTTTGAATGAATGTGAATCATGCTCTTTGGCTGGTCTGAGGTTATTAAAATCGCCATCTCTGATCAGAGCTCATTAGGTGCTTCAGTGCCGCTCATGTTAAGCTCGTTCTCCTCTGTGTATCCCTCACTATCGCTCTGAATGACTGATATAGGAAACTTATCTGAAGGTCACTGAACACTAATGAGGGCATGTAGGAGGCTACAGACGTTAGCTGAATGATTCTATTGGCGTCTTCCTGGAAATACACTGTTATAAAGCCTACTCAGTTTAACCTAAACTATGTATGTTTAAACCATAGGTAACTTTATTTAAATTTAAAACGCTCCACAGTAACATATTATGTTCAAGGAATATTGAAAGCAGACAAGATGTAAAACATTAAAAGGAGCCCATTTTGAGAAGGATGTTGGATTTACCAAAGAACTGTTGTTGAAGGAAGGAGATATTAAGATATTAAGGAGATTTTCATTCACTTCTAAAAATTACTTTTTGTTGAAAGTTTCTGGCAGTATAGCAATTCTATCATATATAAGTAAGGGATATACAACAGCTAAGGGGAGACGAAGAGTGTGGAAGCTATGAGTGTGCTTGAATGCACTGATCAATGGTTACTAAAGTTGCACAGGGATACGTAGAGATATTTGACCGAGCCGGTGCAACGTGTAGTATATTGAGAATTATACAACACCTAACAGCCAATCAGAATCGAGTTTTCAGACAGACTGCGGTATGAACTTATTTATATTGCTTATATTGCTTATATATTTATTATATTGCTTATTTATATTGCTTTTTTAGAGATATTTAACTCTTTTTGTAGTGCAATTAAAATTGTAGATATCTTTAAATAGTCTTTATGACTGGTTCCAATATAGTTACTCCAATCTTTAAATATGTGATCAATAGTCAAGTCACAGGTTTAAATGTAAGTATTGCTTGCTAGACTGGCACTGCATTTGTCCACCTTACCATCCATCTATCCATTTTCATGTCGGCTTTTTCCCTTTAGGGGTCGCCACAGCGGAATGAACCACCAACTCCTCTGGCACATGTTTTATGCAGCGTATGCCCTTCCAGCCACCCATCTCTGGTAAACATTCACACACACTTTTAACACTATGGACTCATTCACTTATACCACATGTCTTTGGACTTGTGGGGAAACCGGAGCACCCGGAGAAAACCCACGCGATCACAGGGAGAACATGCAAACTCACACAGAAATGCCAACCGACCCAGCCGAGGCTCAAACCAGTGACCTTCTTGCTGTGAGACGACCGTGCTACCCACTGCGCCACCGTGACGCTCCACCTTAACATTAGCCTTCAAAGGGTCCATTTTATGTGCACACAATCTTGAATTGGATGCAGAAGGTTCAGCAGAGGTATGAACAGCAGAAAAAAAATTTCATCCACAAGGCCTTATCCTCCACAGATATGGATTCTCGTACCACTGCTATGCTGATGACACTTAACTCTATCTGTCATTCCCCCTAGATGAACAAACAGTAACTAGTCGCATAACTGACTGCCTGAACGACATCTCTACTTGGATGAAGAACCATCACCTACAACTCAACATGGCCAGGACAGAACTTCTGGTAATCCTCTGCAATCACCTCTTCTCCTTCAGTCAGGAGTCATGGAATGATTTTGGATGAACAACTGTCCTTCAAAGACCACATCAACAAGACAACTCAAATGTGTAGATTTGCACTGCACAACATTCGAAAGATCAGGCCCTTCTTAACTGAGCATGCAACTCAACTCCTGGTTCAGGCTCTGGTCCTCTCACATCTAGACTAATGCAATGCTCTCCTAGCAGGACTTCCAGCAAACACGCTCAAACCTCTACAGAAGATCCAGAGCTCTGCAGCTCATCTTATCTTCAAGGAACCAGAGCGAGCTCATGTTTCTCCCCTCTTCATCACTCTTCACTGGCTCCGTATTGCAGCTTGTGTTAAATTCAAATCACTGATGCTGGCGTACAAAACTATCTCCAGATAAGCCCCTGTTTACCTCCACAAGCTCATACACTACTACATGCCCTCCAGAAGCCTGCACCCAGAAAAGGAACAGCGACTCGTGGTCCCACAAAGGCAGAAAATCTCTTAGCAGAACCTTCTTTCTCACTGTCCCTGGCTGGTGGAACAAACTCCCTGATGCAGTCAGGAAAGCAGCAACACTAACAACATTCAAAAAGCAACTGAAAACTCTTCTCTTTAGGAAACATGAAAAAAACTTTTTTCCTCCCCTGTCTTTATTTTCTTCCTGCTATGGTTTATTGATCAGCTGATACAATTTCCATTATGAGCAAGCTGATATAGACTTTGTGTAAAAAAATTGCATATTGTCTCTCCCCTACTGTAAGTCACTTTGGACAAAAGCATCTGCCAAATGCATTAATGTAAATGTAAAATAAATAAATGTTTATAGCATATGGAAGATAAATGCCCCATTCATTAATTAATTAAATATGAGAATAATGAATGTGTCAGTAATACATTTTAATTGTTAAATTAATAAATGAAGGTCAATAAATGTGCCAATAAATAAATTAAAAGTATAATTAAACAAACAAACATGTAGTTAAATGTCATTAATTTATTTTTAAAAACTATTAACTAAATACATTAATTAATGAATAGCACGTTTAATTAATTTATTAATGGCATATGTAATAAATTAATTGTGGCACTTTTCATCTTACTTAATAACATAAATGTTTCTTAACTTAAAAAATTCTGTTGTTTGATTAACCTCTTACAGACACTTCTCACCTTTCTCCTAAACCATTTTCCCCCTCTATTTCCCCAGCGATTGCTTCAGTGAAGCCTTTGATAAGCCATCTCCATGGAAACAACCCAGCAACAGGCTTGGCCCTAACAGCCAATGAGATTGTGTGATGTCCCAGATTCTCCTCCAATGGTGCCTGAGCCCTGCAGAGCTCAAGGTGAACATGCTCAGGGAGGCATGAGTGCACACTTCCTGCTGGATGTATCTGTCTCTCTCTTCCTCTCATTCTCATTCTGAAGAGTAAAATGTTACACCTGTGAGTGGTGCTGTTTTTAACCTGATTACATGGACTGTAAATGCACTGACTGCAGATTGATAGACGCAAACATCTACTATAACGACTGATTATAAAAATATGCTTATTTGTTTTTTGTTTTTCGTTTTTTTTTTTTTTTTTTTATCAGACGCAAAAAATAATTTGTCCGATTCACTCACTAATAGAGATCTCTGCATTTTTAAAGAAAAAAACAATGTAGTTCTATAGCAAAGACGTCGCTGATGTTGATTTTTTTTTTTATATCTCTGACCGGTCCCACTTCTATCTCTCTGAAATATACAAAACATGTTTCTAAATAGTGAGAGTGGCATAAAATGTGTTGTAATGTGGATGACAGTGACAGTGAGTGAAGCTAATTCTGTTAATACAACTATGGCTCAGATGAGGCAAAAAATACTTGTTTAAACTACATTTCCAGTGCAGACTTTTGAGCAGAGAGGAAGAGACAAGAGTGAGAGGCAGCATAGCTTGATCCAAAAAAAGAAAGACATATGTGTAAACTATATTTGTTCATTATTCCATCAAGCAGTTACAAAAATGTCTTGATGTTTCCCAAAACTTTGACATTAATTAAAAGTGTCACAATAAAATAAAGATCAGCTCATTTGGGCAAATGTTTACCCTGAAGTCCAAGGTGAGAGTGCGACAAACTAAGGAACTGGAAGCCCAGTATGAGTGATCTAAGAGACTAGTCAGTAATCACTCATACATTTACAGCCCAGCAAAGTGCAAGATTTTTTTTCAGAAAATAGTTTTTCTGTTTCTCTAAATGTAAACTTTTTTTTATTGATACAGATTTATTTGTTTGTTATATTCAACATTACACATAAAATGTAATGTTTTAACTTAAGGCCTTTTTGTATTTGATTCAGTTTTCCATATCTGTATTTTTAGTGTTAGGGTTGGGTTAGTAAAATGTTATAACTGTGAAAAGTGTTATAAAAGTTATAAAAGTGAAAACACGTTTTCTACCTGAATTTTTACCTTTCAATCTTTTAGAGACATTGATTTGAAAATCTAGTGAATAAGAAATGCTTATAACTGCAGAATATTGTTGGAAAGTCCAAAAAGAGTGTTCTATGATTATGTATAGGGAACTCCCAAAAAAATGGCGCTGTGTGTGCTCTTTTGTGTCGTGAGACTGCATTCTGTTCCAGTGCCAGTCATTTCCAGTCACCTGACCTGGCAGTGGTCTCCTAGCAACCTACTCTCATCCCTTCCCCCTCATAGTGGTCCCTTCTCCATCCATCCCTCTCTGGATTGTTTCTCTGGAGGCTTTATAGATGTGTTTGTATGTGGGAGTAGATGCAATTGAGTGAGCCAGTGAGGGCCAAGATTATTTATAGATCTGATAGATAAATGGAGAGGGAACTTCGTGTTGGCTAAAATTAAACCATGTCTCATGTCATAACCCCCACCTCTGATGCTCTTTGATAGTCTTTTTTTGTACTAACATGCATAACACCATGTAGTTTATTTTTAACGCCCATGCATCGAGATGCAGGGTGTCAAGACTCTGTGCAAAGCCATTATTATTGCTGGCGCTAATAATAGTTTTAGATGAGGATGAATGTTGTTTCAGTGTTTTGTTTCTGACAAATGATTTAACCAAGCAATTAAAATTTTTAGTCTGTTATCATTTTTGTAGAATGGAAAAAAATGTTTATCCTCCTACTGTAATAATAAAAGCAATAGTCTAGGTTTTTATTTCAGAACACATGAAAACAACTCTTAGACTTGTCACTTAGCTCCTGTATTTTTCATATGAAGAAACGAATTGCTGCTGCTTTCTGTGTTAGTCTGGTCTCTGACGTGGAACCTTCTGAAAAGAGATTTAAAAAAATGGAGCACTAGGATCTGGTAGGGTGTGAAAAGGCTGTAATTAGAACTCTTTGTTATATGTAGGAAACCGCTGATTTTATGATCACCATGGTGTCACCATCGCTGATGTTGCCTTTGTTGGACTGCTTGATTGACTTGATTTGCCACCCAGTAGTTGGCTTGCCTCTTCCCACCTTCATGGCACCTTCATGTTTCTTGATTGATTGTGTTGCCCTTTTAGCTCACAATCAGCCTGAAACCAATGTGTGGGACTATAATTACTATAATTACAAAAAATGAGTACATTTTCATTTCTATTTAAATTTTCAATGAACTGTGCAATCTGATACTGTACACATGGAATAATCCCATACACATTGCTTTTCATCATAAGATATTTTCAATGTATTTTTGTAGACTGTGTTGTAGAATAAACTAATATACTATAACTAGTAAACTACGAAGTTCTATAGAACGTGTTACAATTTTAGGATACTATTGGATACTTTTGTCTATTGTCAAATAAATGTTTTAGTTGCAATACAATTACATCACAAATCACATGACCATGGTGATGATAAGAATGTAGCAAAATGCTAGCTGGGGTTTTACAATAATATGGCAGTAAGTACGCCAAACATTTACTCAAATCTAGCCTCATGTTTCATATTGTGGAAATAGGAAATATTACCACAACAACTGACCAGCATACAAGAAGTTGCTGAGAGATTCAAGAGCCATTCCAATGAGACGCTCCCTGTAAACATTTGTAGAGCTTATCTCTCAATTTTTTCCTTTGACCAAACATAAGACTAAATTTACTGGTACAAAGGGTAGACTCCTCTTCGGGGTAATACAGCTCCAGGATTAGGTCAATGCTAAAATCCAAGGACCTATGAGGAGGTAGTTTGGCTGCAGCTTGTTTGGAGAAAACATCTTCATATTGTTGGTACTCACAGGGTATAATTCCAGCTGAAAGAATGTTGGATTCCTCTTCAGTGATAGCATTAAGGGAAACCTTTTTTGGGGGATTTACCAAGGATCCCCATCCGCATTTACCAAGGGAAGAATACTGTGTGAGCCACTCAGCGTTGCCACTTTTGCGACTTTGTTGCTAGATTCAGCAACTTTTCAGACTGTTTTACGATGTTTTTTATATCCTATCGACAAATCTAACGACTTTTCCTGCTGCTCCTGGCGTCTTTTAGTGTCTTTTTTCATCCTGGCTGATGGTCTCTTTGAACAGAGGAATACAGCTGAAATGTCTGTTCTGAACCTTTCTGTCCCTTGCGGTCTTCACCCCCACACCAGACCTGCTCCCCTGTCACTGCCCTTCATTGTCTATAATACTCAATACCCCCGGCGGCGCAAGGTTCTTCTTCTTTGTATTCTGATTTAATTTGTATTCTGATTTAATTATCTGTAAATAATTAGCTCACGGTGGCGCAGTGGGTAGCACAGTCATTTCACAGCAAGAAGATTGCTGGTTCAAGCCTCAGCTGGGTCGGTTGGCATTTCTGTGTGGAATTTGCATGTTCTCCCCGTGATCGTGTGGGTTTTCTCCGGGTGCTCCGGTTTCCCCACAAGTCCAAAGACATGCAGTATAAGTGAATTGAGTAAGAACAATTGTACATAGTGTTACATTGTGAATGAGTCTGTGTGAGTGAATGTTTCCCAGCGATGGGTTGCGGATGGAAAACATCCGCCGCGTAAAACATGTTCCAGAGAGTTGGGGGTTCATTCCGCTGTGGTGACCCCGAAAGGGAAGAAAGCCGACATGAAGATGAATGAAAATAATTTATATTTTTACATTTAAAATAAAAGGATTGCCTTATAGGTTTTTGTTGTTTGATTTTGATAATTGTGAGAGGCTCTGTTATTATTTCCCTAATCTGTTTCATAATTTCTTTTCTTTCCATTTCATATATTTTACATTTTGTTATCCATCCATTAATTTTTCAGTGTATAGATGACCGTGCTACCCACTGCGTCACCGTGACGCTACGTTTTTTTATTATTATTTTGTATTATAACGACATATAATTATAATGACATGAAGCACATCTACCTGTATGCTTTTATGTTTGCATTGATAAAAACCCATTGGGGGCGGGGAAAGTACATCACGCACGTCACATGGTATTTATGCAAATTAGGTGATGGCGTCATCTAGCGACTTTTGGCCCGACCTATACCGACTTTTCTTAGTGAAGAGTTGGCAACAGTGTAGCCATGGACAACCCAAGATAAGAGCTACAGTGGAGTGAGCAAGGACACTGGATCTCTTCCATGTTAAGTTATTCAATTTGAAGAGAGATTTTAATGAAAAACTCAGTCATTTGTCCACACCCCAGTGGTTGGCTTTGGATGGTGTGAATTTTCAAAGGATTTTTTAGGATTAGGTTATAGGTCTTTAGACATGTCAGGGCTTCAGCAGATATAAAGCTCCCAGATGAACCAGAATCAATTAGAGCACAAGTAGAAATAATGATTGAATCCAGGGTTAATGGTACTGAGATTGAATTTCTAGAGTAAAGTTCATAGCACCCACCTTCGGTTGTGCAGGTCTGGTTGGGCAGTCTACAATATGATGGATAGCAGCTCCAGAGTATAGGCAGAGGTTGTGAGTGAGCTGTCAAGACGTCTCAGCAGGAGACAAGTGGTAAGCCACCGAAGAACTTCCTTGTTGTTGTTTGAGAAGCGGATCATGAATGGACAGCGATCCCTTATAAAAAGTGAGGGAGAAATAGTTGAAATAAATCTAACAAGGAGCAATGAGACTCCCAGATTGCTTAAGCCCATGTAAGGAAAGAAAAGAGTTTAAGAATGTCACTTTAGCTCATTCGGAGGGGAAACCATGTGGATTAATTTCCAGATATAACGCACACTAGAGAATAAAACCTTTACACTCAACTGAATCTCCCGAGAAGGGTCCTGGTTTCATCATAGGGCTGTAAGGAGTAAAAGAGACTGGCATATTCAGTACTCAGTTAATGGGAGCGTAGATGAGAGGGGATTGGGTCGGGGATTATGCATGGGTTTGTGACACTAGCAAGGTAACACTAGGAAGGTAACACTAGCAACTACTTTTTTGTTCGCGCCCATCACTCAACCTGATGTGTACTTGCATTTGCTCCTATTTTTTTGGCTCAAGGTGGGTGCACACCTGAAACTTTACAACAAAAATTTGTCTAGATGAGTGATGGCATTAATACTGTAAAAAAAATAATATTTATTTAATCACAAATGAAGACAACACTAGCGATTTTTTAAAATACTTTTTTTAAATACGCCACCTGAATGCTAGCTAAACATCTCATAAGTTTGGTACGGAAGGTTGGACACACTTCAAGCTTATCTGGATTTCCGGTAATAGTGTAGAATTTATTTTCGTTACACCCGAAAACAACATGGTTGTGTACAATCAACAACACTGAATATCCATCAAGTGCATTTTAAAGAAGAACTAAGCATTACATTAACTAGCTATGCAAAACTATGGTAAAATTTTTAAGAGCGGAAACATGATGCTATGCAAAACGGCATGGGATTGGTTGTTTGTCATGTCAGTCAAACTGTAATGGGTGGGTCTTGACCAAAAAAGCTGGCAAAACCCTCAGACCTGCACTAAAGGTCTGGCTATGTGAGACTAAAGCTGCTTTTTGAAATGAAGGATCTCATTTGTTCTCTAAAAACAGATAAAAAACACTTAACAAATGGGTACATTTGGATGGACCAGGTGACATACCAACTGACATACTTAATCTCAATAATCTCAAACCTTAATTCACACAGTTTATTTGATAATATAAAATACTCAACTAAAAGAAAGTATAAAAATAATTATGATGTAATTAATTATGACATAATTAAATGTAAGTTATTATGACATAATTAACAGTGTTGGACAGTAGTTGGTTTAGTGACAAATCAAGTATTGCGGTATCATCTGTACGAAGCTAACGTTACATGTCTCAGTCTCTGTCCTGTGGCCATATCGCAATGAAATACATGCTATTAACAGAGATGATAGAGGAAAAAATATGTCTTCAGATGCTTACTTTGCAACCCAAAGAAGAAGGCGCTGTCAACTTCGAAGTCATCAAACACAAGTTTGGGAACACATTCAGGTGATTCCAAACACAATCGCAATTCAGCACAGTGTGCAAACGTGAGCTAGTCAATACCTAATACTAAGGTACTCAACAAGAGGCCACATCTTGCTGAAAAATTATGTTTAATTTTTATAGGTAGGGAATTTTTTTGTTAGATTAAATAAATGTGTAGCACTAAATGCTGCTGGATAACTGCACGCACTGTGATTTGGAGTTGCTTTAACATGTATTAGAATAACAGCCCAAACGTGCCCAAAAAAGAGATTATAATAACATAATTTTATTCTACAGAAGTCAATTGCACACTTATGTATGCCTATATGAAAGATTTTTTTTTGTTACTGAGAAAGCATCGATCTGAAATTTTTTCAATATAAAAAAAGCTTAGATGTAGTGAACCACTTTTACCATGTTTCTGTAGCTTAGCGTGCAAAATTTCTCAGGGTAGAAGCTTTATTGTAGTGAAGTTGCGTTTAATGAAGAGTTACTGTTAGCTTAGCTTACTACATTTTCCAAGTAGCTTGCCCAACACCAGTAAATAATAATACAATTATGTATGAAAGTATGAATGAAATTAACGACACACATGTGAAAGAAAAACAAAGCAATAAAACACAGCAAATGATGAACAACACAAAGCAAAAGCACATTAGGTTACCTTCTCTGCCTCTTTCAAACTCTATAAATTACACAATAAGTGGTAAGTCTACAGACTTGAACTACTCAATAAGTATAACCTAAAGTAACAAAAAAGCAACGTGAAGGGGGTAGGCTTTTCAAAAACAATTTGGGGTAACTCTATACACAATTGACAGTATTTTCTGTACCTGTTACGCACATGTGCGCTTGCGCACACACACACACCATTTGATACATTTTTAAAATTTAATGTAAAAGATCTAATACAGTTATCTTAAGACTTAACCACACAATCACAACCTGAATTTCGCCAAAAAATGCAATGCATCATTCAATGATGAATTTAGGATTGCATTCTTGAGTTTGTTTGCACTTGTGTAAATTGTTTAACTCAACAGAATGTGCTAAACTAATTCTTATAGGAAGAGATACATAATTCACAGATTATGTTTGCTGTTAAACGATGTGGCACATAAAGCAGCCCTACCCTTGTGTATGGACTTGTGATTTTCCAACCTGAACCAGCCAGTTCTAGTGTGTCATTGCTCCGGAAGGCCACCTGTCAAACCCATCCATGTGCAAAACAAGGAGCTGGGGCGTGAGTGTGAAAGAGCAAAACTCATTCATTGATTTGTGTGGGGATTTTTTTCTTTTTCCAGCCTTAAGCTCTTGAGTACAAATGCAGAGATTATGAAACATTTACGCACATAGATGAAGAGTGAGCAAGAGGGAGGAGGTGAGATGAAGGGGGAGATGGGGAAAGCCGATTGCAGGGATAATGTGATTCCTGACTATCACACCACCATTAATCTCTCTCTCTCTCTCTCTCTCTCTTCTTCATCTCCTCCTCTTCCTCTCTGCTGAATCCCATTTATCAATGCCTTACAGCTTTGTTTTTCGTCATACAGTTCTTCTCTCATCAAGGTCGATGGCAAGGACGTTCACAGCATCTCTTTTCTGATTGGCTGGCTCAATTGGCTGGGGCTTAAAGAGACATGCATGGTTACAAAAAGCAGCCATGTTGAATTCTTAATTCTGTACTACAAACTAATTGTATTGGACTGTGAAAGAAAACATTGTGTTTCCTCCCCCATCAACCAGTGCATCAAATTCATCTTAGCAGTCTTTTTATTAAGGCATAAAATATCTCTGGAATCTCAAAGGATGAGATCAGTTTAAAAGGACTCAGAATTTCTAACCAGCCCCGAGCACTGATCAAAAGGAGCAGAGCATTAAGTCAGCATATTGAACTAATCATTTGAGTAAAAAAAGAAGACGTACTTAAAAGAATAATAATGTATTAGTGCTATTGCTTTTATCTTTCAGTTTACAATTTCGATCTTACTCATAATTGCCTAGTATTGCAAGTGTGATTGGCGCGCAATAGAGAAGCATACTAGGCGAGCTGTCCAAGTAAGGAGTCCGGGACCAGGAAGGGAACATGGGCCTGAAGTATGCCCCCTAAGTGGCAAAGAGGTTGAAAGTGGGACATAGATAGAAAGGACGTTATGTTTGGATGGTCAATCAGCCCAGCTCCTTGTGTTAATTGATGATTAACCTCATTTAGATACTGGATAATGGTTTGCAGACCCTTATAAACATTGACAGAGTATTATTATTAGCTCCATCTCGACCCAGTAAATCCAAAAGTCCTGTCCCTAGTCTCCGCTATTGCTCATTGGACTTCTGGCTTTGCTGGACTTTCTTGAACCCTGTCTATCACTTCAGGTAGTCTATATTCCAGAAAGCTTCTCCAAAGACCCAAGACATCACCCTTTTAACGGCCCCTGGTGGTGGTTGAGTGAACTGTGAGCTTCATTAAAATGTAAAAGCAATACAGATTTCGTTGTGGGGAACCCCCTACCACTTCCAAACTAGGCTGAAGGAACTATTAGCCAGACATTTTTGATGTAAAATTGTCTTTTTTATTTACCACAATGAAATATACAAGGTGTATGTTGAAAAAGTGTACAAAGGGCATACAAATGAAAACAAAATTCATTTGTTACAATATGATTGTTATGTTCACACAAAGGGAGAAGACGAGGGAGATGCAGGTAAGTGTAGTTTATTTACAGGTGGAGTTAAAACACAGTTCAATAGTATTCCGCAGACAGGCGACTCCGTAAGCACGGGTCCGTTTAGACACAAAAGTTCAGTACACAGTTCAATCACTTCCCTTATGATGCTCTCTCTCTTTCTTCCAGGAATGGACAGGCAGGCTCAGACAGATTATACACGTGAAGGTTCAGGAGTGGTGAGTCTCAAGTAACCTTGATCCGGGACAAGGACGGAGTGAACTGGGTGAATATTTATAGTGGTGGTGTGATTGAAGGACACATGTGCGGGTGATGAGTACTCAGGTGATGGTTCTCGGGATTGGATAGGTGCAAATGGATCTTGAGGGGTGTCGGTGCAGGTGCTGGGTGTGACACTACCCCCTCCCCCACGGGTGACTCCTGGCACCCGAGACCGACGACGGGGCCGACCACGGCCTCTGGGAGCAGGGCGGTCAGGATGCTGGAGATGAAAGTCTGTGAGGAGGGTTGGATCCAGAATGTCGTCCTTGTCGACCCACACCCTCTCACTCTCCTGGAACCAGTGATTTACCGCAGGCACTTCCGAGACTTCTCCCGACCAGGGGAACAATGGAGGTTGGTAGCCTAGAACACACTGAAAGGGGGTCAGTTTGGTAGAGTTTTGACACAAGGAATTTTGAGCATACTCAGCCCACGGTAAATACTGATTCCAGGTGTCCTGATGGCGAGCACAGTAGAGATCTCCTGAATCTTCCGCTTGGTCTGGCCGTTCGACTGGGGGTGATAGCCTGAGGAGAGACTGATGGTTACGCCCAGGAGCCGAAAAAATGCCCGCCAAACCCTGGACGTGAACTGAGGTCCTCGATCGGAGACGATATCCTCCGGTAGACCAAAATCCCGAAACACAAAGTGGAAGAGTGCTTGAGCCGTCTCGAGAGCTGTGGGAAGATGTTTCAAGGGGATTAGTCGGCACATTTTAGAAAAGCGATCAACTACCACCAGGATGGTGGTGTAACCATCGGAGGGAGGCAGGTCCGTAGCAAAGTCTATGCCAATGTGGGTCCAGGGTCGGCGGGGTATGGGTAACGGATGAAGCTTCCCCTCGGGCAGCCGGCGGGGAGTGTTACTTACAGCGCAGACCGAGCATCCTCGCACATACCTCGCTACCTCTAGGGCCATCCGAGGCCACCAGTACCATTGTCATAGGAGTGAGAGGGTTCGACTGCTGCCAGGGTGTCCAGAGCCCAGGGAAGTGTGGACTTGCTCCATCAGAGGGATACGAAGACGAGTGGGGATGAAGGTCTTCTCTGCTGGGGCCTCCGGCGGAGCGGGCTCCTCGAGGGTGGCATCTTGAATCTCCTGATCCACCTGCCAGAGTATGGGTGCTACAAACATGGTGGATGGCAGAATGGTTTCAGGTTCGGAGTTGTCTGGTTCGATGGAGTGAAGACGGGACAGAGCATCGGCTTTGAGGTTCTTATGCCCGGGTTGGTAGGTGATCTGGAACTGAAATCTGGCAAAAAAGAGAGACCAGCGAGCTTGTCGGGCATTGAGTCTTTTGGCTGTACGGAGATATTGCAGGTTTTTATGGTCAGTTATCACCTGGAAGGGATATTTGGAGCCTTTGAGTCAATGCCGCCACTCCTCGAGGGCCAGTTTGATGGCTAGAAGTTCCCGGTCCCCAATACCGTAGTTCTGCTCCGCCGAAGATAGTTTCTTCGAAAAGAAAGCACATGGATGTAGAGATGAGGGTTCACCTGACCACTGGGACAGTACTGCTCCTACTCCCTGGTTAGCCACATCCACCTCCACGATGAAGGGCTTATCCGGGTCAGGGTGTCGTAGGACAGGAGCGGAGGTAAAGGCCTGACGGAGGGTATCGAAGGCCTCTTCGGCGTTTGAGTTCCAGGTGAGACTCTTTTTGGCGCCCTTTAATAGAGATGTTAGATGAGCAGAGACATGACTATAATTTTTTATAAACCGGTGGTAAAAGTTTGCAAACCCCAGAAACCGTTGAAGTTCCGTTGAAGTGAGGTTGGGGCCACTCCGCGACTGCCCGGACCTTAGTGGATTCCATACTTACTCCTTCTGCGGATATCACATAACCCAGGAAGGAGATAGTGGACTGGTGAAATTCACATTTTTCCAATTTAAGATAGAGATGGTGTTCACGGAGGCGTTGTAAGACCAGTTTGACATGATGGTGATGTTCTGACAGATTTCTGGAGTAAATGAGTATGTCATCTATGTAGATGATAAACTTGTGAAGGTAGGGCCGGAAGATTTCATTCATGATATTTTGGAACACTGATGGACTGTTGGAAAGGCCGAACGGCATGACCTGATATTCATAGTGACCGGCAGGGGTGTTGAAAGCGGTCTTCCACTCAACTCCTTCCCGGATACGGATGAGATTGTAAGCGCTGCGCAGATCGAGTTTTGTGAATATCCAGGCCTTGCGGAGTTCTTCAAGGGCCGCCGGTAGGAGTGGAAGAGGATACGCAAACTTTACCGTGGCTTTGTTTAGGACCCGGTAGTCAATACATGGTCAGAGACCCCCATCTTTCTTTGCCACGAAAAAAAAACTTGATGCGGCTGGTGAGGTAGATGGACAAATGAAACCCTGATCGAGGGCCTCTTGAATGTAGGTCTCCATGGCTTTCTTTTCAGGGATGGACAGCGGATAGACTTTACCTTGAGGAAGTCGCGAACCTGGCAGCAGATCGATACTACAATCCCAGGGCCGGTGAGGAGGAAGATGGGTGGTTTGTGACTTGCTGAAGAGGTCTTGGAACGTGTGATACTCGTTGTGGATAGTGATCGAACTGGTAGTGTTGGGACTTTCGACGGAGGTGGATTGTAGTGGTAGGGCTGTGGAAGGTTTGGAGGTGAGACACGAGGTATGGCATGTCGGATTCCACTTCTCCACCTGTCCCGTTTCCCAATTGAGGATAGGATTGTGGTACATGAGCCAAGGCCTTCCCAGTACCACGTCGACCATCGCGTGTGGTAGCACCAGGAGTTGTAGCTGCTCTGAATGTCCGTCTGGGGAATGAAGCTGGAGAGTGGTGGTTCGCCGATTTACCATCCCCTCGCCAAGCGGAGTTCCTTGGATAGTGGTGATATGGTACTTCGTCTCAGAGGGGACATGAGGTATCCGAAAGGATTGAACATTCCGGGAGGAGATGAAGTTACAAGCCGCTCCAGAATCGATGAGTACATGTATGGGGAGAATACGATCGTTGTGAATTAGTTGGGCACGTATGTGCGGAATATCAGAGACATAGGGAGTAAGTTGAAGTGTACTCACCGCTTGACAAGGGGGGCGAACAAGGCAGTCAGAGATACGGTGATCGGAAGCCCCACAGTACAAACATAACCCTGGCTGCATCCGGCGGCTCCGTTCTGAGGGTGATAGATGGTAGTTATCCGTGAGCATCGGTTCAGGGGAATCCGAGGTGAGAGGAGGGATGGTGGAGGGATCGGGTGTCATGACTTGAAACAGACAGGCAGACAAATTCTGTGATACGCTCTGAGCTTTCTTGATGAAGGCTTCCAAGCCCACTGCATCATCATAGATAGCTAGCTGCTGGCGAATGGGGCTCCTTAACCCCCGACGATATGCCGCCAGAAGGGCGATCTCATTCCACCCACTCCGTAAGGCTAGAGAACGGAACTGCAAAGTATACTCATGTGTGGGTAAGTTTGACTGTCGGAGATTCAATAGTTCTTCATGGACCGACAGTGAGGAATGAGAAACACCAAACACCTCTTTAAATACAACAACAAAGGCCGTGATGGATTTTATGGCTGGGTGACTTGCATTCCAGATGGCGTCAGCCCACTGTAAAGCTCGACCAGTCAAGAGCGAGATTATAAATGCCACTTTTGTCACATCATTCTGGAACATAGAAGGATTTGCTTCCATATAAAGTGAACACTGTAATAGTCCTGTTATGCTCACACAAAGGGAGAAGACGAGGGAGATGCAGGTAAGTGTAGTTTATTTACAGGTGGAGTTAAAACACAGTTCAATAGTATTCCGCAGACAGGCAGACAGGCGACTCCGTAAGCACGGGTACATTCAGACACAAGAGTTCAGTACACAGTTCAATCACTTCCCTTATGATGCTCTCTCTCTTTCTTCCAGGAATGGACAGGCAGGCTCAGACAGATTATACACGTGAAGGTTCAGGAGTGGTGAGTCTCAAGTAACCTTGATCCTGGACAAGGACGGAGTGAACTGGGTGAGTATTTATAGTGGTGGTGTGATTGAAGGACACAGGTGCGGGTGATTAGTACTCAGGTGATGGTTCTCGGGATTGGATAGGTGCAAATGGATCTTGAGGGGTGTCGGTGCAGGTGCTGGGTGTGACAATGATTTTATTTGGCTACTTATATTTAATTTTTACTTTTTGAGTGTTTTGTGTTAGTTAGTAAAGTATTGTTGTTAGGGATTTTAGGGTTCTTTTGCTGATCAGTAGCTTCTTTGGTTGACCGTCTTAGGGATTTGGTTCACCTGACTTTGCTTCCATCTATCTGTGCTTTATTGACTAGTCATTAAGTGTCCTATTTATACCAGTCTTGTCTTTCTCATTTGCTGGAAGATTGTCTTACCTCATGAGCACTAGTCCTAGTATTTGGCTCATTTGCCTGCTCCACAGCAATCCGGGTGTCTCCACGAGAGCCGGCTTCACACAAGAGACCTTTACTCCTTTTGCTTGTCTGCCTTTTCCCAGAGGGATTTCCTAAGTTCTTTAAGTGGAGTCCAGACAACTGTCCAACTGCACAATTTGTTTTCATGTAATATCCTGGCTGCTGCGTCATCAGAAGTTTTCCTTTAATAAACATCTTGAGAGATCTTACTCTGCATTTGGGTCCTCCTTCTCAGCGCCTCTTGACAATTGTTTTTTGTTGAATGTATAATTTCTTTCAGCCATCATGGACGAAAAGGAATGTCTTTCATTACAGATGTGACAGATGTTGGCTATTATAGGCATCAAGAATATGGCAAGAATATCACATGAGGGAGTAAATCAGAAATGTTACCACGGTGCATGATGAGAGACTCTGCCTCACATGAATGTTAATAAGCAGAGTGAATAAACAGACCATGTCCCAAGGAAGGATTTTGTCTTTTGCATATTGCTCAGGAACTCTTGATGTTATAAGCTTAAGATCCAAACTTCTTTAATGTTTCCTTCAAGAATGCTGAAACAAAGGAATAATAGGGTTCAGAGTAAAGCTAAAATTGAGCCTAAACATTTAACCCCGACTCAAACCCAATATCCTTTACTGTCTTTTTCATGAGGTCGATCTCGAGATTATTCAAATTAAGACATGCAAACACATCTTTTCAAGATTTAGTCATTTATGTAAATTGAAACTATTGTTTTAATGTATTTAACTACTGTTAAAATGTATTAATAACTAACAAAGTCAAAAGGGATAGGCATAGTAACTTAACTTCCAATATCTGTTTCCTCAGCATGAATTTTCATATCTCATCGTATCACATGTAGCCGAGCCCATGTACAATAATATAAATTAGGCTCTAACCAGACATGATTTGACAGGTCTTGATAGGAAATTATCTTCAGCTTTAGCTTAGTTCTCTATGCTTGGTTTAACATGACTTTAAGTTTGAGGAACATTGAGTTTTAAATGTGAAAGTACTTTGTGTATAGAGTCTTTAATGAGAGAGTGTCTACTCAAGTGGTGATGTCAAATCAACAACACTCCTCCCACCACCTGTGCTATTCAATCGGGGAAACTGAACTCTGCTCCAAAGTAGCGGCTAGCAATTGTGAATTACAATAATACAGAAAAAACAAACAGTTTTGTTTATTTTGTTTCTTTACAGCAGTACTTTATGACACTAACTTTTTGTTATGTTCCCTTTACAGCTTTTGTCTGACCTACATGCATACATCGCTAGATTCACAAAATGGCTTTCATCAAAGGATGAATCAGTTCCCAGTTATTCCAATCAGCTTCTTTTTCGTTATCACAACCAGTTATAATTCTTACTTTTATTTCTTACTACCTCCACTCATCATACACCTAATTCTATCTATTTTTAACTTTAGCTATTAATTTATACTTATATTTACTTAAACAATCTGTGTTAACTTTTCTATGTTCTTAACCCCGCCCAAGTTCTTAGCCCCACCCACTAACCAATCATATTGATTTCTAGTACAGCCCCTCTCTATGATGAGCGGGGAAACACAATTTGACCAGAGAAGTGCCATTTTGGGTGTCCGGAGCCTAACGTTTTGCGCTAAAAAGTAAAAACATTTAAGTAATTAGTGGATTAGTGCTTACTGGAGATGCGAACCATATCAAAAGATTCGGTGAACCGGTTCGAACTGTTTACCAACAAAATCCACTTAAATTGAACAATTTGTTTGCAAACTGAACATCACTTTCTGAAGCAAGACATTAACAGCGCAGTCCTCTGGATTCAATGGATTGATAGCATTGAAGGACAGCCACAAGCCCAATCCAATGTTGGAAGCGTAACGAGTGCATTCTGAGGCTGGGCTTAGACTGTGTTATTTCACTGTTCTAACCGGTAATGCATAAGATCGAGATGTCAGGTTGCCAACACTTGACCGCGTGATCAGGTGTCGAGCTAGGTTTCCAGCTCCCACCGGTGTGTATGCTGTCCGTTTCAGCGAAGTGACAGATGATGCACAATCATATCTTCTGGAAACTCACATTAGCCTAAAGATGCGATCTCCATTGTTACATCAGAGAGAAATGGCACAAGTGGTCATAAGAAGCTTCTGGAGCATATGGCTAATGCAGTGCATATTTCAATCAGCTGCTCCATTTCAGGTGCCTCCATACTTGCGTTTTCTTGAAGGACTAGTTAAGCATGTAGTATTGAATACTGACTTCACCTGTTACTGGTCACATTGTCAGAAGCTCATGCCAGAAGCTCATGTTTTGGATTGAGAGATATGCTCCTGAGCATAAGTGCCTAGAGCTATAGGCAGTGTTCCAAGCAGTAAACCACTTGAGCCTGCAGGGACATCTCATGTTAGTCAGGATCGACAACATGGCGGCAGAAGCATATGTCAATGGACAGGACACCCCTTTTTGTCCCCGCTGACTTTGACTCATATAACTCTGCTCCCACACAGTTGGTAAGTGGAGTCAGTTTGTCGACTGGTGTCACAATCGCCAAGTAGACCCGAGCATCTGCCTTGTTGAAATTGTGCTAACCTTCCTCCACAGTTTTGATCGAGGACTGTCTCTATCCCCCCCAAGGTTTACATAACGGCAAATCACCTTTCGGTTGAAGGCAACACATTGGGACTACAAAAAGGTTAGATTGCTCAGAGGCTTCAGAAGGTTTAGATCCTCTAGATTGTCCTTAGTTCCTTCTTGGGGCCTTTCCATTGTCCTGAGAAGACTTCAAGGTTGTCCTTCAAGCAGATGTTAATGACCCTGGGCACGGGAAGGCCGAGCAGTTCCCCTCGTTTACTCTCATAAACTGTTGCTCTAGCTAATTCCATTGTTATGGACATATTTACTCAAGAGACATGAAATATGGAACACCTCAGCACTTTTATTAATCACACCAAAATAGGATAAAATCATGGGAAGGCTTTCACTCTAGCAACACGATCTGCCCTTCGACATAATTTCTTCCTCTCTTTGTCGCTCGACCACCTCCGGCACACAATCACTCGCCTATACAAAAACTCATCCTTATAGGAAACAATAATGTTTATATTACTGATATAACTATAACAATTCAATTTTTAATCACAATTCCCCCTTTTTGTCACAAGACAACTAGTTTTTCATTAATCAATCATTAAAGATCCATAAAAAAAATAAACATTCCTAACTAAACATTTTCTGTTAAACAGTTCTAGCTGTAAGAAGAAAGTAAGTAAGCAATGTACCTTATTCTACTAGTATCACAGGTTTCTTCATAATCTCTCTATCAATTATCTTACATCATTTCTTCTCATCACTAAAGAAAACATGCTTAGATAAGATATCTATCAAATTACTAATAAACTTTTATAACCAACAACAGTAACTAAACATTGCTGAATCACCCTCTCTTTTTCTCAGACCAGCATCAGAGAGTCAAATGTTCGCCAGCAAGCCAAATATCTTAAATATTCTTAAATACTAGTGATATACTAGTGAGACAATCTCTCAATACTGCCAATAGTCCAACCTTCAAATTCTATTCTGAGATTATATCTATGCCAAACATCTCACTGCTATGGTTGATTTATTTTTTTATTTTATTTAGTTTTGCAGAGAGTAATGATCCTCATCTATTTTCCGCATGTTTTGTTTTTTATTTGTACAATTTTCAAGAAGTTTAAAAACAAAAAAATGTGCAAAAAAATCACGCAAAAAACAAACAGGAAAGGGAATCGTCATCTCTAAAGAAGATGATATTTGCTTCTCATCCTATACTTCTGCTGGAGCTTTATCTAATGATGAAGATAGACAGTAGAATTTAACAATTTCACATTTCACTTTAAATTGTTTTCTTTCAATGAAATTCTTAGGAAGGGCAATCAAGTCTAAAAAACTTGTTTCTACCTAAACAAAAAATACAGTGACACAGACATCCAAGTTCTATTGGACATGGCACCTATGGTGGATCCATGATTTAAGATGAGATACACGGCTGAGGATAACAGAACAACAATTCAATCCAGACTCAAAGTAGAGATGCAATTATGGTAATAAAAATGAGCTCCAAGTAGATCTATATTAGAGTTTTGACTCTCAATTAGTTAAATTGGTTGTAAAGGCCTTTCTGTGTTTAGATGCAACCCCAGGAAACTGTGCACGAGACCAGAGATGAGGATGCTAGAGCTGTATGTGCCCCAAAGAAAAAGATTACTAAACATTACTTGAAGAAACTACTTTACAACTGCTGAACAAGCCTTTCCACCTAGAAATCAGGAATCCAGTGTAGAGTGTCAGCTGAAATCTTACTTGCAGTCATGCTTCCTCGATAGTGTGGGGGACCCATTGAAATAGTGGAAAGAACATTAAAGAGTCTATCCAAGGCTTTCAAACGTTACAAAAATATGTGTGAATACAAGCCACAAACTCTCCTTCAGAGAGGACTTTTAGTTCCGCTGGAAATGTAGTTACTTGCTTGTGGTCTTTCCTGAAGCCCGATCAAGTTGACAGGCATGTGTTCTTAGTCAAAAGTCAGTTTAATTTTATTTATTTTCATTGCTGAGAAAAACTCAATTTTAAACATGTTTGGTTTGTTTATATTTCTTTATTTGTGGCTGTAAAGTTCTATAATAATACACAAGTGAAAAAAAGTTTATAATCAAAGGACTAATCATCATTATTAATCGTGATAAAAACTTGAGCAAAATAATCGTGATGATAATTTTTCCATTATCGTGCAGCCCTACTTTGAATTCAAATTTGGAATTTAGTTTATTTTAATTTCAATTAAATTTAGACATTTATTCTTTTTAAAATCCTAAAATCTAGCCTAAAATCTTTGTTCATCGGAAACGTATGTTATTGCCAGAGAAATATATATGCTCAGCAGAGTATTATAGGTTTCAGCAATCCTATTGATTCTAAAACCATTTCATCTTTGTAAGTTTGTTAGTACAAAATATTAAATCTTGTATCCAATCAACTTTTTCTCGCTCCGAAGCTTTCATGACTCTGAACCACTCTGAGAGAGATCAGGAGTTGGTTGGTACAGGCCTTTGTTGATGTCTGTCTGTCATCTGTCAGACAATTGAAACACTACACATTCAGACAGTTCGATTGACTTTTCCTCAGATTTCTCTCTCTTATTTGCTGGATCCATTCTCCCCCCTTTTCCCACAGAACATCTTCAGTCCAGTCCATTTAGGTGCTTAATGGACCTTCAGAGAAGTCTCTGTAGCCAATGCAAACTACACCATCGTGCCATTGCCAAGTTCACAGTCTTGCTTCACCCCTTGTGGGTGTTTGGCCGTTTAGAAGGAAAAGTCTTTGGGAAGGTGTATAAGTGTGGGTGAAGAGGAAAGTAGTTGAGAACTTGTATCAGATGATCTGTTTGCACGCTCATGATGGGTTTGCACACTTGAGGGGTATTTGAGGGGTAAATCTGAACAAGGCTCGGGATTGACCAGGCATCTCATTCAAAATTAAAAAAAAAATACATAAATAAGTTAGTTAGTTAGTTCTTACTTAAACTGTTTTCCTTTTCCTCTCCTTTATGACTGCTTTAATTTGAACACTCTGGTTGAATTTCCCCAATTTATAGAAGTATATATATGTAATCTAAATTTTTTATTTTATTGTAATCCTATTTTCTTCCTAAATTGTATTCCTTATAGTTTATTAACTCAAATTTAATTTTGGCATGCTTACATACATATATTTAAACATATACATACATATATATTGGAATTTGTTCAGCCAATTTCATATTTCATTCCCAGTTTCATTTCTATCAGCTCTCACAAGTCAAAGTTTGTCAAATTTACTTGTGCTAATGTTACAATCAGGAACAAAACACAAGGTTTCTCTCCTATGTAATAAATACAAAGAATACGTACACGACTATCTCCATACTGTTAATTAGTGCTCGAGGTAATTAAAACAGCATTGCCTACGTGTCAGAATGTTCACTGTAACATTATACACACCGTAAAGCCCCACTTTAGGTCTTTAACCAGCTAAGCTTAGATACTCTCACATCTTAGCATTACCATGTGCTTGTTCGTTCTTAGTCTTAATGCTAAGGTCATCCTCAGTCGCCAAATTGTTATGGAAATAATTACTCAGGAAATACAAAACACTGCAGCATTTGTATTAATCAATACAAAATATGATAAAATCGTGCCTCAGAGCCATGAAGAGTTAACCCGGCACATAACACATGCACGGGCTGGACAGAGCCAGTCAGGAGAGATAGAAAGCAGCAACAGAAGAGGGAAAGATTTTGGAAAAGTCCCTAGCGCTTTCACTCCAGCAACACATCCCACCCTTTCACGTAATTTCTGCTTCTCTCTCTCTCCCTCTCTCTCTCTCTCTCTGTCTCTCGACCACCTCGAACACACACACATCACTCGTCTATACATAAACTCAATCTTATAGGAAACAGTCTGCGAGGCCAGGGTGGAGGACTCAGTGCTGGACTATTCATGACTCTATTGAAGATTGTCTGCCTGGCCGTCTGTCGATGCGGAAGGACCTAGTATGTAGCGTTTTGTAGGGGCATTCCCATGGTCATCACTGACATACTTTGGAGTGACCAACTGATGGACACGTAATGGTTACTTTCATAAATCACGTTCTCTGAATCAGGGATCAGACAGATGTTTATTGCCAAGTGTGCAAGTGCACATACACAAAGAATTTACTCTCCAATTTTGATACATTAAATGACACTCTATATTAAATGACACAATAATGTTGAACAGTAATCACAGGTTGTATAAGTAGATTGCTTAAGTTAAAAATAATTAAAATAAGGTGTATGATGAATGGAGAAAGGTGTATGATGCAGAGTTTGGTTGTCTATGAGGTGAGTATGGCTCCAGCGTCACATAATCCATTTGCAAAGTGAGTATTAAAGTACAATAACTTGTGTTTGGTCATCACGAGTATAACTGATGTTTGGCTCCTGCAATAAAGCATGTTATGTTACGATGTGTTCATATCCGCCTTATAGGGATGACGTAATCATGACGATTAGCCTTTTAAAAGTGTGTAGAGAGTGTTGGGCGCCCCTAGCGTTGCTTCCCACAGTCGTCACAGACATATGTCTCTGTTCCCTATTAGAGGAATGGGAGTTAGGAAAGTAACCACTACGTTACATCACGCATAGCCGTTGTCTGTTGATTATACTATTTAAAACAATTAATTTTTTTTGCCTATTATTGGGACCATTCAGATTTTAATCAATACTATGTTTTAGGACACACTAATTCTTATTCCTCAACATTAAAACACAGTTGGTTAGATGTCTATCCGATTTTCTCCAGCGCCAACTTCACATCATTTTGACAAATAGTTAGATTTCTGAGGACTGTCATCATGGCTGCACTCTGGATTGACTAATTCACACAAGAAAGCCAGTGACATGATTTAGGATCAGGATTTTGGCACCAGAAGGGAATCTGGACTCAACACCATTCTTCCTTATCCGGAGCTAATACTCAAAATCTCTCGCTGGACATTTCACAAGCTGTATCTCCTAGAACCTTGCAATCTCATTATTTTGCTACACCATGCCCTTCTAGATATAACTTTTCAGGTAACTTCGGTGACTCCTATGTCTGCTACTGCAAATACCATCACCCACGTATTGAGCCTGCCCGAGTCTCTCAGGCATATATATTATTCTGTGTTAATATTAGTTAATATTTCTCATAAACCCCTCCTGGCAGAGAAATATGCAAGCAGTACCTTCAAACCCTTACTTCCTTTCAGTACAGCATGGGAATAAAAAAAAAAGACATAAAGCTTTTAGCTGATGATTTGGTTCCGCGTCACCTGCCATTACCAACTCCCAAACTTCCATCTAAATTAAAATTATTCAATGATTTTACCTTCCAGACCTTGCTCTAGGCTACCCTTTACAATAAAGATCCTACAAAAATTTATCTAAACCTTAGATCTGACTGTTAACCAGTATTTAGCATGCACACCCTAAAGTAAGAGTAAGACCAATCAAAACAGAAATATATACATATACTGTGTTCCCATATACCCTCCTTTAATCCAGCTCTCTCACTCCATGCCATGGTATCTGCATGAAGATCATCTCATCAATCTCCCCTTTGAAACCACTCTTTCTTGATGAAACAAACAGACCCTAAATTACCTAAAAGCAGTCCTGAAAATATTAGGCATTACCACTGGGGCATTTCTCAGGTCGCTCATTCTGTAAAAGGGCAGCTACTACAGCGGCTTTCCAAGGCAACAAATCCAAACTCTGGATAAGGGTTCTCCAAAGCTTTCTAGAACAACATTCACACATGCCATATCCACATCATAGCAGCACACCAAGTCATGCTAAGCTAACCTCCCCCACATTCGCTCCCTCAAGGCATAATCGGAAATAGGTCTTGAGAATTCACATTTCTCCTGGCAAGTCTGCCTTCTGACATCCCCAGGAGTCAACTGTTGGAGAGGAGCCACTCATCCATTTCCTACAGTAAGGGTATTTTTGTTTCTGTTGCACTAACCAATTGCCTGGTTTCAGCATCTGATCAGCCGCTTCGTTTAGCAAGCCAATTGGTGGAGGAACCGGGAAGTACTTTTTCACTTTCACAGCTCCTTCTTCCCATTTGCCAGATCCAGGCTTTAGGTGTTGCTCATCTGGCTACTGTCCTCCAGCATCTTTGGGGTATGTTCTCTGGGCCAGGTCACTTCCTGATCATGGACTCCTGACTCGGACAACTCATCTAGAGGAATCATGGAGCAAGAGCATTAAGACATAACAGTGCTTTTTGCTCACCCAGGGGATTTGACCTGATTCAGTTTTGCACTTGTGTGAATTTCATGTGTGAATGTCTCTTTTAATCACTTACACCCCAAGTCGTACGCTCCGCTCATCACAGTCTAAGCTTCTGTCTGTTCCACGCACACAAACTAAAACTATGGGGCACAGGTTTTCTGTCTATGCACCAACACTGTGGATCTCTCTCCCGGGTGAGCTCAGGGATGCACAAAGCTACACCATTTTTAAATCTCATCTTAAAACTCACTTTTTAACACTGGCTTATGTTTGTTGACATTTTATACTTTATATTGCTTTTAACTAGCCTTGGATTTTAATTTCCTTTTCTAACGATCTATTTTGTTTTTATCTTGTTTTTCTTTTTTTATCTCTGTTGCCAATGTCCTTTTTTGTACTGTTTAACTGTTGTTCTCTGAACAGCGCTTTAGGAAGCCAGCTTTAAAGACCCTTTATAAAATAAAGACTATTATTATATTATTATAATATTCTTACTGAGCACATGAATATCATAAATTCACATTTGACTACTGCCACCATGTCGCCTTAGGTTTAGTATGAGCGATAGCAAAAAGACTCACATGGGATTTGTTGTTAAAAAATAATAATTAAAAATTATAAGACAACAAAACTTTTTTACCTTGCGTTTGTGCCAACCAGTTGTTTGAGACTCCAAAAACCGAATATGATATACAAAATTATTATAGGGACACATTAATATTCCTGTCAGGGTCTCAAATTTATCTTATGGAACCATACAAAGTTTTTCATCAAGCTTCTCTGAACACACCTGGTTCCTCCTATTAAAATCCTCTTGGAAGCTATTGATGTGTCTCTTAAAACCAATTTGGAACAAAAAGCAGCAGGAGCTATGGCCCTCCTGTATTTGAGTCTGAGGCCCTGTCTGATGAGTGAAATTTTGGAAATCATGTTTTTTCTACTACAGTAACAATGGCATATTCATAGATTTTTGACCAAATGGAAGAAGATCAGAGGAGAACTGGCTAAAAACAGCACCGAACTCCAGTCTCTGGGAACAGCTAATGCCAGCTTTGCATTGTACTACTTTATTTCAAAATCCCCATTTTTTTTTGCTACTTTTTTGATCATCTTTATTTAGAATTTTTCTCAACACACTTTGATTTCTGTGTTAAAACATACATGATTAATCACCCCCTTTTTAATTTCTTGCCTTAAACATGACTGTCTATATTTTTTATTTGATGGGGAATATTTCCTTGGTGGGTGTGTCTAAGTCTGTTACCAGCAGTAACTCCTACAGTCTTCGATGATCTTACAGTAGGCATGAATTTGTGTTTAGAATTTTAAATGGATTCATGTGCAGATACATATAAGGGTTCAATCTTAGATTCCTGTGGTGTTCCCTACTAGGATTCCTGCACAATTCTTCCTGTTTGTAGAGGACTCCCATAGAGGGACAACTGCATGTTTCCCATGCTTGATTCTTTTGTTGAACTATGAAGGAGATTGAATCAAGGGCAGGATTTCTGAGTATTATACTTTACATTTTTTTAAAGAGTGCAGACCCATCTTTAAATGTTGGATGTTTATCAGAAGACAAGTGTAAGAACTGATGCATGTTACCTGTATAAGATTATACTAGATGACTGTCTCTCAAGAAAGTAGAAATACCAATGTTCAGGAATCCAGTTTTTTTTTTAAAGTGGTCAAATTCAGAAAATAATTGACTTATGTGCACCCCTCCTCCCCCCATTCAGAAATCCATCCAAGGTTTTTATTTTATTAAAAACAAATGTATACCCTTTGAGAATAAGCCTGTGTGAAACTTACTGTTCATGATGTTAAATTGTGGGAGGCCCTCACATTAATTACCATAAACTCCACCACTTCTAGTCTGGTTGTTATCACAAGAGATCACCATTTTGCTCATGATTTCTATGGCTTTAGCTCAGCTATGTTTAAGTATATAAAGAAGTACATAACTCTGCTCATTTAGTGAAATCAAAGGAACTTTTACAGACTGAGAGGTAAACTTTATTTATGAAGGAAATGCACCGGCAAATCTAAACCAAACAAGCAATTTTGTTCCACACTGTTTTTTTAAGACTGTTTTTTTAACAAGGGTCGGTACAAAGCAGGATTTTAAATGAAGTTGAGACTGAAACTAGGATTTAAACCAATTGTATGTGATCCAACTCCAGAACAAGTAAGTGTATTGATTTAAATATCTACCTAAATGATCTCAGAATAGCAATCCTAATATCGTTGACAAACTTTTTGCCGGCAATACTATTAATTTATTGTTATTAAATTAAATTATATCATAATTTTTCTTTGTATTATTATTATTATTATTATTGATATTATTATTATTATTATATTGCTCTGGCATGCTTTTACCAAACTTATGTTACGGAAATACAACAGAGATCTAAACATGGCTACGTGCGGAGAGTAATGTTGTCAGGTTTGAGAGGCAGGCATCTGATGAGCAACACAACATCACACCTGAATCTGTCCCAGCCAGTCACTGGCATACTAATCCCAGCACTTTCACTTCTCACCCGTTCCTGTGCTTCACCATCAATATCAATTGACTCTGCACTACAACTTTGATCCACTATCCCGATTCTGCCATTTCTCTTGGTCTACTGTCTCCGTCTGGTTTTCACCATTACCATCACCACACCTCTACACATCACACTCATCCCAAGGACCCGGAAGCATAACTGACCTGAGGAAGACTACATCACAGAGTGAGATAAACCCTTTTTAAGGTATATTATTGTTCTGTAGGTGTGCTTTTAATAAAAAGTGAAAACACTGTTTCGCTCTCTGTTCCCTGACAGGTGGGGTGAGCACAGACATTTGGCATAGTACCCAAAACAATTATGCTTTTTTACAAAACCATTCAGAAATATAAACTTAGATTGATTTGGATATTGCATATATACCCTAAAGAACAAAATTAACTTGTTTTAAATTGTTGTTTGAGGTTTCCTTTAATGAAGTGCTTACAATTCTTAATATTTAATGGTAGAAAACAACAAAATGACAAACCACAGTTAAAGCCTGGCAAATGGCTACACCCCATCATTCTGACCTTTAATGTCTGGCCTCAACAAAGGGCAAAATGTGCAGTTTAACCTTCTGAGAAAGAGTAATCTTTTTTCCAGTAACATTTCCCTCAGTACATTTAATATCATAGCAGTACAATCCTCTTCCTCCATGAGCGTTTTTTCCGAATAGGTCTGCTAACATGCAAACTTTAGCCACAACATTATCAGAGCAGAGATAATATTTTTTCTTTATCAGAGATCTTACTTTTTAGTGATTTTACAAAAAAAAAAACATACCTTAGTGTGAAGCAGCAGAAGAAGAGCTAGAAGATTAGAATGGAAGATAAGCTATATCTGCTACAAATGAGAGAACGAGAAAATGAGTGAAACAGATTAGCAAGCTAGTCATGTCCAATCACAGGAAGTGTAAACATCTCACACTTGTGGCAGAGTTCCAGAATTGCATAAACTTCCAAGACCTGTGTGGACAGATACATGTTGTCATGTACTATAAATAGTGAGATATGTAAAAAAAAAAAAAAAAATTATATATATATATATATATGTACAGAACAGATCAAATGTTTAGACACACCTTCTCATTCAAAATGTTTTTCGAATTGACTGAGCTTCATTATTACAGTAATGCTGGCCACTTGTTTTTCTTTACTTAGCTGTGTTTTTCTTGCCATAATACAAATTCTAACAATCTATTCAGTGGGACTATCAGCTTTGTATCCACCTGACTTCTGCACAACATAACTGATGGTCCCGACCCCATTTATAAGGCAAGAAATCCCACTTATTAAACCTGACCGTGCACGCCTGTGAATTGAAGTGCATTTCAGGAGACTACCTCTCGAAGATCATCAAGAGAATGCCAAAAGTGTGTAGAGCGTAATCAAAGCAAAAGGTGGCTACTTTAAAAAAGCTAGAATGACATATTTTCAGCTATTTCACAATTTTTTGTTATGTAGACATTTCCACACATTTTAATTCATAGTTTTGATGCCTTCAGTGTGCATTAAGATTTGTTTTTTTGAACGAGAAGTTGTGTCCAAATAATTTATCTGGGTAATTAAGTACATTTTAAATTAGTTAAATCTGTTTTTAAGACTGGCTACTTTAAGTCTAAACATTCCTAAAACACATTTCTGTGTAAAACTATGTGGGGGTGTGGAGGGTGGAGTGGGGGTGGGGGGTGGTACTCTGCTACAATGAATATTTCAAATGCCTATAAAAATCTTTTCATTTACTTAGGCTCTGCAGGATCCAACAGGTCTCGGGCCTCTAAGCACTTAGCTTGTGAATCAATTTCCTCAGGTTTTCATAAAATTGAGTTCTAAAAACCACCTAAGACTGCACTCCACTCTAACAACAACAGACTTTTGAGTGTTTTAGTCAGACTTGCAGTTGTCTCAGAAAATAAACATACTGATAGAACTTCTTTATGTCATTTCATTTCTTTCATATTATTTCCAGAACCTTATAAAACTTAATCACTTTAAGTTCCTTTAAAAATCCTGTGAAAGTGCAACCTTGTGGTTTAAAGTGAAATAACAAATACATAACAGTTTAAACACAAGGCAGTTGACTGATGGTTCCATGAAGATTTTCAATTTGAAAATCTTCATGGAACCATCAGTCAACTGCCTTGTGTTTAAACTGTTATGTATTTGTTATTTCACTTTAAACCACAAGGTTGCATATATATATATATATATATATATATATATATATATATATATATATATATATATACTGTCACGGGTGAAGAAGGAGGACACAGAGCTGGCGGTTTACAAGTCCCCGGAGGGTGGATTTATTCCAATAACCAGGTTAGTGAAACGATATAAGGCTGGGTGGTGAAATAATCCAACGGGGGTGCAGGGGACTTCAGTGTTCGCGTGCTTGGGTGGTGATCTGTGTGCTGGTGCGGAGGTCGGTCACTAGCTGCTATCTGTAAGATAGGGAGAAAAGGCATTAGTCAGTCCAGAGCGTTCTCCCTTCGTGGTCTCCTTGAGCGGTTTTTATAGCCGTGACTAAATGATCCACAGCTGTGACCGGTCGTCCGGTGATGAGTTGTTGCAGCTGCTCCGCGTTTGTCTCCCAGGCGACGCTGATTATATTCGGGACGCTCGTCACAATACATATTTTGGCATGTTGATTGGAAATGACAAAATTTACAGATGATTGCTTGTCAAACATTTTTCAGGCACTGTGTTGTTTCTGACTTGATTTTCCAGGTCACCTGTCCTCTAGCTACTCCTCCCCTCAATATAAATTACCCTCAATTGGACTGACTTGTACTTAGTGAGTTTATTTGTAATTCAGAGTGGTTTCCAAAATGACCAGATATCAACTCCCCACATAGATGTAACATAGTATTAGTTGGTACCAGGTGGGTACTTATTGGTTTTCAATGGAATGAAAATGGGCTTTACATGGAGTGTCCACAAGTTCTATAATGGTCCAATATTAACTCCCCACATGACTATAACATGGTATTCCAGTAAGTATTACATGGGTTCTAACTGAGCAATATACATTAAACTCACCTGGATACCAACATTAGGTAAGTAGTAAGGGGTACGTGGACAATGGGGAAGCTTGTCTATTGCTGTAAGAATCAGCATGACAAAACGCGTATAAGTGGAAGAGGATACCTATTCAATCCCTCTTAAGCTTTGGAGTCTTAGCCCGTCCTTCTATACACCCCAGAGACTTCAATTGGTCACTTTGCTGTGTGTTAAACAACTTGAGTATGGTAACACTCTTGTACAATGCTACAAAAGGTGCCACAACCAAGGTTTTTTGCATCATCAGATGGCTAGTTTCTTCACGGAGATGCATATTGCCTTTACTCAACCACATTGGGTTGACTGACTTCAGGGTACATTGTGTGGTACATCAAGTGACCTCATGAAAAACAAGTTACCTCAAATTTCGAGGTGGTTAGTGATAGACTGGGTCTTGGGTCCCAGTCAGAGCAATAAATTTGACATCAGCAGTCACTATTTGGGTATGCCACCTAGCTCTGCCAGTTACAATAGAGGACCAGAACAATTGTTCCCTTTACACCTAGGGCCCAGGGTATTGGCATGCATGACTGCTTTGCTTAATCATACATCAGAAGGACTTAACCTGGAAGATAATTTTATTTTATGAGAATTTATGAATTGACCCATATCTAAAAATTGTGCTCTGCATTTAACCCATCCCAGTGTACACATACAGCAGTGAACACACATGTGGAGCAGTGGGTAGCCATGGCTGCGGCACCCGGGGAGCAGTTGAGAAACTGGTCCCTTGCTCAAGGGCCCCACAGCTGTGGTTGTGGAAGGTGGGAGAGCAAGTGTTTCATCACTCACCACCTTCAACTCGAACCAGCGACCTTCCAATAATGAGTCAATCTCCTTATCCACCAGACCACAACTGCCCTTTTTAGTTTCATGCTGAATTACCACCATTTGATTTGAATTACAAATCTAGCCACAGGGGTTTCAAGCCAGTGACTTCTGTGCCAGTCCCAAGCCCGGATAAATAGAGAGGGTTGCGTCAGGAAGGGCATCTGGCGTAAAACATGTCAAAACCAAATATGCAAGTCATCAATTCGATTTCCATACCGGATCGGTCGAGGCCCGGGTTAACAACGACCGCCACCGGTGCTGTTGACCTACAGGGTGCCGGTGGAAATTGGACTACTGTTGGTCAAAGAAGGAGAGGAGGGAGAAGGATTCGTAGGCAGAGAGAGAAGAGGAAAGGCAAGAGTATAGGTCTGAGAATAGTGACTCTCAACATTGGTACAATGACCGGGAAAGGTAAAGAGCTGGCGGACATGATGGAGAGAAGGAAGGTAGATATTCTGTGTGTGCAGGAGACCAGGTGGAAGGGTAGCAAAGCGCATAGTATTGGAGGGGGATACAAACTGTTTTACTATGGTGAGGATAGGAAGAGAAATGGGGTAGGAGTGATCCTGAAGGAGGAGTTTGTGAGGAATGTTTTAGAGGTGAAAAGAGTGTCTGACAGGGTGATCAGTTTGAAGTTAGAGATTGAAGGGGTGATGTTGAATGTAGTGAGTGGTTATGCTCCGCAAGTAGGCTGTAAGCTGGAAGAAAAGGAGAGATTCTGGAGTGAGTTAGATGAGGTGATGAAGAGTATTCCCAGAGGGGAGAGAGTAGTGGTGGGAGCAGACTTCAACGGTCATGTGGGCGAGGGCAACAGAGGTGATGAGGAAGTGATGGGCAGGTTTGGTGTTAAAGAAAGGAATCCAGAAGGACAGATGGTGGTGGACGTTGCCAAGAGGAGGGAAATGGCTGTAGTTAACAGTTATTTCCAGAAGAGGGAGGAACATAGAGTTACCTACAAGAGTGGTGGTAGGAGTACGCAGGTGGACTACATCCTAAGTAGACGAGCCAATTTGAGAGAGATCACTGACTGCAAAGTAGTGGTAGGAGACAGTGTAGCCAGACAGCATCGGATGGTGATGTGTAGGATGTTTCTGGTGGTCAGGAAGAAGAGGGGAGGAAAGATGACCAAGTGGTGGAAGTTGAAAAAGGAAGACAGAAGCTGAGACAGGCTGACAGGGTGGTCAGGAAAACTACAGGAGAAGTGATCAGGGAGACAGGTAGGAAGGTGCTAGGTGTGTCAGCAGGAAGAAGGAAAGAAGATAAGGAAACATGGTGGTGGAATGAGGAAGTACAGGACATCATCCAGAGGAAGAGGCTAGCTAAAAAGAAGTGGGACATCGAAAATACTGAAGAAAGTAGACAAGACTACAAGGAATCACAGCGCAGGGTGAAGAGGGAGGTGGCAAAGGCCAAACAGAAGGCATATGATGAGTTGTATGCCAGGTTAGACACGAGGGAAGGTGAGAAGGAATTGTACAGATTAGCGAAACAGAGAGACAGAGATGGGAAGGATGTGCAACAGATAAGGGTGATTAAAGATAGAGATGGAAGGGTTCTAACAAGTGAGGAGAGTGTGCAGAGAAGATGGAAGGAGTATTTTGAGGAGTTGATGAGTGAGGAGAATGAGAGGGAAAGAAGGAGGTAAGAGGTGAACATTGTAGAGCAGGAAGTTGAAAAGATTAGAATAGATGAGGTGAGGAAGGCTCTGAGGAGAATGAAGAGTGGAAAGGCTGTTGGTCCAGATGACATCCCTGTGGAGGTGTGGAAGTTTCTAGGAGAGACAGAAGTGGAGTTCCTATCTAGGTTATTAAACAGGATTCTAGAGAGTGAGAAGATGCCTGAGGAATGGAGGAGATGTGTCCTTGTGCCAATCTTTAAGAACAAGGGTGATGTGCAGAGTTGTAACAACTACAGAGGTATAAAGTTGATGAGCCATCAACTTTAGTATGATGGAGTATGACAACAGTGAGATGTGCTGTAGATCAGACAGAGGAGTTCAAGGTGGAGGTGGGGCTACATCAAGGATCGGCTTTGAGTCCCTTCTTGTTTGCTATGGTGATGGACAGGTTGACAGATGAGGTCAGACAGGAATCTCCATGGACAATGATGTTTGCAGATGACATTGTAATCTGTAGTGAGGGTAGAGAGCAGGTGGAGGGACACCTGGAAAGTTGGAGGTCTGCTCTAGAAAGAAGAGGAATGAAAGTCAGCCGTAGTAAGACAGAATACATGTGTTTGAATGAGAGGGAGGGAAGTAGAACAATGAGGTTACAGGGGGCTGAGGTCAAGAAGGTGGACGAGTTTAGGTATTTGGGGTTAACAGGCCAGTGCGATGGGGAGTGTGGAAAAGAGGTGAAGAGGCGAGTGCAGGCAGATTGGAGTGGGTGGAGAAAAGTGTCAGGGGTGTTGTGTGACAGAAGAGTGTCAGCAAGAATCAAAGGAAAGGTGTACAGAACAGTAGTGAGACCAGCTATGATGTATGGGTTAGAGACTGTAGCAGTGAGGAAGAGACATGAGGCAGAGATGGAAGTCAATCAATCAATCAATCAATCAATCAGTTTTTATATAGCGCTTCTTTAGCAATTGCTTTCAAAGCAGCTTCACAAAGTCCTTGTGAGGATCAGGTAGAGTAGATAGGAGTTACCTCTGTGAGGGGACTTTCGCTGACTGAGGCAGGCGCTAATCACCTCCCCAGCATAAAGAATATACAAACTTAAAATCCATTGATGAACGGTTTGCCGGACAGGACCTGAAAAAAAACAAAAAACAAAACAAAACAAACAAAGACAAAACAGGAACTAACAAATGGAGAAAACGGTTAGTAAACTGTAACACAGACAACAAACAAGTGATCAGCATCAGCTGCTAAATGATGAGGATAGGTTAGAGTGGAACATTGAACCACATTGTTTTTTCAAACAGTTTGTATGTTGAGGATGTAGCAGAGATGAGAATGTTGAGGTTCAGTTTAGGAGTGACAAGGATGGACAAGATTAGGAATGAGCACATCAGAGGAACAGCTCAGGTTGGTTGTTTTGGAGACAAAGTCAGAGAAGCCAGATTGAGATGGTTTGGACATGTGCAGAGAAGGGATAGTAGTTATATTGGTAGAAGGATGTTGGAGATGGAGCTGCCAGACAAGAGGGCAAGAGGAAGGCCAAAGACAAATGATATGGGTGTGCTGAAGAAGGAGATGAAAGTAATTGGTGCAAGAGTAGAGGATACTGAGGCCAGAGCTAGATGGAAACAGATGATTTTCTGTGGCGACCCCTAAACTGGGAACAGCCGAAAGAAGAAGAAGAAGCTGAATTACCACCACTCAGAAAAGATAAATGGATGGTTTTATACACAGATTGTAGTATCTGGCGTTGACCAACCAACTGTATTGCAGATATCTGCCAGGGGAGTACCCTGGCCCTTTCCTAAGTGGCATAAGGACCTAAGATAAAAGGACATTAGTGACCATAAAATGCCATTTTGGAAGATGAAAAAGCCAGCTCTTCATCGAGAGCCGAGTTGAAAGAGCTGGCTCCCAGAAAAGATTCCTTAAAAACTTAACTGTAAAAGTAATTTAAAACACATATTGCTACATTTTATAAAGGACAATAATAATACTGTAACACACAAATGACCATATCCGTATTATTTAAAGATTTGTTAAACATATTTTTGTTCAGGCTCAAAATGTTGTATTTTAACGCAAACGCAAGCCAATGTTTTAAAGCATAAACTCATGCAAATTGTGCATGAGTTCCTTTATTATAAAACAAATCTGACTTCAGCACAATCTAGCTACTGGGTTTTTTCATGTCCTGTTTTTTTGTTGATGTTTTTTTTACAGGATATTCACTATCTACAACCGGATTTTTCTAGAACATTGCCTTACTGTTTTTAGAATGCCATGCATTCAATTCACGGAGCTATAGTGTAAAATGCGGAGGGAGAAAAGTGTGTGGTCTGCGCATTGGAGGAGAGGAGCCGTGACGGCGGAAGGACACAGTGAGGCAGACTGGGTGATTCGGCTCTTCATCTCACCGGCATCTTTCAGCCAGAGACGGTCCCTAATCCTCTGCGCTGCATATGTTCTACTGCCATTATATCAAAGGCAGACACATGTGCTCTTAAAAACAAATGCAGCTAGGACCATTCTTTAATTTTTATTACTTCATGTTGACCCCTGTAACAGTTTAAAATGCACGGTTATTTCCAGCACATATAGCTTTTGTCTCTAGACAGTGTCGTTCAATCGCAGCTCGTCGTTTTCTTCGGAAGAGCATCAATTCTCCTCATCCGTTTGACCGAAACAAACGCCGTTTGATTGACTGAAGAGACGATTGGAGGCTCCAAAATGGGGGTAAGTCTGATTTGAAATGTGATATCTTTATGATACGAAACTATGTTTTTGCGTTGCAAAATGTGAACCGGTATGTGTGTATTTTGTATAACACTGAATAAACACCACGCCATCATTTCAGAATTGCGCCAAGAGGAATGCTTCCTTTTGCGCACAGACTTATGCGTCATGATGCATTTGCCATTTTTACATTAAATTAACTAATATGAACACCTAGTTGCATTTAGACTATCTGTCTTATATTTTAAACTGACGATAATTTGAGAGAGCCTGTACTTAATCTCGCTTACTCGTCTACTGTGAGGCTAAAGGTTACAAAAACCTAGCAACACATAGCATAACACGAAGGTTTTTTTTTTTAGCCCTAACCCTAATGACTACAATAATAATAATAATGATAATGATGTTCTACTGCGCCTACAGCTGATTACTGATTATGAACACCTGATTTGTTAAAGCTATATAACCGCTGCTTAGTCATTAAGGTGAGGTGAAACTTGAATACCTCCGTTTAGGATATTTTGAATGAAACAGTTATCCATTTGTGATTAAAATTACAATTTCAATAGCCTCAACGCATACCGTCTATTGATTATTTGCTAGGCGTTATAATTTTTCCCAGACTGCTAATACAAGGCGTCTACTAGATATGTGGGGGTGGGTGGATGAGTGTATGGATTTGGGATGACAGCATCTGGACTGAACAGTTTCATGGACTCTTTTTTCACAGAGCGGAAAATGTCAATTTAAAAGACTTTAACTAAAAAGATGGCGCGAACACAACATCGGAGCGACACTTTGAGTCGCATTTTGCGAGGTTGACGGTCAAACGCGTCAAATGGGGGTTCTCCTGACATTACCTCACAAGCTAGAACACAGCGTTCAAAAGCAAATGCATGAACATGGTATGGGTCCACCTTCGTAGTGAGCCTCTTTCAAAGGTTTCATGTGTACTTTAAATTGATGTCGTCGTGATGCCCGCGGGCTCGACGCTCGGTGACTGCGTCAAAGTGGAGGCTGATCAATGAGAGTGGAAATTCCCGAACCCGTCCTGGGATTGGTCCGTCTGTCTGCTCTGACGAGAGGGTGGGATCATATCTATGGACGCCGCTGGTTATTGATTGATATTCAGCCAATCGTTGAAAAGGTGGAGGATGCGTGTGCGTGATTCGAACGATGGTGATTTGATGGCGGGGAGTAAAGGAAGCATGAAGGTGAATGATGGGGTTCTGGAAGTCTTGCCTGATGGTGTCACCTTGAGAAAGATGGCTCGGTTCCATTGCTGTCTGTTTGTTTATTGTCATTTTTGCTGCAATGTGCTGTGTACAGTACTGAGGTTTGACAATTGTTTAATTTATTTTAGGCAAATGTTGGTCATTTATATTTTTTAATAAAATACATGTGGTTAGGCCTGCAATATAGCGATTTGCATAGAAATTTTAATCAAAATACTTGGCCAACAAATCTTTTGAATTGCTAGTGCACTGTGAGCCAGTTGTATTTTCACTTTAAGAGAGCTGAAATAAACTGTTTCTTTTCCCAACTTTCTGATATAAACTTTTCAAACTAGAGTCTGCTGTTTAGTTCTTAATGTCTCCATAAAAGGAAAACGTTTACACCACATTGTTATTGCCAAAGTGCTAAACAGCTAATGGATGCTTTCAATTTTTTTTTATTAAATGCAGAAGTTAATGTTGAAAAGAAAGCATAAAACTGTTCTTTATTTCCTATTAAAAGTTTAACTCTAGTAACATTTGAACAATGACATCCTCTTTTGAAATAAAAGGCATAAACCTGTACCTGCTTATTATCCACAAATGAATTAAAAGTTCTCATTTGCCCCCTCTTTATAAATAAACATTTAAAGAAATGCTCATTGGTGTGAAAATGCATCAAGACTTATCTACTTAATGTTAAGTAGTTATGTTAAGTTAGTAGTACTTAATGTTCAAACTCGTGGAACAGCCCAGGATGGACAATAGAAAATCTAAATTCTACAATGAGCAGCCTGTTTGCCATTGTTTTTTTTCTTCTCTCTATAGACTTTCATTCGTTCATCTTCATGTCGGCTTTCTTCATTTTCGGGGTCGCCACAACCGCCAACTCTTTGGCATATGTGTTACGCAGCGGATGCCCTTCCAGCCGCAACCCATCACTGGGAAACACTTAACACTATGGGCAATTGTTCTTACTCAATTCACTTATACTGCATGTCTTTGGACTTGTGGGGAAACCGGAGCACCCGGAGAAAACCCACGCGATCACGGGGAGAACATGCAAACTCCACACAGAAATGCCACCTGCCCCAGCCGAGTCTAGAACCAGTGACCTTCTTGCTGTGAGATGACCATGCTACCCACTGCGCCACCGTGACACGATCTCTCTATAGACTATGAAAGTCATTTATGACTGAAGTTATATTGAATGTAGAGGTAACAATGCAGATCAGACAATACAATACAAACATTTAGTGTGGTTGTGGAATTAATGAAATTTCGGTTCTAATTTTGGTTTCAGGTCTTAACAATCATTAAACTATATAAGTAAAGGATAATCAACAGTTAGACGTGCATTATCCAGTATTAACACATGGCATGAAGGTAAAAACATGAAGTGAACAGTGAAGTCATGCCATGGTCATTTGCCAACACAGATGCAGTAAATGAGTAAAACAATATAACTGGCAGTCAACAGTTAGTCAACATCTTGGTTTGACTCAAAAAGTTTAAGTTTGACCACCTGACATGGATTGTGCTGTTTATACCATGATCATTTGACCACATTACTACTATAATAAGTGGCGTCCATTTTAGTTTTTACTGTAGATTATGTGCTAGACACGATTTTATTCAACAACTACTTTTCCAACAACAACAACTGATTCAACTTTTCTGAGACCCAATTATGTCAATCTTCATGCAAGAAGGAGCTAAAAGCTTGAACAGAGTCCTTCCTTTTGCCTCGCAGCGAGTGCTACTTAGTTTTTAAAACAAACATCAACAACATAAAACTTCACAACAACATCTTCAATGCGAGGTATTTGCATGAATGAAAACAAGCAATGGCCCATTTTACTGACTTGACCCAGCTTTCTCAGATCCAGTTCAGTAGCACTCGACAAAGGATGGTTGGTGCATTGCAATATGCTAAAATAATCCATTAATCCAAGTTTAGCAAACTTGGGAATGATTACACAGCAGATCAAATCTATAGAGTTGAATTTTATCTGTTCTGAGTGTAATTGGTCCTTCTCTATATAGAGTTAAATTGAAAATGATTAAATCAATAGAGCATGTTCAGCTTTCATTGACATGACACATAACGATCATTTTATCAGCTGAAAACCTAAAATAAAAAAAGTTGAAGACCACTACTAGTAATTTTGGCTCATTGTAAATGTGGGTTTAGCAAAGTCCCACCCTCTCACCGCCTGGAACATTTTGTTAACTTAAACATAAAAAAGTTTTTAACATTACCATCAACTGAATGTAAATATATTTTAAAAAATGCATTAATAGGGGTGGAAATCTTTAAGTACTTTAAGTTCCGATTCTGATTCTGAGATCCACAATCCCGTTCAAAAAAATGCTTAATTCACATTTCAAATAAATAGTTTCTATGCTTTTTGTTCATAGTTAGAATCTCTGTTTGACAGTATTTCAATCTTGAATCTGACAAAATGACCTGAAGGCTCATCCCTCACTCATCCATGATGTACTGAGCCATAACATAGACATACAAAATATCTAACTTCAACTCTTACGTCATGTCTTCACAGAGGGCGTGCTCTGTGATTAGGCGAAGTGGAGCTTTCACGCTTACGCTTGGTTTGGCTTGTGCTCCATGTTCTTGGCTTGTGCTCCATGTTAAACACTGGGTAATTAATTGAAACTTTAGCAGTGAAGTAAATAACCTTTCTTTGTTATCTGAGTTGTGTTTTGGCTAGCTAAAAGTACTTTACGATTGTTAGCACACCATGTTGTTTAGACATCTGTTTAGAGACTTTTAGAAAGTTTAGAGTGATATTTATACAATTTAAGATAAGGTAAATTAAACCTGCCTTTTGTTAGCATCTGTTACAGCTTTTTGAAGTTATTTTAAGTCTACTCTATTTTTTAATGTTCCTTGAGGATATTGACACAAATCCTTCAGGCTCAGATAAACTCTTCTTTATGATAATACATGTTTTATCCCTCTCAGAAAAGCAACACTGTGTGAAACACATTAACACTTGCTGATAATTTTAGCATGTTGAGAGAGCAACTTTTCTTTAGCTGTAAAGAGAAATATAGTCTAACTTATGAATGAAATGTAATGTCCGTGTTAAATAATAAAATTAAAGTTTGCACTGATCAACATTTCAACGTGGCGTGGTACCAATGCTAACTATTATTTAGCCAAAACACAACGAAGATAGCAAAAGACATATTATATTTTCCTTTATAGCTAAAGTGTGACTGCATCATCTGGTGTTTAAAATGGGGCACAAACCAAGACAGAAATTTAAATCCCTTTTTCTGCTCCACATTGACCAATCACAGAACATACAGTCTACGAGACTTTGATGCATAGTTAAAAATTCAGTTATAATACTTTCTGTGCACAGATGGCTGCTGCAAACTGCTTCAAAAATGGTCAATGGCTTCCTTTTTAAAAAATCTACTTACACCAAATTCTGTTCTGGTCATGAACTAAAAATAAAAAGTAAATGTGCAATTTTTTTATTTTAATGTAAAAACTTGGTGTTTCATTAGAAAAGTTCAACTACATGCTTTTTTGTAAATAGAATACCCATGCACCAGAACACCCAACATCCAGTACCTTTTATAAATTTAAGCTATTTTTCTCTATTAAACTGACTTCCCTTATTAAGGAACCTCCATTAGGAAGGAACCCATCGGAAGTTGTTATTATTATAACATCATTGACATCATTGCTCCACCACTTAGTGTTTCTTTCTATATGAACAGTGCACTCTCTACCGCAAGAACTTAAGAATAATGTTGATGTATGCTGTCTCCAATGAGAGTGCAGACATTATGTTTCCGCACCAAACCATCTGAGAGCATGCTTTTCACAGTTTTCAAAAAGCCCTGTTCATGCTTCTACTCGACAGACGTTAACATCACAAACTTCTGACCTCAGAGAAAATCTTGTCAGAGTGGCTAAAAAGCACTCTTTTACTTTTATAAACAGGCAGTGGCTATGGTGCTGCATACATTTCTAATACCTACTTTAATAATTTAGAAACCTGTTACGCAATTAAATGCTATGAAGAAAGATTTTGGTATGGGGCAAGAGTGTTAACTGATGTCAGCTTGAGAAGAGCAGTTAAACATTCCTTGGAGGCTCAGGTGCTTGAAGTTGACAGCAATTACTATTACAAGGATGTTTCTTGGAGGGTGACTCTGTGATTGACATGTTCCCGGAAACGCATTATCAGAAGTATTGAAAGGCTCAGTAGGTGATGTGTAGAAGAGTAGTAGTGTCATTTGTCACAAACAAGCTAGTTTAGTTTATAGATGGGATGTTAAAGAAAGAAGAGATGTTGTTATATAAAGACTTTCAATAAAACTGTGTAATGACTCATTTTGGAGCGCTCTCTCTCTCTCTCTCACTCTCACTCTCACTCTCACTCACTCTTTCTCTTTGTATATTTTCCGCCAATGCATGCAATCAAGTCTGATTTTGTGTCAATGCCTCCGGTCATCTAAAGCGTAACAAGCAAACACACTATCGGTCCATTTGTCAGATTCCAACATGATGTCACATCCTGAAAACCTTCAAGGTCATCCGGTGAATTTATTTGATTCTGTCTCAAAAATCAATAGCATGGTTTAATCGGTTGCCTCCGTAACATTTGCACTTGCTGATAAAGTTAACTTTCTCTAAAATTAGTTAACTTTATTTTAGTAGAGATGCAGTCATTTTTAGTTGCAGGAAATTACTCAATATCAGCTACTATCTAATAATATGTTTTGTGTCATGATTAGGGTTGCAGCTATCAATTATTTTGATAATCAATTAATTTAACACTGTAACCGATTAATTCATGTATTAATCGGATGAACAATTTTGATGTTTGATCATCTGGCCCGATTGCAAAAAAAAAACATTTAAAAGGATATAATTCAATAACAGATAGACTTTTTTATTTCAAAACATTGAAAAGATTATTCAATTTAATTCATTATTTTGTATTAGATCAAAATGCATTTGTTACACTAAGCACTTTCTGGGGAGCTCAGGCATTTTGTTGCAATTCTTTAAATTAAGAATAAAGCTTGATCATTTAAATACTTATATTTTACACATACTTCACTACACATGTTTCTAAAAAAAACAGATCAAGATTTCAGGAGAACTTTTAATATATGTATTAATATATAATATATAATATAAATATTATATTAATATAAAAGGTAGTGCCACCAATTTGTTTCAACACTTGCACAACAATCACGTTACTGAATATGATCAGTGCATGGCTCAAAAAAGGAAATAGAGACTGAAAAATGCCCAGCAACAAGTGCCTTTGCAAAGCATATGTCAATAAAAACAGCTTTCACAAATGCCACACAGTAATCAGTAAGATGGAGAGAAAGAACTGATGCTATTTGCTATTATATCGCAAACTAGGGCTGAAATGATTGCTCGAGTTACTCTCAAATAACTTTATTATAAAAATTAGTCAAGGCAAAATCCTCCGCCTTGAAGTCTCTATTAATTCCTTTTATCTTGTGGTCTGTCTGAGTACTGCTTTCTGATTGGCTGTTAGTCCAGGTTGGTTTGTACCCTCGTACAAACTGTATGGCATTAGTCACAAACATAAACAATAGCCGATCATCACATATCACTGTGAGTGCTGGATCATAGTTTAGTAACCGTTCATGGATCTGCTCAACTTGGACTCTTAGCGACCTCATTATTTGAGTTGTACGGATTTTTTTACACAAACCAACATTTGTGAAGCTCCGCAGGACTGAAACTTACAGATGTTAAATCCAGAAGAGAGATGATGGGGCTCCGTCATTCAGAAAATATAGAGCAATGAGTGCTTGTTACAGCCTCCTTTTTATCTATATTTTCACATTAAAAGGAACTTAAAGGAATTAAAACACTTCGTTAGCTTTCGTTAGCATTATGATCTCCTTTCGTTAACAAGAATTTGTTATAGAGTGCCTACTAAGGGAAGGGTGTCACCAGTAAAATGAAAGCTCCATCTGCAGAGCAAATATTAATAATATATTTAATATGTTCATGTTGGCCAAAGATAATGGTATAATAAAAGTAATTAATTAATTTTAAGTTATGACTTAAAACATATTGTTTTGATGTAATAATAATCAAAGTTTCAGCACATTCTACCGTTGAATGTCTAAGGGCGAGTGGAGCGACAGAATCAGGAAGCAAGCTGTGATGTCACACATGTTTCATGTCAATTACTCTGGTAATTGTTTTTTTCCGTATCGAATCATTTGAACTGTGAAAAATTATATGAGCCTATCTGCAACTGTATATTATTCTATGAATTGTATGGCTTTGTTCTATTTCGTTTTGGGTATGTATTGTGGCGGCCAATAATTCTTTTTTTTTTTAAGTCATCGATTTTCAGTATAAATAAGTTATTTAGATACATTTTCAGTAGAATACCCAATTACTTAATTATTAGATAGCTACAGCCCTATCAAAAAGTTTTAAACAACTCGTTAAAACCCGACAGAAGAGGCACTGTCATCACTGTTTTTCTAAAAAATACATGTACAAGACATGTAAATATTTTTGTAAACACATTAAAACAACCAAAAGTGCAATTTATTAAATTTTTTATAAGAACAAATTTTATGTTTTTTTAGGTATTGTGTGTATTGTTGTTATTTTATTGATGCTCAATAAATAGTCATAGATATGTGAGCATTTTTACTGTACAAAACCTCTCAGCTGAAATCTTCAATTAACCGAGAATTTGATTTTAGATCAAATCGCCCGGCCCTAACTTTAAATGACATTGTACATGTTATGTTGAAGAATGGCTAGCGTTAGATAAATTAATAAATAAAGGTTTTCAGAGTTTCATCTTTACATTCAAAACACTGAAGAAACGTTAGCTTTACTGAAAGAGATCACATGCTTTTAAAGCCAAAATTACAGAATTAATGTAGCTACACCTTGTGATAAAATTTTGCATTTCAAACACATTGTGTTAATTGTGCCGCTTGTTCCGAAGCACACCTGAAGTGAATGCAGATCTGTCTAGCAGTATGACATTATGCGGTGATCACTCTTTCAATGTAAAGATTGAATTATTTCACGATGATTTTTTGAGTCATCAAAAAATCGCACGTCTGTTTAAATACTTTTTAAATAAGATGTGATGTGTTTATGACTGACCAGGATGACCTGAAAATAGATTTTTCAAACCAGAAGTAGTGTAAAACGAAGCTTCGAATACAGTTATTTTTCGCTTGATGTTGATATTCGATTAACTGATATTGGATTAACTGTTGCAGCCCTAGTCATCATAGATAGCTAATCAGAAGACAGGTTTTAGAGCATGTCCGATTTGCTCCTGACACTCCCACCTGATTGATTGATTGATTGATTGACCTTTATTTGTCACTACACTGTTACATGCAGCGAAATTGGACCCCTCTGACCAAGATGTAGACAACACATTACAGGGGGGAAGACAGGTCGGTGAGGTAGCAAAAGGACATAAGAAATATACAACAGGATAGGTGGCTAAAAAAACAGTACAAATTCCTTAGCCACTGACAGTTGAGCACACTCATGTGGGGGCAGCAAATTTATCGATTGAGATATTGTCTTATTTACTCAAAACAAATACTGGACCATAACTGGACAACCTACACCCACCTAAAGGATTATTAGGAACACCTGTCCAATTTCTCATTAATGCAATTATCTAATCAACCAATCACATGGCAGTTGTTTCAAAGCATTTAGTGGTGTGGTCCTGGTCAAGACAATCTCCTGAACTCCAAGCTGAATCTCAGAATTGAAAATAAAGGTGATTTAAGCAGTTTTGAGTGTGGCATGGTTGTTGATGCCAGACGAGCCGGTCTGAGTATTTCACAATCTGCTCCGTTCTTGGGATTCCAACTATTTCTTGGGTTTCCAAAGAATGGTATGAAAAGGGAAAAACATCCAGTATGTGGCAGTCCTGTGGGAGAAAATGCCTTGTTGATGCTAGAGGTCAGAGGAGAATGGGCCGACTGATGCAAGCTGATAGAAGAGCAACTTTGACTGAAATAACTACTCGTTAAAACCGAGGTATGCAGCAAAGCATTTGTGAAGCCACAACATGCACAACCTTGAGGTGGATGGGCTACAACAGCAGAAGACCCCACCGGGTACCACTCATCTCCACTACAAATAGGAAAAAGAGGCTACAATTTGCACAAGCTAACCAAAATTGGACAGTTGAAGACTGGAAAAATTATGCTGTCCTATCAATATGGCCAACATTTCTAAAGAATGCTTTCAGCACCTTGCTGAATCAATGCCATGTTGAATTAAGGCAGTTCTGAAGGTGAAAGGGGGTCAAACATCGTATTAGTATGGTGTTCCAAATAATCCTTTAGGTGAGTGTATATTTTATGGTCACAAGTGGTGTAAAAGTTTGTTTTTGGTTTTCGGCAAAAGGTTTTTAGCTCCTAAATAACATGTCTGAAACAAATGTTGTGATAACGCAAACAGAAATTTTGACCTGCACATTGGTGAGGATACCTGAGAAAGACTCAAGGATAGCAATTTGCAAAACATATAATGACAACATTTTAAGAGTCTGCAAAGACTTTCTCCACGTTATGCTGACCTCTTTGTGCAAAAGTGACTCTTGGCTGCACATAGCAAATATCCCAAGCTCCACTACATCCACTTCACATCAGTTTTATTTTAATTGAGATCATTCTCTTCTTACCCGCTTTGACCTGCTAACTTAAAAATCAGCACATGCTTCAATGAGATCTATTGTTATCTTTTGAATTTTATTGTAACTCTGCTTAATCAGTTTTGCAAACATCATTATAGTGATGTAAAATAAAGTGTCGCTCACAAGAGATGATCCAGATCTTAAAGATGAACCAGTGGGGAGAAAGGGATTGGCACAAGAGATCAGAGAGCAGATAAACACACCTTTATCTATGGAGCAGGACATGCACCCATGTATATTTTTTTTGTTCAGTGAAGAAAAAGGCAAAATCCTGGAAGAAAGTGCTAACTTTGTTTTTATGAGAGAAAATATTTCCTTTTAAAACCTTTCATGGTTTTGCTTAGAAATGTTCGTATGGGGATCTTTAAAACAAAGTCTCATAGCCGAGATCTCTCTACTGTGATCAACTTTGGGTGCAAAGTGTTTTAATTCTGGAGTAAGACCTCAATACCTATAAACAAAAATTGTAGAAATTACAGTTTCCTACCACCAGATTGTTCTCTGAACTGATATATACAGTTTCTTGATTCTGAGCATATAATTTCATAAGCTTATATGCTATATGATTTAAATGATTGAATGAATTACGCTTTCGCAATTACTGAAGCAAGTCTCGATCAATAGCTTGAAGCAATAGTCTTAAGTTTAAAGTCCTTATCCTGGCACCTATTACAGTTACGTTTTCAGTGTAATCTTAATCAGTCCTGCTTTAAGTCTTTCTCCTCTGGATTTACAGAAAGTGGAGCAGCCCCATGTCTCTGACCATTACACGTCCAGAAAGATTTGACATGAATAGCTGCATGTCCCACATCCCACCAAGGGTCATGACTGAGAAATGGAAGCAAAGACCGAACCGCAAACGGATGTTTCAAGAATGACCAGACAGCTAGTTCTTGGTGTGCTCATCTCAGTTGATTGAGCTCAGATAAGACAGTGTACAGTACAGTAGAAATGTACTTGTAAAGACAGTGGTGAATAGACTGTCTGAATGAGAGAGTAAAGGAAGCAGGATCATGGTTGTTGTTGATGTTCAGTAGGTTAATCCAGACAGTAGTAAACAATCTTAATCCTCACCACTATCTCACCCAGAGCATAGAGAGATTGAGAGAGGGAAGCCTTGACAGATGGTCACACACTGGATTAGCACGGCCTGCTGCAAAGAGACCACATTCATAACCTTTTCTAGATTTAACTTATATATTCTAGATATTACATAAATATATATACACTCAGAAAGTGTGGTCCATATTGATAACATCTTGCAGTTACTGCAGAATTGTGGCTGCACATCCAAGATGCAAATGTCTCATTCTACCACATCCCAAAGTACTTTATTGGATTGAAGTCTGGTAACAGTGGAGTAAAGTGTACCTGTTGTCATGTTTGAGAACCAGTCTTAGATGAACCCTGCTTTGTGACATGGAGCAATATTATGCTGGAAGTAGCATTAGGAGATGGGAACACTGTGATCATAAAGGGATGGACATGGTCAGCAACAATACTCAGGTTGGCTGCCCCATTGACATGATCCTCAATTGGTGGTAATTGGCTTAAAGTGCACTAAGAAAAAATCCCCCACACCATTACAACACCTCCACCAGCCTGAACTGCTGATACAAGGCAGAATGGATTTCATGTGGTAGGTGCCAATTTCTGACCCTACCATCCGAAAGTCGCAGCAGGCAAAGTTTTTCCAATCGTCTATTGTTTTAATGAGCATTTGCGATTTGTAGCCTCAGTTTCTTGTATTTAGCTGACCCGAGGGTACTCTCTGTGGTGATCTGTTTGAAGTTTTGGTGTATATTGTTTTAAGAGATGCTCTATTTGCATTCCTAATGAGTGGTTAGTTGAGTTACTTTTGCCTTTTTATCAGTTCAACCTAGTCTGGTCTATTTTATATTTTATATGATTCAATTGAAAGTCATTTAAATCACCTTTATTACCCATTCCGATGATCGGTTTGACCATGTCTACATGCTTAAATGCATTGAGTTGCTGTGTTATTATTTGCTGATTAGAAATTGTCATAACCAAGCAATTTGACAGATGCACTTAATGAAGTGACAGTTGAGAATTTATAATTTATGGTGACAACCAAAGCCTTTAAGGGTAAGGCTAAGTTGAGGTTAAAATACAGCACGCAGATATAATCACAATTACTGGAATGAAAAGTACAGGAACACATAAACAGGTGATGGGTAAGCTAAAAGCTGCCGACAGTCTGGGTTATCTGGGGAAACAAGTTGATGTTATAAGTGAGTGTGGTCTCAATTATCTAGGACCAGTGGAAATCTGTCAATGGTTGTTTGTTGCTTGAAGGGCATGGCTGATATAGATGATTGTGATGAGTGGACGTAGTAGAGGCATTATCTGATTCTTTAAAAGAAGCATACTACACAACCCATTCAAACATTCATTACAAAATGACCACAAGGAGGTTGTAATAAAGGGTTTTATTTTAGCCTTAACTGCTCAGCCAGTTTAATATACCTCTTAATTTTAAAGAATTTCATTAATTAGAATTTCTTTAATGTGGCAATTAGCATTATTGTAACCACTATTATGATAATTTGATAATTAAAAAAAAATACAGATTAGATTGATTTAAATCTAAAATGTGTTATTTTTAGTTGCCTTAACATTTACAAAACTTTACATAAGCTATAGAATTGTAAACGTTCCCACTTTAATTATTTAAATGAATAAATGGAAAACATCCCTCTAAATTAAAATAATTGCAGGTACTTATTCTGGTTAATCCTGCAGCTAGGTAAATGTAAATAAATGTAGGGGAAGAAAGCCAACATGAAGATGAATGAATAATTTAAATACAGTTCTCCTGCCATACAAAAACACTTGTCTGTGAGCATTGGAAAGACAGTTCCTTTTTTCACAAAAGAACACAATGAAGATAGTAGGGCTGCAAATATATATTATTTTGATAATCGATTAGTTAGCCATTTTTTTTGGTTATTTTTGAGTAATTGATAACATTAATTGCATTTTTTTTATTTGATGTTTTACTTATACCTATATAAAACCGGGGTGTTATTCAGGGCGTTATTTATGTATAAAAGCGAGTCGATTGATATTTAATTCTGAAATTTTAAACCTTAAATGAAAAGCAAAGTTTGTTCTTGAACTGTAAAACTTCTCAAAATATAAATAAATAAACTAACAAATAAATAAAGAGCAAAACACTTGTTAAATAATGAATTTTGAAAACAGATTTGGTAGTTAACTTGGTGACTTTGTTGTGGACTATAAATAAAAAGTCTTTATTAAAATGAAAGGAAATTATAATTTTAATTGGTGTGCAAATGAACTGTTACTTGCTTTCACTGAAAACCACAACAATTAGTAAATGTAATATTCTACTGTTATTCACATAATTTAATTTAAGCTAATATAAAGTAGCATCATTAAACTAATTACTATTTCTCATCGATTGCGCAGAGTAATGCTAGCAAGTTGCAAGTGAACTACTGAAGTGAATGAGCTACTTACACAACTACTTCTGCATTTTGTCTAGAACAGGTTGTTATGTAACAGCTCTTTGTTATCTGTGTAACATCGTCAACAAGCTACAAATCTGTTTGAGCAGAAATAATCCTTCAAGAGATCGCAGAAATGTACTATCGATCTCTGAAGAAGGATTATTTCTGCTCAGATGCACTTACACATTACAAAATATTAAACGATGAAGCGATAGTTTTATTAACTTACTGATGTTTCGGCATCCGAAATACCAATCTTTTTTCCTTTAAGGTTTTTGAGCATGATCGTTGTGCTTCCATGCCATGAAAGCTCGACTGGTAAAGCATGCAGCTTACCGTCTTCTAAGGAGCATTTAATGAGAACTGATTACACACTTTATAAGATTTTGGGCACACATTTTCCAGAAGACGATGTTTCCGCCATTGCGCTGGCGGCTGTGTATCTATGTTTGATCTGTACATTTTGGTGTCATGCACCCCCGTGACGTCATGTGATCAGGCCAACTAATCGATAATGACATTCGTTGACACAATTTTGATTATTGATAATTATCGACTTTATCGATTCGTTTTTGCAGCCCTAGAAGGTAGACATAAATGTATAAATAGAATTTCCACCACATTTGATTTATATCCGCTCTTTCCCAATGAATTAAAGCTACTGTGTGGAAACTATTTTTACTGAAAGATTTAGTTTGAGACCGAGACAAAACCAAAGTAAACCTAAAAACTTTCATTACACAAATGCAAGAATAGTAATAAACTGTCAATGTATTCATAATTTAATATAATCTCTGCAGCACCAGATCAGAAATGTGATTAAATATGTGCACTGATTGAAGAATACACATGCATGCTGGTGTGCTTATTTGAGCCTGGTGCTGTTTGCTAGAGCATGAAAGCTTAAGTAGGTCACAGAAGCACACATGGCAAATCAGGGGATGCCACATCAAATGAAAGCCCTAATGTGGATTTAAGTGCACTAGACCACTATCTATGGGCCCCTGTCACACTAACCTCTTACCCTGCACGGGCTTCCTGGGTGAGCCTTGGATGTTTGAGGATAATCAGGATTTGAAGAATTACATGTTTGGCATTTCTCAAAAGTTCCTTGAATATCAGTATCTCTGTTTGGTAACTGGGATTGAACCTTCATTCTTTTCAGGCCTTGAGTTAGCTTTAAGAGGATAAAGTAATTGCATAGGGTCTCATGCTTTTGTTTCATACAACAATCTATCCTAAGGTTTTCAAATAAGATAGGGAGTTGTGTAAATCCAGGTTGGGAGAAGAGGATGAGGTTCTAACTGATATTTAAAAGTACAGTTTGTAAAATATACATAATAGTGCTTTATATTAAGGTTAGTTGAACAAATCGTGAAACTTTGCAAGATAAATCTGTATACAAATGTAGTCAGAGCTTAGATTTACAATAGCGTTTAATCTAAACTCTATTCTAATCATTCGTTTACCCATTTTTTTCTTGCAGTATGGACGGTCAGACAGCTACCGCGTGGCAACCACGCAGGACAATGATGACAAGGATTCCCCCAAAAAGGGAAAGGGAGGGAAAGACCTTGATGACCTGAAGAAGGAGGTGCCACTGGTAAGTTGCTTCAATTCACATATACCTTTGCTATAAACAAGCTTTAAAAATGGTCAGGAAGTAAGATATAGGAAATTAGTTTTTGATTAACAATTGGGGTTTTTTTAAACTCTTCAACAATTTTGTTTTGGGTGTCACAAAATGTTCTGCGCAGCAAGACACTCCCAATAAAAGGGTAGGGGTACATTTTTATAAATAAAAAAAACACACACACACATTGATTCTGTTAATGAAAGCTTTTTAAATGCTTAATTAGTTTTAAAGGTCAAGTTCTCTTGAACCATTAAATCATAAAAAACCTCAACAAAAAAAAATCTTTTGGATCAACTTCCACAAATGTTTCCAAGGCTGCAAAGAAAGATCCTTATTCAGGCGTGTTTACAGAAAGAGCAAAGTTATTGTGTTTTATCCTTACACTGCTGCTACAATGTTGCACAAGCAAATATTATTACACCAAAATGAAATAGCTAACAATCCCACAAATTTCAACATTTTATTTCTAACTGGCCTTGATATTGCTCTAATTTAGGCGGGTTTTACATTGCTATAAATGTAAAAACTTTTCTAGTATTTTGAGCTGGAATGTTACTGGCCGATTTAGAGTTGAAATCTATGCTACATGTGCTGTGTAAACAATGACTGAATAGATGTAAAAAATTTTCTAGTCTGTTCTAGCCAAACCCCAAGTGCATAACAAAAGATTGATCATAAAGTGGTGAAACATAAGAAATCCTAGCAATATTAAGGGTGCTCTGTGCTATGTTTTTGAAATTTGAAGTCAACAAATGCACCTCTAGAGCCTTGTCTCTTGTTTGATAGCTCCTGTTGTTTGACTGCAAGTTTGTTTTAGGAAAGTAAATCATAACAGCTTTTTCTGAGTTCAAACAATTATTTTATTTTCTGTTTTTTCAGACAGAGCATAAAATGTCGATTGAAGAAGTGTGCCGAAAGTACACTACTGACATTGTACAGGTGAGTGTATCACATCTCTTATATTAGCAACCTAGTTGTCATGTGATTTACATTGTTGTGTTGCATTAATTATATTAAATATATCACAGTAATCATTTGGGAGGAAATATGAAAAACGAATTGCCCGCTGGTCTTTTGCAATTGCATCAAAGATTCCAATTTCCTGCCAGCTTTTCTATCCCATATATATTTAATTTCCTGAAGTTTCCAGATAATTCACCAAAAGACCAAGCTTCTGTCTTGCTGCTGTTTTCCTTAATTATCACAATAATTAATAATTATTTTATCAATTAAATAATTAATCAAGTAATGCTTTTCTAAGCAGTTACAGTGTTTAAATCACATTATATAAATAAAATCTGTTTCTACAAATCAATCAAATCAGTTGTTGCCAATAACTAAATTTGTTGTCATAAATCTACTTATTTATCAGTTTTTTATGTACTTTATTATGCTTTTAACCTCTGAGTTTCAGTTAAAATTAGGGTGCATAACAAAATATAGTGCCGATTAAAAAGAGTTTGTTGAAAGGTGGGAACCAAATAAAACAAATAAAAACTATTATTTTTATTTCTATGAACATAACACATCTGACAAACTCACAATTTTTGTTTATTTTTTATACTGACTGCACAATACATTACTGCCTAATACTGTTTACAACAGTGCTTTTAGAATTATAAAAGCTTGTAAGCATTTCACACATGAATTCACCTTTACACAGCAGCTAATGGTTGTTAGAAAATGCAGCTTTGTTTGCGACTTTCCACAAATTATGCTTCATATTTTCATTTCAACAAGTAATGTTGCTTTAACAAGCTGTGAAAGATACAAATTTTCATTCTCAAACACCAAAAAGCTATTTATTGTACTAAACTATTTATTTGCTATTATTTACAGGGTATATATTTATTCAACAATTTGTTTTATAGCTGTTTAGATGGAATGAATTGTGTTAATAAATATTATTATTATTTAATATTTTTCACATCTTTATAAGTGTGTTTGTTATTTTAACCTATGGATGGTAGTTTGGAAAATGAAGTGGTTTTCACAACAAATATTATTTAAATAACAGTGGAGATAACTGTTTGAATAAACAAATCTATTCAAAGTTTGGAGTTTGGACTGTGGGCTGCAAAACAGCCACTTTTGTTTTAAATACCTGCCAGTCACTACTGTTTTAGAGAGGCCGACAAAACTTAGAAATTGGAAAGAATAATCAGTCAAGTATAATATTTATATATTATAATGCTTTCTTAATTTTCATTATTAGGATCTGGATGATAGTGGAAAACACTCATCAAACATATCCATTTGTTGTGGAATTGAAATAAAACGCTTTTGCTGTTTACTTATAAACATTCACTAATGACTATTATATTGCAGAAAAATCTCCTTTGGAAAACTCGGCATTTTGTTATGAATGCATGCAAAAAAATTGTTGGTTTACAAATGTACTGTGACATTCAATTTTCGAGAGTATTTAGTTCTACATGGAGAAAAATCTGACCTATAATGTATAACAAAAAAATGTGTAGCTTTGAAACATATTTGAGTCAGGAAATGTTTCGTTAACTGATTTCAGATTGATGTCATCTTTAAAGAGTTCACTTTCTCTTTAACAGCATGTACTCATTTGAACCTACTTACAGATAAACTATTTCCTCTTGATGAGCTTATCTGTGTCTGAGGAGCGCTAAACCCCTAATTCCCCACTATGCCTCTATTGCCCTCTTGTGGCAGAGCATTAGTATTTATCTAACACATTTTCGTTTCTCCCAAAGGGTCTGACCAATGCAAGGGCAGCGGAGTACCTCGCCAGGGATGGCCCCAATGCCCTCACTCCTCCTCCCACCACCCCAGAGTGGGTCAAATTCTGCCGGCAGCTCTTCGGAGGCTTCTCCATCTTGCTGTGGATTGGTGCCATCCTCTGTTTTTTGGCCTATGCCATCCAGGCAGCCACAGAGGATGAGCCTGCTGGAGACAACGTAAGTATAATAGATCTATAAAAACCAAATGAAACATTAAAGCGTGCACATAACAAGAAAAATAGTGCATCAGAATTCCTGTTAGAGAATAGAAAAAGGTATTTTAAGATTTTTTTAAAAAGGGGGATGAAGCTGGTCGATTATTAGATTGGAATGATAATGTCTCGTTAAATCTTCAACCTAGATTTTTGGGTTGGCTATTAAAACTTTTGCTCTGGAACCATGTTGGACATTACTTTTTACTTGGGTAAAAGATTAGCAAATTTTAGTGTCGTGAGATTATGAACGGTCTGTGGAATAATGATCAGATCTTCTATTGGATCCTGAAGTGATGTACATTTGGTTACTAACACTAATTTAAATACACCCAGATATTTTCCTTCTCCTTATTAGTATTAATGTAGGAACATGTAAAATCTGAAATTAAATATATTTATTAGGGCAGAGTGACAAACTGATTTTTTTTATTGATTAACTTGATTTTGTGGTTAACATCAATTAGCTTGAATGAAAATTGGTTTTCTGCTGAATGTAAAGTGCTAACAGATGCGTCGAAAAGGGAACCGCAGCACGAACGTGCTCTTCTAATTCTGAAAGCATACGTTTCAATACGATCTCTCCACATCAGCTCTTTAAAGACTACTTTATCGGTGACGATATGGATCATTACCAGGATATTAGTCAGTCACAGTAGAACTGATCCAGACCGTGACAATAACTTACTGCACCTCTGGCCCTTTTTAGAGACAGTCCCTTTTAGTGCAAAACTACGACGCTAAAACTGCCTTTAATTCTTTCCTGGAAAGACAGTTACCTTTATCCTGAAAAACTCTAATTATTGTATGTACAAGTTGTTTTTAACCATTTTCAATGCCATTTAGCTTATTTCCAGATTGGTTTATGGCACCTTTAGCGTAGCTTAGCAAAGACAATTGAATCAGGTTATACTAGTAGCATTTGAGTACCAGGAATTGCAGCATACTTATACTATGTCTTAATAATTTTTTTTTTTTCTGGCACAGTTTGAAATTAGGAAACATTTATCTGTATGGACCAGCTAGCCCGGCTGGTATGAAACAGGATCAGTAGCCATAAGTCAGAGTAACTGTATTGTGAACTTGTATCTGCAGTTGTACCTGGGGATTGTTCTTTCAGCTGTGGTCATCATCACTGGATGCTTCTCTTACTTCCAAGAGGCGAAGAGCTCCAAGATCATGGAGTCCTTCAAGAACATGGTTCCTCAGGTAACGCCTCTGTCCTAACATGCATACAATTAAAAATGAGCCACATCTCTGCAGTGTGAAATGGGTCTGAGAAGGCCGTCAAAACAAACGGAGCACTGCTGGTTTCTCTAATGAGCTCAATCCGTCTTTAGCTCTCTGATTATAATCCTAATGAACATCTTCCTGAAGCCACCAGACGGTGTTAATGCTCATCTAATCTCTCCTGTAACCTAAGAGCTGTTAGAGATTCCGGTTTACATCTGTGTGTGTGTGTGTGTGTGTGTGTGGGCCACAGCAAGCACTGGTGATTCGCGAAGGAGAGAAGCTCCAGATAAACGCTGAGGAGGTGGTGGCTGGAGATCTAGTGGAGGTGAAGGGAGGAGACCGCATCCCTGCCGACCTCAGGATCATCTCTGCTCATGGCTGCAAGGTGACCACACCAATCGTGCATGCTAAAAATGAACAGTGTCAACATTCTATTCTATTCTATGTGCGTGTGTTAAAATGTACAGAGGGTGACCAGTCAGATTTTCTTACTTTGCCGCAAGAGTTTATCAATGTACAACTGCTGTACAAGTGAACGAAATAGCATCAGTGACACAAAGAGTTTAACCATCACTTGTCATACAGTCTGCTTTCGAGTCAAAGGGATTGATATTTTTCCCAAAAATCACATTTTAGCTGCCAAGATTATATATAACTAAATATTTTCAAACATAAAATAATTATTTGAAAAAGAAACATGAAAAGGAAACAGCTTTCTGCAATTTTATTGAGAATAAAACAAAAGCACTCAAAAACAACAACGGTCTTAGAAATGCGATCCTGAAAGTGCGACCTCCGACACCGTAACCGCCGAAAGTGAAACTGCAACTAAATAACTTTTGAAAGACCTTAATCCACATGCTCCATCCAACCCCCTCCCCCATCTATGCTGATATGTGCAAACACACAGCTATGTAACAAATGTCTCTCCAGCAACATTGTGAAACAAGTTTTCTGTGCGATGTAGTGAGTGACACGTGACATCTTTGTTTATCGTTCTGTTCTTTACAGATAACGGTATCAACGACTAACCTTTATTTCAGAGATATTTTGGTAATAAATAATGGATGTATAAAAACAATGACAATTAGCTAACTTGGGACATATAGAGTAGTCATGTTATGTTTTGATTTACTTTTCCAAACTTAACCAACCCAGATGACTGTTTGCTCATTTATGACTATTTTAATGCAGACCCACGATCATAAAGGTACCCCGGTCATTTTCACTGGTCACCTCTGTCTCTTATCTATCTGTTTTTAATCTGTCAATCTGAACAAGTTGCCCATCTTTCTATCTACTTTATTAGCAAAGTGTATATAATTAGTGCTTGTAAATACAGTTTTTTTTTTCATCTTTTTGTTGTTTTTCATCTTTTTGTCTGGCTGTTTCTGGTTCCATCAGTCAAACTGTTGGTATGTGTCTGTAAATAATTATTTTTTGTTTATCAATCTGGCAATATCTTTCTGTCTGTCTGTTTTATTAATCAACAGCTGTCTCTTTTCTCTCTATCTATTTATGCCACTATCATTTTGTCTTTCTAAAAGTTTATCTAAGTTTGTCTGTTTATCATTTACTACATCTAAGTTCCTATACGTCTGTCTGTCTATCTGTGATTCAATCATTCTGCAATTCTGTTGGTTGACATTGATTTATACATTCATCCATTAATTCTGTCATTTAATTTATCTGTTGCCTTATGACTTTTTCTGTTTTTTACCTGTCTTTCAATAAACTGATTACATCTGTTATTCTTTTCACCATACTATCACAGTATCCTATTGTTTGTCCATATTTGTCGGGTGTTTACAAGTATTCAAATCCAGAGTTTTTAGTGATGAAAGTTGGCTCTTTGTCTGTATCTACTTCTGCAGGTTGATAACTCGTCCCTGACGGGTGAATCAGAGCCTCAGACAAGGTCACCTGACTGCACCCATGACAACCCTCTGGAAACCCGCAACATCGCCTTCTTCTCCACTAACTGCGTTGAGGGTACAGTTGCCATGGCAGCTCCATCAGTTCTCACTCCACTCTGTCCCCCATGCCGCCTCACCTCCTCTATTATTTCATTTCCTTTACTTTATTAACTCATCGTCTCCGATCGATTTTTAGCTTTTCATTTCGCCTCTTTTCCCCCAATCTTGCTTTTTTCTCCTGGTCATTTGTGCAGAGAACAGCTATAGAGGAAAAATGTTGCCATGGCAACATTCTCCCTTCTGCAACCTATCTTGTTATGTCAGCTGCCCACACGATTGCTAGCACATTCTTTTTTTGCACTAGTTTTACACACATTTCTCTGTCAGTGTCACTCTTGATTTTGTATTGATGTACAGATTATAAAATTCAGATATGACTGAATAAAATACACTACTTCTGGTGCTAAAGTCATTGTCTTAACTGAATCACTATCTGAACATATTCATAAATCAACTTTCAACACTCAGAGGGATGATAACTGTTTAAAAATGTCATGCAATTCTAGCTTCTGAGTTCAGCATTGATTTGTCAACTGCAAACCGAGCTGCAGATCTAGTCTGTGAAGATGTTCAGTTAGCTTCGGTTTGGTGATGCTTCATGTCCTCAGGTCTCAGTTTTCCTCTCAGCCGGTTGTTAATGCTAATGTTCTTGATCTCCCTTTTCTGTTGAGTCATCTCTGTCCGTTTTTGACTCTCTCCTGCCACCATCTGGTGACTTAACAGACTCACACCAATGGTTTATGAGTCTTCTACATTGTATGGAACTCAGTCATGTTAACAGAATAACATTATTCTTTGTATCTTAATTTTATCAACATGTAAAATTAAGTTTATCAATTAATTAAAAAAAACATGTTTTTATAAAGCCCTTTTCTCAGAATGCTTTACATGTATAAAAAGGCAGAATGGCAAAAAATAACATATTGAAGGCTGTTTTAAATGATTTAAAATTCTTTATTATCTTTTTGGGTGTGGTCCATAATTACTTAGCATCAGTGTATCAAATGATTGTCTCACAATTTTGAAATTATAAGCCATATATAAGCTGTGAAATAAAGTAGTATTCTCACTCGAGTAGATTCAGCTGTCATTCTGCAGTGAAATATGAATGATGGGTGAATTAACAAAAGAAAAAGATCATCCTCAGATCTCTCCTTTGCTTGTAGGAACTGCCCGTGGAATTGTGGTTTGCACTGGCGACCGCACTGTCATGGGTCGTATCGCTACCCTGACCTCCGGCCTGGAGACTGGCAAGACCCCCATCGCCAAGGAGATCGAACACTTCATCCACATCATCACAGGCGTCGCCGTCTTCCTGGGCGTGACCTTCTTCATCCTATCCATCATACTAGGCTATAGCTGGCTGGAGGCTGTCATCTTCCTCATTGGCATCATCGTGGCTAACGTGCCTGAGGGGCTGCTGGCCACCGTCACTGTGAGCACAGCTGATTTTTCTCACTCTGTCAGACATCTGTTACAATGTTCTTGTACGTGTGTATCACAGTCATAGTGTGTTTTTTTTCTGTCCATGAATTTGTTTGGAATGGAGCACTTGCTATAAGTGTTTGCTGGAACTTTTACAATTGAGTGCACAGTGTTTAACTCTGGGATCTCAGAAGGCAGCAAAATAACTCTTGTAAACACAATTTAAAATGTCATGAAAACCCCAGGGCAGTCAAAAAAACAAGATTACATTGGTCTCTCATTGCAATGTGATCATTAAAACTTGTAAAATAAACGTTTTTGTGATCTCATTAATGTTTAAAGTCAAATTTTCTTTACCAGGGAGAAACGGCTTCCATTTTGAAACAAAAAATTGAATTCTCTCTTGAATTCAAATTCAGTTAAATTGCTCCAGAAAATAACTCTGCCGTATTAATGAACAACAATAAAAAATGTTGTTGTTGGTTTTTTTTTACGTTACCCATGAGGAAAGCAATGTGGCAAATGTTTCACTGTCTCTCAACAAAATCATGCTTATCAGTTAATTGGGGGTAAAAACAGCTCACAGGAGAATATATAAGTATGAATGGTTCGAAGCAAACAAAGAAAGCAAAGATAAACTTGTCTGATATTTTTTTATTTATTCAGCTGTTCTGATCTGTCGATAACACATGTAACAGAGCTTAATACAGAGCATTATAACAGTAACATTACATTGATCAAAGACATTCTAGTTAAATTTGTTCCCTTTTCTTTTCCTTTTAAAACTATAATCTTCTATAGTTACAATACTACAGATATCTAATTTTATTATTTTATATTTCTCCCTTTTCATTATGAAACTAAGCTTTTGGTCCAGCTTTGTTCTCAGAATCCCTTGTGTGAAATTCCAAGCCTATTCTTTGAGTGTTACTTTAGGATGGAAGAGTTGTCCTCTCTGGTTCCCTCTTTATCTCTCGACGATGTGTTTGGTGATGTGTTGTGGCTACTCATCTGTGATTGTGTCAGTGAATGCTTCGTTATTAGTGTTTTGCTACTCTCTGATCCTCATTTCTGTGACTCTTCGTGACTCTACTACTGTCTCTTTCTCTCTTTTCCTCTTTCTTTTCTGTGTTCTTTTGCAGACTCTCACTCTTGAAAGCCTAGGTCATTAGATTATTAGGTCTGAAGATTATTGCTCTGTTGAAGCTTTAGTTGCCTGTGCTTGTGGCTGATGTAAAGAAACTGAAACAAGGCTCTGGCTGTGTGTGTACTGTGCTTGTGCCTCACAACTTTTGCCCAAAACATACTCCTCACGTCTTGTTTGTGCATGTGTCGTGATTAGAGTTAAGTTTAGTCAGTAGTCACACAGTTATTACACTGCACCAAAATGTCAAATTTGTTAAATAAACAAGCAGTTTCTCATAGGGAAATTAAGTTTAAATTTTAGTTGTTATTGAGGATTGATAGAGTTTGATTTACAGAAAATATTTCTAGTTTATAACAAAGATGCCAACATTGATGACCACAATTTGACTCTATGATTTATAATTTTTAGCGTTTTCTACACAAACTAAAGAAAATAAAATTTGACACAAACTGGCAAATATATTTAGTTAACACTACAAGATAGAAAGTAAAACTGTTCACTTAAATCAATTCCACAAAAAATGTAGCTTGTTTTTATATGTTGTAAATTTGACTTGAGGTTTTGTCTTTTGTTTTTTAAACTTTGAAGCTTAAGGCAATTTTTCTGGTCTTGGAGGAGATGGACTTCCATATGACACAGTAAACACTAATAGTAAAATTAATTGACATGACACTGAACCAACACCAGCTTACTACAGTATTATTTTGTGAACATATGGTGTAAATGTTTTTATTTGCGAACTTATAAAGAAAAATACCCCTATTAACCATGGTAGCAATTTGCTGCAATAAATAAACAATGTCAGTGGATATGGCCAACAACGATCAGCATGATTCTGACAAGTCAAAATTCTGAAAAAATAACTATATTTTGCCTTATCACAAAGACAGTTAAAGATATCTTCACTTCCAATTGCACTAGTAAAAGAACAAATAAGTGAAAAGTCTAAATAAGGGGTGTTATTTTTAGAGGGCTATAATTAGAGACAAAAACCACTGTTGGAATTTATACAGGCCTTCAGAAACAATTTCAAGCACTCTGTCATCAGTTGTTCATTAACTAGTAGAAGATGAATAATATTATTAGAAATAGAAATGGCAAATGGGGCATGCATGTGCACACATGACAATCAACATTGCTTGGCATTTTTCCATCATAAACAGCTAAGAATTTAGATGAAACTTTACTTTTACTCATTTTACAAACTATAGTTGAACAGTAGCTTTAACAATTACTGCAAACTGCTTTCTTTCTCTCTTTCTCTCTCTCTATCACCCTATCTCTCTCTCTCTTTCTCTTACGTTATGATTCCCTGTTGTTCCTAATGTTTCAATTAAATTAAAAATGTAAATTAATTTTTGATTAATTTAAAAACATTTATCGTTGAACATTGATTGAAGAGGCCCAGTGTCAGAAAAAAGTCTCAAAGAAAATCTCATACCAACTCAGTCACATTTTGGCAATGATCTGGCTACTCAACAAACAAAGCTTGAAACAAAGAACTCAACATTCCTTTAAGAAAAGAAATTCTCAATTTGTCACTTCATGTTGAATTGAAACAGTAATACAATTCCATGGCATTGAATTTAATTGATGGGACAAGAATCTTATTTTTGTTTTCAAAGTTTATTTATGTATGCATTTAAACTACAAAATAATATTAAATTAAATAAATAAATAATGTAAAAGAAGAACGTATCCACATTTTACTACCAGTAAACATTTTAAGATTTACCCAGATGTGCGCTCGACCAATATAATTAAATTGAAAGCTCTAGGAATAGCGCCAAACAGATCAAAGAGAAAGAGCATTAGGCACTGCTAGTGTTATCTGGTAATTAAACCTAATGGGACTTCCATTATTTCATGTCTGTGAGTAGAGTATGTTTGGGCCTTCACTGCTTTCTCTGAGTGTACTATGCTTGCATTTGCTCATCAGAACCTATTTTTATTGGACACTAAATTAAAACTGCACGATATTGCACGTTTTACAAATTCACATCTATTTACTGTTAATAAACTTTTTTTGTGGTGCTCTTTTCTCTCTTTCCTTCTTTTCCTTTCAACTCCATGGGCTTCTGTCCTATTTTTCTGGATTGCTGGTGTCTCTCTGTCTCTCTATCTATCTATCTATCTATCTCTCTCTCTCCTCTCTCTCTCTCTCTCTCTCTCTCTCTTTCTCTCTCTCTCTCTTTCGCTCTCAGGTATGTCTGACACTCACAGCCAAGCGAATGGCCAGAAAGAACTGCCTGGTGAAGAATCTGGAGGCTGTGGAGACACTGGGATCCACCTCCACCATCTGCTCGGATAAAACCGGGACTCTAACACAGAACCGGATGACAGTCGCGCATATGTGGTTCGACAACCAGATCCATGAAGCTGATACCACTGAAGACCAGTCTGGTAAGGGGATACATTTATTCTTTATTCGCATTTTTAGAACAAAAGCCAAATAGCATTGATAAAATAAAAGCTTTTGCCCTTTTTCTGATCAACTGGAATAATATAGCAATGGTTTGTTCAAGGTTTTCTGAGTATATTCTATTTTATTCTGTAATTTGTTCACATGTTAGTTTTATTTTTTGTTGCTGATATTTGGATTATATCTTCTTTCACAAAAAATGTAATAAAGTTTTTTTGACATGTGAAACAAAATGTAAGTAAGTTTGTTTGATATATACAGGAATAAAACTTTTAAGGTACTCCAAATATTGTTCAAATATATCAAAACTTTAGTTTAGTCTGGAAAAAAATTTGCAACAAGCAGAATAAATTATTATATAGCTAAATAAACTCAAACTATGAGAAAAATTACATCAATCAGGCAAAAGCAATTAGATATTTATAACTTTGTTTTTGGCTTCTATCCTCTAGGTGCATCATTTGATAAGAGCTCAGGGACCTGGTTGGCACTAGCACGTGTGGCGTCGCTCTGTAACCGGGCAGTGTTTAAAGCTGGCCAGGAGTCTCTGCCTATTCTGAAGCGTGATGTTGCCGGGGACGCCTCTGAATCTGCTCTGCTCAAGTGCATTGAGCTCTCCTGCGGCTCCGTCAAAGCCATGAGGGACAAGAACAAGAAAGTGGCTGAAATTCCTTTCAATTCCACCAATAAATACCAGGTTTGGATCAGTTTGTGTTAATATAGGGTGAATTTAGGTAGAATACATCAATGTTGGAAGTCAAGCTTCCGTTTAGCATGTGTACACTGATAAGTGACACGATTGAAAGGTGTGCAATTAAATCCCTGGAGGGAAATTGTGTTCACAAGAGGGTTATGAAACATAGTCTGAGGCTGTGCGAGTACAATTGGAAACAATGTGGGAAACTGATCAGTGAAGATAGCTGCATGGTCATTTGTGGTAGTGGGAATGCAGATTGTGACATCGGGTCCTTCTAGAGAGTTGACTTCCAATGCCTGATATCTTCCTGTTGGAAAATTGTGGATTTTCTTCTTCCACTTCAGCTGTCAAGATGCGGAGCTGTAGAAGATCCACTCTCTCTCACTGGAGAGCTTCTTAATAGTGCATTATAAGGCTACGTCCATAATGTAGCCCAAAGTGTCACAAATCTGTATTGGACATTTTCATGATGTCTGAACAATTCAATTGAAATTTTAAGAAATCTGGCCATTTTGATAAGTGCTTCTAAATCTGATTTAGATTAATTATTTACATATGATTTATTACCTCAGTGTGAACGTTTATGTCACAATTATTGGCTTTTAGATGATCGACCCCAAATTGAACATGGTTGCTCACAGATATGAGTTGTTGCCAATTTTCTGTAATACTTTTTCAATCTCAATCTTTTTATTAATACCAATAAGTACGCAATGGATCATAAGAAAATATTTCATGAAAAAAATTAGAATTGAGAATTTTGACTGTTGATTACTGGTTTACGGTTTAAAATAATATATGTATACATATTTAATTTAAAGTGTATGATCTATTGTACATCCACTGTTTATGCAGTCACAATTTTTCCATTAAGGAAAATGCTATCAATAAATTAAAATACTGTCTATTGGCAAGACAGTTACACAAAACACTAAACTACTTTCATTTTATGCATGTCAATTTGAAATAATATAGATGTATTAATGTCCTCTGCTGTAGAAACTTTGTTGCAGTACACAATACGTTGATATATTTTCTTCAATTACCAATAATGAAAGGAAATACATTTATAAAATAGTTATTTATATACAAATTTTAAAAATATGTATTTTCAAGTGAATATGCTTACAAATGTCACAGCGTGTTGCCGATTAGATAAAGAGTAATGGAATTCAGATTTATTTATAATAGCACTAGAATCAAACAACCACAAACATACATGCCAAAGATTAATAGAATCTATGAATCAAGTAGACTCGGCAAAGAAACAGTGAGGCAGACAACCCAAAAAGGGTCGAACAAGGTACTGAGTGAATAATCAGCTAGAACACAAAAGACCAAATCTAAATAAAAACACTAGACACGACTGAATGTGAACACAATCTAGGCTTGGGGAAACACTCCACAACACAGGAGCTAACTCTAGTCAACTAAACAAATAACGGTTTTGTATTAGTAGTGACACGATCCGTAATATCTCTGTTATCATCTATTATCTATTACTATCTCTGTAATGTATGAGTCGATAGACATTTTTTATTAAAGCTTTCTTATGAAATCTAGGCTTTAAGACAGTCGTTTATAGTGTTTATAGAACTTGTTTTGTTCCACTACTTTTGTTTCACTACTTTCAATCTGCAGGGTACTTCAGATTTATTGTCAGACTCAATCTAAAACTTGTATTGACAAATTATATTAGTTAAATAATAATTAATAATGTTTAGTTATTTAGTAATGTAAAAAGTGCTACTGAATATTTTACGCTTTTCCAAACCTAATGTGTAAAAACATATTATGGATATTGTTAGTCTTATCAGTCTTTTCTTTCACAGTACACAATGTGTTTTTTTTTACCTGTAGCTGTCTGTTCATGAGTTGGAGGAGGGTGAGGGTGATAACCACTACCTGCTGGTGATGAAGGGAGCCCCCGAGCGTATCTTGGACCGCTGCACCACCATCCTGATGCAGGGCAAAGAGCAACCTATGGATGAGGAGATGAAGGAGGCTTTTCAGAATGCCTACCTGGAGCTTGGCGGTCTAGGGGAGAGAGTGCTTGGTGAGATTTAAAGAGATGTATAAAGATTTAAAGATTAAATTTAGTATATGTTTTCACCACCTTCAGACCTTTTGGCTAAACTACAAAAGTATGTAAATCAGTATTTTCAAAGATTAAGTAAATTAAGTTTTACCATCTTGTTTCAGGTTTCTGCCATTTGATCATGCCTGGTGAGAAGTACCCCAAAGGCTTTGCTTTTGACACTGATGACATCAACTTCCAGACAGACAACCTGTGCTTTGTGGGCCTGATGTCCATGATTGATCCTCCTCGAGCTGCTGTGCCAGACGCTGTTGGTAAATGCCGCTCAGCTGGCATCAAAGTCATCATGGTGACTGGTGATCATCCCATCACTGCCAAAGCCATTGCCAAAGGTGTGGGCATCATCTCTGAAGGGAATGAGACTGTGGAGGACATCGCTGCTCGCCTCAACATCCCCGTCAGCCAGGTTAATCCAAGGTAGGTCCTTTAAATCCAATCATTTTATTTAAATTACCCTAACACTTTCTCCAACTTTTCAGCAAAGCCCCAAACAGTTGCATGGCCAGCATGGAGACTATTTCCTATTTATAAGCATGTCTCAACATCTCTGTTTCAATAGCGTCCGTTCAACCACCACACTTACAATAAAACCACTTACATTCTCCCTCCAAGAACTTGATAAATCTACTCATGTTCTGCTGTTATGAAGCCAGTAAACAACTCACATACTGTGTCTCCACACTGCTAATATAACTGTCATCAGCTCGGCTCCACCTTGTCAGTAAACTCCCTGAACCAGGACACCTGTTTGCGTTCCACTACCATTAGACAGTAAAGAGATTGGGTTCCATCTCCTCGCTGCTTGTAAAACACTTTAAGTATAACTTATTCCCTTCTGCCTATTTACTACTGGTAAAGCCACTAAGGTTTCACCTCCAAGAACCAGGAATTTCCTTTGTTTTCTTCTATCATAAGACTAATGCTTTTGGTTTGACTCCGAGAAGCCTGATAAAACTGTTAACTTTCGATTTTCACAAAGCCAGTTAAACTGCTCACATTTAACCATTTAACCTCCATGAATACAACTACATACATTCCACCTCAACTCTGCTGGTAAAACGGTTTAGCTTCTGTCTCCAAACCACCAGTAAAACTGATTGCATTCCACCTTCACTCTGCTGGTAAAATTGCTTAGCTTCTGTCTCCAGTAAAACTGCTTGCATGCCACCTCCACTCTGCTGGTAAATGTCCTTTATGTCCATCCCCACATTGATTATACAAACCACTCACCCTACGTTTCCAAAAAGCTATCGAAACAGCTTTTGTTTGGCCACCACACCTTCAGTAAAATTGCTAAGATCCTAGTTTTTAACTAGGTTGAATGGTTTGCTTTCAGTCCCACAACAAAATTAAAACTCTTCACTTCCCCTCCCCTGCCTCATAAATGAGTTAAAACTGCTACTACATACACTAAGCCATTAAAATCACTTGTGTTCTACCTACACAGAGGGAGAAAAATTCACAAACCCAGTAACTGAGCTTGCTGACTTACTCCCATTTGAAATGAACTAGAAATAAGAGCTTCTACATCCTGTGTGAGAGCACCATGAATAGGCGTCACATGAGATTAAAACATTACATTATTTAGTTATGTTTCTTGTGATAAAATACATTTAATGGAACTGTTTCTCTTTTCATTAGAAAGCAGCAGCTTTTTATTTGATCCACGACTGATTGAATCATCATTCGTTATTCTGCTTCTAGGGATGCTAAAGCATGTGTGATCCATGGAACAGATCTAAAGGATCTAACACAGGATCAGATGGATGAAGTGCTGAAGAATCACACAGAGATTGTTTTTGCAAGAACATCTCCTCAGCAGAAGCTCATCATCGTGGAGGGCTGTCAGAGACAGGTATATATATATACTGGCACATACATTAAACTGCTGTTATTTATTCATAACTCACTAATATTTGTCAACCTAGGGTGCCATTGTGGCTGTGACTGGTGATGGAGTGAACGATTCACCTGCTCTGAAGAAGGCAGACATTGGTGTAGCTATGGGCATCTCTGGCTCAGACGTCTCTAAGCAGGCTGCAGACATGATCCTGCTTGATGACAACTTTGCTTCTATCGTTACTGGAGTTGAGGAAGGTGAGGCAGAGAGATATTTAACATAAAAATGAAAGTAAACCATCTGTTTAATAAGATTGTGAATTCCCAAGGAAATCAATAACTTATCCATTATAATTTTTCTTTACAACATTAAACGCAATGGAGGTTTTTCGATTCTGTAATGCAATTTTTGCACCCAGTTCATGATATAGATTGCTATCAAACACACACAAATATATGTGTGTGTGCAATGTGTTTGTTACCTTATATTTATTTAAAAAGAGAGAATTAAATATAATTGAATTAACCAAAAAAGCATATTTCTAGATCAGGGATGGGCAAGAAGTGCCACAGTCCTGGAAAGTTTCACCTGAACACTACTGATTCCGCTAGTTAATCTCCCATTGCTCTAATTGACTCTACTGCTATGTCTTTTAAAAAAGGGTTAGAGAAAAAAACAGCATGAACTACTGGCCTCCAGCGGTTATAAACCTGTTGTTCATGTAAATAATCCACAGTCACTTTTGGTCACATTTAAAGTACTTGCTGTTCTGTGTTGATGTTTTAGGAGCAATTTTTAAAAAATGCTAATCTATCAGTTCCATCAGAACCAAATTAGCTTGCAGTCAATTAGGAGAAGGAATCATAATAGAGTGAGATGTTATTGATATACGGCAGGGTTCCCCAAACCCAGTCCTGGAGGGCCAGAGCCCTGCACATTTTAGTTGCAAAGCTTGCTTTAGTATGCATATTACTCTAGACAATCAGAGATGACCATAATAAGTGCAACATGTGTGTTCCATGATGAATGAATAAAAAGGATTGGTTTTGGAGTTCCCTGATCTAGGGAACAGTTTTAGTGATTTAAAATAAAAATAAAAACTGATAAATTGCCTCTCATAACTTTAATGTATAAACATAAATATGAGAATTACATTTCAGAAAAACTCAATTGAAATAAAATTGATTCAATTAAAGGTAAACATATGATAAGTACATATTAATCATCGGCTTATTTTATTATTTTTTTTATCAGCCATTTGAGTTCTCCAAACAGTCTAACATGGTGAGCAAATTTATAATAAAAAAAGCATAATGTAATACTGAGAGTTAGTTGTTAAACACAATACAATGAGACTTTAGAGTTAACTGCTGTGATTGGCTAATAATCTAGCTTGACTCTTCCCCACCTCATTTGCAAATCCTTCCATGCATCTCTTCCTTCAACCTGTTAATTCTGATCATTTATTCAACAAATGTTCCAAATTCAGTGGTGGTGCATCATAAGCATTTTTTTCAAGCCAGTTAATGCTAAAAGGATGCTGTTTTTTACTAGTTTTTCTTTTCTTTATTCTTCCCTCAGGTCGTCTGATCTTTGATAACCTGAAGAAGTCCATCGCTTACACCCTGACCAGCAACATCCCAGAGATCACCCCTTTCCTGTTTTTTATCCTCGTCAACATTCCTCTTCCTCTAGGGACCATCACCATCCTCTGCATTGACCTAGGCACTGACATGGTGAGAGACAAACTATGCCATGACGTCAAAGATTAATTAAATGCTAACTACATTTAAATTACGTTATTGAATGTTGAAATTATATCATCCATAAATGTTACAAAAGTTATAATTAGTAATATGGTCCTCTTTCCTTCTTTGTTTTGTCACTCAATGCTTGAGTTTTTAGGTCCCTGCAATCTCATTGGCTTATGAAGCAGCTGAGAGTGACATCATGAAGAGGCAGCCTCGTAACCCTCACCGGGACAAGCTGGTGAACGAGCGTCTCATCAGCATTGCTTACGGACAGATTGGTGAGTGAACTGAATTTGAGAGAACGCATGCTCCGCTGACTCCACGAATAGAAGGAATGTGATGCTTTCTGTGCAGGTATGATTCAGGCACTTGGAGGTTTTTTCAGTTATTTCGTCATTCTGGCCGAAAACGGCTGGCTGCCTTCGTTGCTGGTGGGCATCCGGCTTAACTGGGACGATCGCTCAACCAATGACCTGGAGGACAGCTACGGACAGCAATGGGTAAAGATGTAACAGAAAAAGGCTTTAATGCTTGGTAAAATATTGCTGAGCTGTACTCCTTACAGTTGATACATACTGGGACGATTTCTTCGTTCACTTGTTTCACTATTAGTTTAAAGAAAAAAAAAAACATTTCAAATAATATCTGGTGTGAAAGCCAAAAAAACAATTTTTTTAATCCAATGAATGGCATCAAACAAATCCTATTGGTCTTCAAGGAAACACAACTTTACATATAGCTGCAAGCAGCGATTTAGAGCTTGCAGCACACCAGTCTGAAACAGCATCCTGGCATCTTGTACATTTCTCATTTGAGACATATTCAACTCTAATTTGTGTGGTCACAATCTAGATTCTGTATTTTGTGAGGTTTATTCCAATATTTGTTGACGTTTGAAAGTCCCTATGAATCAGTCTGGATAGCGCCCACCTCTAAACTCTGCAAGGCAATTCATTTCTTCAGAACAATTTAAATTTTTATTTAACCCCTACCTTCAGCCCTTTACCAAGTTTATAAATTTGCTGTTTGATCCTTCTTTGGGATCTTGGGTGCAGGGACAACAATTGTGTTTGCGATACTGGGCAATTCTATAGAAGCAAACTTGTTTCATTAATTTAAAGCTAAATTATTTTGAACAAAAATTTTCAGGTTGTTCAGAATATAAAACGTTAAAGTTTAGCTGCCAGAATATACTAGCTCTTAACTCAAACATCATCTTGTGCCTAACAAGGCACCATGATCCAATCTTTGATGAACTAAGTTTTCTAGTATTATTAGTAGTAGTATGCTAATACATGTTTGGGAAAAGAATTTCCTTGAATAAAACAAGGGTAATTATAGTATGGCAGAATTTGTCAAATATAATATTTACTTGATTCAATTTGACTAACATAGACATAGAAAGTGTACTGTGAATGATTTCACTTTAAATAACAAATTACAGATTCATTATTTAAAATAAAATTACACTTTTATCTAGGTTTTCATCTGTGAACCAGTGGATTTATGCAAAAAGTCTTCTGTAATGAACAGAGGTTTGAAAGAAGGTTTATAAAGTTGGTCATTAAACCTATGAATTTCTCTTCCCTTTCTGTCAGACGTACGAGCAGAGGAAGATCGTCGAGTTCACCTGTCACACTGCGTTCTTCGTCAGTATCGTGGTCGTACAGTGGGCTGATGTGATCATCTGCAAGACGCGACGAAACTCCGTCTTCCAACAGGGCATGAAGTCAGTGCTTTACAGCAAGCTTATTCACATTCACATTTGAGTGTGGATTGAATTAGCATTTCTTTTTTTGCTAGCATGACTAGTATCAGTAGTATTTTGTTAGCGTTATTGTACCAAGCTTTGATAACTTAATGTTGTAATCTTTCAAAAAAAATGAAAGTTTCAGATTATAAACAGCTGTATAGGTATAGCAGCTATTCTAACAATGCCTTTGCTTGTTTCTCATAAGGAATAAGATCTTGATCTTTGGGTTGTTTGAGGAGACAGCTCTCGCCGCCTTCCTATCTTACTGCCCGGGCATGGACGTGGCCCTCAGGATGTACCCTCTCAAGTGAGTCAAACACAATGCATGTATTTAACATCGGTATTTATCATCAGTTTCTTTACAGAAACATAACCTTACATTCCCTCTCATTGATTCATTTCAGGCCCAGCTGGTGGTTCTGCGCATTCCCTTACAGCTTCTTAATTTTTGTCTATGATGAAATCAGGAAACTAATCCTGCGTCGGAACCCAGGAGGTACACTCACACACGTTCACAAAACTTACATGATACTCGGTGTGGATCTCCATATTGTTAAAAAGAGTCACTTTTTCCTACTTTATCAATTAGAGTATTTTCTTTTTTTGTCAATAAAATGTATCAGACGCTTTTAAAAGTGCCATCATTGTTATTATTGCCACAGAGGAACAATAGGATTTTTTGTTGATTGAATTTCCAGTGAATTTATAGGGTGTTAGGCATCAGACATTCAAAACATAAAATCTCTCCATGATTGAGGAGGAGTGATATTATTTTTTATTTTTATGTTTATTGTAATTTAAAGTAGTTTTTTAAACAATGTTTTCTTTTGCTACAATCTTTAAAGATTATTGGGCACCTCTTGAATAAATGTTAGTCATTTAAGTGAATAATACTTAAGTGAAGTCAGATCGGCCCCGTTTAAGGTTCAGGTTCTGTAATTTATGATTCCTTGCCTGGTTAAAACCAGTATCTCCCACAACAATTTTATTTTTTTTTAAACATATATTTATGGAACTGAGCCATTAAGCTGCTTTTCTCCGTATGATATTTACTGGGCCAATCAGTAAACAGTGGTAGTGGTTGTGAGAGAAGATGCCACTATGCTTTATGTTGGTTTATGTTTGTAGTTAGACTGGTGGTGGATACAGGAAGTAGAAGAGACGGAAGTGTACAAGGCTATTCAGTCTATTTTTAAGAGCTACAAATTAAAATAAGAGCAATCTTTGCAAACATATCCTGGTTCTACTCTTCACTCGGCTTGGTAAAAGTTTAATTCATCAACCGGTAGTTGAAAATGTGGTGGCTAGACAACGAGATGGCAATGTTAGGCCCATTGTTGGGGTTGTTTTCTGTTTTTTTTTCACTAATGTATGACCAAATAAAGTAGGCTGAGAAAAGAGGAGTTCAATATGAGTTCAGGAGTTCAGCACGGACAATGAGGTATTAATTAAGTTATTTTGGACGGTCACTTCATCTTGTTGTTCGGGAGCTCAGAGTCTTGGCTGCAGAATCCCAAATGGAGACGAATGCTAGGCTTGTCTAAGTATGTAATCTTTGTCGATGAGGTGCACGTTGCATATACATAGCAAGTGAGATATAAAACAACAAAAGTGAGGATTAATGATCAATGCTGTAGGACACAGCCCACAGATTGACCTCCTCTAGGACCCTCCCTACCTGACTTACCTGAAAGCAAGATGTGTGTGTGGCGCCATGAAGGCAAGGATTGCAAGGAATCCATATTAACAAACACATTCACGTTTTTTAACCAACAATTGTAGTGTGAGAGTATTTTATTGCATTATCACATCATGTATCTTGTTAAGTTAACAGACTGAATGAAAGAGAAACAAATTAATGAGTTTTTCACCAACGCCATCATAGCAGTGTTTGTTGTTAAAATGACTGAATAAATGGCCTGAAACATGGTACCAGTTAAAATTAATGTTCTAATACTGTAGGCCAGTTATGTTCATTTAACGATATCACGTTAACTCTCCAACACTCAAAACTCAAGCTCTCTCGTGACTTCAGAGTAGAACCCTACAGTGAAGTTACCTCTCTCCAAACTCTCTGACTGGTCGAGAATCTGGAGCGCAAATTCAGCCAAAAACCTTGTTATTATTCCAAGGTGCAAAGATCTTCAACTCTAAAATACTTTCTGTTTTGTGACACGCTATCCTAACTTCAAGAGAAGTTACTTTGCATGAGACAACGTCACAAGCTTTAACCAAAGCACAGCTTCCCCTCTTGCAACCCAGCCTTCGCTTTGATTTTGTTCTCAGACACCAATCCACGCTTCACTCTGTAAACTCTGGAAACATCTTTGTGACTTTTACAGAAGTAATGTGCTCTGGATAATCTTCAGTATGGTTCTCCCAACCCCTCTTTATTTTCCTCTACAGCCCGGCATCTCTCAAGTCTACCTCTGGATCAGGAAAGCTTTTCTCATTCAGTTTAATGAGAATGAAACAGTTAAACGATTTTTGATCTTGATCATTACTGAAGGCTGTTTTAGGACTTTTGGTGGACAGAAGCCACAAAGGGCTTAAAGTAACCTGAATTATTCTAAATGGTCACTGGTGGTGATTTCATTAGTTAATCCTTCTGATCGGTACAATGGAAGCTTTAGTATCATTTTGCTCCCCACTTTGTTGATGTTAACAGTCGTTTATTCAGTCGTTACACTTTGGCCCATTTCCAGGAAGAAAGCGAAACTAAAAGGCTCAGTTACAAACCCTCTATATGAAATTATATGTGGGAGGGGCTGGTTTTAACCAGGTATTCTTTGTGTGTTCATCGTTGATTTTATTGTCTCCCTCCAATCACACTCTTATGGTCTCATAACAGTTGGTTCAGTATTAGTTGAGATCCCTATATTCAGTCACTTTTTTATTTTCACCCCTTCTGAATGAGTCTATAAAACTACATTTCTATCATCTTGATCGATCGTTGAGCTCTATCTTTGTAAGTTTATAATTATTTGAATGCATTGAGTGAAAATAACCTAGCACACTTCTGGTTTTAGAATCCAAATGTTTGATGAATCAATACCAACTTGAATTGTGAAAATATGTAATTACTGACTGTGTGACTCATAAACAAATCATTCTTTGAATGTGCTTGTTTTCTCTAACAAGGATTATATTTTAATAAGCTAAACTTTTTCCCTCTTTCTCTTTGTTTCTCTTCAGGTTGGGTTGAAAAGGAAACATACTACTGAGTTGTCAATAACTTCCCTCACTCTCTCCCCTTTATATCTTCCTCTCTGTCTTTTTCTCTAAACACTTTCCACCCATTCTTTCCAGGAGCTATAAAAAACTGCCATATTATAAAAACTCATGTCCTTCCCTTTATGGGGTTAAAATATAAACATGGGCCAACAGAGGAAGATAAAACTTTCTCATTTTACAATTATTGTATTTTAGTTTTGTTTCTTCCTAAAGACTCCAGCTGAATCTGCCAGTTTTCCAAGGTTTACCAACATCTTTTAACTCACTGTTAGCATTAGCAAAAAAAAATTGATTTGTATAATGGAAGTCGGCCTCGGATACTAAACACTGCCAAGCTAGATTAGTACAAATCCCTCTCTGGCATTCCAAAAACTTCATTTTTGCCCAGTCAGTCGCCCTCTGCTGGGAACAAAGATAGGAGAATACTATCTGCTCATTGCTTTCCTTTTTATTGTGATTAATCTGAACAGAGAGCTACAGCCATCTCAAAGCACACTGCCACCCTCTCTCATTGACTCTCACAAGCTCTCTTGCTCCTTCTTCTTCTAATCCTTTCTATCCCTCTTCCTTTCCTCTTTCTCCTGCACTGCTCTACTTCCCTCTGTCCGTCCGTCCCCGTCTGTTTGTCTGTTTGTGAACGATGTGACAAAGCCTCCCACCTCTTTCCTGCCCCGTTTCCCTCTTCACCTGTTAAAAAAAGAAAAAGAAGAGAAAATACAGTCTTTCTGTGTACTAGGAAACCGAGATTTCTCTCTGATTTCATTGTTTAATTAAGTGCAAAATTAAAACAGAATAAAAGCAATGTACCAATATGTGAAACAACAGCAAAAAATGAAATAAAAAAGAAGGATCTCTCTTTTCTCAGTTTTCTGAGTCTGGTTTTTGGGATGGATTGTGAATGGTAGAAATGTTTTAAGTGAATTACTTCTGATCATAAAGACAAGTTTGAAATCGGTGGGGTAATTCTGTACCACTGTATATGGAAGCACATTTCTGCATGGACCATTTTCATTTTTGTAGGAAAAGACCATTTTGGCGCACAACACAATATGTTGTGTATGTGTATGCTTTTTTCACTGCATTCCATAAAGCACTGTGATATTCAACAGGGTTTAAACTGTTGACAAATTGTTAATTCATGCATATGATTGTCTTTCAACAAGACTCATTGGGAAATTGTTAAAGCAGGTTGTGTAATATTAGCCTATCTTTATCATTATGTTGTTTTTAGATCACAAGATCTCCATGGCTTCATAATCTACAGAATTTTGATTTGTGTCTAGTAATGAATACTTTTGTTATTTTTAGATCACAAAGTCTCCATGGCTTCGTAATCTACAGAATTTCTATTTGTGTCTGTGTAATCTGTGTAATGAATACACAGAACCGCAAGATATGGTTACTAATCATTTTGACTTTTGATACTTAGATACGGCAACACTTAAAATCCCTCACAAGATCTCTTTGAGGCTCAAACCAGCAACCTTGCTGTGAGACAACCCTGCTAACCACTGCGCCAAAGTGATCCCCTGCACAAACACATTATACTAGTGCCCCAAAGTAATGACTCTTCCTAATTGTAACGTGCTTGTTGATTTTCTTCTAACGGTAACAAATGGTGCTTCCACTGCATCTCAAATCAAGATGATATCTGACTTAGCTTTAGTCACAAATTTTACCTCCCTAAATATTAGCCAGCATGTTTGATGTTTGAAGTGGTTCTTGCTGTCTGATTACAGGCAAATGTTTAACAGAGGTGGGCTCCACACTAAGCCCTGCTTATATCTATTGTTTTTTCACTGCTTCATATGCAGTATACAATTTATATATATATATATATATATATATATATATATATATATATATATATATATATATATATATGTATATATATATACAATATGCAGCTCAAAGTTGCTGATGCACTAATGTTTTGCTCACTTTATATCTGGCACGAACAGAACTAATTTTGGATGAGAACTCAAAGACATCGTAATTACCTTTTTTCCACCCATTGAAATGAAAGAACCTGAGATGAGCCAAAAGGAAACTATATAGTCTTCGGGGTTTTTGGTTTGGAGTTATATATTTTTCTTACAAGTGCTTGTGTGGGTGCTTATGTGGATTTTTTTTTTAAATATGAGGTGCCTTCACACTTGAGTTTTAAAAATCTCAAGAGAAGGGGCTTGGTCAGCTATAAGTCAATGCCAGATTTATGTCACTAACCAGATCTGGGCTACTTTCATGTCAAATATCTACCTATTATGGACATACATACATAAAACTATTCCTTTATGGTGTAAAAGACACCTAAACTTAAAAAAAACTAGATACCAATTTCTTTACAGACTTTACATGCTACAACAATGGATTGTTACTGTAATTTACATTTTTTGATCCCATTTATTAACAAATAAAATAAAAGTAAAAATTACCTAACCAAACTTTTACTGTTTGCCAATTTAACTAAGTTTAAATGAAATAGTTTTTGCATTGCTTGAGCACACACATCCCAAAAATGTGGTGTAATGTTTAAAATGTAAACCAAATTCAGTAATTAACCAAATGATCCAAGAAAAACAGAAATAATTTAATTCAAAATTTAAGTTTTATTTTTTTTGTCAACAATGAAACTTAAACTTTACTTAAACAGGGAAACTGCAAAAAAGACGTATCTTTTAAATGAGTTCCATGATGCAAACATTTCACATTAATATATTTTGTTGATCTCACCAAGTATAAAAGGCTGATATTAGCTTGATTGGGACACACATTGTACATTCATATTACTTAAATCCATGTTAGCCCATCAGCTCGCAACTTAAAAAGCTTTGGCACTAGTTGCTGTCACGGCTCTGATACGCTACACAACTGGCAATGCAGCGCACCTAACATTAGGTTATACCAGATACATTTAAATTTTTTGATGCGGATCTAACAGAATTATGGATTTTTCCGGTTTGAATGCGGATCCGACACTGTCAGCTGGTGGATGGGTTACTATGTCTGCTAAATGTTTTATTGCCATTTCAGGAGTACATCTCGGAGGTAATTGGAGAATGAATATACATTGAAACATTTCTTTTACTTTGCTGCTGTAATGCCCACAATCGCAAACAACACGAAACCATGAATAACGGGGAACAGGAGAGCTCAAGTAAGCTACGTTTCTTTTTGACCAATATGTGAGCTCCACTATTGACCAATCAGCGAAGGAAATGAGGTCTTGTAAAGTCTTTCTTCAATCAGTTTGCCTCATGGAACTCAATCTCAACCGTTACTGCTGGTGATGATTATAGATTGTGGTTGAAAACCCCTCGAAGCCGAACTGTTACACCATTTCGGTAGAAATGTAGATAGTGATTTATGCTGTGTTTGATCAAGTTGAAATTCATTTCTATTATTAATTCAATTATTGCATTTCGAAAACAGTGTGTACAATTAATCGTGTTTGTTACAGAACAAACGTGCCCTGTCAAATCTTAGAAATCAATATATCCTGTGAGTAAAAAGATTTGCCCATCGCTGGTCTGGATGTTCTTTCTTGCAAATCAACTTGTTCATAACTGGCCGTGGTGGGGGTGTTGCCACAATATATAGAAATACCTTAAACGCAACCAAAAGGTCAGAACATAAATTTAAATGCTTTGAAGTACTTGTTCTCCATATTACACCAGCAGTATCAAAACAAAGATATACATTCTCTGTAACATTAGCTGTTGTCTACAGGCCACCGAAACACAATTCTAGCTTTCTTCAAGAATTTGCTGATTTTTTCGCACATCTTTTGGTCCTATGTCATGTCATTGACCTAAGTGAAATTGTTATATCGCCTTAAAGTGAGGACATCTCAGACCACTATCTTGTATCTTGTGCTATGCAGACTGTAAGCATTAGCAATAGCTTTCAACGCTACCAACTTGGGAGAAATTAAATCAAAATACTAAGGAAGCATTTATAAGAAACTTACCAGATATTACTCTCCTTTCTAGTGAACCTGCCAATGAAAATGAACTTGAAATAATCACCTACAGTATGAATAATATTCTTGCTAGCACCCTAGACACTGTAGCCCCACTTAAATTAAAACAAGTCAGAGATAGACAGGGCACCCTGTGGTCTGATGACAATACAAAGGTGCTAAAAAGACAAACTAGAAACTATGAGCGTAATTGGAAAAAATCTAGACTGGAAGTATTTAAAATTGCCTGGAAAGAGAGCATTCTAAATATAGACTAGCATTAAAATCAGCAAGAGCTAAATACTATCACAAATTAATAGAAACAAATCAAAATAACCCACGAGTTTTAATTGAAACAATGGCTAATCTACTAAACAGTCAAACATCGACAGATTCAAATGCAGCTATAAAATTTAGCAGCAATGATTTTCTGAATTATTTCTCATTTTAAGCCACAGAGCATTTAGTGATGAATATATAGACTTCAAGAATTAAATTGTATTAGTTCATTTGTAACTTTTCATTCAATAGAACGATGTTAAGTTGAAATATTCTTGTATAGGTTACCCCAGTTCTCTGTCCCCTGCATAAGACTTTAAATGGGCATTATTTAATTTGGCACATACCAAGTTCTAATTAAATGGTCATAGCTTATAGATGAAGACTGCTGATAATATTATTTATAAGTTCTTAATTGAGGGCGTGTAAATGCTCTCCCTCAATTGGGTATTAATATTACAAATTCTATTTTATTGCTTAAAAGACTAAACAACAGAAAAAAAGTGTAAAATGCACTTGTAAAAATGCAGCAGCCTCTGTTTGAAAAAAATAATTGTGTCCACTATTCTATATAATAAGACCAAAACCAGAATAACACTATTCTGGTTTTGGTCTCAGTCTTGACTTGGTCTCAACCAGTCATTGTCTTGGTCTCGGCTTAGCATGCCTTGGTTTTGGTCTTGTTTTGGTCAAGATGCTCTTCTGTCTCGGGTGAGTCTCGGTCAAGGCAGTCTTGACTACAAGACTACAATGTACCCAGAACCAGAAATGGAGAAGATTAGTTAGTCTGAGTTCAGATCTCAATCTGAAGATACAATATAAAGAAAAGAGTAGATTTTACATTTGCTCGTGAACTGATTCTTCGGGATCAGATCATAATTCACTGCACGATTGAGAAGGTAAAATATGAACGTTAATGAAGGCAAAAGTAAAAAAGCAAGTTTATTTACCCAGATTCTCATATTTAACATTGTTTGAGTCTTTGCCACAGCAGTTTTCAAGTAGATTTTTTTACTGATGAAAGAAAATGAAAGAAGCTTGTTTAATGTACAAAGAAACTTTATTTTCTAGAAGATATGGGCTTCCATGTGTATTTGAGTTTCTTTTTAGTTCAAGATTCACATATTCTATTTTCTGTGCATTTCAGTCTGTTAATTATGATAAAATGATCTCAAGTGTTTCCTCCATTACGCAAGAAGAGGGAGAGCATTCCCTCTTAAATTGCTCTTGAAGATTCTTAATGGATTTACAGACATTAATTCCCTTCTCTCTTTCATTTTACGACTTCACCGCACCGACATTTATAGAGGTGACTCTCTAAAAATAATATTGAAAGCATAATCATATTAAACCTCCCACCTGAAATGACTATTTTAGCAACACCCCAAGTCGTTCTTCAATAACACTCCAGGCAGTCGTAAATGAATTCCTGAATATAGGCAAATAAATAAAAACAAATAGCTTTTCTCCCAGCATACAGTATAACCTAGAGCTGTGGGTCACCTCATTTAAGGGAGTCTGCTCTCACAAATACCAACACCAAGGGCCTGTAACAGTCTATACATTTACACAGATCTGTTATACACACACACACACACACGCACACACACCAGGTTTGGGCTTTATAAGAAAGAGAAAGGAGGAGACGGGCTGCAGTAAAGTCTTTGATGAATTCCCTGGCTACATTCAGCTGCTGTTTCATTTTGATGATGAAGAGGCCTTGCAAAAACACACACACACCAAACCACACCTCTAAAAACAGAATTACAAACATGCCTTGAAGCCAACTCTCCAAAATAACAGAAATATGTCTGCTCATTATGAAGCACACACACACACTCTCTCTCCCCTTGTCAGCTGTCCTGCCTGCTTTAATCTTCCTGCTCAATCTCTCTCTCCCTCTCTCTCGCTCCACTGTTCTGTGTGATAGAATATCGATCGCTCGCCTCGTCTCAGCACAAAGGGGGAAGGGAGGGGGCAATGGTCAGATGTGCTCCAAGGTTGTCTCCTTGGCAACTGCTGGATGGGTCGCCAGGGTCAGCGGGAGGGGGCGGGGTCAGCAGGAGGGGGTGGGGTCACCAGGCTGATCAATGTTAATGTTTGGAGATGAAGAGTAATTGTTTTAAGGTGTTTAGGTCTGGCCATGTTTGGATTATTTATGTTGTGTGCAGGTGTTGAGGCTTCCTTCACATAGAAAAAAATGCTGAAATTACTTTTGTTCAGTGTAAATTGACGTAGCAGGATTTTGCTAACAAAGGACATCATGGCATAAATAGAGGTTCAAAATGTTTAATCTTGTCCTGTTCCTATGTCCCACACGCAACTCAGGGAAGTGATATATATATATATATATATATATATATATATATGTATATATATATATATATATATATATATATATATATATATATATATGTATGTATATAAATTTTTTAGGCATGCTCTAGAAACTGATTTTGAAATATTTTTCTCTCTTAAGAGTAGACTGTAAAAAGACTGCAAATTTAGTTACTGATTACTCTACCAATATTTCTGGTTTTAGATGTTTGTGTTATAGTGGACATTCAGAGTAACAAGTATTTGTGGTTTTCATGTAGGGTTAAAATGCCTCAAAGATTTGGAGCACGGTTTCAAAGAAACCTACAAAAGAATTTTGATACTAGAGAAATTAAAGGTGATCCTTGTTTTCATGATGAGGTTGAGATGGGGTGTTTCTGTGTATTGTGATTCAGTTATCTGTAAACTTTTCATGAAAAGTTGTTCTCACGATGCAATGACTGTTGTGGTAGATGCTACGCTAATACACAAATGAGTCACAAAATACAAAAAGTAACAAGGTTTAGTACATTTTTAGATTAAAATTTTTATGGATTTGATTTATGGATAAGTCAAACCTATATTCCAAGTACAGAATTTCTTGATGTATAATTTAAAATGTTTATACAATTATGAAATAAGCTTTAAAGATAAATAAAAACTTGTTTAGCTTTTATAGACATAACAATGAAAATATTCCTTCACCCATCATACCCCACTCACCAACACCTGAGGGCCCTACTCCCAGCTAACAAGTGTGCTGCAATTTCAGGTGCTTTGTTTACAAGTAGCTGAATGTTTGTCAATCTCTAAAATCTAAACAAAAAATTACCAAGAAGTTAACTTTTCAACTGGAGTTTTCCAACTGTAAAGGACTCTACTAAGATTGTACTTAGACTCTGTTAGTGAGCAATTTAACACATGCATCAAAGTATATAGCAGATTACAGTCAATAAAGTTACATTACAGAAAGATAAAAAACATTTCCTGTGTGGTGTGGAGCGGCTTATTTTAAGTATTTCAAAATGCTTTTCTCTTACATTGCATCTAGTTATTTGGAGGGGTTCTTAGTATAACTATACTGTAAACTAAAAACAATAAATGGTATTATTCGCATTATTGTTATGCATTCTTACTGTCCAATCTAAACAAATTAGAGTCTTAACATGACAATATTAAACTTTCTGAAATATATATATATATATATATATATATATATATATATATATATATATATATATATATATATATATATTGTGTGTATATATATATATATCTCGTTGTGCCTCTCTAGATATCTCTCTCTCATTCATATCTCTACTCATATCTCTCTCCTCTATCTCTACTCTATCTCTCTCTCTCTCGTCTCTCTTCTTCTCTCTCTCTTCTCTGCTCTCTCTCTCTCGTCTCTGGCTTCTGTCTCTAGCCCTTATGTCAGGTACCAGGCACGTTTTTTAAACATGGAAGTCCAAAGAATGCATGGCTAAATGGTATTTTGTAATGAGTATACAATAAAACAAGGGTTTTCGCGTGTCATATTTTACAGTAAAATAACTGTTTGCTGTCAGAATGTTTAGATTTGTGGCTTTGATCTATTCATGTGTAAAGATATGTTGTTATGACCACTTTAATGTCACATTTGACATTTTTTTTTATAAAATACTTAAATATAATCCAGTATGCAAAACAGGTAAGTGAACTGAATGGTCATTTGTCAAGAAATACGTAAATGACCTGTTTCAGAATCTGTGAATCAAGCGTCACGGTGGCGCAGTGGGTAGCACAGTCGTCTCCCAGCAAAAAGGTCGCTAGTTCAAGTTCAAGCTGGGTCGGTTGGCATTTCTGTGTGGAGTTTGCATGTTCTCCACTGTGATCGCGTGGCTTTTCTCCGTGTGCTCTGGTTTCCCCACAAGTCCAAAGACATGCGGTATAAGTGAATTGAGTAAGAATTATTGTCCATAGTGTGAATGTGTGTGTGAATGAGTGTGTGTGAATGTTTCCCAGCGATGGGTTGCGGCTGGGCATCTGTCGCATAAAACATGTGCCAGAGGAGTTGGTGGTTCATTCCGCTGTGGCGACCCCGACAGGGAAGAAAGCCGACATGAAAATGGATGGATGGATGGAACTGTGATTTTTTAATGATTGGTATATTAGCAGCATTAGTTCAATTCCCGTTCTTAATAAAACTTTAAATGTAAACACATTTTAGCCTTAGGTAAAGTCTTCAAAATACTTGGTATTTCTGGTACTAGAAATTATACTTCAGTATTTCTGTATCATGTACAAGTTATTTTAAATTATAGTTTATTCATAATGAAAGATTTAACACTAATGACATGGACACTTTTGTAGTTAATGTAGTGTGAAATGTTTATATTTAAGTTTGCTCTGGCTATTCATTGTGTATGCACTCATGCAGAGCTTGATTTACGCCGCTAGATGGTGACCAAGCTCCCCGAATCAGCGGCTTCCATGCTGAACTTGACATTCAGCGCAGGATGAAGAGGGTTCGAAAAGATTTGAATCAAGTCCACATGGTGTCTTGTATCAGGTGATTCTAGGCATGAGTATCCTAAACCATTCTATCGATAATCACACACAAAAAAACTGTAAAAGACTGACTTGTTTGTTTTATTCCCGCTTATGTCGAATTTAACTAAATTAAAATCGAGGTAAATAACTCCAGCTGCTAATATACAAGTGCCTTCAAATCAGGTGTTTGATTTTTCACTAAATGGTTGCATTTTTTATCAGAGATTTTGCATCATTTTATCAATTTATATTTATTTTAAATTAGTTCTTGCGTTCAACTCCGTGTTTTGTGTTTGTGTAAACGCTAGCTTGTTTTAGCTGGACAGAACGCGACTAACGTTTGCTAAGGTTACAATTACAAGTAAGTAACATTAGGACTATATAAAACAACATTCAAAAGCTTATTTAATGTATCAAACTTGGTCTTGTCACAGCTTTCACACCTTATTTTTCTGTATTGGAGCAGTACAGTTCAGGGATTTTATAATAATAGTTTACTTAAATCGGAACTGATATCAAATAAGCATTTAAAATGATTGTTGTATAACATGATTTAGAGTGCATATGAATGTTCTTCTGGCTGAAAAGTGTATTTTAAAAAAGTTTTGTGAACACTCTTGCCATATTTGAAATGCTAAACTCGAGACTCTTCATTAAACAGCTTTAAATGTATGCAAGCACCACAGCTGCTAGTTCAATTTTTTAACAAACTAACAGATTTTATAAAGGTACAATTTCAAAAGGGACCATTTCAAACATCTGTATTCTGTATCTGGTCACTGTTTGGATTTTTTTGAAAGATGAACCCTGTATCAAAAAAAGTGTGGAAAATTCTAGGTTGGACAAGCAGGGGCTCTTGGTGGTGAAGGGATTTGAGAAAGCACAAGTAGCTGATCGCACTGACCAGACCGAGGTGTACCAGTCTGATGAAGGATTTTAGGTAATGGTTCTACAGGCCATTGCCAGCCCTGGAGGCTTGGACACTGTCTTGGGTTTAATTCCTGCAGTTACAGAGAGCAGAGCACAGGCGGAAAATGAGAGAATTTCCAGAGGTTAGAAACAAGTCGAGCGGCAGCATTTTGGATTCACTCTAAGAACCTTAGAGCAGATGCTGGTGGATCAGGATGACCTGAGGTGAAGTGATTCAGAGGATGATTACAGTGCTTTCAGTTCCTTTATTTAGGTCTTTGAACAATACAAAAAAAATGAATATAATTGGCAGTTAACCTGTAAAGACAACCATGCAGCAAAACTACATTTTTTTTGTTGTGTTCAACTTAGTGGTTTAGTGATTTTTTTATTATGCAAATGAGTTTTAGTGTGTTTATGTTTTAAAACATGAGGTTTGATGTCTCTCCTATGCAGTACATTACAATTTGAAGATGGAATATACTTAATGTGGTGTTAGTTTATTTGTTTATAATAAAAAAACCTCGAAACACATACTTTTATAAATACATTAATTTAAAGTTAAGGTTAAAATGTATAGCTGGTTTAGTTTTAAAGTGTGCCTGCGTATGTGTGTTTGTGTGCGTGCGTGCGTGTGTATGTATGTGTGTGTGCATATGACCATAAGCACTAGAAAAATTATGATTTTCTATTTTTTGGTAAAAGGTAAATTATTAATTAATCATCATGTTTTTGGTTTCAAATATGTATGATATTTACATGGTAAAGTCAAGACAAGCTCATAAATAGGTTGTAATATTTGACACAAACTCTGAATTGTCATGATTTTAAGAAATACTAAAACCTGTAGAAATAAAAGGTACCTCTGAAATTAGTTTCAATGAAAAATGTGTTGATTTGATGCATGTAGGACCTCAAAGATCATCAATGAAGGCTCAAATGTGCCAATGTCCAGAGTCGCCGCATCCTCGGGAACTCTTAGGCTCCCTCACAAATGTTCTCCTCTTCCTCATCAGCATCCTCTCGGTCGTCATGGAAACACTTAAGATGCTGGCTACAACAAGAGAAAGTGAGAGATGGAGGCTAAGAGAGAAATAGTGTCTGAAGGTCACTCACAGATTAAAGGTGGGTGATGACAACTGCTTCCAGTTGGTTCCTCAGCCCTTCATATTCCATGCAAACTCCTAAATATTTAGCTGTAGGTTGTTGGGTACCTCAGGCCATTGATCTTCCACTTTCCTGATCTCTGTCTTTCTTTCTACCTCACTCTTTCTCCATGAAAGAGCCAGATGGGGTGAGCGTTTTTATTCTCGGAGGCCCTCCTGCACGTGCCTCCTATTCAGAGCCTTAAAGCGTTTAATTCATGAGGGGTTTGATTCTACAGAGAAGGGGACTCCATCCCTCCCTCCACACGGGTTCTTTTGCCTCTCTCTTTTTCTCTGATCCACTCTTACACCATCCTATTTCTTCCTCTGTGCACCTCACTTTCCCCCTTCGGCTCCTGCATTCACTCTTTCCTCTTTTGGTTTCTTCCATCCTGCCTGCGTGGAAACTAGTAATACAAATGGCGAAAGTTTAAAATTAATCAGATTGAAAGCTATACGAACAGTCTTTTTGGTTTCATATGGATGCACAGAGGTGCAAGGATGACCCTCCGCTCTGTGATAATTACACCTTGAGTTAGTGACCATTATCCTGTCAGGTGGTGCTTTGATAAAGCTGCGATAAACCATTCTCCTGTCCTCCCTTTGCTCTCTCACTGTCTTTCTCTGCTCTTAAATTTCAGACCAAATTCGCTCGAGCTTTTTACATTTGAAAAGCAAAACTGAATATTTTTTAGACCATATTTATTTAAAGTCAATTAATTTATTTGTTTTCTAGCTGAAATAAAGCAAAATATTATAACATCTGTACATGTATTTATTAGTGTGCTATGCTCATGTTAGCGAACAAATTTAAAATGGAGAATTTTTTTAGCTGATTATATTAGTGTAATGCAATATCTTGAGAATCAGTTGAATAAACCCTACAGTAAAAAGTCTGGCAGTGAAGTTGGTTACCGTTATTGTACAGATAATGCCTTTGCCATTTTGTTGGTATAGGATTAAAAAAACTTGTTTTGCTGGTGAATTATATGTTATATTCAATTTTAAGAATTTTACATTTGACATTGTTTAAAAACAGTACAACTTCTTATAAAAAAAAAAGATGAAGTAGAAAATGTTATGAAGTAGAATTACAGATTGTAACTGTAATTTTACCCTACATATTTTCAAGTTCATAATTACAGTATTTTACCAGTAATTTAGCTTCTAAGTTATGACATATCAGCTGTGTGTCATGGAACACGTCATAAAGAATATGCACCTTTCCATCAAGAACAAATCCCACCTGCGCGTTTTCCCTTCTATATTTCAAGTGTTTTAACAGTATAAATTGTGCATGCTGGCGGGAATCCGTCTTGGGGCCAGGTTTAATATCCACTTGTTCCCTGCGTCTCATCGAGCTCTCCACCTGATGACGGGAACCCCGGGATTATTTAGTGCCGTTGAGCTTTAATTGATATTGAATGTGGTCAATATTTATTCGGCTTCAGTTAACGCGGAAATAATGAGGCCTAGTGTTGGCGCGCGGCGAGAAACCGATGCGCCGGCGAGTGGAAATCGATGAACACACTGAGTTAATTATGAGAAATCAATTAAAAGGATGGAATTGTGACTTTTATAAAGAGCGCACTGCCGTCGGGATATCGACAGGTCGAGAGGAGAGCGGGAGAGCCTTGGTCCGTGCGCGCGCCTCTGTTTCAGCTCCAGCATCTCTCAATCAGGAGACCTGCAGACAGACGGGGAGAGCGACAGACACCTGACAGCAGCGAGAGAGGCATTCAGGAACCCTCTTCAGGGTTAAACTCCTGCTTTAAGTCCTCTGGAAGCTGGATGCCAGTGAATTGGTGCATGCGCGCTTTCCTAATCTGTAGCTAGATATGAAATATTTTAGTTTGTATTTTATATGATTAATATTATAGTATTATATTTGTATATTTTCAGTTTTTTTTGTTTAGTAAAATTGTATGGGTTTTAAATACAAAAACCCCCGTTTTGACGTCACCGTCGTCTTTGAATCAATTATAAACAGTTCAAGTTGAACTAGAATAAATATGCTGATATTTTGCTCTTGGTAAAGTATTTAGCATGTAGTTAATATATATTACTGGTTGCGTGTTTGCAAAGAATGAATAATGGAAAAACAAAGTAAAAATCTATTTTTATCTGCGTCATTTCTTATTTTGGCTTTTTTCGTTAATATTCAGCATAAGCAAACTTTGTATTCCTTTTTCTTGATAAGACTCTCTCGGAGTCTTCTTTTTACTGATTAAAACGCTGTCGCATATTTTTGTTCACTTAAGTAAATGAATAACTTGCGGCAGTCATTTTTTGAAGTCAGGGTTTCTCATGACAAATGTATTTGTTTGAATGTTGTGTTAAAAACGAGATTTTGCCACAGATATTTTACACCTTAAACGTTTTCAAATGTTAGTTGCATATCTGCAAAAACTTGCCTCTATTTCTACGAGATATTTTCCAGATGTTTTAGCAAACTCAACACGAACTTTTAGACATTTAAATAAACTGATTTTCACGTGTTAATGGTACAATTCTCGCGTTGTAATGTTTACGTTTTCGAATAGAATGTGCTTGTTTTGTGTCAACGAATGAACGAATAAAAACTTAAGTAAAATAAACGCAAATGTATGCAAACCGTGCGCTATGAAAGTGAGTCGTCACGCCTTCGAAAAAAACAGTTTCGATAATAAACTCTAATATCATGCTTTGCAGGGTGTTTAAAATATATTATCCATGCGCGTTATCTTATTTAAAAACATGCAAATATGCATTTCTGAAAGTAAAACGCGCAAGCGGGAAATTGCCGGTAACAAGTTTTAGTAATGCACTGCATTATACTTTTAGCTGTCTATTTTATGAATATATTTAACTAATTTGCTTATGTTATATTATAGTGTTTTTGACTTTGTTAATAAACATTTGTGTATCGGATGAAATGAATGACTGAAATTACATATTTTAATCCCATGAATACGCAAATGCTTTCATTGAAATAAAAAATCTGATTTCTAAAGCTTAAGAAAAACCTATTGTCTATTATTGTTTCATATATTCTTAAGTATATTATGACTACACAATTGGGCCCAATTACGCACTGCTGCTGTTTTAAATCAATCCAACTAGAAAAGCTTTTTTTTAAATAAACACATAACTGGTAATGCTCATTCAGCACATTCCGTAAATGACATGATAAATAATAATAAAAACCAGTTTAATAAAAACTTATTCCACCTTCTTTTTATTAGGCTAATCGGTATGTGCTATTCCCGATTTAATGACTACATTCAAGTTTCGTCGTCTTTATTTTTTTATTCAACAATTCTCTCCTCTCAGCATGAACCTAAATAACTTAACTTAACAACATAAGTTAAATATATATATATATATATATATATATATATATATATATATATATATATATATATATAGATATATATATATATATATATATATATATATATATATATATATATATATATATATATATATATATATATATATATTATTAAAAAAAAGTTTGGCATTTTTTACCGAGGCTTTAATGGATCAAACGAAGAAAACAACCCTGACGTTAGGTCCAAAAAATACAATTTGTCCTCAAATTTACAAAGCTGCGCAAAGCCCATTAGCTCACGACCTCGAGGTCAGAGGTCAGCTGGTCAGTATCCAGACGCGAGAGCGCGCATCCACTTCTGAGGTTTCCATAGAGTTCATTAGTCAAGAGGCACATCTACAAGCACACTAGAATATTACACAATCAGTACAACACTTTACACAAATTCATATTGGTGGTGTAAAAAAGTAATGGACGAGCTTTTGATTTTAAGAGATTAGAAATGTAAGATGAATTGAAGAATTAAAAAATAGAAACATCAAATATGTGTTGCCAAAAAAAACAACAGATGCCATATAAACTAACAGTATTCTAGGTTGATATTTATTTTTTTCAGTTCATGTGGGTTGTATAGACTGTGATCTCTGCTTGGTATGTCATGTTTGTTGTGTGTTTAATCAATAGCTTTGATTCTCTCGAGCTGATCATCGACTTTTTGATCTGCCTTCATAAAGAGAGTCAGTGAGGAGTTGACCTCCTGCACTGATGCTTTGCTTCTGCTTTCTATGTGTGTCTGGCCACATTTGACCCAATCAAGTGTGTCTCCGCACCAGTAGGAGCTTTTAAACAAATTTCCCTGTATTTCTACGATGGTGATCTAAAGCAAAACGGCTGATTCTTAATATTGTCTTGAATAGTTGATGCAGACTTAGGTTTGTGAATCATTTATGTTGAAAAAAACAAATGATTTGATTGTTTTCTGGCAAACACAGAAATGCATGCACACACACGTTCATTCTGTGAGCTCTGTGCTGGTTGGCTGTTCAAGTGCTTAGAATGCGGCCAAGCGATCAAGTTGAAGGGTCAAAGGTCAATTTCATCCCAGACAAATGACCTCATTCGCTGGAGGCTGACCCCAGTGGCCAAACTGGTAAGAGGAGGAAAGAAAGAGATAAATGGAGAAAAGGAGAAGAAAGGACCAGCATCGGTGCTAGTCATCAAACGGTCAGGGTGCGGTCGTCAGTGTGAATTGACAGATATTTTGCAGATTTTCACTCTTAGTCTTTATCGCTTTCTTTCTCTCCCTCGCTCTGGTGAATTAACAGCCGACCTTGACCACTGACACTGAACGTAACCTTCAGGAGGGCCTGAACATCCACCCCCACAGCCACAAAATACACATAAACACATCAGAAGATAGAACACACACAGATGTCCAGCCAGAAGCTTGCGAGGGTAAATGTCACCGCATGAATTGCACTTCAATCTTTACTGATTTCTCTTCGGCACATGAGTGCATTGAAAATCACATAATTACATTAAAATAACATTCTTGTCCTATATACATGTATCTAACTATTATGTATATTTCTTGCTTAAAGAATAAAAAATGTTGTTTTTGAGATATATCTTTTTTAATATAAAGATAATATAATTTTAATATAATATAAAGTTTTCTTTAATTTATGGAAAATTGTTACAAATGATTCCTTCTATATTGAGTGTTTTTCCCTTCACAAATTTGCATTTGTCATAAAACCACTGTTGTTTTGTTTATACATGGATTTATAACAACATTACTAGTATATTGTTACTTTATAACAACAATGCAACAAACTAATGGAAAAGACGTCTATTCCCGTGATGTATTTTATTGCTGTCGATAGAGTTAATATCTGTATTTAACTGACAGTACAGATTAGCAATTGCAGAGCTGATAGGAAATAGTGAGAAGTAGCCTCAGCATTCCTGAGGCCATTCGTATTTACGCCACTACAGGTTTTGTGATTTCTCCTCCCCCAAACAGCCCTCTCTTTTTCTTTTATTCTTCATCGTCCTGCTTAATCCCTGCCTACTTCCCCACATGTTTTCTAATCCCAAATATCAGAGGTATCCCCCCTTGCCTTTCAGTCCCTAATGCTGTAACCTCCTTTGATACAAGCCTCTTTGCTTTCTCTTTCCCTGTATTTTTACCCTCGTCTTATCACTCACTCACACTTGTGCTTTTTGTTCCTTCTGCATTGTTTGCTTCAGCTCTTTTCATTTTAACTGTAGATTTAATTCCATTACGTGTAGGATTCTAACTCTAAATGGTTGGGACCGCAACCTTTCAAATTTTTTCTTCATAATAATTAAGATTTCCACCCAAAGCCCACTTTTCCTATTTAATTAACCAATGGACTTTAAAGTGAGTATTTAACTATTACATCGAAGGGAAATGATAATAACTAGGCATATTTTCCAGCTGACTACATGTTGGTGAGTGTGAGAATGTGTTGCCACGTGTGCATGTTTGTGCACATTGCCAAGTGTGATATCAATAGGTTAATGGACGTTGTGTCACGTTCAGTAAGTCACTGATTAGCTGGCATTCCACCAATCCATACGCGAGTCTGGAGTCCTAGACCCTTCTGCATTGATTTCCCCCTTGCCTTAAGAATGAGCTCCAGGTCGGCAAAAGGTCCAGCTATTGATCGACCCCAAATCACAACCCACCAGCTCCGAGTCAACTTGTGCCACCATAGCAATCCCACTCTCTCACAGGCTAGGCACACAGACGGTGTAGTTGGCTTTAGCTGATTGGCTAGTTCTGTTTTGATTAACACGTTGTACATGCAGACACAGACATGTGCAGTTTTTTGGTGGTTAGTTGGCAAGAATGCTAAAATACAGTTGAAATGAGGAAGGGTAACTGTGGTGGCTTTTTTCCACTAGAATTGTTTTCCAGTCGATGAGCAATTTTAGGAAATTGGCTGAAATTGAGAAAAAATACAACAAATACTAGTGTGCACCTCACTGCTTATGTTGTTAAAAAGACTAGTTGTTAAGAAGCCGTTTCAAATGTATTGTATTGAGGTATGGGCCGATAGACCAGTGAGCAACAGGAAACAGTCCTGGCTGGTGATCACCCTCATATTTTTTTCTCATCGCATTAAATTGTGTAAGGGAAGCAGGTTTCACTGTTTTGGGTCCAATTCCAATCCTCCCTCCTAACTCTTCTCCTCAGATTTACACACTGGGTGGTAGCACTGTGCTGATAGCGTGTACGGATTAGCCATTCAAAAGCAGAGCATACTTCCAAAGAAGGGTTATGACAGGTTTCCCACAGCGCCCTGCATACGTTCCTTACATGCACCAAGATACACATTAGTATTTCTATTACTTAAATTTATGAATATTGTTTTAGGTCACATCTGGTACTGAAATATATGTGGCCATATTAATTTACCCATATTTATTGGCAGAGAGGTTTTCGACATTCATTATGACAGGTTTCAAACTGATTTTACCTAAATAAAAGACAAGACTATAATTCTTAGCTATGAAAGGTAGCAAGTTTATGAATACACATACGTTGTTTACTCTTTGCAGTTCTAAGAGCGTAGGTTTTTGTTTTGTTACACATCAAGGAAATTGCACAAAGGTCTCACTCACATGCACACTGTAATATGCTGTTATACTCCATATAATAGCCAGACATTTTTTTTGAAAGCAATGTTTTAAATACTTTGAGGAACTATGAAGAGTGCACAATCATGGCTTTGAAATAACTTTTTTCATAATGGATGTTAAAGGGGAAAGCAAACAATAAATCAATGCCAATGTTATTCAGAATCTCCCACAAGTCTCCGCACCCCCCCCCCCTCCCCACACATACACTCGCACACACACACGCACACACACACACACACACACACGCACGCACACACCCCTACACGCACACACACACATACACATACACATACACGCACACACACACACACACACACACACAAGCATACACATACACACACACCCCTTGTTAAGATTTTAAATTTAAACATTTTGATTATGACTGAAGTATGCAAAATTATTATGAAGCTGATATCATTTAACAGCAGTCTAATTTTTGGATGTTTACAGCTGTGAACATTATAAAAGGTAATTGCATTTAAACAATGCAATAGAGTTTAACACCAAGATATAGTATGTTTTTTTTTATTTAAATTTTTTGTTTTGTATTCTGTAATTCTTGCATTACTTTTACATTTTACACAGCATGAAGGATCATAGATTGATTTCTTTTCCTGTCTTCATTTATTAGCCATGTTTTCAGATACAAGGGGCGAGGGGAAAAGGCTAAAAATATGTCACTTTTAATGGGTCTTAATTTACACCCGCCAGTAACAGTCAGTCACATGGTAATGTAGATGTTCTTTAAATAGTATGAAGACCAAACACTATAATGCTGCTTTTTTCTGACTGTAATTGTAGGTGGAAAAGCACAGCAGGTACACACTTAAGTGGACAAATGCAATTTTCTCTTATATGTGTTGGCAGAGACATCATGCCACTGAAAGTTAATTTCCTCTGAGATTTTGTGATACATTCAGTATATTCAGCTTATGCAGAGATCTGTACAGCCAAATACATTTGAACTGAATATGCATGTTAGCATAGAACCTATTACACCTTGGTATTAATGAACAATAAATCAATCTGTACACACACGACATCAAGTGACCAACCTGCATCAGTAGTGTTTCATCAGGGCACCATATAGAATTTGCTACTTTTCTCAACGAATTGAAAAGAGAAGATTGTATCCAGGTTCTCTCTCAACGTAGTAAATCACATGAGTATTTCTCACCTACTGCTTTGAAATGCGTAAGATCTACCTTTCCCTTTATGTCCTGTTTTTCCACTTCCTAAAATGGAAACAAGGCATTTCTAAATGTTCCAGAGCTACGGTTAATGATGAATGTTGATCTGTACATTCTTCAAATAGAAGCAACATATTACTCGTCGCTCATTTAGTGACTGTACCTCAAGAAAGGGCCTTCAAGATGATGTGTTTTTGTTTATTTTACCACACCTCTGTTTTGGTTATTATAAATAGGTTTTATGTTTTTTTACTTTTTGTCGTTGTACTTGTAGAAGAAGCCTTTAATAAAACCTTACTCAAGTCGTAAAACTTACAGGATATTTTTGGGCAGCTACAAATATCCCTCCTGAGATGATCCAGCTCTATGATATATCAAAATCCACCTGGTAGGCACCAATTTTTCTTCAGATTCTTTTTTTTTTTTTTGCAGATTAAGATAAATGTGAGCAGCTAAACTCTGTCATTTTGAGATGCATTTTCTTTTCTTTCGCAATTTTTTTTTTTTTACTTCATGCAAGCTGTTAGTGTCTGTTTTTATGGCAAAATAGTTCATTATCTATATATATATTTTTTTATTTTTTTTTAATGTGGTAAGATGTTTAAAACCTTTGATGTTTTATTGTATTCAACTTAACTTCCTCAGTTAAAACTGAATTGATTACTCATTCATATATCATCATGTCGGCTTGATTCCCTTTCGGGGTCGCCACAACGGAATGAACCGCCAACTCTCAGGCATATGTTTTACGCGGTGGATGCCCTTCCAGCCGCAACCCATCGCTGGGAAACCCGAATTAATTAATGATGTTAAATTCAACATTTTGTGATTGCTAGCAGCATCTCTTTATTGTGTGGCTTGCTAGCTCACAGGTAACTCAATGGGAGAGTTGGCGGAGTTGTGTGGCTAACGGTAGTAGGGAGCACAAAAAGCATTTTGTGACATGAGTAAAACCTGTCACGAGAACTCATAAGCCTTTGTGACTGGCTGTAATAAAATCTATGTTAAAACATGCCAAATTCTGAAACGTATGTGTCATATATCTTGCACTTTTTGGTTCCTAGCCCATGGCCCTTTTAAATAAACTAGGATAACATTACAATCTACACACCTTTAAACATAATTTATTATTTAACCGTTTAAAATCATTTATAATTTAAAAAATCCTTTATAATTGAATTGGGAATGGTTTTGATTGACAGCTAGATTTACATGCTTACCCATGGATGAGCGCTCTTGTGTTTGACCATCTGATGGGACCGTTGAACCAACTGCTACTCTTGCAACCATAAACAGAGCCAGATATGTGTGGTAACCTATGACACTCTTAATTTGCTTAGTCATCTTTAAAAGTTGTGCGGGGAGCCATTTATGTTGGCCGGCGTCCATGGACATATCTCCTTGCCTGCACTCCTTCATTATTTGTGTCTTTCTCTACTATCCGCTTTCTCTGGCTTTTCTTCTCTGCTAGATAATTGCGTCTGTTTTCATCCTCAATTTTTCTTTTTCTCATCGCGTTTCATTGACTCTCTGTGTCCCTTTTCCTCACCCACTTCCTTCTATCATTGTTGAGCTTTTCAGCTTCTTTTCTTCGCACTTCCTGATTCCCTGCAGTAATCTCATCCTCTCTTACTTCTTTTCCCCACTCCCTCTCTTTTTCTCTCCCTCTCACGTCTTCACTGTGTAAGCAAGAGAGTAGAGGTTGTTAAACATTTTTCTTCTCTCTTAATTGTTTTGACTTGTGCCATCGGCATCCCGATTAGGGCCCATTGATTTCCTAGTGCTAAGTGCATTGATTTCTACATTTCTTATTGATCTTGGTTCTAAATCTACCCACACACAGTCTCAATGCACAAGGCGAGACAGAGGGAGAGCGAACGAGAGGGGAATCTGCTAAGTGTCATGTTATGTCACATAAAGGAGTTCAGAAGCTTAGACACAAGAATGGGTAGTTTGTAATTGAGGTGTATATATGGGGAAAATAATGTTTAAATGTGTAAATATAAAAAAAGCTTTGCTTAAATATTTAATCTTTAAAGCTGTAAAAACACTCCTCTGCATTTAGTCAACAGAAATAAAACATTTTTATCTTATGTTTGGATTTAGTAAAAAAAAATAGTCACGTTATATGCATGTCAAAACTAAATCTTTAATTGTGTTCTTATAATTTTTCATTTAAAACTGTTTAAAAATGTAATTCTAATAGCCATTCTGTAATTTTGATCACGAATGTTATATAGATAGAGGTTTGTAAAATAAACAATACTATACATAACTTTGCATTTCTTATGTTTTGATTTGACTTTGTGTCTCTTTTTTAGTTGCTAATTTGATTTGACAGTCTAAATACAAAGTTTTAAAGGAAATAAATATCCTGAGAAATATCAGAACTTTAAACTTTAATCTCATTTATAAATTACATTTTTATTGGCTTTATTAGCATACCACAAAAAATATAAAATATTGTTTATAAATATAAATGTTTTTAAACCGACCAATCAGATCAGTCAGAAAGCATGTTTGCTGATTTATGTCATTTAAGTGTAAGTGATTTTGCAGCGTATTTAAGTATAGCATTTACTTTATTGTTGAAATGTACCTGCTTACACTATTTTATATCCACTAAATTTCATGTAATTCCCTGTTGATGTGAAATAAAACAGGAAACACTCATACTCACAGTCACATGCTTAAGTCTTTTGCCGCTCTGTAGCCACACACATTTGGCACCCCATAAAGATCACAGGCAGGGCATTGGGGCTTTATCCTCTTCCACTGTAACGCTGGATCACATATTCAGCAGGCCTCTGACGGGGTCAAAATCTGCTCCCCCTCTCAAGCTAGCCTGCACACCGCTGATAGCCTCTTCCATGTCATAGCATTAGCCGCCACAGGCCAAACACATCGCCAGCACTTTGGGGGTCGATGTCTTTTCCCAGCCTGACTGCTGGATCTTCAGCCGCTGTCTGCCAAAGCTTTGATCCTGTTAAAACTAGCATAGCGTGCAATAATGCTAGAATCTCTATGAAATGGAAAAAGATGTATTGTGTTGGGTGTTGAAAAGGATGCATTGATGTAAATAAAAATAAAAAATGGTCTTAGTGAGTTTTAGCTCCGTAAGCAAATGTGTGAAATTGAAACAGTGTAAGAGTGTTTGACGGCTTTGCAAAAAAGTGGCATTCTTCGACTACTATACGAAGAACTGTGTGTAGTGAGATTTTTTTGGTACAACATTGTTAATTCTGTGTCATAGTGTTATTGTAGTCTTAAAAATTGTATTTGTCACTATAATTTGGTTAAAACTTGACGCTTAATAATTTCTCACCCTTCGCCTATCCCTAGCCCTTCACGATGTCCTGATGTCACTGTGTTCTGCAATGAGGGTCCTTTTTCAATCATGTTTGCAGCGTCAGTGGCAACTTAGGATTTTCCTCCGTGAGGCTGGGGTTGCAATGTTATGGCGTCATTGAATCTATTCTTTAAAAAGGGCCTGAATATCTCTTCACACACTGTTTCACTTTACACTTGTAAATAGGATGTTGTATAATTTTGCTGCAGTTGAAAACAGATTTCATGGTCACCTCTCAACCTGACATGCATTTAATAAAACCAAAGGTCGGGAAAAACTAAGTACACAGTGTTTATGATTTCCTCAGTAGATTTTCTAGAGTGAATTTTAATGTAAAAGTTCCACACCCTCTCAGGTTCGGTCCTAGTTTACCCTTTTGACTCCTTAGTCTTGTGTTTTTGTTGCTTCCTGTTAATGGATCCATCCAAGAAATAAACTGAAGATACTTACAAGTTTCAATAACCAAAAACACCTGGATACAATCATCTCACAACCAATGACAAAAACCTCAATCCCATCCCTATGTGTACCTCATCACTTAATATGCACTTTAAGAATATAGACCCTGCTTTACATTTGCTTGTCTGATCTTGTTGGTTCCTGGATATTTGCTCCTGTTGGTTATTGTCAGTTGATTTTTTTATCTTGTTATTTGATCCTATTGGAGTCTATTGTCTGATACTGTGTGGTTCTCAGTTATTTGATACTGTTGGTTTTAGGTGTCATTTCCAGTTGGTTTCAAGCATCTTTCTTCTGTTGGTGTCTCTGCTCCTGTTGGTCTCTATCATCGGTTCCTGTTGGTTTCCAACATTGGTTAATGTTGGTGTTTGTTTTCTGTTCATGTTGGTCCCTGTCTTCTCTTCCGTTGGTCTTTACCATATTTTCATTTTGGTCTACATCATCAGTTCTTCTTGGTCTTTGTTGTCTATTCCTGTTGGCCCTCGTCCTCTTGCTTGTTGGTCTCTGTCATTTGCTCTTGTTGCTCTCTGTTGTCTGCTCATGTTTGTCATGTCCTACTGTTGCAGTTAGACTTTGTCGTCTATTGCAGATGGTCTACATTGTCTATTCCATTCCTTCCCCAAAGTCTGCTCTTGTTTGTCTCTGCTTTCTGTTCATGTTGCTCTCTATTTTCTCCCCCGATTGGTCTTCATCATCTGTTTCAGTTGGTCTCTGTCATCTATTTCAGTTGGTCTCTTTTTTCTGTTACAGTTGGTCCTGGTTGTATGTTTAAATTTTTCTAAATCATCTTCTCCTGTCTCTGTTTTCTGTTTCTTTTGAACTCCAATGTTAATCTTCGTTGGTCTCTGTCCTTTTTCCAGTTTTTGTCTATTGTCTGTTCCATTTTGTTGTCGCTGTGTGTTCCAATTTGTGTCCAGATAGTGTCCATTGTCTGCCTCCGTTGATCTGTCATATGTGGTTATGGTTGGTCATCATCCTCCTGTTCCAAGGACTCAAACGTACCACTGGTGTTGATCTGTGCTGTTGTGCTTTACTAGCAGTGCATCACAGCTATTTACTCAAAAATAGGCAGATACTTAATTGACAAAAGCTAAATCTAAAACTGTTTGTTAGTGTTTGTTTATGGATGTCTCTCAAGTTAAAAGGTGCCAAAGATGCAAATCTCATCTAAGCCTATGTCAAATGGACATCCAATGAATTATAGTTTCAACTAGTTTGCTAGCTTGGCTTGATTTGGTACCTACTTAGATAGAGGCAGCAGTGCTATCCATGGATGTACATTTAACTTTGCCTTATTGATATAAATGTGTTAATTCATCAAGTGAGCAAATGTTCCATTTATCACATCCCAAAACCCCTATTGATCCAGCATTAGTGAAAAGGAAGAGTAAATTAATACTATTAGCATTGTGCGATTATTACACATGTGTGTTAGTTATAAGGACGCGCACAGGATCGGTCTCTATTAGAGGTATTGGCAGACTTGAGCTGGTTATTGACGATGTGTCAGCACTGATCATTAGATCAACTGAAGAAAGGAAATCCACACAAAGTCCCTCCCAGTGGCTTGAAGAGAGAGTGGATTTAAAATTACAAGTTGTTCACTTTAAATGAGAACTCTTCAAAATTATTTCTTGAGAGGAGAACATTAAACTCATAGGTTTTGGTGCAGTTGAAAGTAAAACAAGTTATGACTAAAATCTGAAGTGTATACTCTATTGAGTTAGCCCTCGAAACGGAAATACTTATTAATAAAGGAAGACATTGTATGTGTACAAGGGTGTCCCCACAGTGGAAGCGTGTTCTAGCTCTGGTATTAGCTGCTTGTTACAGCGAGAGGGGGTGTTGATATAATTGTAAGCTGGTATTGATTGGGTCGCCTTGTTATTGATGAGAGAGAATTTAATTCAACCAACGCATTTGTCAACATGACATTGCCATTTAACGATGAACTCTTTCACTACTGCTGTCTGCTTTGGCCAGCCAGACTTACACAGGAGGAAGTTTCTTTTTATGTGTGTGCTGGGTAATGATTATTTCTATTGATTTGCCTCCTTGTTTAGTTTTTATCACAACTGAAGGAACATAAATATTGATATTTGTGGTTGCAGTTATGAATACAACAGGTGCTCAACCTTTTCCAACAGCTAACTTCCTTTTTGCGTGTGCACAATTTTTTTTTTTAGATTTACTGGTGATTTACTGGTGTTAAACTGCAAGATGACCATTGAATGAAAGCAAATGGAAATGTCATATCTGGAAAGTGTGTTCAGTCTGCACACCTTTCTTTTTCTGTGCTATAGACGCACAAAACACACTATATTCTACAAGAAATAATTGCTTTTGTCTGGAAGGAGTTTGGATGGGGGGGTTCGCAACGCGTGCCCTTTTAGGCAAGGGGGATTCGTGAAGGACAACTTGTCGCTTCTTTTTTTCCTCTCCCCCCACACACACCAGCCTCTCTTGCTCGTTGGACACACGGATGTCATCTGTCAAATGAAGAGGGAGGGGGTGCTTGGGGACAATAAAGCCCCTGGAACCATTGTAAACCTGTTGGGTTTTAGGAAAATATTATTTATAAAATCCAATAAATTATGCACCCGATAAATTGCTTTTCCAACTTTGGAGCTTATAAGTGATACTCTAGTTGGCTTATTATCTAAATCACTGGTCTATATCAAGGCTCTTACTTCAGTTATCCTATAGAGAGATAACTCAAGATAGAGATGGGAAGAAGCGGGTGAATGTTCGGCAGAGGGTGTGTAGGGGGCAGATCAGGCACAGAGCTTTCGATTTTTCCCATATTGACTGCGATGTTTAGCGTATAGATTTTTCTATTTAAAAATCTATGTCTGCAATAATCTGGATTGTAAGTGCACGGCGAGGATTGTATAGAAAAGCTTTATTACTGACAGGACCTAGAGTGACAGAACGAGAGAAGGAAAGATTGGAAAAAGAGACAAGTGTGAAGAGTTCAGATACAAAAAAGTACTGCCATCTGTAATGTTTTTTAAGAGGTTCTGAGTAAAGTTTCTGTGAATTCACTTCATTTATTGTTAGTATTTTTTAATTCAGTTAAATTGACTGCATGTAAGAGGCTAATTCATTTGTGTTTTTCCTCACAGCTCTTCAAATGAAATTTGTGAGATGTTGTGACAAATTGGTGAGGTTTGTTGCCTAAATGTAAATAAAAATCGCAATGTAATTGCTGCTAGCTCCTTATCCTTTCCTCGGACATATACCTGCATGTAGATGAGGAAATAATCACCTGCTGTAAGCCACTCTGTGAATGTGTGTAAGCCTATCGATCAGCGGCCCACCACGATCATCAGAGTCATCATAATGAAGAGTAATCAAGCGATCAATACGCAGGATAGCTTCCCTTATAAGGGATTAGTAAAAAAGGGAAGGGGAGAGGGGAGGTATGGATGGAGGGAGAGAAAGGGGAGGCGGGGAGTATAGCGGCTGCTCCTCTCGTCTCAGTGTTGCTTTCGTACCGGGAGGTGGACAGAACTCGCAAGCTATCGGGGTTCCCAGATAACGGGACTATCGTAACGGACACGCGCGCACACAGACGGATGGTGGTGGGACAGAGAGCCGAATTCCGCTCGACGGGTACCGTGGTGTTTTCTTTCCGTTCAGTTTTGTTTAACACTCCGTTCCGGAGCACTGTTTTGGTTGTTTAATTCGTTATCGATTGGTTGTGTTGTAATCACCGGCTCGTGAGTGGAAGCGAAGGGGGTGCGCGCTGGGCCGCTGCGTAGCCCGTATTGAATAATTTACATGAAATCAGTTATGTTATATTTTAGAAATAGCAAAACTCGAGCAATGTGAGAGCTAAACTACGTTGTAGAAAAGCTAGAAACCAAAAATTGAGTAATACAATTTAAAGGATTTTAAAGCCAGCGACTTGATTGTATTATACCAAATATTTTTGTACTCAAGTAAGCAGGATTTTGAGTCAAGAGTGTTCATAAAAATAGCAAAAACACAGAAAGTGGGAGCTACCCGCGACGCGCAAGTCCATTGTGACGTTTCAACGGTTGCACACCTGGGTTTCGCGCCGGATACGCAAAAGCGGGAAACCTTTTGAGCAACAACTAATGAGTTTTTAATTTTCCGAAGTCAGAGTGTGCACAAACGCTTCGCTATTTGCCACCGTGGGTCTAAACCTCTCATTCCACGTATTCTCACGTAAGTTTATTCATTGCTTTCCCAGTCCGAGACTGCAGATTTTCTCTTTGAATGTTATGCGAAGCGCTTGATTGCATCCCGACTATCCGTCTGTGTGTCAGTCCTTGATAGAGCATCCCTGAAGAACAGTATTTCCTTAGAGGCACAATACCAAAAATGTAAAGCTTGCTAAAACTGTTTACTCAGCCTGCATTGAAACCAAATAAATAAACTGTATCACCAAAAAGAAACCTCCTCACATAACAAGACTACTTCACAACAAACAACCAAAGAAAAAGAAACTGAAGACAAGAGCCCGTTGAAGACACCCAGACGACAACGGATCATGTTTGTTCCCTTGCCGGTGCCGTTAGTGTTTCAGAGAACCGCTCCTGATTTCAGCGCTTGGCGACTCAAGTCTCCGCTGCCCCTGCGCTCCGGTAACTCCGGTAAGACAAACCTCTACATGTGTGATATATGGAACATTGTCTTATTGACTTTTTTCCACTTTCATTTGACCACAAACCAACACCAAACCAACAATCAACAACACTTGGACGAAATCTAAACATTCCCACAAATATATTGTATAAACATACTGTCCCACTTTGATTTTCTTTATGTTTTTGGCCTTTTTTTATGGGCTATATTGTGTATATAATTTACTATCTGCTGTGACGAGTGCATGCGTGTTAATGAGGGCTGGTTTTCCTGAAAAGACGTCTGGCCATAATTGCCCCGGCTTGAATGGTCAGCCTCGGCCTCACTGGGCTTCTTTCACCCCTCTGTCCTCCCCGCTCCCTGCTTCCCCATCTGCCGTCTGACTCTTCTCACGACCGGGAATATTCGTGGTAATTTATTGATTCCGCCGAGATCGATACATGTAGACAGACAGCGAGGAAAAAAGGAGTGTGTGAATTTAACGACAAGTTGGAGAATGATGAGGATGAATGTCAATTCAGCTGTTGATGTTCTAGTCGATTTCCAAAGCGTTTAGTTTCAGGTTAATAAATGCAGTTAGCTTTATTTAGTTGGACGTTTATTGCATCAAATCGTGTCTTTGAAGATAGAATCAGTTTTTAGGAACGGTCTGAGTGACGGGAGAAAAACGCTTTATTAATTAACGACTTAAAGATTTTTTAAAGATTTTAAAATTAAAGATAAAATGGCTACCTTGATGTACACAGGTAATCAAGTATATAAGTTGTTATTGTTAATATTACTTTTTAACATATTTTTGTTGTTTTTAGAAAAAAAAACACATTTCTAAACTATAAAACGTGTTAATGAAAGTTGGCTTGGTCTTTTTCTTTCTTTTTTTCAAATGTCAACTTTTTATGAAATTTTAAGCAGGCATGCTTTTAAACGTTCTCCCATTTCGATAAAAAAATCACATAATTTTCCTTGTATATGAGAGTGCTGCTTTTAAAGTGCTGCATTTGTGAGGGGGCGGGGAAAGCGTCTGGCATTCACCGAAGCGGAAATTTTCCAACCAGCAGATGGATTAAACGTATGCAGCACTTCTAAAGATCATATGTCGACTTCAAAACGTCACTCACCCGCACACAAAGACTTAAATGTAAATAAGGAAAGTAACTGATTTCGTCGGAACAACTTTTTTTTACACCAGTTAAGTTAATTATGAGATTTTTTGTCCTTATCTGAATCTAATATAGACAGAAATTTTGGCTATACTGTAATTACAAATTTACCTCAGTATATTAGCTTGGTCAAGTTTAACTAAAAGTTGAAATTAATTTAATTTCTTTAATTCAACATCTTTAATGAATTCCATATTCGTTGGTAGTATTTCTTAGTAAACCCCAAATCTACATAACTACTTTTAAAAGTAATTAAACACACTATTGTTTAAAGTCTTTAATTAAATCTTACATGGAATGAATTTTTATTTTTTTACAAAAACTGCAGAATACACAGAAATGCTGAGAGTGTCTCCTGAGATTAAATGTGGAACAATTATAGTTGTGAAACAAAGAAAAACTCTGCTAGTCATTAGGTAAAATGTTAAAAGTGTTAGACATTCCCCTTCCACAACCACAATTGGAGAACATTTAGGCCCATTCAACCATCTCCTTTACTCCTTTGTTTTCCAGTTACACAGAATAGCATCACTTTGAGAAAGTTTATTCACATCTGCTCTGATAATAGAATGTCATTTTATAGACAAAAAAAAACTTTTTTACCATTTAGTCAAGCGGAGCACTCGGGTTGACTTTAGTAACACAAGTCAGCTGATGCAATATTGCTTTGTAATTGGTTTTGGGATGTTGCACTGATGCCAGTGAAAGGATGTGGTGTTAATTGGGTTTTACATACAAAATCCATAGGGATATTGGATGAATGAAGGGAATCTGTTTAAGATATTTGAATAATTGTGTAACCGCTGGGTTTGTGTATAAAAGGGAGCTATTAGAGTTGTTTTGTGCAGAAGCTATGAATTGGTCATTTACAGCTTAAAAGTAATACTTGCATCTCCCCCATAAAAGACTTGAGGGGAGACTTTAATTACTTACTGGCGCCTTGATGAGCAAAGAGCCAGACGTGGGGCTTTCTCCACATAATGGGCCCACATGGTGATCCACTTTCTAGAAATGCAGGTAAAGTTACAATTGGATTGGCTGGCTTGTTTGAGTCTGGAAACCTGGGATTTGGCTTTTAGGTCAGACGACTTGTAATGTTAGGGTATTTATGCTATATGTTAGTGTAAAAATGTTCAATTGAGACAACCAATGATTTAAAATGAAAAGCATTTTCCATTGAATTAGCCTTTTAACACGGTTTTAATGAGCAGATTGCAGATTTATTGAGTTTACTGTAATGTTACAGTTTAAAAAATACAGTCCATTTGTAATCTAGTATGACATGAAATATTTTCTAAGCTCTTACCAACTTTTCTCATTCTAGTTTAAAAGTAAAGTCCATTTGGTAAAAGTAAAGGTATTTGTTGCCTAGTTTCAGGCTTTTGTGTTCAGACTCTAACCTTTTCAGCCTTCTAAAATTATGGCAAAGGTTAAACCTTTCCTTTTTTGATAATATAAGGCTTAAAATAGGCACCATGCACAACATCTGACATCAAATGCTGCAGAGGTCAAAATGACAAGCAGAGCAGCTCGAAGGATCTTTATGTTGAATGAGGGAAAGTACATTTATGTTCATCTTTACTTACAGATGATGGACACCATGAAGGGCAATGGTTCAAAGGTTTTGCTAGGGTTTTCCTAGATGATGAGATGTCTTCCATATTCTCCTCACAGTGTTTGTGATATAGAAGTTGCAGAAATTAGGGGTCTTAGGCTGTTGGAAAGTGCCCTTTCAAGTAAATTCAATCCTCTTAAAGCGCTGTTGGGTGTTTATTTTTGAAAACAGCAAATAGAATTTTTTTTAAACGTCTTGTAATGTAAAAGTATGTATTTGAACCCAGGTCACTGCAGTTAGTGAAATTGTCACAAAATGTTCAAGCATGTTATAACGATGAATTTGTACTTTTATGGACTGTATTTTAAAAAAAATGGAAGAAATATCTGTTTCTGGATCGTAAGCCTTATTGCAGGTAAACTGGTCACCTTATTTTCTTTGTGTAAACCATGTATTTCAGTAGAGAGAGCCTTTATGAAGAGGCCCTAATAGGTTATGGAAATTTTGGTTATTCATTTAGAAAACTTATTTTTGCATTGAAGGGGCTCCGTACTTATTATCAAGAGAACCATTGTTCCTAGTAGGGGCTCCATCAGTCATGGGTCCTTGCTGTTTAAGACAACTAGTAACTGACTGCAACCACATGAAAGGTTTCTCTCCCTTTTAGACTGGTTTACTCAATCTACTTTTATTGTGTTATGCACTTAATATCAAAGGATTTACCTGATTACTTGGAGGAAATTCCAATTAGATAAAGAAAACCAAAATATACCTTATTTACAGATGCTGCAGTGGAAACAGAAAGTGTTTGTGTGAATTTGAATAATTCTGTGCTTAACAGTGAATGAAAATATGTTTGGCTATTGATCGTAAAATTTTAGTGTGAGAAAGCAACTAATTTTTTTAAATATATTTTTTTACCCATAGTTGCTATTAGGAGCTTGTTACCATTCATTTTTTGTCACATTTCAATTCTACTCGCAGTTAAGCATGCAAATTATAATGGGATTTTTTAACTATTACTTTGACACAAGGGGATGAACAATCCGGATAATATTCCTATCCATTCCTTTTTGTTACGTTGCATTTAACATCACTACCTAAGATAAAATGAGTTAAAATGTTGTTATTCTTGATTGTACAGGGTTACATACAGTAAAGACCACTGTTAAGAAATGCTGCTCTCTCAAGCATCATACAACAGTAATCTTGTTCACCATTCTATAGTAACACCTGCTAATTAACTGTGGTTGATCAGAAAGTCAATCATGATCTGGGCAAGGTGAAGAAAAAGGATGAAAATTGAATTCCAAGAAAATATGATGCATCCTGCTTCTTTTGTATTGTGGTAAGTGACCAGGACACGTAAGCACAACAATCTTCCTGGCCAATATTCTCGACCAATCCTTTCCTCGCCATATAACTCTCCCACCTTATTTCTATATCTTTCCATTCATTAAAGGTAAAATGATTGAAAAAAATCTTCTTAAAAAAACTATAGAGATAAAGCAACATTAATTATTAACAAAGTTTTTGTTTGTATATAGATCTTAGTTAGAAATTGATTCTGGCATTTATTATGGCATCAAAAAGAACAACTTAAGAATACAAATCAGACACTTCATCCATTGGTGTTGAGGGGAGTGCTGTAACACCCAAAAAAAAAAAGAAAAATGAGAGTGAAATGACTTTGACCTGCATTATATATATGGTTAAAGTAATAGTGCTACAACACGAAAGGGACTTTCTTTCAGAATGCACCTTTCGAAATTAGAAAATTAAATTGTGTCTCTGTGAATCAAAAGACTCGACATCGTTATTATTTCATTAATTATTTGGAATTCACTAAGAACAGATCTAGAAAGTGATTTATCGGTTAATGCTTGAACCAAGTTTTAGTACTGTATCTGTACTGTACGCAAAGAAAAAAAATTATTAAAAGGCTGCACATCTTGTGTTAAGGGGAAGTTTAAAAATAACAACATTTTTTAAAGTCTCGTCTTGTTAGAAAACACTTTGATGCAGTTTTTTTGTTGTCCAGTGTCTAAATTCAGAGTCGCTTCCAGAATGTTATAGCTATATCAATTTTATCACATATATTCACGTTTCTTTTCATTGACCGAGTGGACCGAGTCCAGGGAAATTTGGGGGGTCTTGATGGGGTTAAAGGTCAGATTTATCCAGGGCACTCGTTGCCTTTGTTTGCCTGCTTGTACCAGAGAGATGTTTGCTCTGATACAAATTTACAGTTTGATGCCCTGCAAAGTGTTTTAACCTCAAACAGCTATTGATTAAGGAAGATCAGCCTTTCCGTCCACAGCCAGAGAGCGCAAGTCTGTGTGTATAGATCGGATTTGAGGAGGAACGTCGGCGAGTCCCGGTGCTAACGTGATTGCGAATGACAAAATGTCCACCCGGGTTTGTTAGGGACATAATGGGGAATCAATAGACACAACAGAGATGTCAATACAATATGCTTTATTGCATTAAACCACCTCTCTCTTCCCCATCCTGACACCTAAGCTTACCCTCCACACTCATGCTTGCCTAGATGTTTTTGATGTTGCATTTCCACTAAACTGAGATCATCCAATGCACCACACTCTGCGCACCAGGCATCTCTGACCACATACACACATGCATTTACTGACTGAGAGTTCCCTGCTGAGAGCCCACCGGAGCCATCTCTGTCCCTCCATCCATCTGAGTATCCATGGAGACATTCATAGGCCATTAAGCAGATGGTAATAAAGGGATGTAGGTAAACACTCTCTCTCCCCTCACCTCTGCGATGGAGTCCACCATCAAGTCCACTGTCGACTAAATGGACCTCATTCGGGCTCCAATATCCCATATCTGACAGGGCCAAGTGGTATTTTCATGCTCCAGTGTGTGTGTTTGCATTAGCTGGTGTGTAGGTGAGGATGTATGCGTGATGATCGCTGGAGGGACAGTGTGTTGGCCGATTTCTGATGGCTCTAGAATGGAACGCGTTGGTCATATTGTACAGATGGACTTGAATGTTGCAATCTTTTTTGTCCTCTCGAATGGACCTTTATCAGACACGTACTCCAAATTATATTCTACTGGCATGTCAATGCGTTCGCTGGTCAACCGAAGCCTACCCTCCACGAATCTCACTTATAGTGAAACTAGGAGTTGTTTGTTTGGTACGTTAATTTGCACTTGGGTGCATTTTTCCATCCAACCTGACAAACTCAAAAAGGTACAAATGTATGATGACCAAGAAATCTGAAGGTCTGGACTCTGAACAGGACATAATAGCATAAAAGCTTTATAGAGGCAATTGAAGGCAGTCTTTGTGAAGCTTTATGTCTCTTGAAACTATCTGATCGTTTTGCTCGTGGAAAAAAGACTGGTTTGATAGTCATGATCAGCATTCTTTTTTGCTGCAAGGGGGAAATTAGTGTTAACCATTTTTGTTGATTTCTGGTTCGACTCCCAGTTTGCACAATGTTGTAAAGAGGGATCAATGTTCTTGCAGTACTAGTTTTTCATGTGCATTGATTGCTTTTAACTCTTCAAATGTGTCTTGTAATTTGCATGTCCATCTTGCTTTTAGCCACTGAAAAACACCAAGTGTTCTTTCCTATTTATAATTTAAAAATGGGGGGGTGTCTGACTTATGGCTTATAAACATATGGCTTTAAAATCAAGCTCATTCTTTTCTCAACCAGTCCTTTTATTATGTCATGAATAATAACAGGTTGATAGTAACAGATAGATTTAAATAGCTAATCGATCTTATACTATTATTAACTATTAGCACTTGTTTTGTCTCTTCTCTAACCTTTATTCACATGCTGATTGACCGACATTGAGATGTCGAGATGAGAATTTGAATGAATCGAATTGTAGTTTTATGTAAAATAAATATATAATTAAAACATTCAGATTAGCTTAATATCGTTCCATACATAAATATTGATAGTTTTGCAACTATTTTCAAGCTGGGAACAAAATTAGAAAATTAGCTTTGTGCTGATTGGATTGAGTTAAAGTGAAACAACATGGTAATATTCCTTCATTTGTTTCTCATTTTAAATGTTTATCAGTGTTTACTCTCACTAATCCCACTAAACGTCTAACTGAAGCAATCCTGTGTTAATAAATAATTATTAAAGACCTGTTGAAAATCTCAAAAGATTTAGCGCTCACTCTAAATATGACCCTAAACTGTTAAACCACTTGCATGTACAGTATAAACACATTTCCTGAAACCTTTGCTGCGTTTAGCTATTGTAAATCTCTTGCTTTCACTGGAAGCAGCGTATGAGTTGCTGCAGGGCTTGTTGTTAAGGTCAAGGTATCTCTGCCTCTTAATTAAGCAGAAGAATTAGATTACACTTAGACCGACACGTATCCATTTAAACCAACACTCGTATTCATGCTTTATATCATGTTCCTACATTTGAGCTCTAATAAAAAGAAACCCCGCTCCTTTGTAAGAAACGAGTCAGGGTTAATTTTTGCATGGAGGAAGAAAGCCACACAGTATCGAAGACTGACAACAAAGGTCAAGGACCGATGTGATTTGAAACTATCAGATACACATTTACTTTGATTTTAGTTTTAACTTGCTGCAATTAATATTAGCTTGATCAATATGTTTTTCTTTCCAAGCATTTATGTCTTTTCACCGGTTTATCCATTCAAGAAGCCATCCGTGATGTGACCATTTAAGTAATAACCTGGGCTCCCAACAACAAGAGCTGCTGTGATTGGATTTGTTCCCCAGTGCTGCATTTCATATTAGCTCCTGCTCCAACCGGGTCCCCCTTTTTGGTCGGGATATTCACCATTTAATTTGATGGCCAAGCTGTATGAAAATGAGCATGCACATGTATCTGTGCTTGGAGCTCAGGGACGTGCTGCCCTTCCCTGTGGCCATGTAGTGGTTACAGTTATGTTGGAAGGGAGAAATTTAATATCCCTCCACAATGTATACACAATGAAGGGGGTATTGCAACAATGGTGCGGAGTAAAGAGAGAGAAGCAGGCGTGAGAGGCAGCTTTTAATAATTCTGAGTGCTTTTACGCTTCAATCTTCTCAAAGTAACCGCATCTTTACCCTGCACCCCCCCACTACCTCCCAACACACACATTCACACACAATGCAAACATGCACTCTTTCACAGTTTTGACACTGTATGTGGACGAATTTTCTGAAAGCTATTTAAGTCTTTATAGAAAAAGCTTGGACGGACTCTTTTGAATTTCAGATTTCTGTCAGAAAACTATAAAATATTTGGTAAAGTGGATGAAAACCCAAAAGAGGAGACCTGCTTAAACATTGCACATAACCATTGTTAAGCCAAGGTAGTCATGTATGATTGTACTCAAGGGCAAACATCCAACATTTATCTATTCTTTTTTGGGGAGAACATTCTTCTATTTGTTTCTTTCATGGTCCTTTCATTCTTCTGATCTTGAAAGGAAATCCAAGTATAACAATCATCGTTTCGCCTGTTTTATCCATTTCCTCCTAATTTCTGCTCTTAAGTATTTTCAAAGTAAAACAGAATCATTGTATACGCTTACAATCACAAGTTTGCTTGTATAAACTAAATCAACATTGTTTATTTATAACGGTAAGTGAATATTTATTAAAGGGTTACAAAAACCTTGAGGCAAAACTTTAGGTTTCCTTTTTTCCACACTGTTTTCAACTCCTAGTTTAAAATAGTAAATTATGTTTTACTTTCCAAAAATTTTCCTTTCGTGTCAGTTTCTCAAAATTTTTCATAAACCTGAGTTTTCTTAACTAATGAAATACACAAAACATTAAAAAATTCCATTCGAATATAAACCTTTGGTGTTATTTGCAGCTTTCTTTGGCTAAGATCTGCCCAGGAACCCTTTGACAGTTATGTCAAACAACCAATCTTACATTGTTCAGCCCAGCATTAGGTTGCAGAACGTGGAAAGGTTGCCACTGCAATTTATCGGTATGGAAAAAGTTATCGACAAAAACTCACAGAAGATGAGAGATCACACACCGTTACAAGAATACAACTAAAGTCTCCCATTATTGATATAAAGGGGCACAAAAGTAGTAAAATGATACAAGTGTACTTGCTTTCCATTGGAACGAAAAATGCTCGCTTTAAAATACATTTAACCAATCAAATCTAAGCCTGACACTAATGCAAATGTTCATTAACTCCTCCCTCCCTTGCCGCAGAGCATTTTTAACAAGTATTTTGGGTTGACTCAACTGAAAAATGGTGCTTCATTATCCTTCCAATTCACACACATGCAACTGGTTTATTAACTTGTGTTTTAGTTTTATTATCAATGTCGACAAACATACACAAAAAGTTTTGTTTTTTTTCCCCAATTTATTATGAATAATTTAGCCAAAAAACTGTAAAAACTGTTGGGTATTTACCATTCTGTGTGTGCAGTTTAATGCATTCATTTTTGGAAGCACCAGATCTCGGTTCCATGCTTTAGGAGAATAATGCAAGATTTCTACTGTTCAGTTACAGTGATGCTGTTCACCTCAATTGAATAACAATATACACTTTTGATAGCAAATATTTTTAATTGGCTAAAGGTTTAAACCTTAATATATCTTAAAACAAACTCATTTAACATAGCTTACTCTCAGAGTGCTCATGAAGTTCAAAACTGGCTATCTGAATTAAAAACATTGCAGCACCATGGGTTAAATGTTTTTAGGTTTTTTTGGTTGTAAAGTTTTTTTTACATTGGCAGGAAAAGCAGGAGTTTGCCGCTTGAGTTTTTTAAAAATTTGGTTACTTTCATCAGCTTTTCTTTATTTCAGGAAACCATAAACATTTACATAGATGGAGACAATATAAATGTTGTGAAATCTTTAAGAATCAAATATATCAGATGGCCTTTATGAATTTACTTTCTGAAAGGAACTCTGATTTGGTTAGGAGCAGCACAATCCGATTTTATAAAGATTTTGCCAGTCTTGTGAGATTTGTCTGTGTTCACTTTTAATTGACAATAATAGATTAAAATTAAGCTTATGTCTTCACAAAACCAGGGGTTAATATTATTACTAGTGCAATGTGTTGGGTGGAGAACGCTTGTGCATTTTAATAGTGCTCTTTTATTGTTGAAAACTGTAAATTAGATTCGTTTTTTTTATTATTTTTTGTTCAACTTGTTATATTTCAAAGATAGCTTTTACTGTTATATATATCAGACTGCCAACGATAATCAGTGATAAATTGAGCCTATTCATTTCCAATGGAGAGCAGCAGCTTTCGGCCTAAAGAGCAAAGCGATTAGTGCCTGAGACAAAGACCAACCGTAAGAGACAATTGCAAAAGTTTAAACTTATGCAAGTGAAAAGTGATTGTCAGCTTGTTCATGTTTCTTTGTTTCTTATATAAACATCATTGTATGTTGTTGCTAAGGAACCTGAAATTTCTAACTAATCCATCAGCAATAAGCAAAAAAGTCACTTTTGGTGTCAACCAGACATAATGATTCAAAAACACAACACACTTTTTCTTACTCATAAAGCCCATTTTTAGAGAAAGATCATAGATGCCAAGCTTTTCAGACAAAGGGATAATGAAGGTCAAATGTGTTGTGCAAAATTGATTCACTATGTTGACATAATTAAGACAAATTAAATAGTTGAATTTGATGTACATATACTGTATAGCCTTTGATAGATGTGTCTGAGTTCTTAACTCCGCTCTGTGAAATTACTTCCTGAGAGTCTCTTGTAGACACGTTTTTTTGTGGAAAGTGGAAAAACATGTTTGTTTGTTTTTTTTTGTTTTTTTCAAATAACCCAAGTTTTGACCGTGATTTGCAGCTTGTGAACTATGCTCGATGAGGGGGACAGTTGGTGAAGTACATTTTCAAATAGTGAACTTTTTAGTTGGTGTCTCTCCCACATTCTTTCCTCATTGGTTGTTCACTGCTGCCTTCCAACCAATGATGGTATTTGTTTTTTGTTCATTAAAATAATATCTTGGTGTACTCACAGTTGGAGCGGCTCCCTTTAACTGAGCCCGAATGCGACAGTTTACCCTCCCTTGCTGGTCTGCACTCAAATTTAACTTAATGTTGAAAATTTACCATAGTTTTATCATAATGGGGCAAAGCAAATTGAAGCAAATTAGAAAAGAAAAACATTTAACAAAAAAAAATTACTTGGTTTCCTGGCACATTCAATAAACACCTCTGCAGCTGAATTGATCACTTTACGGCAATGTTTAATTAATTAGAGGGACTTACTTAATGTCTGGGGACAACTGTTAAACTAAATGTCAGTCACATCTAAGCCTACCAAACCGAGCTTTGTCATGCCTATTACAACCAGCCCAGGGATGGCAAAACTAAAGAAAGTAACACAGCCTCAACTTCTGTGTATAAAAATACATGTCTCTTCTCATGCCAGGGAATTTTTTTTCTTTTTTATCTGATAACTTTTGATAAATATGGGTGAGAATGGCCTCGTGTGTCTTTTTTCTTTCACGTTTTAGATCAGGAGGTGTGAATACACTTATCAACGTGATCAACTGAAATGGTCATCAATCGCACATGTAAATCTATATATTTAACATTTCCAATCTTGTAATGCACTGTGGCGTTTACTCATCATGGCACTTTGGATTCATGTAGGTTTGAATAATACTAATTTTTCATGTTGAGAATAAATAGGTCAGGTGACACCCCCAATCACTTCTGCTCTTCCCTCCATCTATCCATCTTCCCCTGTTCCATATGCAGGATGAATATGGTGAGAATATATGCCGGTCAGCTGCATAATTTCATAAAGAAAACCCTCTCTGATTACCCCAGAGGCTGACCACGGGAACTGTGCAGTTGGTGCGGGGTGTGGTTTACCTGACAGGCCGCCTGGCTAATCCCGCAGATAAGATAAATAGCCAGCCTAGCGCAGAGCATAAGTGGACTTGACCTCCGCCTGCACAGCAGCAGTGCATGTTTTAAGATAATGAGCAAGTTATGACATGCATTCATTCACTTGCTCTGCATCCTGCTTTGGTTTTTGTTGACTCATAAAGTACATCAACAAAGAAAATCTCCAGATGCATTAGCGTATTCAGAAGAGCTCAGACACACATGAACTTGTAGAGCGCTTCTTGAAAAGCTGACTCTTATACGTATTCAGATTTCTCTTTTGGGGACCTTGAACTGAATCTGAATGTTAGTTTTAAAAGGATGCGCTGTGAGCATGAAAGACGCTTCTGCATGTGGCTAAAGGGACACCCCCGATTGGAGTGTGTTCACCAGTTGTCCATTCAGCTATGCACTCTGACCCATCTCGCCTCCCTTTGTCTGCCCATGGGGTGGTGGGGGTTGACAAGTTGACCCCTGACCTCCGCCTCAGCCCCATCGTCTCCCAACCTCCCCACTCTTGTGCCCCCATCCATTCACATGCAGCCACTCATCATCCCCCTCTCCTCTTTTTCATCTCGTCCCATCTTTCTGAAAGCACTGATTCCTTATTGACTCACCGGCCGTCTCAAGTTCAAGGCCTTGGAGGCCGTTTGCATTTAGCCGAGCTGAGAGAGCCACTGCTTTAGTCTTAATGCATCATGCACTTGAATTGGAAATGACATTAGGGTCCGCTTCAAGCAGCTTTGGTGTATGTAGAATGATTTAAGAATTCAATCCAAAATTGTCTCTGAAATTAAAGTCAATTTGTTGCTATTGGCTTGTAGTATTTCAATGATGGATAAAAAGGTTTTATACTATGGTTTTGTGTGCAGATTACTTTTGTGGCAGTTGAAATATATATATATGAGAAAATGTGGAACAATAGATATTAAAACAGCTCTGACATTTTTTACAGACGTACAAATATTTTCAAAGATTAACGATAGAATTCTGAGTAATTGTAGTAATGTGATTAAAAGTGTTTGTCTGCAAGGCAATGTTGACTTTGAATGTTCTTCATGAGATGGAAAGCTTTTTGAATTAGGGGGAAATAGTATATGGATGAATAATTAATATTTTAATGATACTTTAAATTAGTTACACATAACCCTGAATGAATTTTACCATATAAAATACACTAAATATGTTTAGGAGCATGAAATAAAATAGCCTATTTCTATTTGAATCTACATGTGACTAGCAATTTGTCAACGAAAAACCTCATTATAGTAGATATGATAAAGTGAGATAAACTATAACACATTTTGTCAGTCAAGAAAACTTTAAAAATGTATTCTGTGTGTGCTTAAATACATAAAAACAAACGTTGTTCTTTTAGTTATTAACTGTCTGATTTTAGCAATTCTAGCAATTGTAAGCTCCTGTTTATAATATTGTTAATTGGAATATTATATCATATTAAATATGCATGAACATCAGGAAATTTTGCAGGCGTGTTACTAAAAGATTGCAAAAAACAACACAGATTGCTTTGTTTTTTTGTATTTGAATCATTTAGTGTATTGTAGGAATGCTTATTTCTTTTGATTGTAACACTAGTTCAAGTAGAGTTTGTCTGCTTCCTGTTTACCCATCAGTCGATGACTTCAGATAAAGTCCAATGCATTGTTTGACATTTTAAGAAATGATAGCAATGCAGTTTGTCTGCAAGTTCAAAAATACATCTGCAATGAGAAATAAGAAACAGAAATAGGCATTGTTTGTCCTTTTAATCAGAAACTGCCTGCATATTATACATTAGAGCAATTTTAAAATCTTTAAAAAGGTTTAACAAGACTCTTCTCAATTTGTCACAAAATTGAAAATATAACTTAGTTTAAAGGTGGGAAATTGCCTTGTGTAAAGTAGCTTTTTTCTGCACTATTTAGTAAGTTGACCTGTATTTTTTTAAATAAATACTGTGAATCTTTTCTTAGGTTATTCCGAGATCAAGTACACTCGCTGAACATGTGTCACCATCGATGTCTTGTTGGAAGTTTTGTAAGTGTTTCATAGCAAGTGTGGATCTTTTTTGAGACCGTTTGACCTCCATTTCACATGCTTGTTATAATACAGCAACACTTTTCAAAACATGCAGCATATTTACTGATCACCAAGCCTGAAGGGTGTTCAGAACACTTGGCAGTTAGTTAATAGCGTAACATGTGACCTTTCTCATCTCACAGACACATTGACTGCGGAAACTTGCAAAGGAAAGGCACACGTACACATTATGTGCTCCTCTGCAGATGTGCACTCACATGTTTCCCTCCTTATGGTTCAATACGATTTCAGAGGTGGAGGTGAGTGAATTGTTAGGAAACAAAGACACGTGGAAATGAATCAGAATGAACCAAGAATACTTTGAGTGAGAATGTTGTTGCCATGTCTTTTCTTCGCGTGGTGTAATGGAATGATTATCAGAGTGACCTCAAGGCAGAGGATTGAAAAGATGGAAGAATTTAAATTGCAACTAAAAGAATAAGACGTACATTTGTTGGGTTTCTCTTGAATGAGTTCTTAAGCTGGTATCAGAAACAACTGGGCTATAGAAAGACAAATCTCAAGGACACACAGTGTTTATAGAGCTTCAATGTCTTAAAGGGACAGTGACACTAAAATTAAACTAGTATTTTTCCTGTTTTGTCCTCATGATGAATTAAATGTGTTTCCATCATTAATTGAACACATTGAACATAAATAAAGATATCACTCAACGTTCAATTTGCCCCTTCATGCAAACAATTTTGTTTTAAACCTCCAGAAAGACTTCGAGGACCTCGAATGATGTAATGAGTGGTTCAATCACGTAGTATACAGTATCTGTTGAGGTCACTAAGTACTTCAGTGAAGTATTCAATGTAAGTCATCTACAAAGTTTCTCAAGATATTCTCATATATTCAAGATATGTAACATTACCCTTTGCAGTGTTTTGGATGCAATCGTTTTATGCAATAGGGATTGAGCAATTCATTTTGGTTTATGCCAAATTTGCTTTATACTACACTTGGTCTTAGCTTTTTCTGTGTTTGAGCAAATTTAATGATTTAATTCTTCTTCATAAATGTAATGGTGACAAATCATATTTTTACTTTTATCTGAACGGATTCGGAATCGGACAGTTGTTTTTTTGTTACTCATTCTCAGTCCTAAAGAAAACTATTAGAGGTTAAAAAAGTTCAGGATCCTAACTCTTCAATTTGGAATTCATAGTTGCTGGTTTTAAATTGATTCACAAATTATTTCACACACTAATTCAGCCAAACAGTTCACACACAGGTCATCTTTACATCTTAACATCAAAAATTGTTTACCATAGCTTAGTTCTGACAGCTTTTTTTTTCATTTTCTTAGACACATCAAGGTAAGTGTGCAAAGCTTTCACGCATGCACGCACACACATGTGCTCACGCACGCACACACACGCGCACACGCGCACGCACACACACACACACACACACACACACAAACACTAAGCTTTTTTTACTGCATTATTCATCCGTAAAAGTAATTAATCCATTATCACCATTATAGGAAAATCACCATTATAGGTTTCTTTTTACATGTGTATATTAAAAAGGGTTTAAAACTGTTTTAATACTGTTAAATTACAGATTTAATTTCATAGTTATTTCAGTGAAAATCTTTTAAAAACCCAGATTTACTTTGGTTACTGGTGTGTGAAAAAGTTTAGAAAGGAAATATATTTTTAAAAATCCACAATATGTAAACTCTTAGATTTTACACTTGCAATCCTTTTGCTTTTCTTGCTGCAAAACTGAAGAGTTTAAGGGGCAGGACGGTGTTTCAGCTAGGTCGCTTGCCTAGGGCCTGACAGGGTTTTCCTAGTGCAAGTATGAATTTTGTCAAGGTACTCTACATTTACATTATAAATGAATGCATGGGCGTTTAGCAGTTCTACTACTTCCTCCTGTTTGTTTTTAGAAATAGGGCATATATAGGGCAAATATAATCGTTGATTGTGTACCTGAAAGATAGTAATTTTTCTTGGTGTGTGCTATACTTGCTCTTTAACATAATAAAAGTAGTTTTTTATACAAGTAAAGTTAGCATTAAATATTTAAAAAGAACATGGTTAATTCCTGATTCTTAAATAAAAAAAAAATAAGTTGGTTGAAAATCAGTGAAGTTGGAATCTTCTAGCATAGATGGTGATAATAGCTTATTCTCTAGCTGTAAAAGGAATTAAAGCATGACTCTGAACACAGTCTGTAGATGCAGTCGTAAGATTCCACTTTCAACACACCCACACCACAGACACACACTAACTGTGCTTTCGGTCCTAAAAGCCCCTTTTTACTCCCTCAATTTTGTCCATTTCTCGTCCATCCTCTCGGCTTTTATATTAGAAGGCAGTGAGAAATCACAAAATAACACAAATACAGAAAATAACACAAAAAGATGTGCTTGTCAGAATTATAACGCTCTCAGCATGTGTCTTACCTTGAAGAATTCTGCTCACCTCTTTATTTGTCTGTCGGAAATAAGAAAGTGACAATTATACATATTGATACACTTATTGTTAAATTGAATATATGACTCAGTAGTGCAAGGGCTGAGCGAGTGTAGGGAAGGTACATGTGTGTTGTTACTTCGATAAATACACTGTAAAAAACAAACAAACCTAATATTTTTTCAATGTTTGAATTTTATAGTATATGTTAAACTGTTTGATCCCCAGTTTTTCATAAGGAAGTGTTCATAAATAAATACACATTTTAAATATCTGTACTTTATTACCTTGCCTGCAAGTTTTTTAAAATTCAGTTATTTGGGAATATAAATTAACAATAAAGCTGCTTAATCATGCTCATGCTGCACAGATCCCACAGACAGGTATTTATGAAGAGCGCTTGCTGTCTTGTTGTGTAATGAGAAGGCTAGTTAACAGAGGAGGCGTAGAGAGTTGTGTGGGGGGGGTAGTCGTCCAGTGTTAGGAAATGAGAAATGACCCAGCGCCACACCAGCAAGCCCTGAACCTCTCCCCTTCCCCACTGTCCCTTCCCCCTCTCCTTTATCCTTCCCTCAGGAAAGAACACAGCAGAGGGATGGGTCAGGAGAAAAGGGGGGGGTTAAGGTGTACGGGGGTATGTGGGGTGCAGGAGAGAGACAGAAAACATTAAAATTCATGGCCTTTTTTATTTTCTCCACTGAAAATCAATACTGTCTACTATGGATGAGGTGAACAGTGGACAACAGCAGTTGTGGGCAGGGGTGGATGATATTGGGTGGAGGGGGGGTAGATGGATGGATGATGGTAGTGGTGGTTGGGGATAGGTTGTTGTTCATTAAGTGTGAGCTGCGCTGCTGGGAACCCTTAGTAGGGGCTATTGTCCGAGTGCCTGTAACAGAGAAAGGGGAAGATGGGCCAAAGCAAGGTGGCAGGTTCACACATACACACATTCTTAATGAATTCCTCAGATTTTCTAGGCCAGTCTATGGATAAGTGCTGTGAAAGAACTACAAGAATGCCTTGGTCAATTTGGAAAGGTATCTGGAATAGATAAAACAAAAAAATCTAAAAGTAATTCAAATGAAAGTTTTCACAAATAACAAATAAAAGCTTTTCCAGTGTTAAACTCATGATTTTTCTCCACTGAAAAACGCTAGCAAATATTTGGGAGGAATAGAATAAAAAGGAAAGTGCATATGAGGAAGTTAAATGAGGATTAAAGACACTACTACTACAGCATACATCCAGCTAGTCATTCGAAAAATGCAATTTATGATTTGTCCACAGGTGCCCATTTATTTTTTTAAATAAAGTTTTTTTCTTCATTTGTTTAAACAAATCATTTTCATTACCGGGTGGGATTTAAAGTCATGTTGACTAATCAGACACTTTCTAACATGACTGACAGGTTCCAGAAAAAATTGAGAAAACTCAGCTTAAAAAAGTAATCTGATCTGTGTGGACAGTGCCTCAGTGTGCTACTAAAACATTTAAAAATCCATTCCTTCTTTTTTCTTATATAGTAGAGCGGGGTCTCCTCTTTAATCCTAGGCCATGTCCATTTTTTTAAAATGTAGTTTTATTTATCACAAATTGCTTCACAAAACGTCCATAGAAAGAAAGTAAAGAGGATTCTAATTCTATAAGTGGCAGTTAACCAGAAGTTAAGTTATCAATCTTAAGTCTCCAAACTACTTGTGCGCTTCCTTGCTTCAATTGTGCTGGCAAAGCACCTCACACAGATAGTAACAAAGTCCATGATTAACAAAAATTCAACCGCCATCTTCACCAACAATTACTTTGCTTTCAAATTAGCCTCACAATTTTGACAATCTGCCTAGTCTTCCCCAAAACTTTGTTGACAAGTCTGCATTCAGTAGGCAATGACAAGCATAACATAGACCTGGATAATGTTGCAGTGTAGCACCTCCGTGTTAGTCTGGTGAACAAAGGAAACTCTGCCTCCACTGTTCACACAACAAAGCTGTGCCTGACATTTTCTACACACCTTTGTCAGTGTTTACTTTTGGACGTGCTCTTTGTGCAAGTAGACTGACAGTGTAGCAGAGAAGAAAAAAACAGGTAATTACCAAGTACATCCGAGTCATTGACTGTATATAACATAGATGGAGTGGACGTGACGTCACCAAAAGGTTTCTGACAAAGTTAATATAGGCTCAAAATTGTCGTAGCCAGTACTAGAAAATGCATCCACAGAGGTGGGACATGGCTGTAGTTAAAGTGTCTGATTGGCTGAAGGTTTACATTTAATATGGAAGCATATTCAGTTACTACATTGGAGTGAATGAGAAAGCGCTCACTTCTGGGTCAGGTTCGAGGCACTACAGTCTTCTCACTTCCTGTTACACATCAAGAGGGAAAGCAGAGTTTGTCTCTTGGTCTGAACGAGGCCTCACTATTGTTTTGAGATCATACTCATTCTACTAATTGGAAGATTGTAAATTTAATTATGGTAACCTGTTTTCATACTTTATTAGTGCTTGAACAGTGGAAGTTCACAAACAAACAAAGTCAACAGAAGAATGTTTTGTGTTCAATTTAATACAACCAGCGGTTTAGAGGACTGATGATCAGGGGTTTGTTTAGTGAATCACTTCTGTCTATTGTGAGGCAGATAAATCAACAGGAAGAATAAAACAAACATAAAAGTGAATTTATTTTGTAGGGCACTTTTTCTCCTACATTAACAATTCAAAGTCCTATACATAGAAATAAAAACAGACAATAAAACATGTCAGAGATTAAAAAAAGAGGATAAACATTACATTAATAAATTATACAATATTTTTAAAATTAAATCAAGAAATGTTATATTTTATTATTACAAATAAAAAATAAATAGACATGTACAAATATATGTAAAAGTTTACAGAAAATAATTGCTATAAGAATACATTTTAAATTAAGCAAACAGGGGGACATTGTAAAACTTTTTTTTTAATAGGTGTTTTACATTTAGGAAGCTTTTCTATAGATTTTAAAGCTTATTCTTACATATTTAAATTCAGTATTCTGTCATGCTGTACTTTGTATGATGAAATCAATTATTCATTCATTCATCTTCATGTTGCCACAGCGGAATAACCGCCAACTCTCTGGCATATGTTTTACGCAGAGGATGCCCTTCCAGCCGCAACCCATCGCTGGGAAACATTCACACACACACATTCACTCTTTGCCATAATGGCAATCATTCTTACTCAATTCACTTATACCGCATGTCTTTGGACTTGTGGGGAAACCGGAGCACCCAGAAAAAACCCACGCAATCACGGGAGAACATGCAAACTCCACACAGAAATACCACCTGCCCCAGCCGAGTCTAGAACCAGTGACCTTCCTGCTGTGAGACGATCGTGCTACCCACTGCGCCACCGTGACGCCTACTGAAATCAATTAATATATAAATATTTAATACATTTCCCAGCGATGGGTTGCGGCTGCGAAGGGCATCTGCTGCGTAAAACAAAAATGCCAGAAAGTTGGCGGTTAATTCCGCTGTGGCGACCCCGAAAGGGAATAAAGCCGACATGAAGATGAATGAATGAATGAATATTTAATACATTGATTAATTAATCTTGGTTATGCAACAAACAGCAGTGATTCAATAAATAAACAACTTTAACATTTAACATGCATCATTTTCTTGTTTTATGCAACAATCATGTCTTTACTTGGTCATTAAGTTGATACATTATATTAACATTTCACATTGTAATATACAATGATTTTTATTTATACAATAATGATATTGACGGTATTAGTAATGTATACCCATTGTGTTCTTTTTGCAAGGATGTATAGTATTTTTTTATTTAAAACAGTGTTTTAAATAAACAGCTCAACCATGTAAAGATGGATTCTATAATACACTTTCACTATACCGTTGTGACTACATCTTTTTAAAATCCATGTTTACTGTTTTGTTTTTTACTTTCATTCTTTTTCTGTCATTTTTAATCAACTTGGTTTTGACTGTTAAAACTCATAAGCAATTTGCTAGGATTATAAATATATATATATATATATATATATATATATATATATTCACTAAGCTGTGGTTTGATTTCACTCAAGCGCAAATGCAATCTTGAGTTTTCACAAACTGTTCGGTGCAATCCAGTGAATTTGAATCACTTTATCTTTTTTATCAAATCTGAAACATCTTCACAATTGACTGCCAAAGTTGTTTGTGTAGACACAGAAGCAAAGTTACTCTCTCCATCATTCTCAGTTCACGCTAGAGAGCACGGTTGCCAGGTTGTGTTCTTGTCAGCTCCAGTTTCTGCTGTCATAACACCAAGAGAGATGCAACAGATATTCAAAAATTCATGTCAAGCTTTCAGGTATAGCAATATTATGGTTCACATTGACATAAAGGTGTTAAATTATAAAAATGCATTGGAAGGCTGTTGCATGCGCTTCTATATTTTTATTGAATGGCTTAGCATGCAGCCTGTCATGCTCCTGTCAGATAGATGACAGCTTCTTGTCCCGGCTTGTTCACACTCAGCAGTCGTCTGCTTTCTCACACCATTCTCAGAGGCATGGAGACACACTCACCTCTCACACTTCCTCCCCAGGACATCAGGAAGCCCATTATGATTGTGCATACATGTATGTCCAAGTGTGTGTGTTTCTATGTGCTTTGTGAGGGGGGCTCTCCGTGCATATACAGGACTTCTGAGGCTGGTTACTATGGGGATAGGTGTGGAGGTGTAGGTCCATGCTTTTTTTTTTTCCTGACGTGGGTAAAAGAGTCATAAATAATGAAAAGGAAACTACATTGAAATGCAAAGGCTGAGGCGTAGACGTGTGGGCCGTATCGACATTTGTGAATTCTGGGATGCACTGAGTGAAGAGTTGCTATCTTAGACCCTGTAGCTCATGAAAGAAACCAGGAGAGAAGGAATGTCTCTGCTCAATTTGAGAAGTTGTCACTTTATATTTGTGTCATAAATGATACCGTTGGATATTTAGCAGAGAAAAGTTGTGAAGGGTTGGAGGTTTTGCGTTTTTATTAAATGTTTTATAGTTAAAGCAACAGTGTGTCATTGTTTACTAATAGAAGTGACTTTTGTAAAACAAACACAAAATCCTAGTTTTGATTGTAAATGCTACTAATGGCCAGAAATATGTCATAACCAATGGTCAAAAAAGAGAGAATGAATCTAGAGCTTATTGTGTGTCCAATTGTCATATATATTAGAGGTGGGCATTGTTTGTTTGAACAATGTAACGTTAGAAATTTTATTTCAAATTTTTATGGGCAAAAATATTTTATTTTATGTGTCCCATCAGGCTTTTACAACAATGCCCACAATATGCTATAATAAGTAATTAATGGAAAATAAGAGATTAAATGAATCACAATAAAACTCTTAAGTATGTTAAAGCTTTAAACAAAGCAAAAACTTGTTTAAACACGTGTTTAATCAAGAAATACATTAAGTTATTTGTGGAGCATGCTCGATACGAAATCGAGGTCTTTCATTGTATGCACTCAGCTAATGTGTTATTTATTTGATCAAAATAAAAGCTAAGTTTCAATTTAAAAATCAATACTAAACACTTTATATACACAAAAGCTTTCTAAACTTACATAAAGTAATAACATGTTTCAAACACCTCTGCTTAAATCCAGTTAATAGGTAATGTTAAGTGTGTATCTTTAAGCTCTAATTTACCACATAAAAAACGATCTTTATAAATCTAACAAACACAAAAATAATCACATGCAAAGAAATATAAACATCCTTACCACACTGGAAAGTTTTCATGTTGAAAGAAGATAGATGCTTTGTAAAGCAACTTCCTAGCTATCCCGCTAAGTTTCCCTTTCCTCAGAATGAATCAAAGAATCGCTAAACACAAATGATACTGAGTCAAACCAGCCAAGAAGAGAGAGAGAGAGATAAAGAGAGAGATGGTTTGCTGCAAAAAAACGGCTAAAAGGAATATATACATATATATATATATATATATATATATATATATATATATATATATATATATATATATATATATATATATATATATATATATATATATATATATATATATACGCTTTGTATAGTTCAGACAAGCTCTTGTCGATACTAAACTTATCCAGCCAAATAGCATTCAACCAACACTTCAAAAGAAAATAATTAAATAGCTGAAAAACACTTTTGGAAAAAATAAAGACGGCTAACTTTTTATGCTTGTCAACATTATATTTAAATACTGGAATATATATAATAGGTCTAATGGTAATTTAAATAAAAGATTTTTTTTTTAACTAAATTTACTCTGTTTGAAGTCTGCCACTTCAAATCATTCTGAGCTGAGGCTGACCTCACCTCACCTGCAATGCGAAAGATGTTAACTAACCTGCTAGATGGCTGTTGCGAATAAACAAAAGTTAAGTTCTTCTTTGTGGGTGGGATCGTAGGGATTTTGGCATGGAGAAACAACATGGAGAAACATAGATAACTGTAATTTTTTGGAAGATTTATACATGTATAGGTCATATACCTAGCTCATATACTCGTATTTTATACTCAAATATAATCCAATACCACTGACTGGATACTTGTGACAAAATCAACAGAGCCTTTAGTGCAGACACTAGAAGAAGTGACACAGTATTGTCAATAAATGAATGATTTTCCTCGTATGGCAGATTGCAGACTTTGTTCCATGAAAATATTAAAAGGAGGTTTAAAATAGTTCTTACTATAGGAGTAAAATGATCAAATATCTGAAACACAAATGTGTTGCTAGTAGAACAGTAAGCACTCTGCTATCAACCCTGGCAGGGGTTTTGACAGTTTTATAACAGAATTATTAAGTTATTTTATTATTATCAATTTATAATACTCTAGGTTTGCTTGCATTGGTACTCGTACTCAGTCTATAAAAATGGCATTAGTGCAACCCTAATAATTACAGGATGGTTGTGTATACAAACTATTAACCCATATTTATCTTCAAACGACTGGGAGGTTGTGATTTGGAAAATCATTTGAATAAATCTGAAGAAAAGTGTTAACCATTGCTATTGATTTACTGGTTTAAATATAAAAAACAAGAATATTTATGCTTCAGAATTAAGCTATGTCAAACCATTTCAAATCATAACACTCTCTGAAATGAATCACTTCAATAATTCGATTAAAAAAAGCTAACATTACTCAAATCAATTTAAACGTAAGCTTCCATAAACACAGTCACATTCAAATCGCAAAGCACAAAATAACCTAAAACCCGCTTTTCAATGCCAATGATGTGATTTTATCCCGTCTCTGGCTCACAATATAGATGGCCTCTATAGACGTTCAAATGACAGATCGAGGTCTGAACTGCATGCTGAATCGCACTTTAAGTGGCCTGTTTTATATCGAAGATTACACATGGAGGTGGACATCACGGATATAAGCCCTGAAGTACAGATAGAGGCATGGAGTGCATTTCATGCTCACAGGTGAGGAAGAATGTGTGTTTGGGTGTGCGTGTGTATATGTGAGAGCGCGGAGGCTTTGATGTGGAAAAGGCCTCTGGTTGGCAGTAGGCCAGTGCATCAATAAAGGCAACTGGAGTTTGAGAGCCAGTGAGAGGCATTTAAGTTCCATTTCTCCCAGGCCTTACAGCTCAGGAAAGACCTGCGTGCTGGCTCTTTCTCTCTTATATGTGTGTCTCTGGCACGGCCCCGCAGACACAAACATACTGAGAGAGAGTAATCAGGCCAGACTTCTGCTCTGCAGTGTTGGAGTGCGCCATAATTGAATATGTGTGTCCAGCTGTTTATGTGTGTGTCTGATTGGTCCCTGATTTTGAAGTGGCTTGTTAGTTACACAGGCTCAGTAGGGTAGACTTTCAAGTTTAATCACGAAAGATGTATTTTTGTTACCTTTCACAATGCGCACTACTGTAGAGGGTAACACAAACATACAATTCGTTTTCTCTTTTCTCATTCTAGCTTCATGGTTACACAAATAATTGCATTTTGCAAGCATGACTCTCACTTTTTAGCACACAGTGATTTATAAATGATTCTGCAGTGAAAGAGGAAATCTGTTAGACGTCCTAGACCTGATAGTAGCTTTATTTTTATTTATCTCTTTATATATATATATATATATATATATATATATATATATATATATATATATATATATATATATATATATATATATATAATTCTTCCAATAAAGCCAACTTGAAGAAATGTTGCCAAATAGATATGTTAAAAAGAGGTTAATTTCAAATGTTTTATGGAAGAATCTCTTTTTTAATCTAGATAATTTTGTAATATGTTTTCATTGCAAACTATTTTCTTTTAAGACTGTTAAAACGGTACTTCCTTGAACAAAATGTGAAGTTAATTAATCAAATGGGATGTCTTGTTGAACAGTGTTGAACATTCACATATACTGTTTTCTCTTAACCTAAAATTCATGAATATCTCTAGTTTTATAGAACATTTAAGTTTAAAAATTTACTTTTTTATAGTGTAAATGTGAAGTGCATTTTAGAGTAGTAAGTTGGTGCACACTGAGCACAAACTGTGCATCTTAGACACTTGAAAAGTGAAACATAAACGGGTTCCAAAAAACCTGCTTTTTTTATTCATAGCAAACATAGACTGAACAATTGCTATCCATAGAAACAAAAAAGTGTGAAATGAAAAAATGCCAAAAAAAACTAATAGTTTTTAGCTATTTCCTTCATTATAGTAAATTGATAATGGAGAGTATTTAATATAGACAAAATGAAGACAAAACTAAAACACAACACATTTTTGCTCATCACTGTTGTCTTTTGCAATATTTACACCTTAATGTAGCTTAAAAAAATACTTTTTTGAAAAACCTTTTTTCCATTTACAAAAAAAAAAAAAAATCACAGTTTCCATGACGTGCAAAATTAGCTAAATAAAATGTTACATTGTTCTGCTGGCATTTGAAAAATCTGCTCTCTCAGGTACTTCCCGAGTTGACTTCATAAGGTTCCCACCTGGTTCAAACCCATCATTGAACTCTGGAAACCTCTAGAATATTGTTTAGTAGAGGACGAGTGTGCTTTTTGAAGCATTCAGAGAAGACAAAAGAGTCATTCTTGTTCCTGGATTGTCGGTAAAGAGGGAAGTCTCTTCTCTCTTGAGCATCTGTGGAATAGTTTAAAATGTTTATGTTGTGCAATTGTGGATTAAGCTGATCCAAAAAATACACTGTGATTAGAAAACAAATAAAGCTCAAACTGATTTTAAGCTGTCATTTTTTCAGTCAAACCTTGTACTTTATAACAAATATTTCTATCTTGCCATTTAAAACAGTTTTTCCTCTCTCTTTGTCAATACAGAAAAAAGTTTAAATACAAGGTTAAGTTCTACAAGTTTTTAACTGTTTTAAATGTCTAAATGCATTTTTAAGGTACAATTTGTGTGGCTCGCTGTTAGTTTAAATCTAATTAAAAACGGACCATATGGCATGTTGGCTAGCTGCATATTTTGGAAGTTGCTAGATGACACTCAAACACTTTTTGTTATTTATGTACAACGTCATTGTGGTGTTGTGATTGTTATCCTTGAAAGGGCCAGACTGAGCGAACTATTTTTTTGCACAACTTTTTGCTTTGATTGTTTTTACTGCTTGCTATCAATATCAATTAAGGTATTGACTTTTCTTCTCATTTACCAACTTTTTTTTTATCCATGTGTGTTCAGTTTCCTTTAGTTTTTCCCTCTGTAGTTTCAAAGAACTATTGCATCACTAAGCTTTTTTTCTCCCAACTCATATTCTGTTTGCAATACCCCAACAAAACTCAGTCTACATCTCTCTCTCTCTTTCTCTCCCTCTGTCTCTCCCTCTCTCTCTCTCTCTCTATTGATCTAGTCATAGTTTTCTGTCTTCAGTCTGCTGGCTGGCTGGCTTTAATCAATACAGATAATTGTCTGCTTTCTCCCGTTGCCAAACACTCTGTGTTTTTCTCAATGAATCCAGGTCTTCCCCCAACTTACACACACATAGGCCCACCTACCCGGGATTCCCCCATTAATGACAGGAGATAACCTGCTTTCCTTACCGATTTTTCTTCTCCCTCTCCACTCCCCCCTCATCGATTGCCGTGAGATATCGCCCCACGTGCCCCTTACTTCCAGTGTAAACATGGCCAACACGTGGCTTTACAAGTACTCGCGCATAAACAAATTCACAAGACTTGTATAAGGTAATGTCAAAAGCTCTTTATGTGATCAATATTAGTTCCTTTATGTGATCGATAGTTAGTCATTTTTATTATTTTGCAATGCTAACATTTGACCCATCTTACATCATGGTGATGACTTAATCTTTCTAAGGAAATAATGTACACTGTTTGAAAAGTTTATAATGGTTATTATAGTGTATTATATGTAATAGTTGTGTACCTTTTCAATAAATGTTCCTTTAATGCTACAGCAATAATTTATATGATACAGATGTGAACAATTAAGGACTTGACCATACAGCTTTATTCCCTTACAAACAGTGGTTTAGAGTTTGATTGTTTGCTATATGGATGATGTCACATACCATCAAGGAACAGGATTGGTCAGTTACTTTCAAAACTGTGACAGGGCGAAAATAAATTGAACTTTTCCAAAGTTAAATTGAATGCTGTTTTTTAAAATACTTTTTAATGAGATTTCTTGAGTGCTTGAAGAAGTCTTGAGTTATGATTTTTTGTGAAAACTCACATTTGCTATGAACTGTTTACTACATTAGTTGTGTTAACTTTTGCAAGAGTTTAAGAAGAGTTACAATCACCTTGTTCTTCTAGATTTTGAGAGTTTGGGCTATGGGTTTGCGTAAAAACAAAAATCTTACTCTTTGGGTCAATCATGTTTTTCAATTTAAGCAATTTTTAAGAAAATGATAGTTTCAAATTGTGTTTCTCAATAAGAATTTAGTTTTAATTTCTTAATTTTTTGCTTAATTAGTTTCCTTAATTCAATTTTAAAAGGCATTGAGGGTGTTACACGATTGCACTAGTCATTTTTAAAAATTCTTTATAGAAAGTCTGCTTGCTTTTTGTGATGGATGTAAGAAGTTATGTAATTTATATTTCGAAAGCTACAGAGTTTTTAGCATTAGACTAGTGTAATATTTGCTCATTTAACACTATACCTTATTGCCCATATGGTGGTGTGATTATAATTAGACTCCATGTTTTCGGCTCATCTTCTCTGATTATATCAACAATTGTTGCCAATTTTGAAATTTTTGAGTGTTTTACTGTTTTGAAATCTCTTCAACCTATTCAGTATTTATCGTTATTCTTTTAGCTTAACTTAGCATATATAATTAAATTGGATTAGACCAATAGCAGTTTTCGACATAAAACTTTACTCTCCTATTATTTTCTATTGTATATTACGGCCAGCATAAAATGAAATGTTCACATTTTCAGAATAAGTGTTGTGTAAAGTATTTGCATCTGCAGACAAAGATGTGGACTGCTTAAAAAAAACTTTATATGAATTTACAAACTTTTCTTTTTTTCCCCTCATCAATTCAACAGCTAGTTGTGCGAATTCCCATCTGCGCCAACTCTTTTGGGGACGAGTCATTTACACATGCCTTTTTTCATACTGTTTATACATAGCTGTGTGGTGGCCTTATAAGCAGGGTCATGCTATTTGGAAGTCTCAGTCAAGGGCGATCTTACGGTTTGTGACCTCACAAACTTAGTGATGTGACAGGATAGCTGCTTGCTTTTAGGTGCTATTAAAGGTTTGTGATGATTAGCAGTTTTGATTCATTTTGGCATTTATATTTCTGCTTCTGCTTATTGGTAAAGTGATTAGTAATCATGTAAAATGCAGCTGTCTATCAGGCATTTCAAGTACAAATCCTAAACTAAATTATATAACTTTTGAATTACGTACTTTAATGTTTATGTTAACACTTTGAGCATATTATTTAATCAGAGATAAGACATAGTCAAATGATTAAAAGATTAAATTAAGATCAAGACTGTAGTTAAATTTATCTTCTTTAACAAATTCGAAGAACATTTATTGTTAATTTTTTGCTCCATTCAGTTTCACTTCTTCTCACAAGGGATTCACATCAAACTGACCTTAGAGATAAACTTTTGCAAGTAAGTTATTTTCACATTTGTTTATTCTGACTCATGAATGTCCTTACAAGCAGTACAGCTTGCTCAATATACATCTTCTTCTCCATTGTTCTGATTCAGGTACTGCCAATCATGTAGTGAATATAAGTTGTGCGTTTTGAATCTAACACTGACCTTGAATAACAATTTTTTTTCAATACAAACCAAAATCATCCAGGTAATATTTATCTAGATTTTCCACACAGAGGTTGCTTTCCAACACATTCAGACACTTGCTCTGTCACTGCTTAAAATCCAGGCAAATGTTGGAAAGAAAAGGCAAGGGCATCTTTTCCTATAGCAGTCCTCCCCTAGATACTGGATTTATCTACATATTGAGGATTTGGTGAGAATGGCTGGAAATGTTGCTTTGAATGTTTAGGGGATCAGCACAGCACTTTTATAATGGGATGTTTTTTGCTGTTGAAGAATGCCTTTGACCTTTCTCAATCATTGAGCATGAAGCAGAATCTATTCCTTTGTCAGGTTAATGTAACATATTATAGCATTCATATTCCGGATAACATTAAATCAATAGTGGCTCCGTGCACTTTATTAATAAACGCCCTCTGGTCTTTTTGTGCACCTGATTTATCAATGCATATATTTTAAAGAGAGAGAGAAGATATTTATTGATCAGAATACGTCCTGTGTTGTAAAACTGACTTGATTAAGTTATTGCAACATAATGGGTTATTGTTATAGCAATGCTATGTATATACTTGTGTGAAGGTTTATGTATTTGTAGCCTGAGGCCTTTGCAAATCTGCAAATAAATGTAACTACTAGTGAACATAGTAAATATGTTACAAAAGTATATTACAAACATATTTAGCAAATCAGTTTTCTGATTTGGAAATGTATAAAATAACTGTTAATGCAAAACATTTATTAGTTTATAGGGGGGAGAGGGCACTATTTTCACTAACAGCTGTTAAAGACTGCTGTAGCTGTCTGGCTACAGAGATGACAAACATTCATTGCAAATTTGTGGTATAATACCTAATGATATATTTTGATATATTTTTATTGATAAAAATTTAAAACTCTGATTTATGTTTGGTTTTTATAATAACAAATAAACTACACATAATGCTACATTTTTACAGATTTTACCTGTTCTTTAAAAAGTGTATTTAAAAAAATTCTCTGTTTAACACCATTGTGCATTAAAAGGGTAATTGTTCTGGAATTTGTGTTTTTGCTTCACATTTTTGTAAGCTTTAAAAAAATCTTAACTAAATGTACAGATTTAAATATCATATGTCCATGTAAGTGACATATTAACAGGCATAGTGTCCAGATATCAGGTAGTAGCTGTGATCATTAAATTCTGTATTATTTTTAGTTGTGAGAAAGCTATTACTTGCCAGGAAACATCTTTAACCCTTGTGTGAAATTGAGAATAAAAATAAAAGAAAAGATTAAAAATGTTACAAGTGTATATTCTTTTCTAGTAGGGACTGGTTGAAACAATTCAAGAGATGTTCTCTATAGTGTTTGAATTTGAGAAAAGTCATATATGTTAATGTGTTATGGAGTAAATTTAAGATTTTTAAATACTTTTCAAAAGGGAGTACCCCACAAAGGAGAACATCTCATCACAACTGTACAAATAATTTTGCTACAACATAACCCCATAGTGAAAGAGCTGTTAACTAAACATGTCACAGTATGATGTTTTATTACTTCATTAAGCCAATCAGAGGTGTTTTTATAATATATATAAGACATTATAATATTTCTATTTAGCAGGTGTCACAAGTAATTATAAAATACATCCACTTAAGAACAAACTATTTCACAGTTTTAAAACCGGTTTATACCTTACCTTTTTGTTTATCATAATATAATTCCCTATTAATTTGATTCTTTTTTTTTCTCTGCGAGTAATGATTTTCTGTTGTTCACATTTGTGGCAATTCATCAGTGGTCCACTGGCAGTACTGGAGATTCAGCCATTTTGTCTATCTTTTTTTCTTCTTTTTTTTGCTGGTGCAATGAGAACACGGCCTGATCCAATTTGTGTTGGTCACCAGTGTGAAATGGCGGTCGGCTGGGGGACCACAGCTCTCCAAAGCCTCTCTTCCTTTCCAGGTTTTTCTCTCTCTCTTTCACTGGTTCTCTCAGCTGGAGACGTGCCACTCACCCAGCACCTCTTCACACTGGCACCCAGCATGACCACCACCCAGCAATCAGTAGACAGCGCACATAAACATTAGCGTGCACACATACACTGATGCGTGCATGCTCTATAGCTTTCGAAGTCGTCTTTGTCATGCATAAGTATTAATTAAGAAAAATTATTTCCATCAATTATTGTAATTGATTGCTTCAATTAACATATAACCTATTTTATAAACTAACATATTTTTATTTTAAGTACTTTGCGATGTCTAATACTGGTTTAGGAATAATCATGCTCATTAAACTATGTTGCAATAATAAACTTTTTTTAAGAAAATATATATTGTATTTACAATCAAGTCATTCATTTTATCTTCATAATGGTGTTATTAAAAAATAGTTTTTTTTTACAATTTTAGTAATATTTTGAAATGAAACATTTTTGGTCATGTATTATATAAATTGCTTATAAGAAATATTATATATTTGTTATATAATATATTTCTATAGTATTTTACATTCATATTTTTAGCTTTTGTGTGGCTTTGTCTATTTAGACAAAACATTTAATTAGTGTATTTCTTTATTTTGAATGTGCATTCAATGAATAGAATAGAATATTATCTTGTAATTGTAGCTATTAATATTTAGTAACCCTTTGAATTAATATTTTTTATATTGTAAATTTGTGCAAGTAAGTTAGTCGTACAGTACATTATTTGTATAATTATATCATTTTCTATTTAAAAGTAGGTTTGTTGATTAATTGTGTTCATTTAGTGTTAGGCATTTAAATATGTTCATTTACATAAATTACATAAATTTTTTTCAAGTAATGAGGAAAATGAGGTTTGTTGCTTTATTTTCAAGTAATACAATTATTTATTTCTAATATAACATACTTGTCATAATGTCTATTTGCAGAATGTTATAAAAATATCAGTTTATTTAAGAACAATTACTATAAGCTCGTTTGTGTAAGCGCTTGCTGATCTACACACTGGTATGTTATAGTTGTACTTTTTTCACTCTTATATAAATTCCAGTACATTTAGAATAAAATAACTTTTTTTCCTTATTTTATGTTCACTGTTTGTTTTTACATTGCGATAAGCTCTGTTTCATTTCTTTCTGCAGCTCTTGACAGAAAGTACGGTTCCCTAACACGCTACAAATCAAAAGGTGACTCCTCAGAGTACTTTTAAGCCACATTGAACAAACGCATGCACTCCCCTTTCAACATCTTTAACACAAAAACACATGTCTTGCCATTTCCACTTCAAATATACACACTCTCTGTGATTTTGGCAAAATTGCCATGCTTGACGACCATATAGTCTGGAACGTAGCAACAAAGAGTGAGCGATGGATGGTTGGAGATAGGGAGTGTTTGTGTGTGTGTCATTTGGTGAGTGAACATAAGTGGCACTGAGGCAGTGAAAGGTAGGCTGATGGAGAGGGCGAGGTAAAATTAGACAGCAGAGTGGTCACCTTTTTTGCACAGCTGGAGCTTAGGAAGCTCTTCCACAACTAATGTGGCCATGAGCCTCACATTCAAAATGGAGTTTGGTTAAATAACCTGTGATAGCTCTCAAAAGAAGTGCAGTGGCTGAAATGGATGGGCATGAAGAAGAAGAGGTTGAACACACCCCAGGGAACCATGGGTGAAAAACCTTGCCCAAGGGCACTAGCGAAGGGGCCTTCATCCATCCAACTATCGCTCTCTTCTTCCCCTCCCTCCATTCTTCAGGGGAATAGTCAGTCAGTGTATTTCCTCACAGCCATCTCAATGTTTCATACACAGAGATGGTGTTAGCATTCCCATCACCTCATTTGAGTGGATCATAAAGTGCTAAGAACAAGAGAAGAAGAAATTAGGGTAATAGAACTTTGTGTGTATTACTGGTTTTTGGGAGCTCTGTAAAAACTTGATTTTTTTCATGTGAGATTGTGTCTTGAATCCCTGACTTCCATTAACGACACAGGTCAGAGAGATTGAAGTGAGACAAAGCAAGAAAAATAGGTGGAAGGAGAATAAATGAAAGAAATGGGGGAGGCAGCTGGCGCTGCAAAAGTGCCTCCAATATGTGTAGGTCTGAGCGGCCTCCAAGAGGGGCCCCGATCGATACCAACTCGGAGCAATAAAGCTTTCTCCCTGTCATCTCCACAGAATACAAAGCAGAATGGGGGAGAGGGGGGGAGGGAGGTGGTGGAGGGGGGATAGAGGGGTGAAAAGCTGTTCCGCTAGCCAGACCAATTTCCTAACCCTCCCTTCTTCTCTCTCTCTACCTTTTTAGCCCCCAACTACTACTATGTACACTAGCTTTTCTCTGTCTTCATACACTTCTCCTTGCCCACCTCGAGTAGAGGTGTTGTGTCTGCTTATATTATTAATAGTGTTTGAATAAATAAACTTAATAATTCATCCCTGCAGTTTTATTTGTATTGATAGTGCCTGAAAGATTCCACAGGATCCGGTTGAAATGAAAGAAGCATGCTGTGGGACCGGGTTCAAGGCAGCGGGATCGTCTTTGAGGTCGTAGCTTTATAGAAAGAAATTGAGGAAAGACTTGAAGCACAGGCAGCAAGGAAGAGGTCGAATAAGTGTTCTCTTTAATTGAGAGCCAATTTAAGTCCAGTGCAATCGATAAAGCTATACAGCGAGCAATCTGCCGTCGCCTATAACACATACATCACGCTGTTTAGTTGCTTAGTAGATTCTGTCACGGACACCCGTCGTCTCCTAAATGGGATTGGTGGACATGTCAGATTGAACTCGGCGTAGGATTTAGATTTGGGTGAATTCTCTGCTTCTGAGAGTCATAATTACACGCTGCCTCTATTTCTCTCTCTCCTGGTCTGATCCCTCGCTCTTATCTTTTATTAGGAGACAGCTGTGTAAATCTCCCATCATTCCCTCCTTTTATTGTAAGATCTCAATGCACCTGCACTCACTTTTCTTCTTCTCTTTGTCTCTCCGTTTACTCATATCTTAATATGGTTCCTGGCACTTTTTTGTCCACTCCATCCTTCCATCTCTGACACCTCCTGTCAGGGTGAAAGAATAGAAGGACAGAGGGTCAGGTGGACGGATGGACAGAGGGATGGAGGAAGGGTGGAAGCATCAGCCTCTCCCCCTGTTTGGTGTGTTCCCCCGGGGAGGGTGGTAATAATGGTAGCCATACAGGGGAGGGGGGTGAGAGGAGCGATTATTGTCTTGTAGGGAGTCAGAAGTATCGATCGGCCCAGAAATATGTGGTGCGCGAAAGAGGTACTGTATCGGATATAATATACACTCCTGAGACGGCAGCCATGAAAACGCGCACACACACGCACACACACACACAGTAATACAAAATACACACACAAATACCCACGGCTGGAGAGAGGCTTACATACACTCAGGCACAAGTATATTTAGGTAAATCCGCTTTGAGAAATGTGTGGAGCTAACATGCACTCAAACACAGCCAGTGACCACAAAACACTCACTCGCACAATGCACAAACCCCAGGAGACGCCTATGAACCGAAAAGCAGCTTAAAATTACATTGACATGATAAAATAAATGAAATACTAAAAATAACGACTGCACATGTAGATGGCGTTATGTTAAATGTGGCTTGTTCTATTTTGAGGTGCATAGTCATATTTACATGTGACCTCTTATAGAGGGTCATTTTGTTTTTTGACTAAGCAACACCAAACCAACTTACTTCCACACAGATCATTCAGCTCACATGCAGGTCTTTCACTGCTGTTGCCTGGCAACGTGCCTAGGTGTCCTATTGGAGAGCAGTGCTGTCCAGTGATGTCATGACCGTAGCTGACCAACACTGCTGGACAGAGAAAGAGAGAGGGGAAATATACAGAATGACAGAGGCCTATAGAGTTACTCTAAAGTGTTCTTGTATATGATGCAACGAACTGTATTATTAAAACCTACCTCGTCTAGGCTGAGGTGAATCTTGAATAGAGAATATGAGCAGGACATGATGCAACTTTATTAGTGGATTTCGGTTAGGGAGAGCGGGAGAGGTCTACTTCTAAACCTGTACCTTCCATTGTCTCTATTCCATTGTGTTTAAATCAGGTCAACAGCCGGTAAGATTTAACACCCGAACCTGCCTCTACATCTCTCCCACTCTCTGGTTGAAGTATGAGAAGGTGTATGCCCCTATGGGTGTGGGTATGGAGTCATTAGTTCGACTGAAGGAAAATTTGTGACCGAAACCCTATTAGACAGGGCTATGGGAAGTGTCTGATCTGTTAGAATAAATGGAAATTTATAAAACATTTAGTTTTATGACCACAATTTGAAGATTTGATTTGTTGAAAAATCGAATTGCACTCCAAACTTAGTTTTTAAAAAAAAGTATGTATTTTGAGAAAATGACACTTTTTGTGATTTTTTTTTAACAGAACTATTGATTTTTATTATTATAAGTTAATTACAAAAATAAAAGTTTTTCCAACATATCCTTCCATAACAGCTAGATTTTTTTAGATTTCAAATCTGCTTTTTCAAACTATGTTTTCAAAATCTCAATTCATAATTTTTGTACTGGGATATTTCCTTAAATAAAATGTGCAGATAATTACAAACTGACAAGCTTAACCATATTAAAAAACTGCAGGTCACTACTTTCATTGGTTAATATGTATTTTTATTAATAAGTGACTGAAGAAAATAAGCTAGAAACCAACACTATCCACCATTAAGTTAAAAACCAATTGCATTGAAACTAATTGGCACAACTCAACTACTCTGATGAGCAGCCAGCGTTATTTATAGAGCCGTCCTTCAGGGAAAGCCTCCTCTTGTCTCTTAGAAACATTCCCCTCACTGGCCTCCCCAAAGGTCAAAGTGGGCTGCATGGGAGGTGGGGGGCAAGAAAGGGTGCACAGCAGAGTGACCTCTGACCCTAACACACGCCACCCAGCATCCCTCCTTCAGACCCTCACCCGGACACACATACACACCCACGCGCCGTCTGTCACAGTTCTGACAGGCGTTACCGAAGAGCTTGGGGGGGGTACATAAAAGGGGGCCCAAAAACTTGCTAAACCCCTGGCCATGACCCTGAGCGTTATATACACACACTCACATATTCAGAAGACTGATCCATTATGAGTGCTGGGGTAAAAGGCTTAAGCCCAAGGAGGCAACTGCCCCGTGGGTAAATAAGTGTGTGTTAGTGTTTCTCAAAATGTGTTAGATTCTGTTTTGAAAACAAATGCAAGGGTGTGATTGATAGGTGTGAAGTGTACTTGTCTGGTTATATGGTTGGTGAAGAAAAAAAAATTAAGAGGGTCATTTGGGGTTTTTTTCTGACCCATTTTTGGAAACATGGCAGCATGCAGTGAAAACAAAAACTATGATAAACAGAAATTATGATGATTCTGAACCAAAATAGGGATTACAAAATTCTTATTTATATCATGCCTAATGCTGTAATATTTTAAAGTTAAATTAGAATTTAAGTTTATATTTGTTCTCCGTTTCAGTTCGTTTTTTATTAGTATATTTTGCTCTTCTACTAGTGTTTCAAAAAAAGTCTCATAAAAACAATTTGTTGACAGAAATGTATCAAACACAGATAGAATTGCCTCACAAAACGATATTAATTAGACTATTAGAGCATTGTTTAAAGAAATGATTTGTGCATATTATGTCTCGTCTTGGTTCAATCTAATACATGGTGAGTTAGTTTAATTTTAAAAATACATGAGCAAATTCAAAATCCAAAGGTCAGCGCGATGTTAAAAGCTGTACACTTATATATTCCTAGAAAACTCTAAAGGTATGAATACAAACAACATCTTACTAATAATCAATACGTGTTTATTTTTGTGTCCTATAAGTTTTTTGTATATGTAAAAATAAACTAGCCTTTCTAAAACAGTCTGCACATTTTTAAATGGTTCAGACACATTCTCATGTGTAAATTTGTTCTGGTTTTCTAACCAATATTCATTCATAGAATTATCGTTCCACCCCCTAAAATACAATTTACTGTATATATAAAGAATAAAATGACTAAATCGAAAACTAGCAGTAATATTCACTTGTTGATTCAGCTTGTTCTTTTGTAACGTGTGAAACACTACTGCCCTCTGGCGGTTTTCTGTGCGCAAGTTCACTTTCATTTTCGTGCAAGCATGCTGATAAAAACAGCACACTTCCAGCGCACAGAGAATTGAGAGGCGTGTGATGAAGTTAAATGAACTACATACATATATTTCTTCCTTTATAGCAAACCCAGCTCTTAGTATTACCAATTTGAGCTCTGAGTGGGATTTCAGTTTCCCTCCTTATTGTTTTTAACTTGTATTCAAATCAGCCAACAGATTAAAATAAAAATATTCGAAATGTTTTTTACTTTTTTTTTTACTTTATATATTAACAGTTTCCATTCTAGTGCCTGGTTTTCTCATACCTGTGCTTGAAGGAAGTGTAGGGGTGAAAACCGCAATGTTTGAGGTGGAGAGAAAATGTGGGAGGGAAGAGAAGAGCACGCCAGGCCTTATCTCATTCATTCTTTCATCTGAGTGTTCACTCAACTGTGAGTTGGAGAAATTCATACTATACATTAAGATTACATATTGCAATTAAATTATGGGATAAGGATTGGTCATCCCATTGAGGCCCTTCCTGATAAATCTTCAGAGTGTCAGTGTTTATTTATAAAATGGCGGCTATGGTGAAATGTCTGAATTCCAGGTAAGTCTGTGGTCGTTTCCCTCTATCTCTCTTACTTTCCTTCCCTCTAATGATCTCGAGAGAGAGAGGGGGCTGCCCGCAAGGTTAATTAGCTTTGCCTTCACTAGTAGACCTTGCTAATGAGAGAACATCAAAACTGAGGCCAAAAGTAATGAAATGTCAGGAGCAACTCTCTGGAGAGGAATTCAAGCTTGTTTGTGTATGAGGCTTAATGGATGCTGGGTCTGAATGCAATCTTTGTGTTGTTTTTAGTGTGCAAAAAAACACAGTTCACTTGGGAAAATTAAGAGCATTCATCATAAAATCAGATCATGTGACCTACCCTGTTGAAATTTCTGAAACTTCTAACCTTTGGGTAAAATATGAAGCGTAAACACTAGTTTGTTAAGTTGACCTAAAATGTATAAGCAAACGATTATGATTTTTACAGTAAGTTACTGTTCTTTTTGCTGGGATAATACTTTTAGTAATTTAGTAACATGTGCATCAATCCTGTTCATATGTGCTTGTCTGAATCTGATCTGGATTTCAAAAAGCCTCAAACAAACTTACTTTCTTTACAGTCTCTAAGTCGCTCCATCACAGGCATAGAGGAGCTGCTGGAATAACACCACAGCAGAGATGTGAAAAATAAGCCCCTGGAGATGAAACGGGCGTTTAGATTTGAATGCGGTTACGGTATTGAGTGCTAGATTTGTTTGCGTGTGATATACTGTAAACTGTAAGTGTGATGTTGAGGATTTATGGGAGTAAATTAAGATGTAATGAGGGCAGTATATCAGCTTTGCTCTGTTCTGCTGAGTCTGTGTTTGCAGTGAGGTGTGCTCATTTTATTGCTGAGAAAATAATGAAAGAAACTAAAGAATCATTTTAGTGTTGTGGCACTGTACTAATATCGTTAACTATTATCGTTAAAGTATATAATTTTGACTGATATTTATCATTGGTGTTAACTCATCTAAACTACAGTCTTAACAGGAATTCTATTTAAAATCAATACATCCAAACAGGGCCAGATTTACCATTAGGCAATAGGCCCCCCTTCCATGGATTACCACCAATCTTTTTTTATTAATTAAATTGCTTTTATTTGCACCCTTCAGTCACATAAGTAAGCTACATAACATGTTTAGCACATACAGAGAATTAAACATTACTTTACATTAAAACACAAAATATTTTAGCATTTAACCTGAAAAAAATTCAAAAATTCTCAGCAGGCTTCAAAGCAAATGTATGCTTTCTGTTTGAAATTTCAGATAATTCAAGTCTCCACGCTCCAGTAGGTACTTTACTGGAAGGGCATCCGCCACGTAAAACATATGCCAGAGAGTTGGCAGTTCATTCCGCTGTGGCGACCCCGAAAGGGAAGAAAGCCAACATGAAGATGAATGAATGAAATATGCATTCTTTTAACATACACAACACTCTCGAGATAAACATTATAATATTTTTTTTAATAAACCTAATTTTTTTAATGAACATAAATTAAGAACATTTTATCCTCTGTTATGTTTAGTTGTGGCTCTCTTATCCTATGAGAAGGTGGTGTGTATTTGTTATTGATGACTCTACATGCTGTGTAGTTGGAAGGTCGCACTGTAGTTTGGAGTACAGTAGGGGTTGCGGTTGTTTTCAGATTTATGGCTTAGGTTCAAGTTTAGTAGTGGTTAAATTAATCGTAAAAATAGATGAATCATGTTTTCCATAACATTACTGCTTGCATTCAATGTTTGCTATATTTACAGAAAGTTTAAATCGTTTCCAACCTTATTCACAATGCACTAATATTCCATAATTTCTGCAATGCAGTTTAAAAAATGGTGACTGGTGCAGATTGATCAAGATATTCCTCAAAAGTGCTACATGTTTGTTATGCGTGAGAAGTGGAAGGTCACAGGTTTATACAGGAAATGAGGATGACACTCCAATGACTCACGCAACACAGAGGTTTGTGGGTGACAGATTCGAGGGTGTGATCATAAACTCTTTCACAATCATCGATAGTATCCAGTGGAACGTGATATTTTAGCTGGGTGGGTTTGGGCATTAGTCATGTTAGTCAGGCTTCTTTATTCCATAAAGACCTTCAATGTACATAATCTGCTCTCTTTTTTAAATGTTACAAAAAGTGTATTTATGCAGTTAAATTATACATGCAAAGCTTATTAAATATATTTTTGACACTTTTAAATTAGTTTGGGGAACTTGACACCCAATGAACTTTTATGTGTTCCAATATGAAAGTTTTTTTATTTAAATGAAAGTTACTAAATGACCAGCTACTTAAAAACGGTATTTGTGCATTTACACTCGGCCAGTCTAGGGGTTGACCAATGTGTAATTAAGTCAGTTTTGCAACATAGTAGCAAATGAAAAATTATTAAAACCAGAAAGAATGCCCTCCTCTCCTGTCCCAACTCAAAGATCACAGTTTTGAAAGCAAACTTATATATTGTATTTATCTTTTCCTTTCCTTTCTTTTTTTACACCAATTAATCTCAAATAAATCAAATAATATTTTAAATAAAAATGACCTGACATATAAAACCTAAACAAAATATAGTGAACTTCCATCTTCATGGCTAACAAAAAGGAAATCGAAAACTAAACAAACAAAAACATGTTTGTTCTCTAAACAACTCTAAAAACACCAGAAAATGCACTTTATTTAACAGACAATGAAATTGACTGAGTGATGACTTCCAAAGCAATAACAGAGATATAGAATGGTTCACAAAAAACGCTGTTTCAACAGTTTAACACTTTGCTCATCCATTGTTTAAGTTCTCCAATTTAGATTTCCTGTAGTAAAAGCATGTTTGGAGACAGTGCTCTCCACTGAGGCTCCAGCATACCTGTACAATTCATTTCTAAACAATAATTTTCATATAACAAAGCAGATAGAACACACATAAATTACATAAAAATATATATAGGCTCTCAGGGAAGTAGCAGTAGCAGTATTTATAAAACTTTCTTTTAAAAGACTATAAACCTGTTTGTTTTGTTAGTACACCCAAGATTCTTAAAAATACAAGCGAAATGGTTTTCAACACACGTAAATATCTTAAAATCTAACAATTTTAATCTTGAGGAGTTCGTGTCCTTACGTACCAATACGGAGTAATGGGTATCATTTCATAGTACATGAGTACATCACAGTACAGCTATCAAACGAGAAAGTAGCTACCTAATATGTTGGATTTACTCTAATTTGTGTAATAATAATATATTTGTTATGAAATTATTTCATAACAGTCAGTTTGAATAAGGAGGGGGCTTTATTCATTATTGAAAAACAAAGTATTGTGTTTCATTGTTAATAACTTTCCTGAGTATTATTCATTCATCTTCATGTCGGCTTTCTTCCCTTTCGGGGTCGCCAGAAGCCAACTCTCTGGCATATGTTTTATGCAGCGGATGCCCTTCCAGCCGCAACCCATCACTGGGAAACATTCACACACTCTTTAACACTATGGTTCTTACTCAATTCACTTATACCGCATGTCTTTGGACTTGTGGGGAAACCGGGGTACCCGGAGAAAACCCACGCGATCACGGGGAGAACATGCAAACAGAAGTGCCACCTGCCCCAGCCGAGCCTAGAACCAGTGACCTTCTTGCTGTGAGACAACCGTGCTACCCACTCCGCCACCATGACGCTTCCTGAGTATTATTTAAATCTTAATCACCACACTACTCCACCTACTGGGGCAGCTCAAGAGTACAAAATAGGTTTAATTTAAATTCGCAAATCTCACCAAAAAAGCCATTCTTTGATTTGGGGTTGAATTTGGGGTACAGAAAATGCTAAAGGTTTAAGCTTTTCTGCATAATGGAAGATGGATTTCGTGTTTGATTGTTTAAACATTTGTTGATGATTTTTATTATTATTATTATTATTATTATTATTATTTGCACAGTCAGGGTTTAGGATCATAAGGATGAGATATACACTGTAGAAAGTGTAAAAGGGTGTATGACTGGAAAGCCCAGAGATTTCTTAGTTCCTTAATTCAACAACTTGAATCCCACCCATGACAAAGATTTTTGTTATAATATTATAGAATACAGGTCACCCCTGATATCATAGTTTGTGACTGTGAGCACCTTCTGAACCATTTGAATGGTGATAAGCCTAGAAAATGGTCATATAAATGCCTAATAACATCTGAAGCTTCTCAGAAATGGAAAAGTAAGTTTTATTATAGTTATATATAAATAGTTTTACTAAAACCAAGAGTAAAATTATTGTGTAAAAAAGATTAACTTAATTTATTTAAATTGTTAATACTCAAACCATTTTACTGAGAAAGTATGTCTTAGTTAGATGTGTTTCTTAGATGTCCAGTTGAGAGTTTGTAAAGCATCAGTGGTTTTATAATCTAAGAAATATTTTGATTTGAGTTTGATTTGATTCATATTTTCATTGTGGTTCCTATTCAGACAAGAAGGAAGTGTGAGCTTTCTGCTTGACTCTCTTGCTGCTTCCTGGCTTTGCAGGAAGAAACACAGTTGGTGTGTGACATTGGTGTGTTTTGTAGCTGGTGATCCCTCACAATTTTTAATTTAAACGGTTTTGAATAACTGTTGTAGTGAGTCACTGATCCTGATTCAGCCTCTGGTGAATCTGGAGGTGGCAGGGGAGAGAGGTTTCGTTTGCCTCAGCTGGAAAGTGGTTTTTCTTTGCTGTTTATGACTTAATCCGGAAAATATGTAGATGCTATCACAGTATGATCGCAGAACAGAGAGAAGAGCAAAAAGATCTCCACACTGCTGGTGAGTCCTGGACCCAGGTTGAACTGGTTTTCTTTCAAACAAAACTATTCTAATAGTTCTGTGACAGATAATTGAATTGTTTCTCAGGGGGACTGTTTTATTTAATTTAGCTTTCTGTTTAAAAAAAATAAATAATAATAAAACTAATTTGGTTATAATTAGTTTTTGCATTAAAAATAAATGTCAAGAATCAGTTTTAAGACTTACATGATATACATACACCATAGTTTTAATTTTGAAATTACTAGGAAATGTCGCTGACTGGAAAGGCTGAAATTTGCATATTAATGCTTAAACAAAGATTTAAACTTAAAAAAAAAAAACATTCAAAAACAAAAATATTTTGTTTCAAAGTTGGATTTCAAAATAAGATTATAATTGCCAAATGTTTTGTAATGCAAGACATACCATGGTTTGAATATTAAAATAGATTAGCTTATGATTGTATCTTTAATGTTCAATCATGATGTCATGTCAAAAAACTTTTTTATAGATTAAAATATCCATTTAATATATTCAAAAAAGTTGCATAGTTGAAAGGTCATAAAGATAAAAAAGTGGTAGACAAGTTTAAATTGCTAAAGGCTTTCATTAAAAGGTGTTTGTTTGTGTCTGCCTTGAAAAATGACTAGGGTCATTATAATTCTAATTATTTTATATTACTAGAGCTGTACACTGGTAACTAGTTAACAGCACAACCAAGAAAAAACATTCTCAATTCTCAGAGTGTGAGTTGAACTGTTCTTTTTTTAAAGATTCCACAGGCATTTTACAGATTTGTGCTGCAGAAAAGAGACTTCTAATGGTAAACCTCTATGCTCTAAGCTTCTGTTATAGAAACTGAAAATAAGATGTTACTTCACACCAAATTGTTTAAATTTGCCTAATTGTATAATAACAATAAAATAAAATTCCCCCTCTTTTGATTTCCAACTACTACCATAGATTAACAAGTGGAAGATCGTCTTACACGAAGTAAAACGAGGTTAAACATGCATTGTGAGTGGTGAAGGGGTGGATCACTCTCTGTAGTTAACATCTCTTAAATCTTTACTGTGCATTACACCTTTAGTATCCTCTCTCTATTTTTTGTTAGCTTTTGAACTCATTTGATGAGAAAGTGAACTGGGCAGCGAATTCCCTGTGTTATTATAGATGGCTCTGTTGATCTGATGTGGTCGTCAGCAGGGGAAAAAGAGAAGCTGTTATCAACGCAAGCTCTCGCGGGATGAAAGAATCACTTTGCCGAACACAGCTGTTGCCTCTCGCTCAGTGTGAATGATGCGATACAGAACAGGACCTGCCCCAGTGCCCCTGTCCCAATCTGGGAGGCACAGGTGCTGTATTAGGATGAAAAGAGTGTCAAATGGAGGCAAAGTAGAATGGAATGGAATAGGAAAAGAGGAAAGGAAAGACTGAGAGAGGCATGGATGAAAATGAACTTTTGACAGCAGAGACGTCTGGATTATTAAATGCAGGGTTTGTTATTATGTACAGCTAGGTCCATCATGCATTGATTCAATTATTATTTACATCTATTGATTAGATTGAAGTGCAATTGATGAAGACGTACATAAAGAAATAAGTAATATCAACATAGAGATTGTTATATCTATGATTTTTTAGTGCATCCCAGATCATACACACTCTTGTTTCACATACTAAAAAGTATGTACATTTTCTTCTGAAAATGAGTATCTACTTTAAGGTTGCAGTACATAGTGTTCAGATTGGGATGCAGCACATGCATTTATTGAAGAAGAGCAAGCTTTACAAAATCCTTCTGGATAGACTAGAAAACTAAGTTAATGCATTCGGAAGCAAAAGCGAGGTTGTTAAGGATAGCACGTATCTCACTGCCAAGGGCCTAATAACTACAAATCAGGTCAGGAATTTCTGCAGTTCTTAAGTCTCTACACTGGCTGTGGGTCTCCTTCAGAGTAGATTTTAAAGATGGAACCAGCTTTCAGATTCCAGAGGAGATCAAGGGTGCCAACAATTTAGTCACGTTTAAATCCAGGCTAAAGACTCTCCTGTTTAGTTGCGCTTTTGTCGACTGAGCACTACCGTCCGAACAACTATTTTACCTATGCACTTCACTATCTTAATCTATGTTTTAATCTATGTTTTATCTATCAGTTTTTGTTCACTATGATTTTATACAACTTTTTTTTCTTGATTTTATTAAATGTACTTTCTTTTTATTCTTAATTTCAAATGTAAAACACTTTTACATTAATTACCCTGTGTACAAAATGTGGTATACAAATAAACTTGCCTTGCCTTGTCTTTACCGTCTCCACAAACAACTGAAAATGTTTGATGGATAAAACTCTTTTAATCATGAAAGCAAACTATTCTATAAATTTAACGAGGCATTTGTCATATGTGTTTACAAGTTTTTTTTATTTGTGTATGTGGTTACCATGTCATTGTTAGCTTGGAAGAAAAAATAAAAACATTAACGAACATTGAAACAAAGAAACACAGAATCAAACAAACAAACATCTAAACAAAGAAGAACATAAGACATAATCAAAGAAAGAAAACAAAGAAACATAATCAAGGAAAGCAAACAAACAAACCGAATAAAGAAATAAAGTTAATACGTAACCAAACTGCTTGAAAATGCATGAAATGTAATATGTAAAATGTAAAATCCTGTTTTAAAAATTATTGCTGTCATCTAGTCTCATCCTTAAAAAGCTTATCCAGGTGTATTTATTGTCGAAGGTGAGTAAATGCTGCAGAGCTTCAAGGCTAAAGGAAATAAATTTGAGTTTTATAAATGTTCATCTTTTAGTATTTCAGACATGGGAAATGTGAGTGGTTAAAATGATGACTGTATTTGGGACATGTCATATTTGTTTATAAATTGTGTTTTTTATTGAAGTATTGAGGGAACACTCCACATAGCAGGGAGTGTTCCCTCTCAATTTATATAGCATAGATGATTGAATCAGATTAGACTGGTAACATTTTTGGTGTCAAGTGCATATTGATTACATTGTGTATGTTTTACTATTATTACAGTATAAAAAAGGACTCGAACAGAATAAAAAATAAACAAATGACCTTTTCAGCCCAAAGAAAAACTATGTAACATATTGTACTGCACTATGCTTACTTGATAATAATTATTCTGCTCTCACTGCTACGCTACAGGCCTAATCCAACTCAGTGATTATGCTAAACTGCATCACTAAAGTCATCACTAGAACAAATGTGTTAAATGTTGAAGTGAGATTTAAAAAAAGGGGTTATAAGTGTTGGCCAGTGTTTAATCAACGAGAAAAAATCACTTCTTTTTTGGGCATTCTTTCAAATAATTTTCAAATATTCTGTCATTTCTCTGTTTCAGCGGATATCAGGATGTCTAAAACCTTGGAAGAAGACAAGATGGGGACGGAACATCCAGTGGACAGCACAGGTAAAATATTAAATTTTCTGAGCAATTCATGAATGATCATTGAGAATTTAAAAGTCCATTAATATAAAAAGAAATAATAAAAATTATAATACACATGGCTTCAGTCTGACACACTCACCAGCTCACGGCAGCCTAGAGGAACCCAGGTTAAACGCTCTATGGTATTCCAATAATGCTGTGCCTCTGGCTAACCAGAGCAGGCTTTTGTTGATGTGAGGGCTGAAGCCCGAGGCACTATTCTGACCTGGTGTGCGTGCGTGTGTGTGTGTGTGTTGTTTTCACAGACTCTGAGAGGAACAGTCCAGAGGCCAGTGATCAGGTGAGTGAACATCGAACGTCGAAGTTCGAAATCATTGCATTGGGTTTATAAATGCTGCACGATGAGTTTAAGGAGAGGCTTGTTAGATTTGGGACAGAAAATATTCTTTAAGTAACTGCATATTAGATTTAAGAGTCTTTTAAAATGATTTTTTGTTGTGCAAAAAGGTCTCTTCTGTTTGTTTTGCATGAATTTTTGTTTTGCATGAATTTAGCTAGAATCACATGACATCTATGAAAAACAACTGGACTTAAAATAAAAAAAAGAAAATAATGTCCTTTACGAGCACCAAAGAATGCGGCTCAAGAAATTCTACAATAATTCTGAATGACATTAAAAGCTACCCTAAATTCAACTACAAGCCAGTATTTTCAAGTTTATTTTTATTTTTTAAATCTTTTCAGATCCAGCCAATGAAAACAAGTCCTTTCTGTCTCTCTCCAGCACCCAGCAACACAAAGGTGTGTGCGTGTTTGTGGATCTGTGTGTGAGGGGTGCATGCGTTAGTGATGATGCCATATCCTTGCCGTTAGGGCGATCAAGTTAATGTTGAAATATGCCGATGACAAATCTTCCTTTAGTTTTAGCTGCATTCCTGACAAGATGCCAGATAGAAGACAGAACGAGAGGGAGCAAGAGAGAGTGAAAGTGAGGTTGAGCAATCAGATGAACACAGGAGAATTGAGCGATCTCATGAATGTTTTAGTGAGCGCAGGAAAGCTGGATTATTGTGTACAGGAGGCTTCAAGTTTTGCTGCTGCGCTTTGTCTTTAACTGTGAGTATCCAAATGAGCGAAGGTTTCTGGGTAGGTTTGGTCATTCAGATAAGAGTTTTCAGGTCAGAGGTATTTGACAACTGTTGCAAATGAGGGTAGGTTCATTTTTTACAAATTCTAGATCTGTTTACGTTACTGTGGTTTTAAAGGTTAAAGTTACTTCAATTATTAAACATGTATGCTTCTGGAATGAGCTGCATTTACCAAATAATGTAATACGCTTCAAGTTTGATTGATTTCAGATTAGCCTAGCAATTAGGTGTTAGTCTTATGATTCATAGTCTAGTTTCATTCTGACCCAAGGCCAGTAAATCCCGTAATTCTATGAAAAGAGGGGGGAAAAGAAACTCACCTGTTCTATTGTTAGATCCTATTGCTTGTTCCGCATTGTCAGAGTTGTAGAAGGTATGAGTATTGAGCAATTCTGACTACTTATACTTTTGCGGGTTTTTACAGGTGCTGCATCATGTAAACTCAACTTTTCAAACTTTTCTTTCAAGTTTTAGTATTGATCCTTCATCAAAAACAGATGAAGGATTTGGTTCATGCATGTTTGTGTAATCCTATTTTTTTTTTTCTGGGATCTAAAAATGGCTCAATGGCCGTAGGGATAGCCCATTGGCCATAGCACCGCCCACAAGCCAATCAAAAAACTGCTAATGAGAACATACATGCTGACTGACTCAGATATATACCGTAGCAAAGCCAGTTCGGATAAACAATGAAAAGAAAAAGTCTGTTTTGTATGTCCTGGGCCAAAAATGCTTTTTAGCTTACCAAAAGACTAATGTATTTGTCGAAAGTTGTTGGATTATTGTTAATAATAAAAATCATTTTGTTAAATATTTGAATATTAAATGTTAATGTTAAGTAAATTTTTCATTTAATCCAGGAAATTCACTTGAATTAAAACACTTATAAAAGACCTAATTTTATTTTCACTTGAAAAGCCATCGTCTTTGTTCCTGTCGTGCATATAAGATCAAGATAGATCTGTCATTTATAAAACATAAACCAATTATAAGGCTGTGTTGACTTTACAACTTTACTTTTGATACCAAAATAATTGTGATTATAATTTTTTACCATAATCAAGCACCTCTACTAGTAAAAAAAGTATGTTTCTCCCTTTGGGTACTTGTACATGAGTAAAAAAATGCAGATTCAAAGTAATCTGAATATTCGTACTCTATACCCAGACCCATAACTGTCATGACTTGTGTTTGCAGGTGAAGCTCGAGGAGGCTGTGGAGATGTCCAGTGTTCACACTCCTCTTCCTCCTCCTGCTCAGCCAACTCTGCCACACACACAGCTCATGCTGGCAGGAAGTCAGCTTGCAGGGGTAAGAACTCACACAAACACACTCTCTAATAAAGAGAGTTCATTAAGGCTGCCAGGGCCATGACAACACATTTTGTCCGTTTGGAAATCTAACAATCTATGTTTAGAGTGGTTTTTAGTCATCGAGCTTCAAAGTTTTGCATTTAATGGAGCAAATGCAGAGGTACAGTCCAGAAGTGTTATCTTCAGTTTTTAAAGATTCATTTATTTCATAGTTCATAGTAAAACATCATACTGAGTCTCATACATAGTTGAAAAACAGGTAAAACACACTTTTTATTATTTATTGTATATAGAAATGAGATAAAACATCTTAACCGCTTAACAATTTATGCGTAATTACTTAGACAATTGAAAGTGTTCTTAATGAGTTTTACTTTAGTAAAAAAACAAACATCAGTCTAGATTGTGTAATATTGTTTTTTCTTTCCAAAGAAATTGTTATAAACTCAACTAAAATTTGAATTAAGTGTACCAGCACTTTAACAGATTAACTAACAATGAATATTCTGATTATTTTGGTTAACTATGCTTTTATTTTCTTTTTCTGTTTGAGGTTCGTCGTTTCCAACTAAAACAACTCCAACACCACATGCTTTCCTGGCCGTCATCATTTAGTAGTCCTGTTAGAGGATGTAATTATGTTGCATCTATAGCAGCAGTAATCATAAAATTCACAGATGTTGGTCAATGAATGTGTCTCTGGATATGCTGCGGATTAACCCTGCGAACTGTTATAAAAAAGCTGTTCATAGCATCACCTCTGGATGGCGCCTAATAAATAAGCAGACAGGATTCGAATGTGTTCTTTAACACTTACCAAACTTAACATTACTACTATCCCTAAAGTGAAGAAACATTGTTTATATATATATATATATATATATATATATATATATATATATATATATATATATACATGCATGTGTGTGTGTGTGTGTGTGTTTTTATATTTTAAATGTTGCAGATATAAAGATAAGCCAATGTTTTTGCAGTTAAGTAATTAGTTTAGGAAATGCCCTTGTATTGTCATTTAGCTGTTTTGCAATTAACTATTGCACCCAACTTTCATGTGATAAGCGGATAATGAAGAATAAAAATAAAAACAGTTGTGTTTATCACTGAATATTAAACAATAAACAACAATTTAAACATACTAGTATATTTCAATACTTTAGCTTTATACTTAAATAATTTAAACTTTCAAACTTTTACACCATGTCTGCAGTATGAGCTGGGGAAATCAGTCCCTTTGCACCATCTTGTGGCCAATAAGGTAGTGGAGCTTAATTAAATCTACTGCACAATGTGGAAAATTGTTCTTGTCTACATATAAACTGCTGTGTGAGACATTTTTACTGGTCACCTTCTGTATGTACAGTCTGTTCTTGTAAAACCTCCACTTGTCCCTTAAACAATAGTTACTTTTGGTTTTGGAAATATGGCAAACTAATGTGTACCTTATAAGATGATCTTTAATGATCTATCAATAAAATGATACAGATATTATAGCAATCACTCTGTTTCCCTCATTTTCTTTTGCTCTGTTTTGCTCAATGCTTCTTCAGCTAAACTCAGCAGCTTGCTTTTGGTTAAGATAAACACTTTGGATGCTTTCTCGCTTTCTCTTTCTGGGTACTCATTCCTGCCTCTTTCTCTTCCTCCTCCTCTTGCACTCCTCAGCTGGCCGCTCTTCTTCCTGCGCAGCAGCAGTTGTTGTTACAGCAGGCTCAGGCTCAGCTCCTAGCTGCCGCCGTGCAACAATCCAATGCTGCACATGCCGCCGCTCACGCTGCAGCTGCAGCCAGTCAGAATCAGCAGACGCAGCAGCAGGCCAATCAGGCCGCAGCACAAGCCAAAGCTGAGCAAGTCCCGTCTCCACTGCTCTCCCAGCCAATCCAACTCACTGCCCAGGTACCTGTTGCTTTGGGCAAACAGCTGTTTCTTTGAAAGAATAAACTGCGGTTTTGCACTAATTAAGCTGACTTCATACAGCACACCAGTCGTTGTAAAATGTTTGTGGCTTATTTTGCAATATATTGGTGATTAAAAAGAGAGGGAAAATTTTTGACAAAAACCTTTTCTGGATTTGATTGAAATAGGGATTCATTAGATTGTTCAATTACTTCTTCCACATCAGATACATGGTAAAGATATGTATTTGGTAAAGGCTCTTATTGTTCGCTGACATTTTTTGGAAGCAGAATTCAGTGTTTTCAGCTGTGTCAGTATTTGTTTTGTGTGTGTGACAGGAGAAAGCTATTGTTTTGTGTGTTTGGTGGTGGGTTTGTTGGGGTGTGTTTGTTGTGGTAGATATCCTAAATGTGGAACAGTTGTGGCCCAGTGGATAGATAGTAGATGAGAAGGTTTCGTGTTTCGATCCCCAAAGTTAGTGGTAAGTGATGAAACACTTAAACTCCCATCTCTAACAAATACAGCCCTTGAACAAGGCACCAGTTTCCCGACTGCTCCCTGGGCGCTGCAGCCATGGCTGCCCACTGCTCTGGATGTGTGTTCATTCACTGCTGTGTATGGGTTAAATGCAGAGCACAAATTCGGGGTTTGGGTCACACCTGGCCGACAGATCATTTTCACCATATTGTGAAAAACTTTTTGTCTCTAAAGTTTTCAAATCAACAATATAGCTGCACACATCACGGTGATGCAATGGGTAGCACGATCATTTTATAGCAAGAACATTCCTGGTTCAGGTCTTGGCTGGGTCAGTGATCACATGGGTTTCCTCCGGGTGCTCTAGTTTCCCCGACAAGTCCAAAGAAATGCGGTACAATTGAATTGGGTAAATAAAATTCTCTATAGTGTATGAATGAATGAGTGTGTGTGTGGATGTTTCCCAGTTGCCTGGAAGGGCATCTGCTGACATATTCTAGATGAGCTGGCGGTTCATTCTGCTGTGCCGACAAGTAGATGAATGAATTTAGCAGCAAACAAAAATGTTGCAATATGTATAATGGAGTTTAATGGTGCTCAAATCTTGATTGTTGAAGGCATTTATAATAATTTAACCTTTTTTATTGAAATGTATTCATTACCTAAAATAAACAGAAAGTTTAAATTTTTCGCGGAACATTGTATTGGTAGCATTTTAACAGCCAAACTTTTTTAAAATAGAAAATAGTTCAACGACACAAACATTTTCCAATTGGTCAAAAAATATATTTAACTGCTTGAGTGAAGTGAAACAGATCTGACCTGGTTATTACCTATGAATGAGAGAGCTCATCAGAAAACCAAGTTCTTGTGGCAAGTGATGTTAGTGTGTCCAGCATGGGTTGCTCACTATTTGATCTCTGTGGGTCCTAGTGTACCAGTGCAGTGACAGGAATATTGTATAGGAGCATCGTCCTTCGGATGATATGTTAAACTGGGGTCCTGACTCTCTGTGGTCATTCCAAGAGGTTTCTTTAAAAAAAAGTAGAGGCGTAACCATTGCCTTCCAAATATAAAAATCTAAGGTTTGCTTCGTTTGAATGTGTGTGACTGGTGAGGTGTGTTTGGTGGTGGTCAGGAGGGCCTAGGCGCAGAATGGCAGCCACGTCCTGTCAGACTGCCCCAGGGCAGCTGAGGGCTACCAAGGTAGCTTATTACCACCAGAGTGTGAATGTAGAGTGAATGAATAATATTCTGATAATTGTAAAGTATCTTTTTGTCCTGGAAAGCGCTATATAAATTGAAGGCATTATTATTATTACTGTTATTAATATTATTATTATTATTATTGAATAATTACAGCCCCTGATTGTTATTGGTAGTGGGTTTTCTCAGTTGTTTTTCAGCATTCAAACGTTATAGCTCTGTTTTCAGACTTCAATAGATTGATTAAATGAGAGTTATTTCTTACAGATTTCATCAGCAGTCCAATGGTCAATACACAAGCACAAATTTCCATGGAGGTTTTTCAGCATGCTACTAGCTGCAGCAGGGACCAATGCCTTGGTTTATTTACCAACATGTTTCTAAGACGTGACATGTTTTTGCATGGTTTTGTGCAGTCCCAGCCATATCACCCTGAAACTCATGACTAGTTTCCCACTGAAGTGAAGAAGCTCTGAGCTTGGTTAGTCCCTGAATGAGAGGCCTCAAGTGAAATCCAGGCTGCTGTGGGAAGTGATGCTAGTGAGGCTGCAGATTGGCAGGTGGATTCTGCACACTGGTGGTGGATTCAGAGACTGCCCCCTCAGATGGAAAGCTCTTTGAATGTCTAGAAAAGCACTATATTGTCATGTCATGATGTTATTATTATGTATTCATTCATTCAATAAAGTGTCTTTTAGTAAAATTTACCTACTGCAAAACTGTCAGTGAAATCCCATACACGGGATTTTCCAACCCCTATCCTCAAATGGGAGACTGAGGAGCATTCAGAAGAAGACCACTCTGAAGCTGTTAAACTACTCTGTAGAAAAACCCTCAGTCTGACTTACTCTATGACTTGACCCAGCATTTTTCTTTTTATATCTATTTTGTCATTAAATTATTATCTTTATGGTCTCTTTTATTCTATGCTCTTCTATGGGGTATACCAGGACATGAGTCCTAATTCTGTACCATAAACATATTAATGTAAGAAGTAAAAAGAATACAGCTATAATTCTAGAATAAAGCTTGAATTAAAATATATTTAATTTCCTTCATGTGTTTTTGTGCAGGACATCCAGCAGCTGTTACAATTACAGCAGCTGGTTCTGATGCCAGGTCATCATCTGCAGTCTCCTGCTCAGTTCCTGCTGCCACAAGCTCAAGCTCAACAGAGCCAGCAAGGTATTGAAACGCAGAGATAAATACATGCTCAACTCATATGCCCTTGGTTACTTTCCCTAAAATGATGAATTTGGATCAGAGGTTTAAGAAAGCTTAAATTTTACCCATTAGCAATTTTTATAGCATTGATCGAGATCAGGCAGGTCAGGGCTTACTGCATTCCAGAAGCTACTTCTGGGCCAGAGGATAAGCCTCATCATGCAATGGAATCTCGTTCTGATGTAATGTATTTGGATTTCATTATCCTAAATAATGTGTGACCTAATTTAACATGAAGCTCCAGGCTTGTCTGACTTTGAATTTGTTTTAACCATTCTAAGAAAATTTCCCACAATTGTTAATTTTTGCCTGTTTTATTATTAAATGAGTATTTTACCTAAGGACATGTTTATAATGTAAAAGTTTGGTTTCGTTATTTTTGCACAACCACATTTGAATAACTATATATGTATTTTGTTATAGTGACCATAAATAATAAGCATAATATCATTTGTTTTTAAATCATGATCATCATGTTTTTAAATTTGAATAACACACAATTTTTGTGAATTAATTTGCAGCCTGAAATAGTAAGGCAGCATGTTACAGTTAAATTGTTTCTGACAATTTTGACAATAAAATGCACCTACCACTGTTGTGTCTCTCTTCAGTCTGTTGTATTTAGCAGCTGTTCTCCACAGACAAGGACACAGATTTAGTTGAGTTTATAAAAAATAGCAGATATTCCAGCCTAGGTGATCGTCTTATTTAGAATAAGTAAGACATCCATGAGTAATCCAAAGCATTTCGAACTTAATCTCGGCTGCATGTTTTCCTCTACAAGCAGCAGAGTTTTGAAGTGAAAACCTAATCAGGCAGCTTTAATGCCTGGATGATAAAGTAGACATGTGCCATTTGCCAAAAAGACAGTTTTATTTGACCTCAAGCGATGTATATTCCTTTCTAGCGCAGTCTTCAGTTTTTTTTAATAACGCATTCATCATAAATAATTGCGGATGCACAGAATTTTCATCTCTAAATGACCCAAGACTGTATTGTATTTTTTGGTCAAAAGATTTTTATCACTGATGCAATACAACCAAAACTGTTGTTGTGATGCTAACAGCAGCTTTAATATTAATTGATGCTATTTCTTGATTTTCTTAGGGTTAGTATACAGACATAGTCGTAAATGCAACAGTACCAATAATAGGTTATAATAGTTTTGATAATTTTTTAGACCATAGTTTTATAGTTTCTTTTTGTAATTTCAGTGTTGGCCAAAAATATTGATTTCAAATTGCATCCCTAATTATGAATCATCAAAACTATGGATACAAGTTAAATACTTACATCATTCAAAAACCAGGTTGAAGAGGAAGATAAGCAATCTCAGCAGAAGATGAAAGCTAATTTCTACTTGGGTCCGTTTTTATTTGTACCATTTCATTTTATTTATGGCTTTTGATTTTGACACACTAGCACAACCTTGTACTCTTGAGAGTTAATATATAGTTGTCTTTTTAACTAATACTAACACAAAATACCAGTCAGCATATTATTTAGTTTGCGCAATGTTATGTAATTGGGTGCATTGCACAAGAAAGACTTTGATTATTCTGCCTTGTGTTTGTTTCTCGTGCATCTTAGAAACTGGAATGTTGTTAATCACTTTAACTGGAAATAACACATCAAATATTTCAATGTTTTTATATTCCTGAAGTTGGTCTCTTTTACTGAGAGTAACATACGTTCAGAACACGTAAGAGCTGGAAACACGAGCAGCTTGATATTTTATATCTGTGTTTGAGAATTTTATTTTTTTAAATGCATTTTTAGTGTTCATGAATTACTAAACAAGTTACAGAGACATTTTTGTCTGAAAATAGTGCTTTATCTGCCCTGAAATCAGAATAATTATGTGTCTGTCTAGAATAATCTTCTCCTGCAGAAAAGGTAATGCTTCTCTAACTTATACATTTCCTCTGAAAGAGTCTCTCACTCTTCATTGGTGAATAATGCTCTGAGGTAGCCGTGAGGCAGACTTATGACAATACTAGAGGTTTTTCTTTTTTTTTTTTGGAATCCAGCTTTAAACAGCTTTGTCTCACCTTAGTTCACCTCAAGCCCCATTCTGTCGCTTGCTTGATAAAGGACCAATTTGAATTATATTCTGTTTATACTACATGATAGCGTGTGCGCAGTGACTTATTGTCATCCCTACTTTCATAGGTTTGCTTTCTACATCAAATTTGATTCCTCTACCTCAGCAAAGCCCTGGAAGCCTCTTGACCACACCCCCTAGACTGGGTCTTCAAGCACAGGTAAAGTAGAAAAAAAAATGTTTCAATGTGGATCTGTTAGTCCCTGCCTAAAAAGAGTTTTAGTTGTCTGTAGCTTGTTGTAAATGTACTCACACTGCAGTCTTGTTTGAGAAAGTAGTGTGTCTCTCCTGCTGTGTGCTGTAGCATCAGCTTGACGACAGGCTGTGGTCATTGCAGAGGGAGAAGAGTATGGAGAGTGTGGTGAGCTCCGCTCCCTCCTTAGCTCCGCCCATGAGCTCTGTTTCCACAGCGACACCCCATCCCGAGGAGCCCAGTGACCTGGAGGAGCTCGAGCAGTTTGCCAGAACCTTCAAACAAAGGAGAATCAAACTGGGCTTTACTCAGGTGTGCGTTTGTGCTCTTGTGTCACTGTAAATGTGGCACTTAAAAATAAATTGAAGTAATAAAAGAAACAAGAAAATTTGTCATAATTCATAATCATATAAAGGATGTTTATGCTAGTGTTGCCAAGCTCTACAGCTTATTCCACACTGTAAATTTAATTATTTCAGTTTACTTTAAAAAAAACCTTAGGAAACTGATTGCATTATGTACATATGTTTAATAATTATCTAAAGGTAAATTTAATTGAATTCGTTATTTTGGAGTAAAGTTACTGATAAATATTAAGTTATATATGCCTGCTCAAGGAACAAATTTGAGTAAATTTACTTACGTTTTGTTAGTACTCTCAAATATTTATTAAAACATTTAACTTACTTAACTATTGTAACTAAACTCGAAATTTGAGTAAAATAAAAAAAAACGATTGCATTTCTCAAGTAAAGTATAATATTTAATTTTACAATGCACTCATGCAGACACTCTTCATCAAAAAAACATTTGTTACTAAAAATGATTGTGGGGGGTTCGAAATAACTGCAATCAAGATAGCTGCATAAGCATAGGCTTCCATAAACATTCAGATTCATGTCAGATTTAAAATAGGGTCCTTGCACTCTGCACATCACTCTATATCAATATTTAGTTTTATAGATATAAAATAATGGTTTATTTCTTTATTTTGTGTTCTTGTGTTATTCTTGTTTTTATGCACAAAATACAAATGATTCAATTGTAAAAAATAAAAAAAGACAAGCATATTACTGTCATTAAAAAAACTGTCTCTAAAATAAAAAATCACTCATTTTTTTCTGCAGGTAAATTCTGCTCTGACCAGCTTGTGTGTCATTGTTGTTCTGAGTTTTACCCTCTGGAGTGTACTCGTCGTTACTCAGGGAATATATTGATTAGTTGGCATGGCTGTGATTAACCATGAAACATTTGTACTTCCACAAGTATTAAACATAAATGTAGTATTATCCGCTTCACAATAGAGGTTCTATTCTCACTGTAGAACCTGCAATATTGTTTGTGTTGAGAGCAGGAGTGTTAAAAGCGAATACACTCTTAAATATATTTAAATATACTTAAATATATATTAAAAATAACTTAATTTAAGATGTATTGCTCTGTGGCAATAGTCGCGTCTCAAAGAGAAGCTTTGTAATGATTGTTACAATATTGTGTTCCACACAAGCTCAAAAGAAAAAAATGTGAAAGACACTAAAGAGAATTGTAGCAACTGAATTATAGTGTGTCTCTTCTGGCTCAATAACTTGAGAGCAAATCACTCTTAATGATCAAATGAGACTCTTGTTCAACGTTAGCATCAACCTACGAAGCCTCTGTGGGTGTATCTCACGTGACCTGCTGCATGATTCCACGGTGCCACAATATTGCCCCGAGTGTGGCTACAGGATGATTTTTTTTAACTCCACCCCCTAATATAAAGTGAATGAGAGAGGAAACATACTTAGAATTTTTATTCTCAGACATGATTATTTACTATATGCAGTACACAAAGTTTGGATAGTTTTTTTTTACTTGAAAATGTTCATATTGCTTATTTCTTCTAAACAAATCAAGGCATGATGATGTGATTGACAGCTATGCTGAACCAATTTCTTCACTTTGCTGGCTATTTGCCATCACGTCGTGAGAGGAGAAATATGTCACTGCCCTTTTCACCTGTATATAACTTGTGTGCATCTGCAGTCTCTGTTTGTCTGTCATGACGGTGGCCAAATCCCGCTCGCTTGTTGTGTCGTCCATAATTTTTGTTGTCAATGAGCCTCTGTAGTAAATTCATGGTATCATGAACACATTGCTCTTTGCCAGTGGTTAGCAAAGAGGGCTGTAGTCCAGCACAAATTAGCTGTCATGCAACACACCTGATGCTACTAATTAAGCTCCTCTTGATCTATCTTGAAATCAGTTTGGAAGAAAAACCAACAGGCTCAATGCACATGTACACTTTCAGCCCAGACGTAGACTACAATAACTAGAAAGGTAAAAAAGTAAATTAGCTTCACTAATTATTTTTTATGGAGAGAAATTACCACAGCGAACATAAAAAAACATAACAATGTGAGATATTTTGGCTAAGAACTAGTTACACACCGATATTGAAATTGGATCTAGTAAACCTATGGTGAACTAAACTGGGTTATACTAAACCTTGACTTCTCTCCTTCTGTTTTTAGGGGGACGTTGGTATGGCTATGGGGAAACTCTATGGTAATGACTTCAGTCAGACCACCATCTCTCGCTTCGAGGCGCTCAATCTCAGCTTTAAGAACATGTGCAAGCTCAAGCCCCTGCTGGAGAAATGGCTGAGTGACGCAGGTTTGTGTACTCTATCTCTAAAGCTTCACAACAGCACTCTCTCGCTCTCTCTCTGTTATACTTTATACTGTGTGCTTGTGTGTGACAGAGACCATGGCGATCGACAACATGCTGCCGAGTCCCAGCTCTCTTTCCTCTCCACTGCTGGGCTTCGAAGGGCTGCCAGGACGCCGCCGCAAGAAACGCACCAGCATCGAGACAAATGTCCGAATTGCCCTTGAGCGCAACTTCATCTCGGTGAGACACTGCACACAATAAAACTATGATAGGACTCCTTAAGCGATTCAGACCATTTTTTGCTGTTTCGTTATAAAATTTGTATTTGTTCTCCTTTTGAAAATGCTGAGGCAATTTTTTTCTCTCTGGAGAAGCAGAAGTCTGCTAGCAAACTAAATTACTGCAGTACACAGTATATTAGATGTGTCACTGCTTTAAATGCTATACACGGCTGGCTCTGTTGTAGAAATATTGCTTTAATAAGCATTAATATTAAAGGCAAGTTTCCAAACTGTTCCAGATGGTGTTCAGATTTAACCCTTGAGACCTGAAGCTAAAATTGGTTGTTTTCATATGCTTGGGTATATGATCTGTCTAAGGCCCATCTGGTTATGCAGTATAGTTTTTGTTGTTGTTGTTGTTGTTGTTGTTTTGTTTTTTGTTTTTGCATGAAACACATTTGTATAATGCAACTCCACTGGGTGATTTAGGCACAAATTAATTTGAGATCAACTTTTTTTTTCTTTTGTCCAGTCAATCCAATCCACTTCATCTGTCTAGCATGTTTTTAGAAACAGAGATTTTCAAAAATACTGCACAAAACATGTTTTAAAAGGGACAAAAATCTTAACTCGTAAAATAATTTTCAAATACTATATTCATAAAAGGAATAAAAATAATGAAACATGTCAAACATATCAATAACACACAGACATACACACAGAGGACCACACTGCTAGGAGTTAAAAGCCGAAGTTTAAAGTCTTGACTTTGGAGCCATCAGCTGGAGCTCACCCTCTGACCTCGAGGTATATGAATCTGAATCAGTTCTGGGAAGCATTTTGGGGTGATCTTTAAAACAAACAACCAATTGTCTTAAAATCAACCCTGAAAAGTACCAAAACCTGCAGAAAGAATCAGCAACCTAAGAAAGGATGTTAAAACTGGTGAGATGTGGTCTCTGATTTTGCCTTCTTTTATAAAAAGCATACCTGTTTTGGGTCTTTATTCATTTAAAAATCTGAATCAATAGTGACACAATGGTTGGTGTCTATAGTTCATGCATGAATTTTCTGGGTTTAAGCATGCAATCTTTTTCAAAACAATTTTTCATCACAAACAAGATAACATTTGTAATAATAGTCAGCATAATATTTATCTACCTATCATACATGTTTTTTTCCTCTCACATGTATGATAATCAACAAATAAATCAGCAAAAATACTGTACTTTCTGGTTGTTTTTGATTTCGAGATGCCCGAAGTCTTTTAGGAATTCACAGTCTGAATCTCTGGCAACCCTAGTAAATCTCTGTCAGGTGCGGAGGCTAAAAAAGGAATGCGGACCCCAAATGCGTGACAGTCTTTAAATAATAATTTATTTAATAAACAAATTACAAGCCTAGGGAATGTGGGTCAAACAAAAATCCACAAGGGGGAAAACAATGAATAAGATACAAACTAAAAACTTGTTTTAACAAGAAGACAAAATTACAGCACAAGACCAAAAGACAAACAAGAGCAACATACCAGTAAGGGGTAATGAACCTCAACCAAAAGAAAACTGAAGGAAACTTATAAAGGGAAACCAATGAAACATAACGGGGGAAACTACAGATGTACTAACTTAAAGCTAGAAAACGAGAAGGGTGGGGAAAGGGAGGAAAAAACAAAATAAATCAAAGATGGCCCCGTCAGTCACATGACGTGAACCATGTTGCTGGAGGTGTCAAAACAAAATAAGATAGATAACTGAAAACAAGGTAAAACCAAAACTGAGGGAAGGACTGTCAGTGATCTGACCCCTGGCAACAAAGAAGATACTTGGCAGACCCTGACAATCTCATCTACTGACTAAGAAAAAATGGACAGAGCAGTCTCTTTACAAGTTTATATCACTGCTGTTTTGATTAAACCAAGAATGCAAATGTTGCCCACCAAACAAGAACTTCTGTTAAAAAAAATTAAGAAAAGCTTGCTGTTGATGTTTTGAGGAGCTGAATTACTAAATAGCTTAAAATGAGCTTGTTCTTTTGTTAGATTATTTGATATTACTTTTTTGTTAGGGTATTTTATCAAATTATTAACCCTTTTTGTTTCTGAGTTTGAGGCATTTCATTAGATGCCATTCACCTAAAAATATAATCTAATATATGCTATAAGGTACTGTCTTAAAGTTCGTATTCTTCCTTGGCACATCATACATATAAATGTAATATCTTTTCTAATATTGTCACTTACAATTAAAAATGAAAACTTTGTGGTGAGTTAGTGAAATGATTGATCAAATACAATAAAACAAGTATTTATATAGGCAGGGTATAAAGGAAAAAAATTAGGGCTGTCAAATAAAAGTATTTATGTGATTAATCGCAGGTTTCTGGTAAACTAATGATGTTTCTTTTGTGGTCAATCAGTTAAACCTCAGACACATAGCTAGATACATTCACTTTCCTCTGAAGAACCGATTTGCTGAACTTGTCCTTATTTTTTTGTTGGATGCTTAATTGCGATGCCTTTTATATTCTGTTTGCAATTTAACTCTGTCTGAATAAATTATACATCACTGGCATTATCAAGCAACTATTAAACATGAACACTGTCATTGCATTTTATTTCCATCCATCCATCCATCCATCTTCTCCCGCTTATCCGGGGCCGGGTCGCGGGGGCAGCAGTCTAAGCAGGGATGCCCAGACTTCCCTCTCCACAGACACTTCTTCCAACTCCCCGGGAGGGATCCCGAGGCGTTCCCAGGCCAGCTGGGAGACATAGTCCCTCCAGCGCATCCTGGGTCTTCCCCGGGGCCTCCTCCCAGTGGGACATGCCCGGAACACCTCCCCTGGGAGGCGTCCAGGAGGCATCCGGAACAGATGCCCAAGCCACCTCAGCTGACTCCTCTCGATGTGGAGGAGCAGAGGCTCTACTCCGAGCTCCCCCGGGTGACGGAGCTTCTCACCCTATCTCTAAGGGAGGGCACAGCCACCCGGCGTAGGAAGCTCATTTCGGCCGCTTGTATCCGGGATCTTGTCCTTTCGGTCATGACCCAAAGCTCATGACCATAGGTGAGAGTAGGGACGTAGATCGACCGGTAAATCGAGAGCTTCGCCTTTTGGCTCAGCTCCCTTTTCACCACAACAGACCGATACAGCGACCGCATCACTGCAGATGCTGCACCGATCCGTCTGTCGATCTCGCGCTCCATCCTCCCCTCACTCGTGAACAGGACCCCGAGATACTTGAACTCCTCCACCTGAGGCAGGAGCACTCCACTGACCTGGAGAGGGCAGGCCACCTTTTTCCGGTCGAGAACCATGGCCTCAGACTTGGAGGTGCTGATCCTCATCCCAGCCGCTTCACACTCGGCTGCAAACCGCCCCAACGCACGCTGCAGGTCCAGGCCCGAAGAAGCCAACAGGACAACATCATCTGCAAACAGCAGTGATGAAATCCTGAGGTCCCCGAACCGGACCCCCTCCGGCCCCCGGCTGCGCCTTGAGATTCTGTCCATAAAAACTATGAACAGAACTGGTGATAAAGGGCAGCCCTGTCGGAGGCCAACGCGCACTGGGAATAGGTCTGACTTTGTGCCGGCAATGCGGACCAAGCTCCTGCTCTGGTTGTACAGGGACCGGACAGCCCTTAGCAGAGTGCCCCGGACCCCATACTCCCAGAGCACCTCCCACAGGACACCACGAGGGACACGGTCGAACGCCTTCTCCAAATCCACAAAGCACATGTGGACCGGTTGGGCGAACTCCCATGACCCCTCGAGGACCCTGCAGAGGGTATAGAGCTGGTCCAGTGTTCCACGACCAGGTCGAAACCCGCATTGTTCCTCCTGCATCCGAGGTTCGACTATCGGCCGAACTCTCCTCTCCAGTACCCTGGCATAGACTTTCCCCGGGAGGCTGAGGAGTGTGATCCCCCGGTAGTTGGAACACATCCTCCGGTCCCCCTTCTTGAAAAGAGGGACCACCACTCCGGTCTGCCATTCCAGAGGTACGTCCCTGACTGCCACGCGATGCTGCAGAGACGTGTCAGCCAGGACAGTCCCACAGCATCTAGGCACCTGAGGTACTCAGGGCGGATCTCATCCACCCCCGGTGCCTTGCCACTGAGGAGCTTACCGACCACCTCAGTAACTTCGGCTTGGGTGATAGACGAATCCACCTCAACTACCCCAGCCTCTGCCTCCTCGACAGAGGACGTGACAGTGGGATTGAGAAGATCCTCAAAGTATTCCTTCCACCGCCCGACCACATCCCTGGTCGAGGTCAACAGCTCTCCACCTCCACTGTAAACAGTGTTGGTGGGGCACTGCTTTCCCCTCCTGAGGCACCGGACAGTTTGCCAGAACTTCTTTGAGGACGACCGATAGTCTTCCTCCATGGCCTCCCCGAACTCCTCCCAGGTCCGAGTTTTTGCCTCTAACACAGCATTGGCTGCTGCGCGCTTGGCCTGCCGGTACCGGTCGGCTGTGTCCAAAGTCCCACAAGCCAACCATGCCTGATAGGACTCCTTTTTCAGCTTGACGGCATCCCTTACTTCCGGTGTCCACCACTGGGTTCTGGGATTGCCGCCACGACAGGCACCAGAGACCTTACGGCCACAGCTTCGCACTGCGGCAGTGACAATAGAGGTGGAAAACATGGTCCACTCGGACTCCATATCTCCAGCCTCCCCCGGTATCTGGTGGAAGCTCTCCCGGAGGTGGGAGTTAAAGCTCACTCTGACAGGGGGCTCTGCCAGACGTTCCCAACAGACCCTCAGCGTACGTTTGGGTCTGCCAGGTCTTTCCGGCCTCCTCCCCAGCCAGCGGATCCAACTCACCACCAGGTAGTGATCGGTTGATAGCTCAGCCCCTCTCTTCACCCGAGTGTCCAAAACACATGGTCGAAGGTCAGATGATACGACAACGAAGTCAATCAACGACCTTCGGCCTAAGGTGTCCTGGTGCCACGTGCACCGGTGGACACCCTTGTGCTTGAACATGGTGTTTGTTATGGACAAACCGTGACGAGCACAGAAGTCCAATAACAGAACACCACTCGGGTTCAGGTCGGGGAGGCCATTCCTCCCAATCACGCCCCTCCAGGTGACGCTGTCATCCCCACGTGCGCATTGAAGTCCCCCAGAAGAACGATGGGGTCCCCGGTTGGAGCACTTTCCAGCACCCCTCCCAGGGACTCCAAGAAGGCCGGGTACTCTGCACTTCTGTTCGGCCCGTAGACCGTAACAACAGTGAGAGACCTGCCCCCAACCCTAAGGCGGAGGGAAGCGACCCTCTCGCTCACTGGGGAAAACTCCAACACATGGCGGCTGAGCTGGGGGGCTATGAGCAGGCCCACACCAGCATGCCGCCTTTCACCGCGGGGGACTCCAGAGTAGTGAAGAGACCAGCCCCTCTCGAGGAGCTGGGTTCCAGAGCCCAGGCTGTGCGTGGAGGTGAGCCCGACAATCTCTAGCCGGTAGCGCTCCACCTCCCGCACAAGCTCAGGCTCCTTTCCCCCTAGCGAGGTTACATTCCATGTCCCCAGAGCTAGCTTCTGTGTCCATGGATTGGGCCGCCGAGGTCCCCACCTTCGGCTGCCGCCCAGATCACAAAGCACCGGCCCCTTACGGTCCCTCCTGCGGGTGGTGGGCCTACTGGAGGGCGATCCCACGTGGCCTTTTCGGGCTGGGCCCGGCCGGGTCCCATGGGAAAAGACCCGGCCACCAGACGCTCGCCTGCGAGCCCCAACCCCAGGCCTGGCTCCAGGGTGGGGCCCCGGTGACGCCAATCCGGGCGACGTCGCGGAATCCGTTCTTATCATCATTCAGGGCTTCTGAACCGCTCTTAGTCTGACCCGTCACCTAGGACCTGTTTGCCTTGGGAGACCCTACCAGGGGCAGCAAGCCCCCGACAACATAGCTCCTAGGATCCTTCGAGCACGCTAACCCCTCCACCACGTTAAGGTGGCGGTTCTAGGAGGGGTATGATAAAGGGTTTCTGATATGTAAAATAAATGAAGAGAAGGATTTGGAAGAATTTGGAAGGATGGTATTATTATATTATTATTCTATTATTATTCAAATTTAAGAGGAAGAAGAGTTAAGATATTGAACTGTCTCCTCTGATACTGCATGTGCAGTCCTCCTGCTGCCTTTCACGTCAGCATCTCAACCCCTTGATTTTGTTTTAGGTGGCTCATTCGCAGGACGCACTGATTTGATTAGATTTGAATTGGAATGCATGTGTTTTAATGCTCTCAATCATCCATATTTTTACTTTATCTAATTAGCACCTACCAGCTTGAGTTGAGTATTCAAAGAACTAAGAAACCAATGCAATTGATTAATCATTTAACTCTTGCTAGCAATTAAATTTATATTTAAAAGCAAATCATATTTGGTTTCATCGCATAGGATGCACTAGATAGCACTAGTACATTACTCAAGAAATAGAAAAAAATGACTCATTCAAAATCATCTTTGAAGTTTTGCTGTTTAGTTTAGTTTTATGGTTGGACTCAAGGCATGCTTTCTCAAGTAGGAACTCAATCTGTTTTCATAAAACCGGTGCTGTTTTCCAAGAGAAGTGGAATGTGATCACATCAAGAGAAAGAGACAATTTCCTTGAGGCGTCTCATGCTTTTCCTAGCATTTCTGAGAAACTCTTACAGACCAGCAATACACTGACAGAAAAATTAATTTAAACATAAGAACATTTCAAACCATACGCAGCAAGTTCTGTCATTGAAGACAAACTTTAGAGAATTTGAATACTCAACAATTTGAATGCACGTGTTTTGATGGTATTATAATTTTATATTCACTGTAAAGAGTACATCACAGACATAATTGGTATTATTGGCATAATTGGCTTAATTCATTTATGATGATTTCACTTAATGTTGATTTCATTTCAATTCTTATACCTTTATTGACTTCAATGAGTTAGTACATCAATCACTTGCTTAATTTAACCTTAGTTTCCTTGTTATTCTTGGATAATAATTAATGTGTAATTGACACTTGAGGTAAACTACATTTTAAAATGCTCTTAAAGAAATATAATTAGTAATGAAGCAACCAGAAGTTTGCAATGATGTGCCCATAAAGTGAAGTCATCACTTAATGAAAACTGACTAATAAACATAAAACATGAACTGATAATTAATTATTAATGAAAAGTTAATGATGATATTTTCCCCTTTCCAGTAAGTCATCAAAGGAAAAAAATATAATGCAAAACAACAAATTCCAAAGTTCATGATTACTTAATTACTCAATTAATGATTAATGCAAATATTAAATCATCATTAATGAATCATGAATTAATTATTGCTTACAAAATAATGCTTCATGTCACCATATTGTAAAGAGTTCCCACATCATTTGTGGTAGAATGCCTAAAGTACATGAAAATAAATGATTTAAAATCTATAAAAACATGTTCTCTTCTGTTGCCTCCCTTGTAGAACCAAAAACCGACTTCTGAAGAGATCTTGCTGATGGCTGAGCAGCTCAACATGGAGAAAGAGGTCATCCGTGTCTGGTTCTGCAACCGTCGGCAGAAAGAAAAACGCATTAACCCCTCGAGCGCCACTCCACCGCTGCCAAGCCACCCCCCGGCACCAACGCACAAAACCCCCTGCTACAGCCCGCACATGGTACGACGCAGACACACACAAAAGCATTTATCTAAAGGAGATTCGGACAGTTAGCTTAAGATACCAAATTTAAACTGACTTTCAGTGACTGAAATATTATAGGTAACCTAGTTATAATTAAAACAAACACATCCATCTTTTTTCAAAATAAGCCATTGATTAAGATAAATGCATCATTTGTAAGATGACTCGTCATAGTCTGTGTGTAGCAAAAATGTGCTTATTTAATATTAAACCTCAGCAATACTTAAGAAATAACAGACTCAGACATAATGTTTTTGTTTGATCAGGTGTTTTATGATTCAGAAGTTCTTTACTGTAGTTTAAGAGCTTCATTGACTTTCAACATAGTGGCCTCTTTTAAGAATTGCATTGACTAATAATCAAATAAACACTTATTAAGAGATACAAAAAATGTGCATTTAAAAATATAACACAACAAAAAGAAAAACCATGTATTACTGCATGACATGTCTGAATAGAAGATTTGTTTTTTAACCCATTGAACTTGGGCCAATTGATGAATTGTATTTATTTAACATATTTCTACTAACTATTCAATTTCAAATCAAGTAAAGTCTCTAGCCTTGAACCTATTTTAAGTGTTTCATAAACTCATGATCATGAAATATAATTAAATAAAATTGTCCTTATTGTCTAATGAAAATTTAAGGCCAAAAAAAAATAATATTGGTTTAAGAAAATCTTTAAAAAATTACCATTTTCATTACATTCATGTGAAAGCTAACTTTTTGCTTATTAATCGCTATTGCATCCAAGTGCTTGAGGCTTTCGGGGGCTGAGCTTAAAAATGTGGAACGTGGATTATTTGTAGTTTAGGCCAAGGGATTTATCTCAATGAGTCGATTAAGAAAAATTCATTTCAAGAAAACAATATTGCAGAAATAGCTCAATTACAAAACTCTTGAATTTTAATTAAACTCCAATATGATTGAAGCCATTGAGAAAATGAACTAGCTTTTGTCAGGCAATTACGTTTAGCTCAATTTATTCTTTATCCTTTAATTTTCCAGATGGGTATTTTTTTATTGACAGAATGGACCAGTCTTTTAATAGGACATTTAATGATACGTTGTAATGTTTC